>JAWWEO010000045.1:10747205-10818085 GCA_035582975.1 Ormyrus labotus | reverse complement strand
TTGAGTAAATGTTCGAATAGCACACTCAGAACACTCAATAGACAAAGTAGTATTAATAAATATATCAGCTTTTTTTAAACTCTCACAATAAAGAATTTTACTAGTAAGTGCAAGTAAAGATTCCATCAGGCGAATAACACTATTTTCCTTTGTCAAACTTTGACTTAAAGTGGTTGAAAAAATTAAGGTACAACATTTCAACATTTCATCCAGAACTTGCTTTTCTGGATATTTATTTAAATTTGTAATCAAATTTTCAATAAGTAAATTTTTTGTTTCTGGAGATAATCTATTTAAAGTCTTTGGTTCTGATGCTAAGCAACGATGAATGGTTGCCCAAACTGATATTGTGTTTTCATTTGATAATTCATTTAATAATTCATTTGATATTCCATTTGGTAACTCATCACATAACCAAGAAAATATAAGATCATCTTTGCGTATAATAGAAAGATCTTGACTATGAAAAACATTCTCTGCTAATTTTAAACGTTTTGCTAATGGTTCGTCACTGCTATCACGTCTAAGACGACGAAGTAGTCCTAAAGGAATAAATCAATATAATAATTTTTAGGTAATTAATTATTATTTAACTTTAATTTAATATTTTATACAAAGCTTACCTGCTGATAATGCCATTGTGTTGCTGCTAATTTTCTAAAAAGTACATTTAGCGTTTATATTAATAATAATTAATAACCGATTTAGACATTAATCTTACATTTTCTTTAATTTTAAACTATTTATAATTATGTACACGGAACTCTAACCAAAAAATGTATACAAAATCACGTGTGCCGGTGTGCGTTCAATTTCAAGTGTGATCACATGGAAAGGCGATACAGGGTGGCCTCACGGTGGCGTACGCTAGATACCAACCTCTGAACGAAAACTCATGGTACTTCGGAACGCACCCGATAGAATATTTCAAAATTTTCATTTTCATTTAAAAAATTTCTATATGTATAATATAATTTAAAAACTTCGAAACATCATAAAAAGAACTTAAAGCTATACAGTCCAATCTATATTGGTTTTAAAAACTATTGTATAAATATATTGACTAAATTAAAAGATTAAAAAATATTTCAAAATATTAAAATTAATTATTATTCTAGACGATTATACATTACATGTACTTTCTCAAGATTTGCTATACAGATAATATTTTAATAAAATTATTATAAAATTAAAAAAAATATTTTATAAAAAACTGAAACATTGTAAATTTATAACTTTATATTTAAAATACGCAATACTTTGAATTCGCAATTGATTTTAACTTTTAATTGATGTTTTTTAAATCCTTAATTGATGATTTAATTTTTTAATAAGTGTAGTAAAAGCGGTTTTATATAAATGTGTATTTTCCGTAAATTAATTTAATATTGTATTATTTTGTAGGTCTTGACATAATCTTTATTTTTTATTTTTTCTCCATAGGTGCATATACAAAATAAAGTGAAGAAATAAAAAAGCTTATAATGTAAAAGTAACACATAAAGTGACAGGATTTGAGAAATTATTAAATGGATTAATTACGTTAAAGGAATACATTATCTATAAAAAGTCAATTATTCTATTCTACATCACACTTTTCCACTTTTGCAGATACAGGATCTTTTTATCTTCAGGCATTGCTAATACAAGTGCGAGAGTCTGTGGAAACGTCTAAAGAAATGTTAAATACTTTGGAAACGGCCTGCTGACAACAAACACTAGCTATACCAGCAGTGTTTGCGGAGCTGACACATCTGCTGATTTCTGAGTAGCCGCTCTGAGTTGCTGACCTCAACGACAGTCTTGCGTCTTCTAGACATTGCTTTGCAGCGGCGGTGCCTTTTGCATTTGCACTCGACTGAAATTCAAAATTGTTCTTTAAAATTTAAATTCACTGGTTTAAAGTTTTAATTAATGGACGTAAAGTGAATTTTAAAAACGAATAAATAAAAATGGAATTATGTTTGAAACTGTTAGTACGGTATTGTCGTAAATCCGCATAATATATGTAGAAATAAAACCAGAAAAAGATTTACTTACTGAAATACTGGCCAAGTTTCTATTAACAATGTCATTAACTTGCTGCATGTGATTTATTTTGATGTCTTGCCTCCAATCTGAAGCAGCCGAAATACTCTATAAAAATTCACATAAGTTGTTCGATTTAATAATATATTAAATTAAAATTAACAAAAAATTTATTTTTTAAAAACATTGCCCAAAATAATTTATAAAATTATAAAAAAAAAATTTTTTTTTAAACAATAAAAATGAGAAATAATTTAAAGTAACATAAAGATAAGTAAATGAACACGAAAAGAATAAAGAAATCGGGTCTAATTTAAAATCTTTTCGATGAATAAAATATTTTATTTTAATTTTCACCACTTTTTATATATTTTAACTTACATCTACAGTGCCAAGCACCAAGAGAGCAACAAGTGCGCAGATTTTTATCATTTTAATTATGAACAACGTTGTACTTTGCGATCCAAACTGATAAAACTAGAAGGAAAACGATACTATATAAAGTCTCCTGCCCCGCGCGGTGACTCTTATTAGCTAAAAAGAGAAGACAAATAAAAGCAGCCGGGGGAACCCCGATTTTCCTCTTAGCTTATCTTACACGTTTCTGCAAAAGTAAATTATTCTCTTATCAAGTCATTAATGAACACATCTTGTAGATTATATGTTTTGACGTTATTTATTTCGCAGGACTAAAAAGTGCAGGCCGTAATTTTTCCGATCACGTCTCCTGTCTAAATGGTCATAAATCTTTTATGACACAGTTATATTATATGAAAATGGCATAATAATAATGGTTATTGACGTTACCAATGAGTTATAAAACATTGAAAATCAAAATCAATGCCTCTCAACAGTATTTCTGAGATTGCTATAAAAAATTGGTAGAATCAACTTTTTTATTCTGCATTTTATTATCTAAGATTTTATTCATTGTTCAAGATAATCAGTTTGCTCTGATAAACAAAACCAAGATACCAACAATGTCAGTACCTTTTGCAATCCAGAACTCACCAACCAACTTTAGCTAACTGCAGTCCAAGAGTGAATAACAGCCGCGTATAAATTTACTTGCACCAACTACAATGGAAGAAGCACTGAAACTTGCACTCTTTCGGTAAGCTTTCGTAAGTTGGACACTAAATTAATTATCGCCTAGTCGAGCGGCGAATGAAAAATTCAAATAAAGTAAATAATAAATGTTTTATTACGAAAAGTACAAAATGTTCAAAAGTCTATTAATTTCTCGTTTCACTCGTTTAAAATTGCTCCATCTTTCCATTTATCCAGTCGATGAAAGTATAAATTCTGGTGAACACGTCAGGCTTACCGCGAGCGCAGGGCCGGCCGAAGGAAACGATTCCAATCTGAATCCCGTCGGCGACCAAAGGACCGCCAGAATCGCCCTGCAAAAGAAAAATTTTTAGTTTTAGTTTAGAAATCCAATAATTTTACCAGTTAATTGCTCTGCCTTGTTTTAAAAGATTAGAATACTATTATTAGATGGAGAAGGCCGAAATGAAAGAAACATTATAAAGAATAAATCGCAGAATTGCAACTGATGCAGGTAAGGAGAATTCAAAAACATATAATAATACAATTATTACTTACATGGCATGCGCCTTCGCCAGCTTTTGTCAGTGTGCAAATGTGAGATTTGCTTATTGGGAAGCTCAGATCGTTGGCACACTTCTTTTGGCTGATGACTTTCAGCTTAATTTCTTGCAATACGTTGGGAATGGCCCCTCCAAACTGCGAAATAAAGAAAAGACGTAAGAACCTTCTTGTACCTGTGTAACCTTTAACGTAACATTAAATGCTTAGCAAAGCACACCTCCAATCTTCCCCATCCGGTCAGAGTGGCTGGGTAGTCGACTTTGCTGAAGTCCTCAGAGGAGACCTGAATCGGCTGGATCTTGTCATTGAACTCAATATCGCGATCCACACGTACGAGGCCGACGTCGTTGCTGTACTCCGAAGAGCTGTAGTTTTCGTGCCAGACAACGTATTCGGATTTATACGTTTGTCCTTCGCCGCCGCTCAGTAAATTCGTGCCAGTCACGACTGTCACTGAATTGGCTTCCCGCCTATTTAAAGGATATTATTATTTTTTTTTTTTTATTATGGAATGTAGTTATTGACGTATTTACGCTGATATTTATATTTAAATATTGAATTATCAAGCTTATCTTGAAAATATTTGTGCTTTTAATTATCAGTACAATATATATATATGACAATTCAGTATTCAAGATAATTAATGATAATACTTGCAGCTGTTATTGTTTCTCGTGAATTAGCGAAAAACGTTTTCGTATATATTTGAAAAGAATATTTACCCAATAATGCAGTGAGCAGCAGTTAAAATCCAACGTTCGTTCAGGATCGAACCACCGCAAAAGTGCGGCAGGTAGACCGATCTTAGTGAAACTTGGTATGGATATTTGCCATCTGGAGCATCTGAACCTCCGACGATTCGTGGAGCCGCTAAAAGGAAGTTAAAATTTTTTTTAGGTAATATTCTTTTAAAAAGCTTTTCATTGTCAAAGATTAAAAACCTAAAATAGTTTAGTTTATAACGAATAAGTATTTGAGTTGTTTTTTGTACTATTATCAACCACCTGTTATTAATAGGATGACTGATATTTTTTCGCATAAGCAGCAAATAAAAAATATTGCCATGTACCCATCGGCCATCTCCGGAGTGGATTTTCTTCATCAGGATTTATCCAACTGAATTTACCTATATTATATGTTTTGCCCGCTCCATTGACATTGGTAGAAATTATAGGTAAGAAAAGAATTCTAGACTGCGTGTAGCGAAAATTAAAAAAAAATATATTATAACATTATAGTATAGCTACCTTGGGCGAATGCTGCGACGCACAACAATATGAAAGCTAAGAGTTTCATTATGACTAGAATTCGATCACAGAAACGTGCAAATGAATTATAATGACAATGGTTTGCATCAAGGTGTTATTTATACTGAATTTAGAGTTGCAATCGAAAAAAAAAATCAACTTTGGAGGATTTATACAATATCCATCACTTAATTCGATAACAAATTTAATGTCGGTCCCGTATTACAATAATGCTCATTGCCTATTATTTCATTGTTTGATAAAATAACTCCATCGTGTTATTATTTTGATTGATTGTTTGCAATTAATTTTCATCGAAATAGATTTTTATTCTTAAAGTATTCGCTTTGCGCCAGTTTAATTTCAAGTATCATTTGATTAGATTTTGATAGATCTAGTATGAGTGTTGTAATATCAAGAACTTTAGAGAACCTTATCTTTAATACTTAAAGCACTATCTTTTGATCGAAGTTTTTATAATTAAACTTACTTCCTGCAATATTTTGCTCAGTTTGCCGTTCATCCAACTTTGCTCAAATAATCAAAAATTTTGCAATTGAAATTTTACGTTAATGCTCGATTCTGTAAATATTTTTCTTTGGGCAGTAATTTCAACACGGTGATGACTCCCGTCGCTGATTAGCATACCGTATATAAAGGCATCGTAAATAGAGCGATGTTAAATAAGGAAAAAAAATATTGCAACTTCTCTTCATAATTTCAATTTAAACATATAAATTAAACAAATGTTTATGAGTATTGTATAGAAAGTACTAGAAACTATTTAAATTACAATACGTTAAAATACCAAAAACACAACAGCAAATTTATACAAATATTAATTTATATTTAGTAATACATCATTTAGCTATACAATTTATAATCACATCTATTATCTCGAAATAATAAGTAATAATACTCAATAAGTAACTATATACAGCATATAATAATAAAAAACTAAAAATTTTTCATAATTTTTTACTGGAATTGTTTCGTTATTTGGTCGATCCATCCCAAGTACGAGTATACTCTCGTGAAAACATCAGGTATTTCTGCAGCACATGGCCAACCAAACGATACAATTCCAACTTGAACGCCGTCTGCAACAAGAGGACCACCAGAATCGCCCTGAAAAGAAGCCAAATTTTACTTTTACTTATAATAGCGCTGACAAGTAAGTATTTTATTATGTTGTTGACAACTTCCAGTACACAGTGTCAATTAGATTACTTACTTTGCATAGACCTTCGTTGATTTTTGTCAAAGTACATAAATGAGAATCCGTTATTAGGGTATGCTTTTCTCTCCAAATTTCCAAGCAAGAAGTTTGATTGTAAATCTTAAGTTCGATTTGCTGCAAATCATTGCTAGTGGATCTAGAAGGATACTGTATACCAAAATTAGAGAATATTCATACACAAAAAAGTAGTTAATATATAAATATTTATATTTCGAATTAGAAAACATAAAGAAATGCAAGTAAATTACAAAGATTAACATTAAATATATTAATATTACATAGTATATCCATAAATTACCTCAGTTAATCCCCATCCAGTTGCAACAACTCGTTGGTTGACTTTTAACATGTTCTTAGTAGGAAGAGAGATTGGCTGCACCTTCTCATTAAATTCAATCTCCCTATTTACGCGCACTAAAGCAATATCGTAGTCTTTAAACAGAAGGAAGAACTTTTCGTGCTCAATGATGGACTCAGCTTGATATATTTGCGGATCAGTGCCATTTAATTGATTGGTACCGACGTAAGCCTGAATTTCCTCTGCAAATCGGCTATAAATTTGCAAAAAAAAAATATCAATTACGGATAAGTTTAATTAGCAATTAAAAAGATTTGATTGTACTTACCTGGTGATACAGTGGGCTGCAGTCAAAATCCACCGCTTGTTTATTATAGACCCACCGCAAAAGTGACCATCTTTGTCTTGTAAAGAAACTTGATATGGATATTGGCCTTCAGCAGCAGTCGACCCACCAATAATTCGGGGAGCAGCTGCAATTAATATAAATATAAAATTGTTAACAAAAGCTTATTTTTAATCGACTCTAATAATTAACAATTATGTACATATAAATTAAAATTAATTTTAAAAAAATGCACATTTTTCCAAGATCTTTTTATTTCTATTAATATTGTTAATAAAAAATGGTCAAAAATTGAAGAGACACTTCCGAACAAATAAAAATACTTACCGTGAATCGCTAATATGGAACTCAGCAAAAATATAGATACTGTTATTACTTTCATTGTTCTTGCTTAGACTTTTAATGTTGAAGTAATAATATTTGAAATTTTACCTAGCAGCTGTTTTTATACTATACTGAAAATCTTGATTACTACTTTTTATCAAATGTGACACTACGTATCAGTGATGGATAAGAGTTTCAATTATTTTAGAATTTCGATTATTTCTTTTATCTATAACGGTATCTAATATATTTCCAACAAATTCTTCCTTGCAATAAAATTATATCATTTAATTTTAATTTATCAATATAATTTAATTTAATTTTTTATCAAAGGAGCCAAGATTTCACTCTTTTGATTCTTTCGATGAAAAAAAGTTTTACAACAAATATTTGTTAGGATGTTTTCAGAGTGGGAAGGATGAAAATAATAATTTCAGAAATTAAAATAAATTAAGATTTATTTACATTTAAATAATTGACTAATCTATAAAAGGCAAAGAGGTTCGTTAATTTTCGTATTTAGCAATTTCCTCCTTGATCCAGTCCACGAAAGTATACACCCTGGTGAAAACGTCGGGCACGTTAATAGCGCATGGCCAGCCGAAGGACACAATACCAATTTGGACATTGTCAGCAACGAGGGGACCGCCAGAGTCGCCCTGTAAAAACGAGAGAACAGGTTTGTACATTAGAAAATCCGTTGCGATGAAGAGTGGTTTAAATTCTCGATCGGAATTAGAGAATTACTTACGTGGCAAGCACCTTGGTCAGGTCCATTCAGGGTGCAAATGTGGGATTCGGTGATCTCGTACCGGTTGGCCCATGCAGTTTTGCACTTGTCTTGGTCGTAAATGCGGAGTTTAATCTGTTGAAGATTGTTCGGTGCCCAAGATCCCAGCTGAACATACAAAATGAAATTGTTCATTTGTTTAATGATTTCCGAGAATAAAATGTAAAAAAATTCAGTTTTTTTATTAAATGTTTAAAAATGAGAATCGATTGTTTTTCGCTTACACTTGTGGAGCCCCAGCCGGTGAGTGTGGCATTGTAGTTGACTTTGGTGAAGTCATCAACGGGAAGAGAAATTGGCTGAACTATTTCACTATATTCAATGTCGCGGTTTACGTGCACCAAACCAATGTCGGCGCTGAGTTTCGACATACTGAACTTCTTATTGTAAACGATGTAATCAGCCTGGTAGATCTGAGGTTTACCACCGTTGAGTTTGGTGATTCCAGCAACGATTTTAATACTCCTAGCGTACTTGCTATTATTTAACAGAACAAATCATTGCCTTAGTTTATTAATTATTGTTGGTACACGGAGAGAAATGTTTTAGAAAAATGACTATACCCGTCAGTAATTCGAGGACAGACTTTGAGTTAGGGTGAAAATTACTATACTTTATATTAATTTTTGTTATATTTTAACAATTTTTATTAAAAGTTTAACAAAAATTACTAAACGTATTGTAAATTTTAATATAAAGTATAGTAATTTTTTACCCTAATTGAAAGACTGTCCTCGAATTACTGACGAGTATAGTAATTTTTCTAAACAATTTCTCTCCGTGTAGATTTATATAAGAGCTGTTACACAATAATATTATATTATCGTAAGTAATTATTTATCAGATAAATTATTAAAACAAATAATTACTTTAGAAGGCAGTGAGCAGCAGTCAGGATCCATCTTTTATTGATGATTGATCCACCGCAAATGTGATCATAGGTTTGAAGGGATACCTGATATGGGTATTTACCATCAGGAGCATCATTACCACCAACAACTCTTGGAGCAGCTACAAATTGAAAATATTTCTTAAGTAATTTTGTTTTCGTTAATTTTTCACGATTTTTTATAATATTATAGAAAAATATAAGTTTTTTCCGAATCTAGGTAAATTGTACTAAAAAATTATCGTTTTCTTATTTACCCCTCTTTTATACGATTTTGAGTAAATTAAAAAATTAAGAAAAAGAGAGCTTATTTTAATTTTAATTAATATTAATTGGTGCTTACTTACCATGGGTTGCTGCTACAACAAGGCACAAAACGAGGGTGTTAAGGAGAACCTTCATCTTTAGGGTTTCAGAGTTTCACTAACGCTTGACACACGGGTTATCCGCTATATATACTTTATTGAACATCTTGATTTTTTATCTAGCGAACTCTAAAGTATGCACGTGTGTCCACGAAAATATATAAGTTGCACTATTCTATGATCACTTCACTCTTATTTACTATCGAAGGTGAATCTTATCTTCGGATAATAAAAATTTTGAATATATGATTAAGTGCGATTAGATTTTTCTACTAATAAGGTATCAATGTTTTAAGATTTTCTAAAAGATTATTAGTATCACGACTGATGGCGAATATATACATAATATAATATGATGTAAATAAAAGAATTTGTTTCAATGGGTATTAGATTAGATGAATCGTCAGTGTCAACCAGAGACTAATTAAAACATTCTTTTCTACATTTTTAATAATCAAGTACTTTCATTCTTAGAAAACTATCATTTTTATAAAAATATAAATTATTACAAAATGTACATTCTTCGGGTATGCAGATCTTCCTAATTTACAAACGATTTTATTCTTAATTTATTTTTTTCAGTTCGTACAATTCTATTATGATTTTATTAACTAATTTGTATATAATTAATCATTTTTTAAATAGTTCTAGATCTAGAATTTATTCTATAACGTATACTCATATAAGATGTATTTTCAAAAACTTATTTAATAAAGAACCAAAAAATTTTATGAGAGTTTGAACTTTTTATCGTAGGGATTCTCAACCATCTGTTAATTGTGAAACACTATCGTCTGATATGAAAATTTATAAAAAAGATAAAATGATTCGTGAAATTATAAGATTTATTAATAAAACTTTTCGAATAATATTAGTCAATCAAGAAATAATCATTTAAAAAAGATACTAATTTTATTTGTTATTGTGGCCGAAAAGTTGTATTTTAAAGTCAGAACTATATATTGAAACATAAATATTTTTATTATTGTGACAACTGATAAATGAATGATTTTTTAATTAAGGGCAATTTTTAGCCCAATAAGTCAACACAAGTTTAGAGTATTGAAAATATTTATTAAAATTTCTGTATAAAAATAGGAAACTATTATTTTTCATATACTTTAGAGTTCATTTGGTATATAAAACTTATAAAAAATATTTTTAACATTTTTAACTACTTTCAAATTTTTCCATTTGGGCGTTAATCCAGTTCAAGAAAGTATAGATTCTTGTAAAGACGTCAGGCATTCCCCTGGCACATGGACGACCAAACGAAACAATACCGATTTGGATGCCATCGGCAACGAGAGGACCGCCAGAATCACCCTGTAAATATGTATAACATTTTTTAATTTACGCATAATAGTAAAATATTTAATGTGCAATGATTACTTGAAATGTGCTACTAAAAATTGTAAATTTATTTTGTATTGAAAGTACAAGAATAATACTAAATTTATTTAAAAATTGTATTTAAAATAATGTATAAATGTAATGTATAAATGTATTTAAATTGTGGTTAAAAATTGTAAATTTATTTAGTATTATTCATTCAAAACAAGATATAATGATTATTAGTTTTTATAAAACTTACGTGACATGCACCCTCTCCAGCCTTAGTTAAAGTACAGATATGTGAATTGGTAAGTGACATCTGCAATTTCTTCTTGCATAAGTCTTGACTAATAACTTTAAGGTTGATCTCTTGTAAGTTATTTGGAGCGGAGCTTCCCAGCTAGATTATAAATTATTTAAAAAGAAAAACAAATTTTGATATTATAATCATATTTTGGTCTTAACTTGTATATTATATTTCTTTTCTCGTAATATTTCAAGCTTAAATTTAAAAATTTATAATTATGTAGAACGCAATTCTTATAAAATTTGATATCACATACCGAAGTCGAACCCCAACCAGTAAGAACTACAGGGTAGTCAACTTTGCTGAAGTCTTCGTTTGGAAGAGCGATGGGCTGGACTTTCTCGTTGAAATCAATGTCACGATCAACCCGAATTATTCCAACATCATTAGTCAGTTCCCAAGAGTTGAAATCCACATGCCAAGCAACGTATTCAGATTGGTAAACCTGTTCTTTGCCACCTTTCAGTAAATTGGTGCCAGCTACAACTTTAACTGATTTATGACCCTTACTGAAAGAATTATTGGTAAATGTATAATTTAAGTAATGATTTTGATCTATAAAAGTTTGTAAGAAATACAATTCAACAGCTCATAAACTTACTATTGCACGCAGTGAGCAGCGGTGAGAATCCATCGTTTATTCAGAATTGAACCTCCGCAAAAGTGAGACGAACTTCTGAGAGATACTTGGTAAGGATATTTACCATCTGGAGCATCCGAACCTCCAACTATTCTTGGAGCAGCTAAAATGGAAACGCAATTATTTTTTGCAAATTATTAACTTTGAAAAACATTAAGTAGGTATTTATATTATACGCGGATTTATACAAGGGTAGTAAAAATTACTATAATATATGGAGAACGTTTTCGAATAAATTTTAAATTAAATATTATAAAATCATCGTCCGTTTGTATGTGTTTTCAATGAGGTTTCCCAGGAAGTAATAATTTCGATAAAAACATTTCTAATTATTACAATTTTTTTCTCGATTTGCATTTAAAGTTTTAAATGTTTTTGATTCTCTTTTACATAGCAAACACTTGAAATCTAACTTTATGTTATTATTAAACAAAACTAATTTTATTATATACCGTAAGCTGCTATCGCAAAACTTAATAGAAACGCCCCAACGAAAAGTTTCATCTTTCTCGAAATTCGTGCTGACACTTGTACACCTTTTGACTAAATAATACTGTTGCTTGATTATTAGTGCTTATATTTATACTTCATTGTTTATCTTATGCTTTCTTAACTAGATTTGCATTGACTAAGCTGCATGTGTACATTGATAAGAAGTGTGATTAAAAACGAAAAAGTTTTGTCAGGAAGTGATTGCTCTTTAATCGATCGATAAGTGAATCGGTTTTGATGGATTTCAAGGATTAATCAGAATAATAATTAGTAGCAACAATAATAGCAGGCCATAGCTGCACTCTTTATTTTGTTGCAAAAATAGTACCTGACTTAAAGAATTATTCTTAATTGTAATTCTTTTATGTGTCAATTAGTTCATTCCTTTACGTGAAAGTTGTAAAATGGGCTGTTAATTAACATTACTTATAATTAATTTTGTGCCCCAAGAATAATGATGCAATTCTGAGTGGAAATTACAGTTATATTGTTTGCTTCTATTTTAATATCTTTTTAATTTAAAATACAGCGCAACTAATCAATATTATAGATTATCGAGATTACCTCCTTTAAGAGTGAATTTTTTCCTTTTTGGAATAAAGATTTAATAAGTAAATTTTGAGAAGGGAATTAATCAATATTTTACACTATATATTGTTTATCTTGAAAAAAAAACATTTTCAAAATAGTGATCAATCCTGTTTTTAGTGTTCCGTATCATTTAACATTGGCATGCACATTTTTACTGTTTAACTAATTATTAATAAAAATAATAAATAAAGTAAATCATTTAGAAATAATTAAAGCTTTGAACTATTTTCAAAAACAAAAGTAAAATGTGTATAATAAAATTTAAGTTGTTGATGATTTTTTATGCGTACTATACGATTCAATGAATTTAATGATTGATTATTTATTTTACAAACGCTTAAAGTCTATACACATTTCCTCATTAGGATTGACATTGGCATCAAAAATGATATCGTAAAGATTGTAGCGATTGAAAATCTGAACTGATAAAGATAATTGTAATTAACAGAAAGTTCTTTTATCGGGAATGCCAATTGATTAGAATGATGGAATGTAAAAAGTTTCGTACAATCAAGATCGATCTAGAGCGATGCTACTGATCAACGTCACCTTATACTAATATCATTTTTATTTAGTATTTATAGTAAACAGCAGATTCATTCACTCATTGACGCGGTCAATTTCGCAAACTTTTATGAGTTTTTTTTCAGGACAATTTTCTTGCGAATGTTTATAAACCTTTAATCAATGATTCTACCCCTTTTTGAACGTGTATTTAGTGTTTGTTAAGAGTCAACATATTTCAAAGCGGAGTTTTATGAAATATAAAAATCATTTTGCAATTCCAAAGATCGAGGTTTAAGAAAAAATACTAAAAATAATATTTTACAATTTTTGTAATTTGAAAGTAATAACTTATTTTGGATCTAATGATCGGCGATCTCCTTGAAAAATACGAATGAAACAATACAGTCATTTAATTAATTAAGTGCTATGTTAGAAGATTAACAAAAACCTGTGATAAAATTTGGAATCACAAATATAAAGACGAAAAGTGAATCTATGGCGGTACTTCTTATAATGGTCGACAGTGGATCAACCTTGCGCTTATATATTATCATGGGATTCAAGATGTTATTCTCCGCAGTTTTCGATCGCTGTAGGTGTGAACAAAGATATTCTATCGTGTATTTCCATGTAGTGCACTTGGCAATTTCTGGTCTCTTATGGAGTTCATTTGTATAAGGGAACCATTTCCAAGCATGTTAAAGCACACCTGGAGCTGATGACCATCTATCTCGTGCTCAGCGGAAACAATATCATTCTCCACCAGAATTATTTAAAACGACTGAACGATACCTTGGCAATTTCGGGTTCATGGACTTATAATAAACTTAAATAAATTATTAATTGACTGAATTTATCGAAAATGCAGTTCACGCTACTTAATCCCACCAATGAAAAGACTAAAAATAATAAAAACAAGATCGACGGATCCCGCAGCTCGCCTGCTGTATAATAGCTATTATTTTATGTCTGGAACCCCGAAAATGTTTGATTCAAGGTGAATTACCTATTCTCTTTTAGATGTCAGAAATGCTGTATGGAAATCAATTCACTTTATGGCAGATTTAAAAAAGCGGAAGTCGAGAAAATCAAGTTTCTACTCTATGAGTTTCTACGCTGAGTTTCATGCATAACGCGACTCGACCAGTGATACACAGGCTGATATAGGCAAACTTGTGCGTGTTTCTATTTTAGGGAATTAATGTATCCCTTGCACGTTCATGTCTGGACAATAAAATTAAGCAAGATTATTTATATCCTTTCTAAAGCCAAACACCGTTTCAATTTCCAATAAAATGGAAAATAACGCATTTATCAACTATATATATTCTCCGAAATACTGTCTTTAGCTTATTCATGATGATGAGTTTTAGAGTACAAAGCTAATGTGACACAAAGTAATTAGAAACAGACCGGCATCGCATGTAAATAGATTAAAAAGGTCAGCCAGAGAACTGGAAAGGGCAGCTGTAAAAAGCGCAGAACGTGTAAACTGCAAAGTTGCAGACTTAAGAATGACGGCAAGAATTTCCAGTTCCGCGAAATATCAGGACCGCCAGCGCCATCTTACATGTTAAGATGGCTGCCACTTGTTAGGTGTTTTTCTTCCGTTCACGTCAACGTCCGCCTCCCGCGGCTCCCCTCCGACATTTGCACACATGCCCAGCACATACGCTTACGCTCTCGGTCAACATCAACCGGAGCGCACTGCGAGCGCCGCTTAACCAAAGCACACTGCAGCGTAAAAGAGAAAGACAGACAAAGCGAGAGAGAATCAACTAAAAACACGCGTATACATACGTGACGTGTACGAGTATATATGCCGCTCATAGAAAGCGAGAGAGACGGAAACAGGCGATACGATCGCGGTTGCTCTGACTCTCTCGCTCCCTCGTTCGCGATGTAACAGAGAGCGCAAAGGAAGAACAGAGACGGAGCCACGGAGCAGCGCACATAGCTGTATCTGTATTGCACGTACAACGGCGTTGCATACACACATGTGGATATACGTACGTACGGCAGGCAGCTTGGAGAGTCGCGCGCGCGGTCGCTAGCTCGCGGCTTTTCTCAGGCGGAACGCGCTGTGAGACGAAGAAGGAGAGATGCGAGCGACGCGAGAGAGAGCGAGATCATAGGAAATGATGTGTGTGTAAGGGAGCTCCGCTCCGTGCCTAGAGCGCAGAGAGAAAGAGAGAGAGAGAGAGAGAGAGAAAGATCAACACCGTCGACGCCCGCGAAAGAGAAAATCGTCGTGTCCTCTCTCTCTCGTGTATGAGGCAGAGAGAGAGGGAGAGAAAGAGAATATCCATCGTATGTGCCTTCGCAGCAAGCAAGGATCACGAGGACATCGTTGACGAGGCAGAAACCAGGGCCTAAGACGTGGCCTATCAACGACGCAGCGTCTACGCCGTCGCTCTGTAGAAAGCAGCGCAACCGCTGCTGGAGAAAGAGAGAGAGCAGCCAGCCCTGTGAGTCTGCGCGTGTGTATGTTGTTTTTTTTTTAAAAAGGAGGCTTCGGAGATGAGGCCCGGGCTTCAACGACGCCGAAATATGCTGCCGTGAAAGTGTCGTTCAAGAAAAGAGAAAAGCAAGGAGAGAGAGAGATAGAAGAGAGGCGGCGGCTGTACATACAGCACACACAAACAGCCGGAGAGTAACAATAATTGCTCGCCCGTGGTCCTCGTCATCGTCACGAATCCAAGCTGCGAGCCATGGTCGTGCCCTGCCTCCTTTTGTTGTTATGACAATTGACCGCACCGTCGCCGACGCCGTCGTTGTAAGAAGAGGGGTCGGAACGCTCGCCTACATTTCAGAGCTACTTCTGGAGTTGGCTTTTCTGACCTGCAAAATACTGCATCCTTACGACGGATGTTATGAGCCTGGTGGCAAGAAAGTGCGTGTCCAAAGTTTATGGATTTCTGTAGCCAAAGTGCACTTATCAATGGACTTCTGGACTGTGATGTGAGTTTTTGGATTAGAGGAAGGTGGTGCAACAGACTTGCATGTCTTCGGACAGAGGCATTATTGCTGCGACAATGCTACATAGCATGACGAGCTCTATAAAAACATGGAGATGATAGTTTTGATAGGTAAGTTGATAATGCGTTCTTGATCATTTTTATGTTTTGCTTTTGCTATATGTGGACATCTAGACCTGTATAAACAGGATTTCCATTTGTTAATATGGCTGAAATTGAAAATTTTGGTGCTTTATTTAATTTTTCTATCAAAAACAAACATAAGCAGGTGTAACACTCTGATTATTTGTGTCATCGTAATGGTATCTAACAAAGATTGTCTTTGTTAAGCTTTGATTTTGAAGATTAGTCTATATTTAGTTATGCACTTTGTTCTGCAGTATATGTACCTTTTTTAGATAAGAGTTAAATTTATCTATGAATATGTTAAATTTTATGTAAATATCTTGGTCTGCTTTTTATGTATATTAATGTTGGATGTTATTCACATTTATTTTCAAATAATATTATTGTTTAAGAAATTTTAATCAAATGAAACTTTTCATGTGATCATAAGTAATCCTTGTAGATTAATTGCTGATAAAATAAATAATGAATTTATGTCTGAAAGAATAGATTGTTCATAAAAGAAAGTATTTCGAACCAATACATTTTTTATACATATTTTTAAAAAATTTTAAATTCAGTTAAATAAAAGCTTAAAAATTAATTATTTTATGTCAAGAGATTATTATTTTTACTGTTTGTAAATAAGTTATTTTTCTATGAAAAAAAGTATTAAATTTTAAACTTGAATGTTAAAGTGATTTAGGACTATTAAATTTTTGTCTGTCTTATTTTTAAGTGGATTATCCAAGCAGACGGCGTTAGGAGCATTACAATTTTATTTGGCTTTCAATAGCCTTTAGAAGGGATGAATGGAACAACAGCCCTGCGTCACAGTGTTGGCGGCAGTAGAATCGGTGAACCGGTTCCTGTTGCAACGTTGGTTGTCTACAAAGATGATGCTGGATATGGGATGAAAGTTTCAGGAGATTATCCAGTTTATGTTCAGTCTGTCAAAGAAGGTAAACATCAAAGTAGTATTTTGTGAAAGTCACTAAATGTTAAATACATGTAAGACTAAGAAATATATTCTTTAATTTACAAACTAAATTGAAAAATAAAAGACAAATATAAAGATTTATTTAAGGGAAAGAATTATTTAGAAAATAAAAACTGATAAATTAAAAATTATTATTAAATTAATCCTTTTTACATTCTATAACAATCTAAATCATATTTTAATTTTTCAGGTGGTGCAGCAGCAAGAGCCGGCCTTCATGCAGGTGACAAGATCATCAAGGTGAATTTAATTTGATACATTTTAGTATATATTGTATAATATGGACTCTAAAGAATGTTAAATCATTGTCACTGTGCAGTGTGTATGTGTACTATGCATGGATATTCTTGCATTCTATGTAGTGCAAGCTTTTACTTTATTCATGTTGCAATATTTTGGTGTTATTATTGTAGCAATCATCAAAGCATATACATTATAAAATAATGTATAATATTAATGTATTTAATTAGTATGAAATTTATGTGTCACCTGCATGAAATTTGCAAGGAAATGTTGTGTACAAAATGTAGTTAGATAATTTTCAATTTTTTTTTCAATTTAATGAAGATTACTTATTATAAGAAAAACCGAATAAAATGATTAAATAAATTTTTAAAAATACAAAATGTTCATAGGGGAAAAAATACTGCAATCATTTTTGAATTTTAATTAATAGTATAATAATGCTGTAAAAGAACTGATATTAAATATCATGAATGCAGACTCTTAAAAAGACGACTCTTCATTTTTAATAGGTAAAACAAGTAAGAGGTAGTATAATGGTATGCAGTTAAATGACTCATATTTGACAAACTTGTTCTTGAGTTACAAGTAAATTTAGAAACTCACGCGTTTTATCGAAAAAAATCATTGAATAAAAACTGAAAAAGTTGTATTTGTTACAGTTTAAAGTATAAAAATAACATAAGATTTATTACCAATTTATTTGATCTAAATTTTGAGTATTTTTGTATCGAGGACATTCGTTCGTTTTTCAATGAAAACCAAATAACTGAATGTAGAACCATTGAATAACTTACTCATGTAATAAAATTGTACTCTGAAATAATTTCATTCGTGTTTAACACATGCTACAAATACTGATTGCTTGAGACATGCAATGATTAATGGAGGTTGCACTGGTTTTCTTTGCACAAGCTGAATAAGAAAAGATTGCACTATTTTTATTATCTGCTGAGATCTATTTTCTTCAATTGAAAGTTATATTTTCAATTATTTTATGATGCCTTCGGTGAACAATAATCAAAGTTTGAATCTAAAGTTTTTATTAATTTTTAATCTTACAACTTTGTTAAATGTCAATAATAAAATTCCTGTAAAAATTTTTACTTAATTATTTGTTTTTATTTTTCAGGTGAATGGAGTAAATGTGATGCAATCAACTCATACAGAAGTTGTTGAACTTATTAAATGTGAGTAAATTATTTATTTATTGCATCAAGCTCAAATATTTAACACAATGTTTGATACATTTACTTAAAATAGTTTCATCAATAATGTCGGTATCTAATGTTTAAATAATTTTTTAAAATTAAGTAAGTAATTTAATAATGAATAAATTGTTATAATTGTTACAAATTAAAATCAATAGCGCATAATTATACTAATTTGCACTTATACATTTTTCAAAATATACTGTTGTTAGTCTAATTGAATAATGTTCATTTTTATGAACTTCTATGTAAATAGTATATGCACGTATTCATTTATACACACATACGAAAACAAGTGCATCTTGTGTCAGTATTCTGAAGTGAGCTTGAGGCGTGATGATGTAAGCATAGTGTTTATAGCGCTGACACCTTCAGTTCTGTCATAATTTGTCTTGCTTTCGTTCATCGGTCGAGTTGAGTCGATGGAGAACTTGCGACTTAAAGTCACGGAAAAAATTTTCTATTGAGTACCATGTGCGGATATTATTTGTTCTATAAACTTTTAAAATCAGGGAATTGATTATTGTTACAAAAATAGTTCAAAATTCATTCTTTAAATATTTTAGAATTTACTGAAACGGCAAAACGAAGATCCTAAATATAAAAACTATTTATGTTATTTATAAAGTTTGAGAAAATCTTTATGTTATAAGAATAGTAATATATTCATTTTTAATTTTATACTTTTTCCATTTTTAGCATCAACACAAGTAGTTTTGACAGTACAACAAGAACCTGTTACAACAATGGCGACCGGATTATCTTCATCTCAGCATCACCGCCCAACGACCTTATCAACAAGTTCTGTTTTAGTTTCTCCTGTCACATCAAGTTCGGTCCATCGATCCGCGACCGCTCCTGGTTCTTGTACAGAAAGGATTACCGGACCGCAACCAGTTGATGTAACTTTTTGACAATTAATTTTAATCGTTTAATCGCAAATAGCAAGAAAGTTTAATAATAATGATTTTCTTGTAGCATGAAAAAAGACGACAACTAGAAACTCAACGCGTTTTAACGTTGCAACTTATGCTAGAAAATGAACAAAATTATCTCGATAAGATACGGAGTGAATTAGCGAAAGCTGCAGCAGGTGCTGGAAATACAAATACCATTGCTTCTTTGCAAACAGAACTTGCCAATGCAGAACGAAGATTGAAAAAGTTACAAGAGCCACTCGATCAAGTATGAATCATAAATGTTTATAATCTATTACTTTCAAGCTTGCATTACGTGTGTTTAAATTTCATGTAAATATTTATCTGTAGCCTATGTGTTTGCAGTAATTTTTTTTTAATATAATCAACATCATTTTTTTTTCAATTTAATCCGTTAATCACTGTAAAACATACTGGAATCCACTTTTTAAAAATCAGTATATAAGTATATTCTAATTTAAATGGAAAATCGTCGTATGCAATCATACAATGCATTCTTGGTTTTAAAAAATACGTTTTTAAGATAATTCTAATTCAGATTAAACTTATTAATTCAATATTTTATTCTTCTGAAACATATTTACTTTATAATTGCTATATATATATATATTAACATTAAAATTTTATGTAAAAAACATTAATAAGAATTCAAAGAAGATTTCATAATGATTTTCTGTAAAAACAAACATTATACTAACTGCATTATATTTTTGTTAAAATAATGAATTAGAATTATTTTAATTTAGAGTCATAACTTTTTTGGGTACACAGTTTTTAAACAATGTAACAATTCACCATTTAACGCACTTACGAATACACTATAAAACTATAAAAAGGGAATTATAGCTTTGGAAAATAACGTAAATCACTATGGGGAGGACACTACATTTATGTGTAAGATGGATCTTTATTAATTTTTTTTGTTGTAGAAGCAGTCCAAATTATTGGTAAAAATTAATAGAACAATAATTAGATGCATGTGATAATTTGGATGTTTCTTAAATAAAATTGGCTGTTGATAAGTTTATTTATTTTTCGTTTTGTTAGCGATGCTTAGCTAACCAAAATAAAGGAATCAAAAAGGAAAACCTTACCGGCTTTTGTTGTGTCTTACAGCTTTGCTCGTTGGTAACAAACGTCTCCTCTCCCGTGAACCAGCACGCACAAGCCTCGAACAGCGGCGGCGGTGGCGACGCGCCGCCGCCGTTGCCCTCCCGTAAATCCTTATCCATGCGGAGTCTATCTCCGCCACCTTTGCCACCACGACCACCTCCCAACTCACAGAGCGTAGTTCAGTCAGAGCCGGAGAGACACTTAACGCCTCCCATCGCCAGTGGTATACCTAACTCTGTAAGTAGGCTAGTTTTCACACCCTGTGCTTCTTTCTTTAATTTTTGTTTTTAAGTTTACCACTGAAAGACACTGTGCATTCACAGAGTTTCTTAAACATTAAGGTTTTATCCAAAAAAATTCAATTCATAACAATTGGAAAATGAGATTTTGTTTTATTGAATTTTATATAAGTGATACTTTGTTGATGCACTTTGCTTCGAAAACACGAATCTCGGGACTGGTTTCACTGGAGGTGTTGTTCATCGAAGTTTGTTCATCCGAGCACTCATCGATCATGTATTTACATGTTTAAGTAGTTTAATATTAATATTTAAAATCATTAAAATATTGAAATTACTCATTTTCACAAAGGTAAAACTGTTTTTACATTACGATTATCTGCAGAATGAATTTCGTTAAGCTAAGCAGTATGACTTTAACTACAGAAAAACTGAAAAACTGTATGTAGATTTCGTTTTCCATGAATACTGTCGTAAAAATATTTCTGAAACGAAAAATGTTCTGCAAATTGATCTTTTAATTAAGCATAAAAATAATTTGAATGCAGTTACTGAGCACAAACGTATATGTATCTAGTTATTTTATTGTATATGTACACTGGTTAACGTTTATGTTTTAATTACTTATTTTTAAAATCCTTTATTATAAAAACGATATGTATTTTTTATAATACTAACACTCAAAGTAATCCTAAATAATTTTAAAAAAATAGAAAGTTAATTTGATTTGGAAAATTACATTATTAGACTTATTCCATTCAAATTTTTTCAACCAATGTAATTTTATTTAAATTATTATCACGAAAATTCAGTAAAAACTTAACTTAGCAAATAGCAAAGTCAAACTCCCAATTTTCTACATTTTCTACACACTTATTTTCTGAAAGAATCAAATTAAAGAGAGAAAATATTAATTGATGACTTGATGCAGTTCTCACAGGGTGCAAACCTTAGTTCACCAAGTTCCCTGAACAAACACCAACGCACAAAGTCCAGTCCGGAGCAACTTGGTATCGTTTCACCGGCAGAGGCAAGTAGGCGACTGATTGCCTCCGAGTCCATGAGCGACTTAACGCCACCGGGCTTCGTTCCAAGACCTGGTGGACGACACAGCGGCATCGACTTAGACGACCTTCCAGGATACAGAACGCCTCCTGGCACTCCGCCTCCACCTTACCCCGCTCCTATTTTGTCCGATGGCTCTAGCTCTACTCTTAACGAGGTAAATGCATTATTTGTTTATATTTAATGACCTAAAGATTTTTTTTAATATTTTTAACATTTTAATATTTTAGCTGTTTCTTCATTTTTATCAAGTACCCTTTTGTTAAAAAGATTACTTAATCAAACTTTCTAAGCTTTTGAAAAAAATTAATAAATGAATGATCACTAAGATTTTATCCAACGTCTTTGCGTAAAAACACTTTTTTAATGAACTTATTAACCTTATTACAATTCTTTTAATCTTTTTATGTTAAGATTTCTGAAAATATCGCTTTAAGTAGCTAAAACGAAAAGGATACTACGAAAAAATAATTTCCAACATTTTCAATATATAACAAATAAAAGTCTAAGGGACTGCAATGTCGATATGTTCTATCGACTTAAACGATTTTATAAATTATTTATCTAATAACTGAATTTATGTTTATTTTCTAGAGTATTATAGACAACTTCAATGCAGCATCTTCGCCAAGATCACATAGCGTGTTTGATAGATGTAATCCTGGACTGCCAATGATTCAGCAACCAATTATGTCAATGGAAGACGACGATATGAGCGATCAAGAAGTTGTAAGAATATACAATATACATAAAATTCTTTATTTATTTTATTTTTTTACTACATTTATAGTTTTCAAATCACGTTTCTTGTATTACTAAGAAAATTTGATTAAGACTATTTTTCCGTTTTAATAGGGCCAATTGGAAGATCATGGACCATTTAAATTACTATCTAGGCTATGGCAACATCATGCTCATTTAGCTGTTTTCATTAATTATGTACTTTCTAACAGCGATCCCTCCAGCCTGGTAAATAAAAGGATTATATTATTAAAAAATAATAACTGTTTGATCCTAAATCATTTTATTTATGTAATTTCAGTTATTTTATCTCATAACTGATCTGTATAAGGAAGGAAATGCTAGGGAAATGAGAAAGTGGGCTTATGAAATTCATTCAAGTTTTCTTGTACCTGGAGCTGTAAGTAAAAAAAATACTATTGCTAATAGTTAATATTACTATTATTTTGTCGATTTCGATTTTCTGAATATTTAAAACTTATTTTAGCCTCTACGTCTGAATAATGTAGATGAAAATGTTGCTCGTGAAATCGATGATGTATTACAAAAGGAATCAGACAAGGAAGAAATTCTGCGAAGAGTAAATTCATTTACATAATTATTATTAAATAAATCTTAAATGTCATTCTTTTTTTTAATTAATATAATGTATTTTCAGATATTCTGGAAAGCAAGAAATCGGGCAAAAGAGGAACTTAATGAACAATTAGCTGATTTTCAACAAAAAAGAACGGCTGGGCTAGGTACGCTTTTTGGACCAAGCGATGCGATGCTTGATGAAAGCGCTTGTGATAAAAATAGAGAAACTAAGATTATTGAAACATACCTTTTACCAAAAATGGAAACATATTTGTGAGTGTAAAACACGGCTTAGTCCTTTGGACGATCAAGTTGTTTTCTTTTAATGTTATTGACATTGATTACTTTTTTACAGAGAGGATATTGAAAAAGAAAATGTTGATCAACGAAAGTTTACAACAGCAGCTAGTCTTGCTACAGTTTTAACAAAAGTATTCCAAGTGCGACCGATATCTTTAGACCGCGTGCCGACGTTCGTCGCAAAAGATAAGTCTCATATTAAAGCTAAATTTAATAGCGCCGCTAAAGCGAAAAAAATGACAGTAAGAGGTCACCACTTCGTCGCCAATCAGTATTTTACAGTCACTTATTGCAATCACTGCCAGTTTATTATCGGTGGAATTGGTCCTCAGGGCTATCAATGTGGAAGTGAGTTTCACTTTATTTAAATCAACAAATTTTAATAATCAAATTAATTTATAAAATTGTTAATCTTATGGTTAATTTTAGATTGCTCTTTAAATGTTCATCGACAATGTGTTCGAATTGTTGAAGAAAACTGTCCAGGACCTTTAGTGAGAAAAGATAGAGGTAATGATCGTATAAGTAAACTAATGGAGCGCATTCTTCCCGAAAAGAAACCTCCGTCCTATCATAGTGAGTTATTTCAATTTAAATCTAATATCACTATAAAAAAATCAACGAATAAATAAATTAATTGTATATATTTATTTCCAGTGGAACGTATGAAAAGGAGCGAAGAAGAAAACAGTCCGGTAGCGGATGGTGAAAACGGTGAGTATTTTATTTTATCACTTGCTTTAAATCTTAATACAGTTTGAGATTCAAAACATATCTTTTAAAAAATGTTTAAAAATAAGGAATCAGAACAATCAGATAATTATAATTAAAAAAATGTATTGAAAAATCAGTTTTCAATAACCCGTAACCCATTTTTGTCTCAACTGCTTACGGTAACTTTGATTGTCATGAATTTCAAATAACTGCACAAATTATTGCACTGTACTAAATCAAGAAGACTTCTAAAATAGTTCCGCTAATTAAGGGAGCGCATTTCGTAGAAACCAATTCCTGTTAGTTAGCAAAAGAGACATAGGCAATTGATTTCAAGCTCGAGCGTTCAGAGCACATGGTATATCTCTAGAGCGTCCGTGATAAACCGGCGCACGAAGTCGCGCACTCTCAAGGTTAGCTTCGACAGGGAATAACGATGCCAAGTCTACGAGAAAGAGAGAGCGCTTAAGCAGAGGCGGTCACGTTCGCGCGCAAGAGCGCATGTTATTACTATGAACTCGATTGACCCTAAATATCCGCGTGCGCTCGTCGGTTTTATCTTTTGTCAAGCGATAGATACAATGGGTGCGGATTTACGAAGTCGAATGAAAATTGCGCGATGGACGGCCTTTGCAACAGTATTGAAACTTTGCAAAACGATAAGCCAACGATTTGCGGTGGTTTTGATCTTGGAAGTTTATGAGCGCGTAAAAGCACGAATTGTGTCAACTATTAATCTATAACTCGTCTAAGATTGGTCCAGTTTTTGAACTCTGAACAAATCCAATAGGCTTTGCAGACATCCTGTACAACGATCTTTAATAAAGGGCAAAATTCGAAAATCTTTAGCATATAAATAGCAGAATTTTATAAATAATCGTTAACTAATTTTTTTTTCATAAAATTCTATTTTATATAGGACTAGAAAGACTATGTGCAAGTCTTTCTTGCCTTTCCCCAAGCACCTCTGTTCAAGTGTTCACACATGAAGCACGATTCGCATACATATGTGCATGCTATTACGAATAACATTTTAAGAGGTGACGTCATAATATGGCGACACTAATCATACGTGTTTATCTCTAATGAAACATCCACTGTTTTAATCAATTTCATGCTTTATAAAACATTGAAAAAAAATCATAATTAAAATTTTTTTCAGTAGATTTATGTTTGAAACAAAAATTTAATGTAAAATTAATTATGTCAAAAAATTTTAATTTACAAAACGAAATGACAAACTCACAAGAATATTCAATGAATATATAAATTATTGAAATCCTAAAAAATATTTTCTGATTTTGCGCAAAGAACTTTCAATTAAAAATTTTGACAAATTCTTGTTTAAATTATGAAGGTTACAACGGTCTCATCCAAAACATGTCCTCTTCCGTTGAAATTTATTTTAAAAAACAAAAACAGTCGAGCCAATAGTGAACAACGTCATTTCTAAAATAGGCGCTTAACCAGAGTGCATCTGCTATCATTATTGACAGAAATCTTTTGCAACCGAGTTGGAAGGAAAAAGTGGATGGAGAGAGAGGTAGATAAAAACAATCACCCCGTAATTCGGCATAATTGATAATCGCGGAAATCCGCTTATTAGCTGCGACTTACTCTGCCGTTCGTCCTGTCCATGCACAATCGCTGCAGCAGCTGATGCGGCGCTCTGTGGTTGTCCGAAACTGTGTCTCTTCTGCTCATCGTAAGTGTGAACATGCACTGAATTGAAATGAGTAAGCTGAAATAGAACAGCTTGAATGAAATGTTTAAAGAGAGCGAATTAAGCTGATTGGAGCCGGAAATTGTTCATTTCTTTTCCTACAGAAAAATTGTGACTTACAAGTGCAAGTGTAACGCCGATAGAAAAATTCTACTCGAACGTACTTTTCCTGCGCAAGAGATTTTACTGCGAAAAGTTGAACGTAAAAGCATTTTACGAAGCCTAAGAAAAGTATTGAAGAAGCAAGGTCTGTCTAAATGTGCATCGGAAATAATCATAGAAGAATGAATTTATTGTACTCAATGGACCAAATCCAACCGAAGCAGAACAAGGTTGAAACGGAATTGCAAAAAAGCTTCTAAACATCCTGCGCGCAAGATGAGAAATTCACTTGATGCTGTAACTTTAATACCTTTGCCGACTGCAGAACAAGATACAACTATATATAACAAGCTAATTCTCGTTTCTACAGTCACTAAAATTTTCTAGAATCCTAGTCGATTTCGAAATCGACCAAGTTGACTCAGAAAATTCAAAATATCATTGTGCAAATATAGATAGGAAAAAGGAATTCTCTCGCCAAAACCGCGGAACTTCCCTGCCTGGAAGTCGCATTACGAAAGTCCGGCGCTCGTTATCATTTTCTCGTTATCGTTCAGCCAGAGGAAGCAACAGAAAGCAAAAGCGCAGCCGAAGAATCAGTAGCAGTAGCAGTAGCAGTAACAGCAGCAGCAGCAGCAGAAAAGAAGGAAAGTGTGCGGGCAACGTCAGAAGGGCAACACGCTCAGGCCGAGCCACCGGAAGCGTCGGAGTCGGAGAGAGGAAGGGAGGACTGGCCTGTTATACGCTTGCCTCTTGAAAATATAATTCTTTCC
Organism: Ormyrus labotus; assembly: GCA_035582975.1. Taxonomy (NCBI): domain Eukaryota; kingdom Metazoa; phylum Arthropoda; class Insecta; order Hymenoptera; family Ormyridae; genus Ormyrus; species Ormyrus labotus. The sequence goes on along the minus strand of JAWWEO010000045.1, from coordinate 10,791,248 downwards.
TTTAGCGTGTCTCTCTCTCCGTAGCTGTGGCCTGTGTGTGAGCGTGTGTTCGTGTGCCGTGTGTTTCACGCGGAGCAGCTGCTCCGAGCGGCCGATTCTATAGTCAGTGAGTGAGGAGCGATCGGATCCGCTCGACGCACGTAGTCGTCACTGGTTTAAGCCTCGTGCGTGCAGATATTTTTCACTGTGTCACTGGTTAGTAGCGTCGTGCGTTCTTTTTTTTTTAAATCTTGGAGTGAACCGTTTTTGGCATAGTTTTCTAACTTCTATTTTTCAAGTTTAGGCGCTTTTGCGTGATTATTTGGTATGCGGTAATCTGTTTTCACTCCAAGATTTTTAGCGGGCTCTGTCGGCGAATTATTTTTTTAAGGAAATGCGCGTGTTAAGTGTTTTGGTTTATAGTGAAGTGAAAATAACAAAGTGATATTCTTCGATGCAGTGTAAATATAGTTTTACATTAAGGAGAAAGTAATTATTGATGAACAGAATAAATTCTGTTTTTGCGAGTCTCTCGATAAAAGCAGTTTTAAACTGTCTGCAATTCGTAATCGTTTGTTATTAATAACAAGTGATAGTAACACTTGCTTACGTAGAAATTTGTCCGTCGATTACGGTAATCTTTATTTTTTACTTACTTTCGCGCTTCTGAGTAAAATTATAAAGAACCGTCTTATTCGTTCCAATATCGGCGAATACTTTTTACTTTTCAAGGTTAATTTTCAATCCATTCCGTATTGTTCATCCAATATTATTGTTAGTTTTAACACATTATTACTTAATTAGAATGAATTTAATTAAAAGCAACATGTATTTAAGTTGATAGCCTGTTCAAATTGTTAATATGCAATACGTGTAAATCAGTCTTGATAAGTAAATAAGTCCTGCAAAACATTGAAAAATAATTCGCCAGACAGTACGAAAACCGTGTTCAATCGAAAAAAAGAAATTAATTTCTCTCTGAAAAGTTCAGAAATCTGTGAAAACCAATCGGCACTCGCGATGCTGGAGCTGCACTCGCCAATGCTCGAGGCGCTGCGCAACACGAGCCAGCTAAACACCGGCGACCAGAGCAACAATAATTCTGACGACTCGGACGAGGAGAGCAACTCTCTGACATCGTCGCCTCTCACCCTGACGCCTCGGACCTACAGGCAGCGATTCTCGGAACGATGTCGCAGCGGGCTGCAACGGAAGTTCAAGGCCAAGGCGGCACTGGCCGCCGGCGCGAGCAAGCTGCATCATCACCACAGACCAGCCAAGGACGCGGCCAAGACTAGAATCTCGACGATCGCTCGCGTCTGGGACACGCTGGCCGTTAGGCGCAAGAGCCCCGCCAGCGACGACGCCTTCATGGCCAGACTCAAGAGTGCCGCCGAAGCTGGATTTGGTGCTGGCAACGCGGAATCGCTCGGTGATTAAGACTTATTTTGCTCGTACTTTGGGAATTAACCTGACGACTTTCAATGCTCGAAAACAGCCGGTTTTATACGGCATTAAATTTATTCCGCTACGACGAGGTAAATGTTAAAACGGATCACTGGAAATTGACTGTTAATCGAGCTGTCTCTAATTATTCCGGCGAATATTCATATTGTAGTACTAAATAGCAGCGATACTCATGAATATTTAAGCTTTATCCACTTATCCCGATTTTATATTTCTGTATTGTTCATTTAGAACGTTACTTAAAAGCATTATAAATAGAAGCTTGTAGAAGCTCTTTTATAAAACAAAAATTTTAAACGGGAGTATACTCGAAAAATACTAGTTATTTATCAAAACAAAACATAATTTTACGAGGTTATTTTAATCGCTCTGTCTAATCGCCCAAATATGTCTGTGCAATAAAGCCGAACACTCGATTTGCGTAAATTAAAGCACATGCACGTACTTTCTATTTTAATTTTATCTTTGCAAAACTTCACGAGGACATTTGGATGGAATGTTTATAATAGTAAAATCTTGTTACTATTTATTAAATGGTTTAAAAATACTACTAAATTAGATCACTTGACGTATAAATAATGCAAAGTAATTAATTCATGCAATTTCAATATACATTTTCTAAAGTTAATTACGTTCTTCAACTAAAACTAATATGTAGTTTCTACTCAATTTAGTGATAATAAATTTAATAATTACTTTACTAATAATAATTAAATTTAAAACTGTCTTTTACTTTTTTCAAAAATTTAACTTTAAATAAAATACAAACGAGACGATCCAATAATACAATCTTAGGTGCCCCTTATTGTCTTGAAAGTTCCCGTTTTAGCCGATTTTCGCGAGAAATACATACTTCTACTGTATCTCAAATGCACGTTAATGCATGTGCAATGTACACTTCTAATCATATTTTGCCCTAAGCTATTACGTTCTTTGATCAACACGAGGACCGGCACTCACGTCCACTTTCTACTAAAGTCAAAATGTTCTCTGTAAATTCAAGTTCTACCAAGGAAACTCTTCTCGCGAAAAGTCAGTCACAAATTTCATTATTGACTTTGCACATGATGCCTCAATGCTTTTAGCATCTCTGAGTAATCTTCAGACCTCGAGAGCTGTTAGTCAGTTTCTATCCATTTTTATAACGAAATGCGTCATCTATTATTGTTTAGGTAATCGATACTGGATGCACGGTATCGAGTACTTTTCATAGGATTTCGTATTTTGTTGCTTTGAGATTTTGCCAACGGCGACCGGAAAATGAATTCTTTTTCTACAAAGCTCAAAGGTCCTTTTAGACTCTATACGAATAGAAGTATTGTGCACACCTGCAGATATTCTCCGCGTTTCTGCACGGAGAAAAATTTTCTAGTAAAAATTACAATAGTACATTTTAATTCGATCACAGACTGTAAAAATCCTAAAAAATTACCATGTCCATAGTAAATTTTACAAGTCTAAATATGAAAATTTATCATTGACCTCGTAAAATTTTCTAGAAACTATGGTAATTTTTTAGGATTTTTACAGTCTGTGATCAAATTAAAATGTACTATTGTAATTTTTTAAACCTATGGTTATCGTTTATCTCGAAAAAGTAACGAGAGGGTTAATATTGTTTTCGTATTGTGTTGAAGCATCATTTACTGTTTGACAGAATTCGTCAGTTGGTACCAGCCGTCCGAATGGCGTTATTGTTTTGAAATTGCTGGCTCGCTACAGAAATATATAGAAACCAATAAATTACATAACATCTACAGAGAATATTCTCAAATTAAAAATGTACGTTGACATCGAAGATAGTTTTTACACCAAATAAAATAATAAAAACGGCTCAGTAAATAATCGTGACTTGTAAGGCCACACACTCTACACTAGTCAAAAAAGCTGCGATACTATTTTATTTTAAATTAATGGACTAAAGAACTTGACATTTAATTATGAGAATTTTATTCAGTTTAATAAGAGCTACATTAATAATTGTTATATAGAATACAAAAGCATTTGTTTTTTATCTTTGTAAAATTTTAATGTAAACTGCTAGCTATAGATAACACTTACTCCGCTTGAACAAACTTATAAAGATATTCTGTTTTAACATTGACACAAAAACACAAATTTCATTCCGTTATTTACTAGACTCATTTTTTATATTAATGAACGATCGATTTGAATATTTTTAGACGACTTACTCGATTGAAATTTATTGCAACATGTTATTTTGATTTTAATATTTTTAATATTGTTTATATACAAATCCAGACAATGTTGTTGAAATTCGGCATTTGCTCTCAGTGACCTTTTTATTACCGTTTGTATAAAATCGCTTCAAATTAATCAGCCCAGAATTAATCAAAACTCCTTTATTTAATAATAAAGTTGTTGAAAAAATCGTTTATAGATGATTCCAGCAGAATATTATAATTAGAAAATAAACATATAATCATTGCTTCAAATACAAATTCCTTAAAAGTTGAAATAATTTTTTCTGCGTAGTTTTTTTTCACGCTTGGCTTTAAAAGCTTGCGATAATCGCTTTGTTATCGCACTTAATAAGTCTGGTAAACCTACGCATCTATTCAACGCACTTTTAAAAGTGACTTTTATTCTGCCTCATAGTTAAAAAGAGGAAAAAGAATTCTTAAACTTTTACCTCAAATGTGCGCAATAAGAAACCCAGTATTTCCACCGTTGCGGGCTTGCAATATTTGTCATCCTCGTCATAGTTAGCTTTTAATACGATAAATTTTTAATCACCTTTATCTTTATGTCTTTCTGTCTTTTTTCTCTTGTACTTGGATCGCATTACATGCACATATAAAGAGAGTTTTGGCTTAAACTCAATTATATCAATTAAAACTGTTGCCTTTGTGCTCGAATGCACGCAATTGTAAATTAAGGCAAATTGATATTTTTTTAAATTAGTATCATTGAACAACATGAAATAATAACATTAAATAATATATATCTAATGATGCGATGGATATTAATAGTACTTAGTTTACTGATTTTAATTTTTAATATTGTAGAGAAACTTGAATTTTATTGTTTTTGTTGTCGAATTTTTAATTGCGATAAGTTTAAAAAATTTGGAAGAGTAGTACCTGAATTGAAAACAAATTTGTAATTCCGAGTCATCGGTGACGAACGGGTATTTAGGTATTTTTTACATGTGATGGTTTTCAAGAATGTTCTTGGCATATTTGATTTTGCACGATTCGCATGTAATAACAGACAAGAAATCAGTAATAATGAGTTTTGTTAAATATTTGTTCTTGTTTTATCTCATCTATTTGTTTAACCTGAAACATATTTTTCACTCATCGTATATTTTGAATATTTAAATTAATCATATTAAAGTATAACGTACATATTCTAGATATCTTGTATGAGTATTTTAAGTATAAATATAATTTTCAAATTTTTGAGAAACATATTTGAGAATTCTGTCATAAATATTCTTCATGCATCGGTTCAATCAAAATTCTTAAAATTTAGATTATAAGGATTCTAATAGAAAAGTAAAAACTGGTTACCGAAAGGTTTATAATGAAATAATTTACATTTTCTTTAAAACCGGTTTTCTGTGGAATGAGACCATAAAAGAAAGACGAAAATCTTGTAACGCGAATTCGGACGATGACGCGTTTTGTATTCAAAAATGAATATTCATGATTGAACAAGTTTAGATGCTTGTTGCATTTTAAAATTTATTTTCCTATAATTTTTTGTATTCAGTGACATTTTTACAATTCGCAAATGTTATTTCTTAACTCAAAAGTATCGCTGGCATATTTACGTTAATTTTTCTCACGGTTTTACTTCCGCACTTATTTTCGTAAGTTTCAAAAAATGAAATGACAAGAAATCACTCCATTTTCAGCCAATTGGTGACTCACTCTTGGCCGGTTGTCAAAATATTTCTAAAAGAAAATTATCTAGACAGCGCGTCATGTTTCGTAAACTAGATCACAGTTGAACGGACCGATCGCGCCGCGCAAAATTGAGCGACCGAAAAATTTTCTTTCTCAAAGAAAAACTTTTCACTCGGCTAGACAAGTCAGCGCGCAAGAACAAAAAATCTCAAAGAAATAAAAACCCGCCCTACTTCAGCTCACAATGACACAATGTCCAATTCATTATTTTACGAAATCTCCATCTCCGTAGTGCTCGAACGACGTGTAACACTTCCTCTGCCCGTCGCGCACGAGTCAGTGTATGCGTGCCGTTGCAGCACGCGACTTTGAAAGTCCGGGCTTGCCTCTCGAACAAATATGCGTCTAACGCCAAGCGCGAATAACAAGAAGAAGGCGGGGATTCGCGCGCATTGGATAATCGTGCGTTAACGCGCCGGAGATAACGACGTCGACGACGGTGAACCTGTTTACTTGTGTCGACGCTCGGAGATCGGCCGGTTTTACGCTGACGATCCTTTCCTCGATTTCAATTAAACGCTTGCACGCGCCTTCAAGACGCGTTTTTTTTCTCCATGGCTTTTCCGCGGGGCATCGACGCCTTTCCCCGTTTCGCGAAGTTCCTTCTTCGCCGAACTCGATGTCGTGGAAGGAAAAAATAGAGCGATAAAATACTTGTTGATGCGATGCGACGATATCGGCTTTTTGCCGTCGGAAATGTTTTACGTGTTTATTTGAAGGATCTTTATAGAATTCGATTTCCTGGAAAAGGAACGCGAGTTTTAACTTCCATAAGCAAATATTTCAAACGTTGAAAACATATTTTTACTCCAGATTGAAATTCATATAAAAGGATTATATAATATTGACAGAGTATGAAAAGATTACTCTGCCTTCGAGCTAAACTGTAGCAGCAAAAAATACTCCGCGCGCAAGCTTTCATTTGAAATTTCATTTAAAAATTTTATCGCAAAAACCCTGCAATAATTACCGATGAATAACGCATTGTTATTGTAATCTTCTTTTTCTGCATAGATAATTACTGCTTTACAGCACAAAGCGCCGAGAAAGCTTTTGAAATTGAAGTTTCGCTCCGAAAACATTCGATTCGCATATTGGATTCATGTAAATCATTCGCGCGTCGGTTTATGTAAAATCTGCCAAAAAACCGGGCCAATAAAATCCGGCCGATGCGAATGCGCTCCCTCAGAGGCGAAGCTCGCAAAACCATCATTCGTCAAATCGGCTGATTACTCTCAACCTCAACGAGCGAACGTCTTAAATTAGTCCGCGACAGAAGTCATTAAATCTCCTTTGGCAGCGGCTCAAAAAGCCGGCGCGCGGAAACTCTTTTGCCCATCCAGTGCACGTCGCGCCTTCGACGTGTATTGCGTCCGAAACGATTCGACGTCGAATCGACGGACCATTAGTTTTTAAAAGCTGCCTTTTGCTTTTTGCGAAGTTAATTGTTTTTTTTTTTTTCTTTAGTTTTTTGGAAGCGCATAGAAGTGAAAGAAATTATTTTATTTCTCTGCGATGGTTCGATTGCCGTTTCGAGCGAAAATATTTGAGCTTCTATATTCCATTCGTATTATTGTAGAGCAAACTTTGATGCTGACGTCGATTTGTAAAAGATTTTTCATGGGTTTACTTTATAATATTGAAGGAGTGCAAATATAATATTTCAATTTCGCCCATATATCGTTTTATGCATTTATCCAGAGTATTAACAGACGAATTCGAATGAAAAATACGACCTAAAATTTATCAACCCTCGAATAAATATTCGACTCGTTACGATTTTTTTTTTTTTTTTTATTTTTATTTTCCCGTACGCGTAAGCACCCAATTAAAAAGCTCTCAATTAAATTCACAACCGAAGCAACGGGCAAGAATCTCGGGAATTACAAAATGTCGAAATTCGCGATTTATCGTTGTACGGCCGGGGCTCGGAACGGAACCCAAGTCGTGCTCTATCTGGCAATTCCCTCGCGATTTTCAGGAGGGCATGACGCCGGCAATTATCAAGTACGAGGCAGCCGCGCCCGCGAGCCGGAGGGAACGTTAAAAATGCTGCCGGCTCGTGCGAGGCGGCGAGGAAGAAGGTAGGGGAAGACGCGGGAGTATTTTTGGCGCGCCGGAAAGCATCGGGCCCCTCTGATGATGCCTTCGCTTCCGCTTCTCGCTTTTTCGGCCTCCTTCTTGTCGGTCTACGAGCTTTAAGCGTGGCCTAAACATTTCATTCCATTTGATTTCTAAATTCATTTAATGATTATGCTTTATTTGATTTTCATCCCGCCGAGAAAAACTCCGCAATGCAACGATTCCGGTGCGAGAGCAGCAAGCCTATATATATTTGAATCAGCTCGCGCATTAACGCAATAATCGACTTTCCAAGGAAGCGAATACCGACCTGCCCTAAATAATTCCCTCGGTAATAAGAAGAGCGGCCGCTCATCCCCCATCGAGAGAGCGAACTCGCCCCCCTCCCCCCGTGGGTGCATACCCATAGACTTATCTTCGCCGCTTCCCTCCCCCACTGGTTGCGGCGCGAGCGGGCCGTTCCGTCGCCGTGCAGCGCATCCTCAGTTCCTCCCCGACCGTCGACCGGAGCGGAGCGGAAGCGCTCGTCGTGCGCATTTCAGCCACCCCCTTGACAAAGAGAGAGAGAGAGCCGCGCTCCGCTCTCCAAAGTTAGCTCGGCTTAAAACCCCTCCCCAGAGCCCCCCCGTCCACGGCGTTTGCACCCTCGTACGGTACGTGACACCGATAGGCCACGCGCTCCGAGCACAGGCGGATGAGAGAGAGAGAGCTGTTATCTCGATTATTTAATTGTGCCGAGCGAGCAATTGATATGACATAAGAGGCCCCCGTTGTTCTTGGCCGCCACAGCCGCCGCCGCGCTTTTCGAGCTTGTTTACCGAGGCGACCACGAGGCTTTTTGCTCAGCGTTCGAGCTGCCGTCGCGTTGCTTAGAACTTAACGCTTCGGATACTAGTAGAATATTGCTGAGCCGTTGCTGGATATTGCTGGTAACTGCTGGCATCCGTGTCCGTAGATTTGAGGATCTTTTTTGCCTCGCAAAGGTCAGAAAAAACAAAAGCTTTTAATTATTTATGTTATGTTAATTGCTTGTTCTTTGTTGCATTGTTATTTATTTATTAATACTTGTGCGCTTGAGAAAAATGGAGTTTTAAGATTTAGTACAGTGCATCACGATATTATGGAGAATCACAACGAAACGATCCTGATTTAGTACAGTCATTCATAGTAGATCTTTGCAACTTATTAAGTATTTTTAAATAGTTCATTACTGTTGGCATACAATTTCGTTGAGGATAAATTGCCAATTCTTTGTTTATCCTGAAAATTCAATGAGATACATCGGGTTAAACGTGTTAATGAGTTTCAGTTTATGCGCATTCTTACTTAATTATGATTAGTGCAGTTTTAATTAAATTAAAGATGTTATTATCAATAGGTTATTTATAACCAACAAGAATTAATTTTTTAAAGGAATAATCTGTTGTTGATTTAAAATACTATTAGAAGAAATATTCAAGTTATTTTTTGGGAATCTTAAAATTAAACATTATTTACAAAATTTTCTAGCAAATGTTTGTATGTCAGTTTTTTTTATTCGTTATTAGAGAAATATCACATACTTTATATTTATTTTACGCCTTTCTTTATCCCAATAAACTCGCAAACGTTGCTCTTTGTGAGAATTCAGTAATTTTAAATTTGAATTAAAATTACATTTACACAAATTAAACGTTTTGATAATCGAGATTCTGTAAAAAACGGTATTTCACGTTTCATAGCATCTCAACGACTTTGGAGATTGCAATGGAATATTCGATTTACGCAGAGGTACCTGACATTCTTGCACTACCCATCGAAACAAGATGCGCGTTATTGCAGATGTCGAGAATCGTTGAAATCAAATTTCCATGAATTTAAATGAATAAATAAATAATTAATTCAATGTAATAAGATTATGGAACATATTCAATATCAATCAAATCTGAAACCGTGTCAATTTATTGTTCAATATTAGTATGTATTATTATTGATATCTTATTAGGAAATTTCACTTTATTCTCTTTCGAAACATTATTCTTCACTACTAAATTCTTGCTGATGACAATAAATCTATAGTAGTACCTAAATTAAATCACAGTAGTCAAAAAAAGATTCGACCTTCTAATATCAAAACAGTTCTTTTAAAAATGTTCGGTAAGGTTAGTCACCTCAAGTTTATACGTAGCCAGACGAGTTTTGCGTTCTATAGCTTCCTGACTTCGTCGGTTTCGAATTGCACTCAAAAAGTTTCATACTACACCTTCCTCGAAGGTTTCCATGTTCTTCTTTTGTGCTCGGTTGTCATCTTGACGCACCCAATGGAACACTGTACAATTTTATGATACGAAGTACATGATAGCTACGCTTTGTTACTTAATCATATGAAGTTTTTCATTTGCTAAACCTCAATTAGTTTTTACTGCGAATCTGACTAGTTTAAAAAAAAGTTGTGATAGTTAAGGTAATTTAAATTAAAAATAAATTTATACACTGTGACTATAGTTCTATTATTACACATAACTCTAACTCTATTTCACTCTCGAATATAGAGCATTTTTATCAATAATCGGGTCTTTTTTTTAAAATGTTATAAAAATTTTTATTCCAAATCAATTTATGCAAATTTAATTGTTTGTGCATTTGGGACACAATGCAGCTGAAACAAATGCCCAATTTCTAAATGTAATAATTTATTCAAACAACTGTTTAGCGTAATATTTATTGATTAAAAGTTACTTTTTTTCTACATACCGCCTTCAGGCAAACAATCTAAAAAGAAAGCCACATTTTCATACTTCACTGGCTTCCAAGAGTACCGTAACAGTCGCAAGAGCAAAGCAGCTCTAAATCAAAATAAACACCCCTCCCCTCCTCCCGGCGAATCTCAAGCTCGGCGCAAACGTCAGGCGCGTCTAGAGTTCCAGCAAAACTGCATCGGCCTATCCCCTTATCCGAGTTCCGCCGACGCGCATATATATATAACGTTCGCTCTTTTTCCTTTCCGCAGGCGAGCATCGCGGAAGCGGACCAGCAGGAAGTGCACGGGGCGGCAGCGAGAGAGGCCGCGTTTCCGGCTTTGGAAGCGGAGATCACACCGACAGCATGGACGACCCTTCCTCGAGGGAGGACATTTCCGAAATGTATGCCTTACTTACTAGCTTTCTTTTTTTTTTCTTTTTTTTCTTTTTTTTTTTCTTTTTTTCTTTTTTTTTCGGACGCGACTAAGACTCTTTTTCACCCAACTCTTATATTGAACCGCAGTTTTTGAAGGCTCACTCGGATGTGAACGAATAAAGTGGGGCTGAGCTTTCAAAATGCGCTGGTTTAGAGAGATTGGGAGTGGAAACTTTCATTCTTGTATAGTAGTAAATAAGAAATCATTTTTTCCGGATGACGAATATTTGAGATTGAAGGGTTTATCGAATAATGTTTACATTCGAGCTTTCTACTTTTTATTTGTTTTATTTAATTTTAAGAATGTAACTTGGATGCGCACAGCACTTGGCATATTTTAAAATCAGAATTGCCGCCACGGTTTATCGGCTTTTTATCGATATTACCTCTCTCTTGCTTCCGTACTTTTCATATTTTATACTTTTTTTTTTATTCCTACGACGATTCAGGGTGCAGCAGAATATTTCCAGTAAGCCAAAGAGTTCCAATATAAACAGGTCTGAAAGTTACAAGGAGCGGATACATAATAATAAGGTAAGCAGATTGACTTCTGATGCTTGATTTATTTTTTCAACCTAGATATTCCCGATACTTTTCAACTCAGGTTACTAATTTTGGAACCTTCAAAAAAGATTTTTATTTTCGAATTCTTTACAAATTGTTTTCATTTGGACAGCATATCTCAAAGAACAGATTTAATTATTCACTTTGATTTATGAAGTTCTTTGAGTGACTCCGTGCGAGTTTATAAATTTCAGTGTTAGCAATGTATTTTGTTGTCGTTAAAAAAAAAATGTAGTAAAAGATGGAATATTACGAGAGTGTAATAAAATCAGCGCCAAAGGCGTTTAATTTTTTCACCATCCGCGTCGAGAATTTGGTTTATTAATAGAGATTAATTTCTCCTTGCAGCGACAGCTACGTGAAAAACGAAAGACCAGTGACCCGAACCTTTCAAAAACAAGGTAAGTCGTCGCAAGCTTTCATTTTCTATTTTTAAGTTTACGATTCTTCAATGTCCCAAATATTCTCGCTCACTTATCAGTCCAAATTTACTGATGAATATCCACCTGCAAAAGTTCCCCTAAAACCCAACGAGTAACCATACTTTTCTGATAAACACATTCTTTATTATTTAAAACTTAAAATTTAAAATAAACTAACGGTTCTGCAAAAGCTCCTTATTTATAGAGTCAGACTTGTGAAAATTCTCTGCAGTTTTTCCCCACTAACGGGAATATCACCGCATAATTCGTTCCGCTAGCAGTCGACGGCAAACACAAAGAGCAGTAATGCCGTGCAAAAGAAGAGCATCGACGCGTCATCGACTTTTACCGAAATCCTCCGCCGATGCGTCTTGAAAAAAAAAAGAAAAAAAAACCCTTCCAAGAAGTCTCGAAGCGCAATTACTTGCAGCGCCCTGCAAAGAATGGCGTAACGATCGTAATCAGGGTCGTACCCTCTCTAAGCGATAATCGCAATGCACGCCCACGCCGAGCCGTCGGAACTTTTCTCCCGGCGGCATATTATATTTCCGTCCGTCGCTCCCTTCTCGTTTTCCTCCTCACCCCCGCCGAAGCGAGAAGAGCCGCCTCCCCTCCCCCCGTTCCTCCTCGTCTCGGCGCCTTCGTCTTCGTTTCAGAATGAAGCAACACGCGCGCGCGCTCGCTTTCACGGTCGGAAAACTCGGCCAAGAAGCTTCTGTATTTACGTATCAAGACGACGACGTTACGCGACCTTCGAGCTCGGAGGCGCGCGAGCCGCCGGAGCCGTTATACCTACGCAGCCGTTTTTTGGCAGAAATTTCAATCGACGCGCGCGCCTTTTTCCCGCGGCAGACGCTTTGGGAAATCGACGATTCCTCTTTGTTTTTTTTTTATTCTTCCGGCGGCGGAAATTGCTTCGTGCGGTCGGCGGGCTAAATGAAACGCGTGCGTTTCGGGTTAATTGAACATTCGATATTTTATTACGTCCCAGAGTTCTTCGTTTCGCGTTCGCTTCTATTGGTTTTCGAGCGTTTCCTACCGATGACTTTAACGCAGCGAGGGATCGAAATAAATTGTCTCGATAAATAAACAGGTGGAGCAGTCGTGGAAAGAAATTAATTGAAAATTCGTAGGAACAAATATAACAGACGTAAAAAGTTCTGTCAAAGAAAATTGTGTCGTAAAGATTACCGCTCCCACTATAATCGGAGGGCATTAAAAAGCAGCGTAAACGTCGCCTCGATAACCTCAATAAAACAGCCTTCGATCGAATTCCGGCGATTTTTAAAACCGACGACGCATTAAAAAAAGAGAGAGAAAAAAAGAATCATTCCTCCCCCCACCTCGGCTGAATCTTCTATCTTTGAAATTGGTCTTAGCCCGTCGCACACACATGCGCAGGCGCCTCGAAAAAGAGCGCGCAGGCTCGAAAAGGAACTTGACAAGTCGGCTTGCGCGCCCCGGACTTCCTCAGTTCGAGGCTCGTCGCCGTCCGATCGGCGTGCGCGCGCGTGTGCGGCTGCTCCGAGCTTTTTTCCGCATTTATTTTGTCCCGCGAAAGTGCGCGCCAGTTCTCTCCGCCGGGGCGGCCGAGTGGATCATGTAGAGAGGTGAATGGAGAAAAGTTTCGGCTGTAGGCAGCCGCGGGCTGCGCCAATCGACGCCGCTTCTCTCTGACGTCAAAAATGAAGAAGCTCCGCCGGCAGCAGCCGCCTTCTTTTTTTTCTTGACTCTCACTCTCTCTCTCTCTCTCTGCATGGCCGCGCTGCTGCTCGCTCTATCCACTTCTTTTACCTTTTCGACGTTTACGTCACGGGGCTATAATTATAATTCGCCAGCGCATTCGCGGTAAACTCTAAGTACAAAGCTCGCTCAAGAGGATTACACTTTCGAGCGTATACAGAGTTCGCCCCAATTTCCTATAATTTCAAGCTCCAATACATTTTGAATTATGCCCCTGCTTATCCTGTTCGATCGATCATTCAGCTGCAAATTTCATATTTAGTTGCGGGTTCTAATCCTAACATTTCTAGTAATTGATGAAGTAGAGGCGTATACGCGCCGAATTACGCATTCGAATTTCTAAGTTTTCTATCAAGTTGTACACTCAAAAACGCTGACGCATTTCTACATTGCATAAGGCAAGTGAAAAACACTAATTTATAGAAAGACGATCTAAAGCACGCATACAAATGATAAATCAATTGATCTTCAACAAGTCACATTTAAGATAGAAGCAGGATACCGAAATACTGACTTTGATGGTGGATATTTAAAGACCATTTGTCATGAGGTTTATAAACAGGAATCCCAACCCCTCTGATGAACCGCGCGACATAAATAATTTCATTAGCAACATTCTCTTACATTTACACTTGATCATAAACAGTACGCGTCAAGGCAATTTTCTTAATCGCGAACGCAAATCTAGACTTTCCGTGATTCACGCCGCGCTCTTTTAGATCGGCTAAAAAATTACAAGTTGTAGGCGAGAATCATTCGCGAAACTTGGCACTTCCTCCTTCGCGAGACTAATTTTAAAATAATCTTCGATCGTCACAGCACGTGGGAAAGCTAATGTTCGCCGTCGCTCGAGAGCAAGTGCCATTTCGTGCCCTCGAGTGCATCTCGCGCTCTTATCGTTTGAACGCGTTCGAGCCGGGCCGGCTGTGAACTTGGGAGAATAACGATGATGCAATGCCCAAGCTTTCAAAAACGCAAGCGTTCGTCCAACAAAGTCGTTATCGGTTTATGGGGATTAATTTTAATTTTAGAAGAAAAAAAAAGGAAAGAGTTCCACAGTGAGAGGAAGCGGCCCTTCTTTTAAAATACACCTTCATGACTTTCGTGGCATAAAATATTATGAGAAAAGTTTTAAATGCTTTTGTGCCGTGCAAGTTTTTATCAGTTTAAAGTACTTCAGTTTCATAAAGGCCGAGTTTCATTTTTTCACCGCGACGAATAAACGATGGATCAAGTCAAGGCTGATAATGCAAAGTTTCTATTTACCACGGATGTTAACTTGACGAAGTTATTACTTGCGAATATTGACCCTTGGCCTTTTCCATGGCAACGCACGGTTTAACGCAAGCCAAATTCGGTTAGTTCGCTATTAGGATTGCATTAGTTTGCAATTTCAAATAGTTACGGTAATACGAACTCTCCAGATTAAAAATTTTAAAAATGAACACTGTTTATAGTCAATTCTACTGCTTTAGCAATTAAGTCGACAGACCCAACTTTGCTCACTTTGTTCCAAACCTGTAATAGACAGAGAAACTGCAATCTCGAGAATCCATCTATCCGGCGGAGAGCTTCCGTAAAAGAAAAACAATATAGCCCCCTCCATAAATCTCCCGGCAGATCCCAGCTGCGCATTTATCGTCGCAAGATGCTCGAGTAAAAGCTCCGATTAACTCGTTGATAACGTAGTCGGTCACGTGCGCTTCATCTCAGAAAATCTATTAATCTTTGCAGATCAGAATATACCGAACGCGGTGAAGCACCTTAAACCCTCTCTAAATTCCATCCAATATTCTCTCTTACCAGCCGGCAAACCACCAGAAAGTAACAACAGTCTCGGCAGCATCTCCCAGCGCAAAGGGGGCTCGCACCTTAGGTAGGTTAGAAAAAAAAGCTGGCTCGCTCCTCGGGGGCTCTTCCTTAGGGAATTTATTGATCGGCGACGAAGCCGGACCCGTTCATTTTTTTTTCCTCCTCCCTTGCCGCCACCTTCCCCGGCCTTGAATCGGCCGCCGCCGCCGCCGACAAACAGCCGACGCCGCGATAGCTGACGTTTGTTTACCCCTCCGCCTGCGATCCGCCCTTAAACGGGCGCCGTTGCTCTTTTCGATTCGCAGCCGCTGCCGCTTCATTTTTTCTTTTTTTTTCTTGCCCGCGGGGTCGATAGCCGCCCCGGCAGGTTTTCGGTGCCCTCCCGCCACCTGTGCACGATTGCCGAGAGAGAGAGAGAGAGAGAGAGCGACGGCAATTCCTGGGACTCGCGCGCCGAGCGCGACGGATGACGCTTTTTTATGTGGCAATCGAGCCTGCTTCCTCGCGCCGGTTGCGTTTTCGGGTCGGTTTTCATTTCGGCTTGGTTCCTATTCACTTTTGCGGGATTACTTTTATTTTTCTTCCCCCGTATAAAGGAATACATCCGATGGTGGAAGGAAATCGTTGCTTTTTATTTGCGTTTCTACCAAGTTGTAAATCTTTGTTAATAATTTGGGGATTAACGTACTTTTTGTAAAAACAATAATCGCGAAGTCGCTCGGAAGACTTTATTTCTTGATTAAGCTTTTATTATACGACGTATTTTACGATCCTTAAAAATGGTGTAAATCTTTTACTCGCAGAAAAACAACAGAGACTCGTTCGTGATCGCGGCACCGTAAAGATTGGTTGCTCGGTGAAGCAATTAGCAGTTGCCGAAATGAAGACATACGTAAATAATGCACTCGAACAAGCAACGATCTAACATCATTCGCGCTGTAAAAGATCGCGGAATCACGGAACCGCTGGATTTTCAACGCGCGCAATATATAATAATAAAGCTCGATCGAAGAGCGCATAAAAGCGTATCGTCGCTTTAATGTCCCTTCGAAGTCTTTAAAAATCCCCAAGCCGATCGGTGTTTACGTGTTCCCCTCGCGCTTCATTTAACCTTCGCAGTGTTTTTACGCAGTATTTTTACGCAGTTTCGTCGACCGGAATTGTCGAGCAAAGTTCCATACCCCGAAGCCCCGACACGACGACGCGGAGAAAAATCCCGGAGATGACGGGTAAATCTTTCCGAAAGTATTCCGTTTTATAACTCGATTTTCCCAGCGGCCTCGAGTCGCTTACTAATTAATATAGCGAACTTTCTGAATTGAAAAAGTTTCTCGGCGCACTGCCGCCTCCCGCGGAAAACGGCATAACAACCTCCCCCTCGGCTATAACGTGTTTACCTGCGTTCTCGCCCGGCGTTGTGTTATTTATTATGTATCGCGCTGATTTATCTTCCTGCGCGCGAATTCCCGGGATATTCGGCGGCTTATCCGCGCGTGTGTTCTTTTTTCTATTGGATTCGAGAGAGAGAGAGAGAGATTGTTTCGGATCGATGCGGATGTGATGCGGGGAATATCGACCGCTTCGCGAAAGCTCAAGTGGCCGAGAACTGAGTTTTCTTTTTGCGTGCGTGTTTTTTTTTTTTTTTTTTTTTTTTTTTTTTTTTAACGTTTCGGGGGTACAAAAAATTGTTTATAGATGAAAATATTTCTTTCTCAATTTTTTTCTTTATTTATTTTATTTCAATTATCATCGTGTCAGTATATTTAATTAATGTTTTTGTAATTTGTTTTGCGATTAATAAAAGTGCATGGGGAAAGATATATATCCTTTCGATAGAATTTTGATGGAATTTTCGAGGACGTCAAAAACAAACTTTTTAATTAACTTACACAAATTGTTTCCATAAAAAATTTTTTCCCAATTTCACTATCTCGATCGCCTTGTCAGGCACATATACGAAAATTATTGAAAAGCCCCTAAACGATAAACTACCCCCAATGAAATTCCAATTCACCCAAGGCGTCTCCTCGAATTAAACCGCAATTTCCTTCCCCGATAATCCTTTTGATGTACGCGGCTTTCCCGCTCCGCGTTATTAACCCTACGTGCCCTTTAAAAATAGTCGCGCGCTAATTCACGCGGCTGGCGAGTCTTTTCCCCCTCCGTCTCCGTGGAAAATTGTAAAAAAAAAAAGCAGCACGGCGCCTCGTATTATGTATTTTCGTATATCGATCGACCTTGACGTTCGTGCATTTTCCACTGCGCGACGTTTTAATAAGGCGCGTTCACAGAGGAGGATAGAAGTAAGGAGCGAAGCGAGTTTAGATTCCTGGTTATAGACGAGGACTGCGCCAGAATGTTTGTACGTTATACGTGTGTGCATGTATGCGTGTATGTTTGTGAAAGAGCGTAAACGCCGGAGATGGGAAAATTATAGAACACTGCAGCGGGAGATCAATAAAAGGAACTTTATGAGGATTAGAGAGTGGAAAGTTATTTCTTTTTCTATAATTATTATAGATAGCTTGTCGTACTTTAAATATATAAGTGAAATAATTGCTCAAAACTTGGGTCGAAACAAAATCTGTACAGTCTGTCTTTCCAACCGATTGCAACCTTTCAAGTACAAACAATGCAGCTTCATTTTCAGAAGTTTTCTGCACCTAACAATAATGATATTCGAGGCGAAGCTCCGATGCCAGCGGAGGGCTGGAAAAGTTGTAAAGAGAAATAGATCCGGATCGAGAAAGTCAGTCGGTGAGAGTGGAAAAATCGAGAAGAGCGGCGAGGGAGAGGAAAACTCGCGGGAGACGGAACGAGCGAAGGAGCGAGCGAGAAGGGCACAGTGTGCTGAAAGGCTTGATTAAAGTGACGGACGAAGGAGCGGCTTCGATAAGGCTCGCCCCTCGTCGAACGCTCGGCTTCGCTGTTCCAACGCAATTCTCTCTCTCTCTCTCTCTCTCTCTTCCTTTCTCTCTCTTCCTTTCTCTCTCTTTCGCTCATTTTTGTCAATGATGACCTGCTCTTAGAACTGGATTTGACTGCAACGCTGTTGTTATTTTCTTGTCCAAGGGTACATTTTTTTTTAAATTTCACGTTTTTAAAGTTTCAAGCGCTTACTAATACATAAATATAAATGTCAATAAACGTAAACAAGAAAATCGGATTCATTGATCGGCACGTGCGCATTTTCGTTTTTTTTTTCAAACAAAATTTAACTTGAACGCTTATCGCGGCGCTCATACGAATAGCGTGGACTTTTTAAAAAACACATTCATTCATGGCTGAAGGGGCTATAGAAAATTGACACAACGACAACGAAGCATTTCTAAATTTAGACGATTTATCACACCTTCCACTGCTAGAATTCCGCGTGTGCGATATCGATCGTTAACTCATACGTAATTTTACCAGTTTCCTCGCAACCGAAAGCTTCCACCTCCGATAACCCACATAATCTCATCTCCGTATTGCTCTTTTTAAATCGTATTTTAAAAAGAAATTATCAACCGGAAAAGAATAAAAAACAAAAAAAAAAAAAAAAAAAAAAAAGAAGCTTCACCCACCGACGATAAAAGGGCAAAAAGCGAGCTCGATAAGGAAGCCGCTCGCTCGGCTCGCGGGGAATGAGCAAAGGACAAGGAAAAGTGGAGGGAGGAGCTCAGACTTGGGGGGATGCGCGCGACAGAGCGAGGAAAAGGGGCCAGCGTGTCGAGCGAAATGTCAGCGGCGACCGCTAATGCCCGACTGACCTTTTTCGTCGCGGCTCTCCTCCTCCGCTCGGCGCTTTACGTGCTTCTGCTTTTTTCTTGTTCATTTCCCTCCCGATAATGCGCCGATATCGTAATTGCGCTGGCGAACTTTGGGAGGGGAAGAGAGGAAGGCGAGTTTCTTGCGCGGTAGCCGCCTCCTTTTTTTTTCTTTTTTTCTCTCTCCTTCCGATCTTTGACGCCTCGGATTCAGGCCAACGACTACATCGACGATTCGATTTACGATCGAGTCGAAGATGCGATTTCCCGGGTTTTTAAAACACCTCGACTCGCTTCTTCCAGTCAGTCCTCTCTACGCTCCGGGTGACAAACCGGCCTTATTATCCTTAGTGCGGTGAAACAGTGAAAAATCGACAAGAACGAAAAAATAAAAAGTAAAAAAAAAAATAACCTCGGCGCGTCCCCCGACTGGAGCGAAAAAAAGGCTAAGCTCGACCCTATCCGGGCTATGCGGCAGCAGTCGCGCTCGCGTTCCTCGAGCAAGCGGAGCAAACGGCCTCGGGAGGCCACCTCGGGCCTCGAGCAGCAGCACCAGCAGCAGGGCATCGCCGGCAAGTCCAGTGCCAGCGTCGACGAGGCCCTCGAGGATGTCGCCGCTGGACTCTTGCTGCCTGAGCGCAGAACACGATCCGAAAGGTATTATGTTGTTGTTACGGTGGCTGCGCGGATTAATGTCGAGGATTTGCGGTAAGACTCGGAAAAAAAGAGGCATGGCTTATTTTACTCAGTCAGGATTCGAACCCTCGGGACCTTCCATTTTCGCGACGGATGCTCTTCCCACTGAGCTGCCGATGCCTCTATGCTAATCTCTTCTTCGAGTCGTCCTCCTGTGTCTGCGGATGCGCTTATCGTCGTACCGTGACAATGTGCACTCTGACGGACGAGGCAGGTCTTCGGGATGAGTTAACTTTTTTTTAATATCTACGCGGTGCAACGGATAGATCGGCCGTTTGTGCGAGGCTCCCGTTTGTCTTAGTAATATAAAACAGACTTTGTAATGCCGCCTATAGCCCCGATATGTAGGGCAATCACTCGACGGCAGCGGCGGCCAATTTGCACGAATATATGAAGGAACGGCGATCAGTATGAAGAAAACTATCGGATAATCCGCAATGAATTGTCCGCTGGAAAACAAGGTTACTCGCACAATTACTGCATGCCGTGCGGACGCGGTGACGGCGGGCTTTTTTTTTCAAGTTTAATGCCGTGCAATTATTTCCGCGGGTGAAGGCGACGGATTAATTAAAAGTGCGGTGTTCGATGCACGTGAAAGTTTTCCATTACGTCTGATTACGTCGCGTCGGTAATTGATCGAAATTTTCCCTTGATTTCTTACGTCCCCGCGAGGTAGCTTCGAGCTTCTTTTGCAGCTGAGCTTCAAAGCTTTCCGCTTTCCCGTGCGGTAATTTCTTTCTTTTTTTTTTTTTTTTTTTTTTTTGCTCCAACATAATGGATTATGTTAACGGAAACTAATTTATTTGCGCGATGTTATTATTGACGAAGCAATGAACTCCTTCAATGCCGGCAGCAAAATATTTTAATCACTTATCAATAGCGCTGCAACAGTCGATTCTCCGCACGATTGAAAACTTCTAGTACAACCCATTCATGGGTAAAAGCTTGAATAGTCTTTGCAAAACAGGGGTGTGTCTGTCTATTAAAGATGGCGAGGGACTTTAGTTACTTGTTCAGAAGTAACACTCGTGAATGACAGACTCCCCTCGGAGCGATAAGCCAAGTAAAATATTGATAATAGGTTAACGATTCCAGGTCAAATAATATGAAAAATTAAATTTAAAATCTTCAAGGGTTTCAGCTCAATGTATCATACGAGTACTGTGCAAGCTCTGTTGAACGGCTTCGATAAAAGTATTTTTACTTCATAAAGCCGCTAACAAGCATTTGTTAAAACCGTTTGCGTAATAACCATGTAGCTCTTTGCGGATGTTCTGCTACCGATTCACAATCTGATATTGGAAAAAAATCTTTTACACAAATAAATAACAAGAACATCGGTTTCTTAATTCTTCGCTTCGAATTCACGTATATATTCCGTCTCATTTACTTTTACATTTTGACAAATAAGACAATTAATTCTCAGACTTTAACAGTCGCGTAACGCCTACATTTATTATTTATAATTATAGAGCGCCTATTAAAAAGCTTGTTCATAGCGAAACTAGGTCGGATTCCGCAATCATAAAAAAAAAAAAATCATTCAAGTCTGTGCCAAGAGCCGTCTTGACCTCCGCACTAAAAAAAAAAAGTTTAAAAATCAACGAATGGACAAAAAAGTAAAAACTCCCTTCCGAAAATTATGGTTACCAACAAATCTCCCCCTCCCCCCCCCCCCCCTTGAGTTCGAAACCAATTCGAAAAGTCAATATACTAACGAAATCGATCCGGCTCGGTGCAGCGACTGCGATGCGAGCGGAGCTTTTCCGGGAAACTCGGCGGGCAGCTCCAGCAACAGCAGCCTGTCGACGCGCAGCCTCGACAGCCCGAGCACGAGCTTGGAGCAGGTTCACCCGGCCTCGGCGTCGGCAGCCGCCTCCTGGGACAGCGACGTCGACGTCGAGCCCGATCCGCCGGACTGGAGCCAGGGCGTCTCCGAGGACGTGCTCGCGGGACTCAGCAATGCCGAGAAGAAGAGGCAGGAGGTCATTAATGGTAAGGTTCCTATTCTTCTTACTTCGTTATTTCAATTAAAGAGCTAGTTTAGTTAAATTAAGGCTTTAGTTAAATTAAGAGAAACTGACGCTTCGCGTCAGATTCTTGATGCAATTATTTAATACAGTCAGAACGATTCGTCATCTCCATCTCCATTATTACTTCACTGTTAACAGAGCTCTTTCACACGGAACGCTCGCACGTCCGAGCCCTGAAGGTACTTTCGCAAGTCTTCCACAAGCCACTGCTGGACTCGCAACTACTGCCCTACGACCAGATTCAGCTGCTGTTCTCGAACCTCGACGAGATGGTCACCCTCCATTCGCAGTTCAACCAGTCGATGAAGCGCAAGAAGAAGGAGAACCCCTGCGTCGGCGACGTCGGTGAGCTCCTCCTCGAGATGTTCGACGGCGAATCCGGCGAGATATTCGAGCGCGCCGCTTCCAGGTACTGCGCTAAGCAGCAGGTCGCGCTGCGCGCCCTGCGCGACCAAAGGCGCAAGGATCCCAAGCTCAACAACTTCCTCAACGACGTGGAGGCCAATCCTATGTGTCGAAGGTGAGATCTCGTAATTAGTAACTCTCAATGAATGCTAATTGAATCTTTACTCCAAGTAATAAAACGGTTTTCTGCGTTTCTTGTATTTATAGCTTCATCCTGAGAAGATATCCTTTTATTCCGTAGTAAAGATGACAGTTTTTTTATCTAAAAAAAATGATTTTATTGCAGACTACAGCTAAAAGATCATATCCTCACGGGAATGCTGCGGCTGACAAAGTATCCTCTGCTGTTCGACAACCTCTATAAATATACGTCGCAGGGGAACGATAAGGAGCGCACGGCGGTGATGCGCAGCCTCGAGCGCAGCCGGGAGATTTTAAGTCGCGTTAATCAGGCTGTGCGCGAAGCCGAGGACTATCATCGACTTGCCGAAATCCAGCGAACGATCGACCGTTCGGCTTTCGACAAAGTCGAACACCCGACCGTTCACGAGTTCAGGAACCTCGACATAACCAAACGTAGGTTGATCTACGAGGGTCCGCTTCAGTGGCGTGTCGTTAAGACCAAACCCGTCGATCTCCACGTCGTCCTTCTCGACGACACGATCCTGCTACTGCATCGTCAGGACGAGAAATACGTCCTTAAATTCATCAACCAGATGAACTCGGTGCTCAGCCCGATCGTCAGGGTGTCAACCGTTCTTGTTAGACACAACGCTGTTGACAAAAATTCTTTGTATTTAGTAAACACGTCGCAAAATGGCGCACAAATTTACGACTTGGTTGCCTCGTCTTCCGAAGAGAGAAAGCTCTGGTATAAACACATCTCCGAAGCCGCGGAGATGCACAAGGCGAGGGATCGAGAAGGTCGGCGACCAATGGCTCCAAGCACATCTTCGAACGAACTCGTTGAATCGAACGAGGATACCTTGCTGCCAGAGAGCTCATCGACGTCGACCGTTCAATCGGTAGGAGATAATCACTTTATTTTTATTTATTAGAAAATAATAGATTCAATATTAAACCTGCTTTTAATGCTTTTGCTTTTATTTTTAGGAAAGTAGCAACGAAACGCGCCAGAGAGAAAAAGCTGATAAAGAAAAAAGAAAGGAGACACCTGCTGCTGATGAATCAGCATCGGCAGCAGCACAACAGCAACAATCTGAAACGGTTGATACAACCCCGAGTAGCAGCATTGAACGTGAGGAAGACGAAGAAACGGGCGAAGAGGGAGCATCAGCTGCCGCCGCGGTAAAGGCAGCACCTGCCGATGGTAGGAAAAAGAGTGAAAATGAAGATACTGCTTCTAGTAGTAATGTCGCGGCTGCCGTGGCAGCTGCTGCTGCTTCTGGAGTAACGAGCACTGGTGAACCTCTGCGACTGGTCACTTGCACGCAGTGCTCACTTATAGATCCACTTGAGGTTCATATTGAAGAAAGACCTGTACATGTGGCAGAGCCAGTTTTGACTCCAATAGGTGAGAAATCATTTGCGTTAAATTTTGTTAATTTTTGTATTGACGGATTTCTTAAGAGAAATGTTTCGCTTTTTTTTATTGCAGAAGCATTGAGGCGGAAGGATGAAGTCATTAAGCAAGCTTTGATTGAAAAACAAGATATAGTTGCAAATATTCTAAACATCCCAAAAATGGAAGTTGAAAACAGCGTTGAAGGAGCCTCTGATGTTCCAATTGTCGAGAAAGAACCGGCTGAACTTATACTTACTGCTATTAGTCAAGGTAAGCTAATAGAAAACATTAAAAATCCCAATTTTTGAAATAAAATTAAAAAAATCTAACCTCGATTAATTAATTCTAGCGAATAATTTAATTGAGCTATTAAATACGGCGCTCACCGTCAGTGAATCAGAGAGTGTACTTGCTACGCAAAGTACGGGTGCACTTGCTGGCTGCGAGGCGACTGGCTGCCCAACACCTAGAATACATCCGCGTATTCTCGAGCCAGCTATTCCAGTATCGACGTTGCAACCCGTTTGTAATTCTTTAGCCTTACAACTTTCACAACTCCTTGTAAGTTTGTACATACTATCATATTATTGTATTATATGTAATTCTGTTGATTTTTATAATTTCAACAAACATTTTATTTTAAAAAACTATATTTTTATCAATTTTACAGAAAATTGTTAAAGAGAGAGACGAAGAAAGGGAAAGACTGCGAAAAGAACTTCGACGTAGTCGAGAACGCCTTCATGCAATAGACGCTGAAGCTCAACGTCGAGAAACTCCAGAATTACCTTCTTCGGCGCCTGAAGTCGTAGCACAAAATGACCAAGGTAAATTTGTATTCTAACGTTCTAAATTTTAAAATAAAAATATTTTTTAACAAATTATTAAATTTTTCAGCATCGACGTCAGTGGAAAGTCAAACCAATCAAGATTCAAATAACGATGGACCTAATCGAGAAGTAAATAATTCATATTCATTCTGTATTATATTTAAAGTATGAATGATTATTATAAGAAATAAAATTCTAGGTATTCGTCGACGCGCAAAGTGAACCAGAGGCATTTGGAGCAACAGACCCTGTCGAAGAGGTCAAGGTTGCATCGGATAACGAAGTCATGGGTGACAGCGTAGGTTGACGCAGCCGAGCTTTCTCTTTGAGTCGCAGACCTGATGCATTTGCAAATGCGTTTCCGCGATTCTTCGCTCAGTATCAAAAATGTGCACAGAGCATACGATGGGCGAAGGATTAAGATTTTTAAAAAAACTCTCGCTCTAATAAAAGAAAGGCAGGGTAGCATAAAAAATTTAGGTATCTATTAACTGAATCGTGGGGCTTCAGTCTAACGTGCGATAATACGGAATGCTCGCTAATGATTTCGTGCAAAATAACTAAAAAAATCATGCAATTTTCCATTGAAACAATCATTGCCGTAAAAGATGATTTTTTAAAATCCCTCTGAAAGGGATTTTGCTATTTGATGTGGATATTTATCTTCCTATTTTGAAGAATAACGTTCTATAAAGTGCCTTTTTTTTCTATATACTTTTTATACTGAAGCTATCACATTCGAAAAAAATGAAGTTTTACGAGATTTATACAAATACAAGAAAAACTTTACGAATTTTTCAAGAATTATTGAGACTTGGTATTTCGACTTTTAAAACTTACTAAAGTCTTGACCAGTCATGCAGATTTTTTAGATTATTTATAATTAAGTACAGATTTTTTTATGTAAAAGTTATATAAATAAAGCAGCATCGAGCCTAGCTTAAAAGATCTTAAATAAATACATTACAGGAAATTAAGACTTAAGTGTATGAATATTAAATATTGATAGACTGTATTTATGTTTTTCAACGTATTTGTGAATTAAGGAATAAAAAAAATACTATAAAGACCAATGGTTCCTTTTTAAATAATTAATGATCTTTAATCTTCGTTTTAGATGAGTGCTTTTTTCACTCTGTATAATTATATCTAAAAAAAACTTGTAGTTTTAGCTTGAATTCACAACTGAACTGCATTATTGTACTGTTACGCATTTTTTAGTAACATTTATTGAATCTCGATGACATGGGTGAACAAGAATTACTCGATTTTGAATGAGCACGAAATCATTAAGCGGGTGTTGAATTATACATAATTAACACAATATTCCACGATCATTGGAACAAAAATATAGAAATGAGATAAATATACAAGCAAATATTATGAACATATACATACAAATAAATTATAATTAAATAAATTAATGAATTTAAAAAATAAAGTGTAGTACATGTATAAAGGAAATATTTAATAACTTTGTTAGATTGTAGAATCAAAGTGTCGATTATTATTATTAGTTATATTTTTATTAGTTGTATTATCATCATCATCATCGCATTACCATTATTCCTGAATTAAAACGCATATTGAATCAAAAAATCACTTTGTATTTATGTAAATTTAAAAACTTTTTATTTATGTTTAGATAATTTTTTCAATTTTTTATTTACGTTATTCCTATATTTTTGAGTTTTTGAAATTTCATATATATATATATCATATATATATATATATTATATACATCGTCAAAAGACTCAACTTTTTAATGTACACACCTCATACTGTAAACAATTTCAGCGTTACTGCAATTTCACTTCAAATTTACAATAATGACCATTTGAACATTATAATTTATATATATTAAGTAATCTATTTCGCGCAACAACATTTGATAAGTGTTATCTACAACTTTAAATGTAATTAACATTTACCAATACTCATAAAAAACTATTCTTTCACCTTTTTCAAAGATCTAAAATTAAATACTGTAATTACATTTTTATCGCTTTTCAAAAAATTGTTGCGTATTTTCATAAAAATAAAAATTTAATTGTATGAAATATAAAATTTGGTAACACAAATTTTTCAAAAATGTTATGAACTTCTTTCCCCCAACTATCCTCAACGCCAATCTGCTAAAGAATAAATAAAATTTGTATATGAAATGTTGTTTTTTTATTCCTTTTCCAAAAATTTTTTATATATTTATGTATTTTTAAAATATCTACCATTTAAATATAAATTTTTAAATTAATAAAGTTAATGAAATTAATTATCTACATAGTGGGTACATTTTTTTAAATAAACGCAAGTAGTCGCATTATTAACATATATATGTATATACGTAAAACAGTTGTTTTTCCTAACCTTCGTCGCGTAAAGCTTCTTCATACGCCCAACAGTGTAAATACGCTCGCATGTTGCAATACTTATCTTTGATTAGGCATATACGACAAAGGTCTAAAAATTAAAAATGTTGAAATCTACAACCAAAAATCTTTTAGAAGGGAGAGTTGTTTTAGCGAGCGGCTCACCAAGAAGACGCGAATTACTGCAAAATTTGGTAAAATTCAAATTTTAAAATCATTTTGATTAGTTAGTTCTAAAGAATTAAGTTTTTTACAAATTTTAATAATGTGATAAATTACTTAAATATAAATTTTAATAGGGTTTGAAATTAGAAGTTATACCATCAACATTTGATGAAAATCTTAATAGAAATAATTATGACAATCATGGTAGTTTTGTAGCGGATCTTGCTTCACATAAAGTTCAAGAAGTATATGAACGACTAAAAGAAAATAATGATGCCAACATTTCATTAATAATTGGAGCTGACACAATAGTTTCTAAGGGTGATGCAATTTATGGTAAACCAAAAGATGAAAAAGATGCTTTTGATATCTTGTCAAGGTATGTAATTTCTTCAATATGATTTTTTAAAGTTTTGTAGTGAAAATAAAAATATTTTTATTTAGTCTTTCAGGAAAGACTCATACTGTTTTTACTGGAGTATGTTTAAAAACACCACATAAAGAAATAAAGTTTTGGGAATCTTGTGAAGTTACATTTGGAAATATATCAGAAGACCAAATAAAAGCATATATTGAAACTAAAGAGCCATTGTGAGTATTTTACTGTTTATGTAAAAATATAATAAGTAAGATTTTAATTAAATAATGTTATAAAAAAATTGTTAAATACATTTATAGTGATAAAGCTGGAGGCTATGGAGTACAAGGAAAAGGTGGATGTTTAGTAGAAAAAATAAATGGAGATTTTTATACAGTTGTGGGTTTACCACTTTATTCGACAATAAAACATCTTAATAACTTATTTTGAGAAGCATGACGTGGTGAATACAATACACAATACAATCAAAATTGACATAATTATGAGAGTATAAATATAAACCTGTAAGCTATTACACACTGTGATAATTATTATATATAATAATATACCATACTACAAAAAACACACAGTACATAAACTTTATTGCACACAGCCTTTAAAATAAACAGCTAATTAATATTAAATATTATTATTAATTGGTGTTAAAAAATATTATAAAAATAAATTATAAATATTTAGATTCTAAACATTAATAGGTATGATAAATAAAATAGATCTAAAATAAATTTTTTGAGATCATATTTGGTAACCTACACACCTAATAAATTATTCATACATAATTTTTATGTATAAAAAATACTTTATAAAGCTAATAATGCTCTTTATAAATTATAAATAATTCTTTTTGTTAAATGATTTAATGAGAAAATTAAAATATCTATAGCAGCTGAAATGAGATAGAAATTCAATCTTGTTGCAGCTGCTTATTTATCTTTTGTGTTGTACCATTTTTGAACTATCCACTCTTGAGAATATTTGTCAAGGTACGAGCATGGCATGCAAACTTCCTCTCCTCTTTCAATTATTATTGTACATGATTTATGTCTCCAACGATTACTATAAAAATCTTTGTATGCACATCGTAACAATACATCTTGATTATCTTCAATGTTAGGTCCACCTTTACATACTATCATATTTACTACTTCTGCAAAGGACTGCTCAAAATCTTCTTGAGTATTTTGGCTATCTAATGTCTTTTCTACTACTAGCTTATCCAACACAAAAGCTTTAAACTTTAAATGATCCGTAAATATTACCTAAGAATATTAATATATTTTAAGTATTATCAAGAATTATAATAAATTAATGTATGAAATACATACTTGTTTTTTGTACGAGGGAGATAGTGAAATATTAAACAAAGCAAATGTTATTTCAGATAACACAATAGCTCGATTTGGTGGTGGTACTCTATGTATACCCCATGATCGATTAGACAACGTCAAGTCATAAGGTCCATAATAAAAGAGTTCGAAAAAAATGTTTGTTTCCAAAGGGCGAGGGGGTGGAGGCAATATTGTAGTTTCCACTGGTTGATTTTTTGTTTTTGCAAGACACTCTCTTTTTGCTGGTGGACTTTCTTCAGTGTCATTATTAATGTTTTCTTTTTCTGGAAAAAATTAGTAATTTAGATCACAATTACAAATAAATTTAATAGTTGTATATATAACATAAAAAAATAGAATTTCTCTGCAAAAAAGTAGTGTATTTAGTAAATAAATTTTAGAAATCTTGCATCATATTATGCACAATAATAAACCTACTTTGAGGTTCGGGATCCGATTGTTCTTGTGGTTCATTTTTGACTGGTGTTTTATTCTCCATGCTATTTGTCAAAGATTGCCTAGCCAATAATCGCAAGATCGCAACAACCACCTGTTTCTTTCAGCGAGATCTTTAACTAATCTCTTTGCAAGTAACAAATTAGGTACTTCGGGCGTATTGCGCGTCACTTTGAGATTTGGCGTCCCACTTCCTACGCAGTAACGTCGAGAAGCGTCGTCTTATTGTCTTTACACACGGATTTTTGCATCTTTAAATTAAGGAATTTCAGACACTCGCGGGGTAAGTTTGAAAAAAAAGCGCACCGAGCTTGACGATATAAAAACCCAACCTTATCTGGTCTTCTTCTAACCTAACCTCCGCACTGGGACTGGCGGCGACATCTCTAATTAAAAAAAAAGCCATTTTTTTGTTGTCCAGCAGCAAGATGGAGGACGTATTGGATGAAATTGTTTCTTCAGAAGATTTAAAAGTAAGATTACGCAATACTAGTTGTATTATTTACTACTTATGGATTTAATCTAATCATAAATTTATTTACCTTATTTAATATTTTATTTTGCTTGCATTTAAAAAAAAGATTAATTATAATTATCATACTTTTTTTAGGTTACAGTTAATAAACAATTATAACTTTTGTTAGTTAGAAAACTAAATTAAGAAACGAGTGTTTTAATTTTTCTATTTCTATTGTAAATTCAATTAATTGTACATACGTAAATACATAAATACACTAATTGAAATAAAATCGTATTTTGAGGTTTAGTGCATCATTTTACCTATGAGGTGTCTCATTATGGATGACTCACTTCTAGAAATTGTTACAACGCATTTATTAACGAGTTAAGATTAGTTCAATTCAATGTCAATCAATTCATCATTTTTTTCATATTTTGTACATTTAATTATTTTTTGCTAAGAGATTATCATTTGCAATTGTCTTTTGTAAATGATTTAATAATAGGAATAATAAATTTTTTATATTTTTGCAGAAATTTGAATGCATTTATAATGAACAACTACACAATGGAGTTGTTGATCCAAAAGTACAATTTCAATATGCGTGGTGTTTGGTCAGAAGTAAATATCCTGTTGATATACGAAAAGGAATTATGTTATTAGAAGACTTATTTGGTAGAAATGGAGACAGTGAAAAAAGAGATTGTTTGTATTACCTTGCTATAGGTAATGCAAGAATAAAGGTATACAAGTTTCTTTATTTTTCAATTTATTTATTTAATCTTAATTTAACCATTAAAGGGAGCACTTCCTTAAAATTACTTAAAGAGCATACTGGGTGTTTAATACCTAGGAGTATTAATGTATGTGGCGTGCTGGTGGAATTGAATTGTTTTTACAAAAATATTACTGTAAAAGGTTCTGTAATAATTTTTTAAATTTAAAATAGTTAAAAGAAAAGATTGACAAATGAGATTTTTCACTTTAAAATTCATAATTTTTAAGTTTTTAACATTTTTATTTTAAATTTTAACTGAAAACACTGAGCATAAGTGTTTGTTATAACAATTTCCCCATTACTCATGATTTCTCCTCTTAAATATTTTATATTTTCTGAAAAATCTGCTCAACGAATTACTAGAATTATTAAAACTTCAATGACTAAGTTATTAAGTTTTACTAATTACATTTTTTTTGCAGGAATATTCAAAAGCTCTACATTTTGTTCGAGCATTTCTTCAAATTGAACCAGGAAATACACAAGTTCAACGTTTAGAATTGCTAATAAAGAAAAAAATGGATAGAGGTAAATATTTTTTAAAATGTTATAAACTGCTTGTAAATATTTTCTTCTGAAAGACTTAATTCATTTATTTTATTTTTCTTGATATTTACAGAGGGTCTCAAGGGTATGGCAATCGCTGGAGGAGTCATAGTAGGTATTGCAAGTGTTTTAGGTTTGGGCATCGCGATGGCAAAAAAAGGTTAGAAATATAAAGCAAGTAAAGCAATACATGTGGCAAAAAAACATTTGTTTTAAAAAAATTGCTGATAATGATAGCTGTGGCATCTCATTACAGACAGAAGATCCTAGCCTTCCGAATACAAACGTTCATATCTTTGTATTGTTGGTTACTGATGTCTTTCTATATAGCTCAGGGGCTGGATCCTTGCTTTGACATGTGCCTGTGTATTGATGTCGTTCGTCATCATCGACATTCCGTAAAATGCTAACCTGCATTATCTGTGCAGAATCAATCTTTATCAATTAACTTTAGTGTACAGTTGTGTATTAAATTATTTATTGACTATATTTAAGATTTTTCATAATTCTAAAAACAACCATGTAAGCCTCTGTATTGATTGTTCTATTTTTGCTGTTTTCTGGAAATTGTAAATAAGTATAATAGTCATTACTTAGTAGTTTATTTAATTTGTGAGGCTTTAAATAATATAAAAAAAAAACAAAATTTATGGGATTATAATATTTTTATTCTTAATTTATAAAGGAGGAACTATAAGGTGATTAACTTTTCAAGTGTTAAATATTTAAAATAAACTAATTGTATCAAATTTTAACTTACTTTATTTATGTCTTTTACATATCAAATAGTTTTAATAAATTTATAAATGTTGTCAAAATTTAGTATAAATATATTTTATATTAGAATATACATGAACACAAACATCAATCAATTTATTCAGTGACTGTTACTGACAAATTAAGTATTATAAATAATGCATAAGATAAAGCAAAGTGTATAAATAATACCACTGTTCAATATAGGGGCATTTGACTTTGAATGACTTAAAAATGGATAAAAAAAGTCATATGGTAAACTTATATCTAAATTCGGTCCTCCAGCAATATGATACCTTGTAGGTCTAGAAACATCATGAAATGACACAAAACTGACAAGATCTAAATTTAAATTTTCGAAACAATTTTTTCCGATACACTTTGTCCATTTTAAATCAATTTCTTGTGAAAACGTAACTCCAACTCCTAAAATTACATGGTTTTTATTGGTGCCTGGTTTAGATATTAATGAATGGACAATGTCAAATACAACTGAAGTTACTAAGCCTGAACATTGGACTTCATTTTCTGTAAACTGTGCAGTAATCACATTTTGTGGAATTTTTTCAAAAAATATCTTTGCCCAACTTTCTGTACTATTATCAGAAACGTTCCCGGATTTGGAAATAAACTGCATATCCAAGTTCAATTTCTCAAAACTTTTGGACATCATAAATCCTATCATTGCTTCAAATGTTCGATTTTGCAGCTTGATACAAGCTGAGGATGAAAAATTATTAGATTTTACAGCTACTGAACACTTCAATTTAATGTTCTCCAAGAATTTTACCGGATATCTTTCTCCTTCACTGCACATACCAGTCTTATCAGCAATTGGTAAAGTTAAATATTGATTAGTTTTATTAAACACTACATATCTAACTTCCACATCTCCGGTCTTATTAAGTATTTGTGTTCCAATAAAAATGGGTTTTCCTCCAATGTAGCCTGGATTGCCACTTCTTTCAAAAATTAAAGATTTATTTAATCCGATCCATTTATAATTTACTTCAAATTCTTGTTTGAAACCATTAGAAATATTTGCTAATTGAAAATTTGCTTCAATATTTTTAATTCCTTCACTTCCATTGTGATAAATAATATATCTAACTTTTTTCACTACATTGTAGCAATAATTTTCTGAACAGAATCCTTGCATTGTTTTATTTTTACAGAACTTCCAAGATTCAGAGCAAACAGAAACATTGATAGAATGACAAATGTTTTCTGGACAGTCTTGTAACACATATTGAGAATTAAACTTTGGAGGTAATGCAATAACAGAAAAATTGATAAAATTCGGTAAAAAAAGATAAGGATTTTTGTTGTTTAAAATATTCTGATGACAAGAACTTTTCCAATCTTCAAGAAATTTAATAGTCTTTTTAAAATCACACTCTTTTCCAAAGCCAGTTTGTGGAAGCTCTAAAATTAAACAATTCTGGTAAATTAAAAGTTTTTAATATTTAGCTACTAAATTCTTCAAAAGATACATACCAATAGGCTGTAATATATTTTTATCTATTTTCCATATTACATCCCCATATTTATAAGCATTTGAAACATTAAATTCTTGAAAAGTCAATTTATTTTGTTCTAATTGCCATTTAAATTTTGACGGTTTATTATTACCTACGACTTTTTTAAAACTTTCCTCATCTTTAATTTGCTGCAAATAACAAAAATATTAATTGAATTCCCAT
Source organism: Ormyrus labotus (assembly GCA_035582975.1). Classification (NCBI taxonomy): domain Eukaryota; kingdom Metazoa; phylum Arthropoda; class Insecta; order Hymenoptera; family Ormyridae; genus Ormyrus; species Ormyrus labotus. The sequence continues at coordinate 10,757,910 of JAWWEO010000045.1, read as the reverse complement.
TGCAGTTTTAAAAATTTTAATTGGAATTTCTTTACCAAATGACTAGTTGCACTGTATACTGGTGGAAGATTGTCAGAAGCTATGCAAAATAAACTATCTACAATCTTTTCTAAAATGAATCTGGTATCATTGTGGCGAAAGAATGGTTTTTCGCGACAATACCAATTATCTTTTTCTTTATCAGATTCGTGATCCATGCATCGTGAAAAGACTTTAAAATGAAATTCCGTACAATCTAAGTCGCAGCAACAGTTTATGTTACAAGCTCCAATCTATAAAACGAAAATTATTTATATATTATTTGTGTCATTCAAGGTCTTGTAAAATTAAGATCAATTTTTTAACTTACAGTTAAATCACAACCACAAAATTTGTTTTTAGATCTTTCTTCTAGAACTTTTTGAATTTGTAATAGTTCTAAATTCAACTGAAGATCCGTTTCTTTATTTACACTACTTTCAGTAGTAGTGGTAGTAGTTTTTGTACTATCTGAGAATTTAAAAATACCTGTGGCTAGCTCTCTAATATTTACATCATCAAGATCCTCGTCCTCCAAAATTGCTGTTGCATTCTCACAGAGCGTATTATTTAAACAAGAGTCACCAGACCCTTCTGTTTCATCCCCAATTATAAATGAAATAAGTAAAATCAAATGTAATACTAAAACTATGTTTTTGATTGTACTCATGATGAATTACTGTTAAAATTATTTTAATTTTTTATCTTTTTGGTCATAAGTGACAACCAAATTTATCAAAATTCCTGGCTAGTACATATATTTCAATTTGGACTGTGCCCATACTTTCAGTAAGAAGCTCAAACCTATCATCTGCATTTACTAAAACATCTGGAGATTTAAGTTGAAGAGTTGTTCCTAGAAACTTATCTTTTAATCGATCTTGCCAATTACCTGAAAAAATATTATGCAATTATTTCATCTAATTCTAAAAAACTAATTTAAAATATGATAGAGAATCTAATTTAAATTTTTAATTTATATTTTTAAACATTAAATAAATATTTACTTTTGTAATATTGGTTTAAATAAATAAAAAATAAATAAAATATAATTCTTAAACTTAAAAATCACCTATTGGTTTCCAAGTGTGACACTCAATAGAATGGTGTCCAGGTTTTAAAGGAATACTACAAACACCATAAGAGATAAATAAAATCCTATTGAATTCGTCTCTGCAAAATACTTGAATTAAAACTTTAGGAGAGCCTTGTAAAGTTTGTGTTGCAAAATGTAAATCTATTGGATGATCCCAAATTGGTTCATTAGAGTATGGATCACAGCATTCTTGAGTTTGTCCTTCACCATTACCATTAATAATTTTCCAACCACTGCCTAAAATAAGCAAACAACAATAGAAGTATTACAATAACAGATTTTAGTTTTTTGTCATAGCATTATTGTAATTATTACAGTTGAATAAAAGATTTTTGTTTATTAACTGTATAAAAAAAGCAAAGGAATTCACACAAAATAATCTTACCAATAGAAAAACTCCACTTGCAGAATAAACGAGATTGCTGAAAGTTTTTTGCGGATGCGATTGTGCCTATTAAATGCAACTCGGCCATCATATAATCGATGAAAACGTCGAAATGTTTGTAAATTTCTGTTCACTCGTCGCCTTGGAAACGAGAAAGGTGTTTTGAATTCAAATAGATCATCCATGCGTATACATAATTGGTATCTAACCTTAACTGAATTTATATATATATAAAACGAGAATGCCGTATCTAAATATCTTATAAGAATCTTTAAAAAAATGGAATCCATCCCATGCAACCAATTAATATGATAATATCATGTAATAATGAAATTAAATCGAAATCGTTTATAAAAATAAAAATTTTTTACTTAACTTATTTTCATACAAATTTTTAAAATATTCAAAAGAAAAACAGAAGCGTTAATTAAAATACTATAACTTTACATAGGGTTTGTAAATGGGAAATCTAATGCGTAATAAACATTTAACGGCTAAAATTAGGGTCAATTTTGCTGAAAAATGTACGTTGTTTATATTTACGAAAAACTGTTTTTAATGAGTTTAAAATTAGGCGCAATTAGGATAATAATTCAAATAAATTTCAAAACATCTCAAAATCATTTATTATACTCTGTATAACATTTAAAATTTAATAAAATGTACAGCTTTTTTTAATATTAAATTTGTATGCTAGTAATATTTGATTTATTTCAATATTATTTTTTGAGTTAAATATTAAGTTTGGTCACTTACAAGATATAATATAATAATATTATATTTTATATGATTATTTTCATTGTTCATTGATCACATTAAAAAATTGAATATAAAAATTTTTAAAATGCTATTTTTTAATAAGGTTCTGAGAATGAGGCAAAATAATTCACAGCTTCAATTGCAGTTGAAAATTCTAAGTTGTATACAGGGTGTATCATTTTAACAAAATTTAGATTTTGTGGTCCAATTACTATAGGTTGTGGAGAATTTTGAGCGACTGATAATCCACTTAAGCCATAGCATGTATGATAAATATCACAAGTTCTAAAAAAAGTAAAGTAAACGTTAAAGTAAATTTTACTATATATAAAATGTAATTATATGAATATTTACTTTTCAGGCTTATCCAATAACCCTCCATGAGGATGTTGACAACAAAATAATAAATATTCTTGTAAAGCTTCTTGATTAAATAACCAATGGTCTAAAATAATATTTTTTTCCTTTGCTATTAAAGTGTGAAGTAAAGGAAATGCTCCTCCTTGCCAAAATGAATAACATCCGTCAACCAATTTATTTGTACGTCCTTGAAAACCTCCTTCTAAACGCATTTGTTTATTAACAATCCAGCGCTAAAAATTTTCAACAAATTAATTTTGCCTTCAAAAAATTATTTTTACGAATATTTTTAATTTACCATAAAAGCTTTTGAATTAAAACCATCTGTTTTTCCTAATAAAACAAGGGAAGCTAAACCACAATATGCATAGCCTCCATGAGCTTCCATCCCTGGATTTCCACTGAAACCTCCTTCCCAAGTTTGACATCTTACTATCCATTTTTCTGTATCTTTGAACACTTCTGGATTATAGACATTTGTGAGTTTTGCTACAACTAAAGCACAATAAACACCTCTGATATCAATTTCACCATCTTCATGCATACAGAAACTTCCATCAGAGTTACGCAATTTTTTTAGGAACTGATAAAGACCTTTTCTAAAATTAAAAAATAATTTACCATAAGCTGCTTCTTGTTTATTATTTTATTATTTGTAAAATTTAAATTAAAAGTTTACCTGTTTATTATATCATATGCTTCTTTTGTACCAATAATGCAAAGTGCATTAACTGCTGCATAAGTTGATGCTAAATGGGGATATTGCCCTGGGCCTCCTCCAAACCCTCCTTCAGGATCTTGGCATTTTGCTAAAAAAGTAGTGACGCTTGAGTAATCTTGTTCCTCTAGCCTTCCACCCAAAATGTGAAGTGAATGTAAAATCCAATAGCACAACCATGGTCTACTTGAATCTAAACACTGAAAGCAATTTTCGAAAAATAAATATTTATAAATATTAATATTTTGTGATTTATTTTAATATTGTACAAACCTCATAATTTACAGAAAGATGATTCAATGAATTTTCTAAAAAATTTATATGTCTAAATTTGTTCAGTACAGGCTCCTTTTGAATTTTAAATAATTCAAGCACATTTTTTTCAACTTTTTCCTGCAACAAATTTTAAGTTGATTTTAATACTGATAATACAATTTGATATAAATATTGAAACATTTACTTGGTCTTTAGTAGTTTGCGTTTCCTTTTCTACATGTTGTTTTTCTTTCAAAACATCAGAATAACTTCTAGTGGCCACTTTTTCATATATATCATCTAACCTAATATTTGACATTGTCTAAAAAACAATAAACAATCATGTATTTTAACATATTAAACTTCTGATTTTTTATAATAAATAGTCAATTAAACTCACTTCTTATAGATTGTGTATTGCAAAATAAAAGATATAACATATAGATATCTTATTAAAAACGACATACATACAGATATCTTAATTTTTGCTATGTAAAAAAATTGAAAACTTTATAATTAATACTAGTAAATAGGAGAAATTGACTAAATTAATTTTTTTAGTTCCCATTTAAATTCTTCTGGATTTTTCTTTGATTTTTGACTGCAAATATTTGTAAAAATATTCTTTAATAGACGTAAATATTCCTACACATATTCTTCTCGATTCTTATTTTCCTTGCTATTTATTGAGGGCTTTTCTAACCTGTTCTGTACTACATTACTACTATATATGCCGATGCGTCATGTATGTCCCGAAATCATACCTATATTTTATACCTACCAAGAGAATATAATATATATATATATACTTAAGGCAACCACAATTTTGCGGTGCATGAATTTCTTATATAAGTTTCGTGGGAGTTATTTGAAAAAATATTTCGATAATATAAATTTATTTAAATGAAGTTATTAAGTATTGTATATTTCGATTAAAAAATATAAAAATAGGTCTGAAGAAGAAAAATATAAGTCTAATTTACTAAATCAAATTTGTAACATTTGCAAACACATTTGGCTTAAGTGTGTATCTTTAAAAGTGCAGGCTTTCATATTTCTTATTGTTACAAATAAGGTTCATATTAATTTAAGACTTCTTCTAAGTATGAAGCAATTCATTAAATAAAATTTTGAAAATAGAAGTTGTTGCATGTAACATGCAATACTGTTGCGACATAACAGCTGATTGTCCTCGGAAGGAGCGGACAAAATTTTACTAAAAATTCACGTGTGCACTTGATTTGAAATTGTAAGTTTTACAGTGTAATAGCTCAAGACAATTTCTTATGATTAATCATTATTTCTTTAAGTATGGATAAAATAAAAATTCGAAGCAATTTAATATTTAAAAAGTTTTTTATTGAAAGTATTACTTAATTTTTTGTGAAGTGAGGTTAGGAATTATTTAATTTTTTTCTAATTTTGTTGTGTACATTAAAAAAATTTGTTTTATGTGTAGGTAAAATAGTACCAAATTAGATAAATCATGGCAAAATATCTGGCACAAATTATTGTGCTAGGCACGCAAATGGTAGGTAGAGCATTTGCTAGAGCTCTAAGACAAGAAATAGCTGCTAGCCAGGAAGCAGCAAAAAGAGCAGGTGGTGGGCAGCAAGGATCTCAAAGAGTAGCTGCCAATACAAAGACTGGTTTAACATTAGATGAAGCTTTAAGGATCCTGAATGTAGAAAAGCCTGATCAACTCGAAGAAATAGAGCGAAATTACAAATACCTCATGGAAGCAAATGATAGAGTGAAAGGAGGTTCTTTTTATTTACAATCTAAAGTAGTTAGGGCGAAAGAAAGAATCGATGAAGAATTAAAGCATATGGAAAAAGAACCACCTAAGCCAAAAACTTCAAAACATGATTCAATGGCACACTGACATTTTAATTTTTTCTAGTCCAAATGATCCAATTGCTACATAGCATTCTGTAAATATTTCTATAATAACTAGCATTAATAAATAAAATTTTATTATAGCCTCAAATTGTAAAACTATTTTTTATAATTATAAAATGTATACAAGAGTTTAATGAATTGAATGTGTTGTTAAAAACCCAGGAACAAATATACTTTATAATAAAATGCAAAAATCTATAAATGAATTTAAATTTATTGGTCAATAAATATAATATATATAATCTTAGCAAGCTTTATCATATACAGTCTTACAAAAATAAGTACTTGCTCTTATACAAGTACTTTTTCAGGTACAAATTTATATAAATTAAAATTAATTATTAATCACTTTTTATGCCAGCTACTTTTGCATCTGATGGCTCTATTCTGTTTTGTGATTGTTTAATACTTAGACGCTCTTGATTGTGACTAACAGACCATAATTCAGGTAAAAATTTTGGCTTCATAGTATTTAAAAAGTGCTCTCTCCATAATTTTTCCAGTTCAACAAGACCATTTTTATTTTCAAAATATTGCACAACCTGTAATAAATAAATATTTAAACATTACGAATATTTATTATGAATAAAATAGTAATAGTTTAACATTTGTATTTATAAATGAAAGTATACCTTCAATCCATGAGGCTGACACTTTACTTTTAAAGGAGATGTAGTCTTTTTCATACGTTCTTTGAAAAAGTTGTTTTTGTGGGGTGGCCTAATTGATAATTGCTCATGTAAAATATCAAGCAAATTTAGTGTTACTTCTCTATAACCAGTATATTTCATAATGTAGACTTCTAATTCTTTTCTTCTCTCTGGAGGTATTGCGGTTCCATCTCTAAGTACTTTAACTGCTGATTGTAACATTTTCCAGCCTCTAGGAAGTTCATCAGGTACATGTGATAGTGGACCTGACAAAGGAGCCTCACACAGATCTGCCAGTTTTCTTCTGAGCTGCAGATCATGACAATTACTTACTTCGTGGCATGCTGGACACAATAAGAGAACATCATGAGATTGATGTGATTTCATAACCACTAGAAAAATAAAAATGTGTTTGAATATCAACAAAAACCTGAATGAACTAACAATTAAAATTTTGAAATACTAACAAGGCAAGTATTTACGGTACTCTCTAGGCACAACATTTTTCCTTATAAATTTATCAGAGGTTCCACATACAACACATTGATTTACTTTGACTTGTGTGTAATATTTTCCTACTTCTCCTAGAGCACGCCCAGATGGTTCAAATTTTAATTTTACAGTAAATGGATCTTCTTGCACAATCTCTCCTAATTCTTTAGAAACATACCACTTAGCCTTTTTTTTATCACAAGTACATAGAATCTCACCATCAGGTGCTTGTAAATAACAATTATGATATAAAGGTTTATTTCTAGCTGGTACACTATTTTTATATGCAGGGTTGTTATTTCTATTAATAATTTGACCAATTTTCCTATTATTATTACTATCACTGTTAATATTATTAATATAAGTTACATTTTGATTTGGAACCTTGAATCTGTAAAATGAAATTTATATGTGATACAAAATATATTATTGCAATTTAATACATTGCAAAAGATTTTTTGAAATTGTAGAAATTTATTCACCTCACATCGATTACTCCACTGGGTAAATCAAAAAATCTTTCATCCTTGCTATTACTGTGTAGGCTTTTGACATAAAAGATTACACTTTCCCAAATAGATCTTCTTTCTTTTGCTTTTTGCAATATCTTAAATTAAAATTAATTACAATATTTTAATAAAAATATAATTAAAATGTATTTATCTAAAAGTACAATGATTTTTTTTTAATCTTACCTGATAGTAAATGAGAACAGAAGCATAAGCATCATAAGATGCATATGCAATCTGTTCATCAGTGAGATTATCAGCATTCCAGTCACTACATCTCACTTCTAAAACTTTATCCATTTCAATACCTAAATACTGTACACAAAGAGCTGCTAGACTTTTTGGACTTGGCAATGACAAATGATGTGCTAGTTGTCGCAAATCTACAGTACTAATTACTTGGCAATCAAAATCCTTGGCTACTTTCCTTCCATCTTCATAGGACGCAACACCCACTTTTAGCAGGTTCCGATTATTTAATAATTCCTTAAAATAAGAAAATATTTTTTAAGTTAAATTATAACATGAATAAAAAAATGATACATTTCCAAGATTGTGTATATATACTTTAAGTTTATTAGGGATATAACCAATTTTATTTAAACGGAATAAAGCACAAACTCCATTATGAGTGCAAAGTTGAAGCAAAGAGATAGGTCCTTCATTTACCCATTCACAATCAAATCCCAAAATTCCATCGGACAAATTGCTGAAAATAAATAAAATAGTTTTAAAATATTTCACATATTTAATAGAATTGTGACTGAATAGAAATTCTTGCTTTGTTTACACTTTACTGCTCTAATGACTTTGAAAATTTGTAAAATCAAAATACTTATGAAGGTGAACAGAATGTTTACAAATCAAACTTACCAGCGAATACGTTGAACAGCGTAATCACATTGTTCTGGTGAATCAGCCAGAATGACTTTGTCTAAAGAGATTTTCAACTCTTTCTTCTCTTTATTTTTTTCGCTATCATTTTTATCTTTATTACAATTACTGTTTTTGGTTATACTGTGGCAAAATTGCTTAACACTCCGAAGCACGTTATTGCGATACCTGGAGGCCAGTAGCACAATGCCTACAGTAACGCACACAAAGAACATATTGTTGTTTTGGCGTAGTTGAAGCATTAAATAAATAGTTCCAGAAGATTTGAATAAATATATACAAATATTATATACAATTTTTATAAATTAATTGACTGGTCGTTACAAACGAAACACAAATATATAAATCTTCGGAACATGAACATTTAAAAGAACCGGGCACGAAAATAACTTAAAAATCAAAAACACATTCTGCGAGATTTGACTGAAAATAACTCTTGGGCTTGCACATAAAAATGCATCGAGTCTCTGTCGACGAAGGATTTGATGAACCGATCGAGATTCAAGGATCCCCGTAGCAAGACATGAAAAATAAAGAAATTTTAAATACCGCACGTTGCTACGGCATCTCACGTAAGACTGATTATCAACTCGTAGTCGTAACTCGTAACAGTGTCGAAAATTGGTATAATTGAAAAATCGGTGGTTTGCGGAGGGGGAAAAGCGATGCTGCCGGCAAATTCATCAGCTATATCAACATCTAAGTTTTACCACTTCCGGATTCTCCATCTCACCGGTCCCGCGAAAACAATTAACTCGTAGGTATTATATATTACAAACTACAAAACTTGATTGACTATTAAGTTAGCGATGTTAAAAAGTTTTACAATACAGTTTAGAAAATTTGTATTCATATAAAGTACAGAATACAATAATTAAGCGTTTTGATTTTACATTCATATAATTTTTCTTTTAATTAATAGTTCTGAAAAGCATATTTTATTTGATCTTTTTTGTTAAAAGAACATAAATTTACTATACTAAACTTTTTTATATGAGAGAAAAAAAGAAAAAAATAATTTAATTCAATTGTATTAATTTTGTAATTACAAATAGATAAATAAATAAATAAATTTAATCTATATGTTCTTTCTGACTTTAAAGAATAACATTAATATAATAATAAATCCCGCAATAAACATTCCCAAAAGTTATTGGTGAAACAATTTCGTTCAAATGTTGCAGATTTTTAAATGAGTTATACGTTTTTTTTTTATTTTTTTAAACCCGTAATTAATATGAAACTATTTGAATTATTTCAGGAATTTATTTGGTTTTCAATTTACGTTAGTTTTTAAAATAATTTAAACAATAAAAGAAGTTTCAAAGGTTATATTTAATTCTGTTATTTTTTTCAATTTAAATAACTGCGATTATTTAAACACAGAAATAAGTATGTACCAACTTAATGGTAGGAATGCGTAGGTTAGGTATATCGTACATGTCTGTTTTGGTATTCTGCTGCGAAGTGTCTGTGCTGAGTACATAAGCAACTTTAATCGAAATATTTTTATAAATAAATACAGTTTTTCAAAAAACAATGCGATTGACATCGATTCTTTGGTTTGGAAAAAAACCATATGGTTTCAAATACAGAGGGTGAGTTTGTGAAAAGTGATTATTTATGATTATTTTTGACCGTGTTTTTCGATTAACCTTTGTCTACTTGAAATTTTTTTGGCAGAAAACATCGAATTGTAAAAGAACCCACAATTCCAGAACTGAGGGAATTGAGACAAGACTATGAAAGAACAGAGCAAAATATGTTAATTTTGCGACATCCTTATTTAACAATTGAACAGTCTCACGGACACATGAAGGAAGTTGACAAAAATAAAATCTTTTGGGAGTCAGTACGTAAACCTTTGGATGAAAAATTTGCCAAGCGTACTGTAACTTTAGCAGAACGATTGATTCATTTAAAAGTTAATGAAGCTTGGGATTAGGTTTTGCTATGTAAAATATTTTTGTTAATGAATAAGTACAATATTTGTAAAGTAAATAAAATGTATTATTAATGCTTGTTTAAATTTTTATGGTAACATTTTATATATTTAAATATATAAGCTTGAATATTATTTTCTTAAAATTAAAATATTTATTAATAGTAAATATAGAAATATTCTTCACGAAGTGCAACATAAATAGTTCCATACAGAGGGATTTACAGAAACAAAATAATAATTTTCTTCTGAAATCCTATAAATAAACAGTTTACTTTACAAATTTTATAACAGTATTTTATATAAAGTACGTATTAACAATGAGTATTTAAAAAACTGGTAATTAGAAGACTGTCTTGGTATAAGTCTGTGATGTGCAATCGTATGGTATTTCCTTCGTTGAGGAAGAAACCTGAAAGGTCACAAATTAACACTATTTTTGTGAAAAAGTTGACCCCTCAGAATAAGCATGCAGTTAGGATTACATTTAATGTAGTTTCAAATATTGCGCCATCAATAAATACGACATCAGTACAAATTTTTTAATAATTTAAGTATGTTTTAATACAAAAGCCTTACAACTGAGGCTCTTCAGAAGGTAAAAAGTCTTCAAAATCTTTAGGTTTGTTGCGCATCCAGCCTGTAGGATTTTCTTTAAGATCCTGTGTTGTTAAGGTGTTACCTTCATAAATATAATTTGCATAATCTGAGACAATAGGATCTGC
>JAWWEO010000045.1:10647108-10747105 GCA_035582975.1 Ormyrus labotus | reverse complement strand
CTCGTTCTTATTTTTAAAAGCAGTATTTTATTTACAATATATAATATTTATTTATAATGTTTATTTATTATTATATAGTAAAATTTATGTAGCGAAGAAAATGAACTTGCGTATCTTAATGCACCTACGGTCGCGCAATGTGCTTTTTCGTTATTTTATTTATAAAATGATTTTCATGAATCTATGAAAAAAATGAAGAATTTTAAAATGCTAAATGTTAGTTCTTTGTACGTAAAATAACATCCATTTATTTTTTTTCCAATGTTTTTACTTTAAGCAATAGAAAATAGCTTTTAAACAAATTAAATTCACAATTTTTGGAAAAATTTTCAATTTTGAAGCATTAACAACAATTTATTTGTTATTTTCTAATAATAACTTTTATTATGATCAATAGTACAATGTTTTTTCTTCAAAATAAGAGTTTGAAAGTCTCGTTATCTTGAATAGAAAGAAAATGGCATTGAAAAATGTAAGCGAAAAAGTGTAAAAGCGCACTTTTTTGCATAAATTAGCAATAACATCGGTTCTAATTAACTTTTTTGAATTTTTAAAAAACAGATGGATTCCTTGTTATATAAATAATCATTTGACATGTCTCGGATGCCAATACCTTTTATAGTTCTTTCAGGAGAACGGTTTAAACAATTAAATTGTTTATAACAATTTCCCTGACCATTTTTCGAACTTCCACCCTCGAAATTCGTGTTCAGGAGGAAAAAATGCATTAAAAACACTTGGGTGGAGTCGTAGACCTCCATCGGCCACAAAACCCCTTCTGCTCCCGCACTAACGGGTTATGCTAAGGCATCGGAAACTACTAATATGGACTAGTACTAGTATTTAAGATAAGGTTTTCTTAAATACTCAAAAAATATTAACCTAAGTTTTTATCCAAAATTCAAAATAAATATTAATCTTTTTGAAAAGCACCTATAAACTAGAAAGCTTCCGTATGCTGCCCCAAGTATTATTTGTCATTGGGGCAAGTTTACTGATATATTTGATTGTTATTGTAAATGTTACAAAAACCGTTTACAGTCTAAAGTTTCTTTACGTCTTTACAAGCATTTATTCATTTCAAAATCATATCTCAATTCGGACTATCAAGTATCTAGGCCCATCATCTTCAGTGAAATAAATTTTTATTTTATCGTTACTGCTGAATTACAATCCGTCCAAAAGGAACTCTTCGTCCAACGTTTTTTGAACTGCAATAAGAATTTTCAATTTCAATAAATTTTACTTATATGTTTAAATATATTTTAATCCGCTAGAAAACAATTTTTAATCTAAGGCTTCTTTATACCTCCGCAAGCATTTTTATTATAAAACTAGAATGCAGATATCTAAAATTATTAAATGAAAGGAGAAATGAAAATACAAATTTTTGAATCACAAATCTTACATTTTATTTAATTTATTTAATCTTATCTTACAAAATACTTAAAAAACGTACAACTTAAACGTACAATATATATTAGATAATCCGATTCTAAACCGATATCCCTAGCAAAACCCATATTTGGAAAATTTATTATGAATATCCAGCTACAAATAAACTTAATACTTACGGTTAAAAAATTGTAACAGGAGAATCTGGAACATTTTATAAATATCAGATATGCAATATTACATGAAGTGATGTAATTTAAACTAATAATAAAATGACTTTAAACGAAGAATTTCTAAAAAATGGAATCTGATTGGGATCTGATATTGATATTGATACCACGGTAACTGCGTGGACGAAATCTGCTATTTTGTAAAAATCAAAAACGTTTTTAGTTTCATATCCTGTTCTCAACTCGACAATTCTTGAATTATAGTCGAAAATAATCTCTACATTTGACTCAACTACAGGTGTGCAAATTTTCAACCACTTTTCTTTCAGTATGGCACATCTTTCCTCGGGTACAAGAATCTAAAAAAGACAAGGAGAAAAAATTATTTTAGTAATTTTACATTACTATAATATTAGTGAAAAATAGCTACTATTAACTTAATTCGCGAATGAGCATACATAATTATTATATACGTCAATTTTCAATGGAAAATACAAAAATAATTTAAATTTTTGGCCACTCACCGGCTCTTTCCAGAAATTCAGCGGATTTCTTGGTATTTCTGAATACTCACGCTGTATCCTTTGAGCCGCAAGATTGGCTTTACCGGGAAATAATTTTTTTCCGATTTAAAACAAAAAAAAAAATAAAATCAAGCCGACAAAGAGGAAAATTGTTCAATTTCTTTTGAGCTTTCCAAAAGAAACCGAAACTCAAAACAATTTAAGCTCTACTCTTCACGGCACCTGGCTTTGCGCTTACGGTTCCTAAAATTAGTTAAAAAATTTATTGCAAAAACGAAATAGAATAACTAAATTTGAAGAAGAGCGCTCGGCCTGTAACAAAAATAACTTAAAAATAAATTATAAAATTTATTTTTAAGCTCCAAGCCAGGTTGTTTTCTTAGTTTTTTTTTTTTTTTTTTTTTTGTTTTCCCGGTGCGCCTTCTCTTGGGTCACCAGAAATCCGCTTAGCCTTGCGTGAGCTGTATAAATTTCTTGCGCTATTACGAAGCGCCGCTCGCGAGTCTCGACCTGAACTTAACACGTTCGTTGCGCACTCGAAAATCTATTTGTTCGCTATTCAATTTTGTTTAAATTTTGAGGCGAGCCCCTCCGTGTATATCCACACGTTAAGGGCGCCAGTTGTAAAGGGGCAAAATTTATCACAAGTTAATAAATATCCGCTATTTATTTTGTTTAAGAGCCGCGTGTTTCTCTTACATCGCGGCCTTGCTGTGTACAACACTGCGGCTCTCTTCACACTTGTAGCCGCAGATTTTAACCCCGTTAGCTGTCTCGTCGTTCTGCCGGCTAGCTGAAAACCTCGATAAGCCGAATGTCGGTAGCGGGAGGATCCGGGGTAAAGGAACTCGCTCAATCAAACCAAGATAGATTTAAAATAAGGTTCACGCCCTTGGCCGCAGTCAATGGTTTGCGAGAATAATATACGAAAGAATAGTCTGCTGTTATACATAATTGAAAAGTTGATAATTTCTTTTATGTTGATATTGGCTAATGTTTCACTTTTCTTAGCGCACAAAGTGTATTACCAAACTTATCAAAACAGCAAGCAAAGTAAACTAACATAACTTTGCGCACGCTATATAGAAAAATAGTGTTCGCAACTTTTAATACAGTAATATGCAACGCGTATGCATAGACGCATATACAGAAAAAAAAAATTTACTTGAATTAATTTAAAAGAACAAAAGTTCAGAAAAACAAAATGGCCCTCATTTTAAAAATTAACTATATACAGTAATAATTTGATAATCCAAACGTTTCCGAAGATACAAGTATGAATTTATTTTCTTCAATAGTTGACGATTACGTAAATGCATACACATCTACATAATCACTTTATCTGTAAAAATAAAATCTGTAAAAACGAATAAGTCTGTATAATTTTTGTACGTATTTGAATAAAATCTGAAAGCTAATTTTTATGAATGTATAAGAATATACGTACGTATTTCACTGATATTGTTTTTATGTTTTATAATCTTTTTCTATCTAGTTGTATTTGAACAGATCTGAGAAAAAAATAATAAATATCTGTAAAATCATTATACAATTATTAAAGTTAATCTTTTAAAGAAACTTATATTCACATGCATCTAAAGGAAAATTAATATTTTTTGTTTCCTCCTAGAGGAAGCTTTGTGCTAGTAATTTTTGGAGTTGTTCTAAAACCTGTTATAATTGTATTATATTTAAAAAAAAAAAAAAAAACGCACATTTTTCAAAAACTATTTATTCTTATTCCTGACATCTTAAAATACAATTATAATAGGTTTTTAGAACTCCAAAAATTACTATCTCAAAGCTTCCTCTAGGTGGAAGCAAAAATGAAGATAAATTTTGGACCCATTCTTGATTAAGAAAAGACAGTCTTTCCGTTTATACAAAATCCTTTATTAACTTGCGTACTTTTATTGGCCTAAAATTACTTGCTTTTTACTTTATTATAATACTACAAAAGAAATATTAGATCGACGTAAGCAAAAAGAAGTGACCTCAATCCTTACAAATTCTAAAAAGGCTTTGAGAAACCGTCTCCTACACGACAAACCGCAACGATCCATAATAAAGCCCACATTGAAATTCCTGCAGCGCAGAATTTACGTAATTCGAGGGCGAGCAAATAATGAAATAACCATATCAAACGATGGGCAATGAAAGTAGGCCCGGATCCTCGAGGCGCGGAACAAATTGACTAAACTGGTGTATCGACGTACGCGAGAACAACTGACAGCGGAGGAATTTCGTTAGGAATCGTTCCAAATTGCAAATACAAAGGCCGCAAGCAGCGCAGCTTTGTCCTGCGGTCAGTTTCCTCATTCGGTCCATGGAAAGTTCTTCCCTCTGGGAAAATACGAACAGAAACGGCTTATCTGACCGAACATCTACCCGAGCCGATCCTTTCTTTCTCTCTCGCGCGGTCGTTTCGCACGCGCGGGAACGAAATTTACAAGGACGCAGCTTTTGAAACTGCAGAGATGACTGGGCGCTTATGTGCGTGTGTATAAGATCGGACCCCGAGGCTTGTGCAATTTGCTTTCCGTGAGGTTTCACCATAAAAATATTGCACTCGCCAAAATTGTCCCGGAGGAGGATTCAGACGCGACTGTCTCTCAGTTTTAGCGTTGTTGCGCAAAAAAGGATTAGGGCTTATTTTTTTCCTGAATGATTGCTGATAGTTTGTAGGTAAATTCTAAAGTTATTATTTACCATTGGGCACTTCTTTACGTAATCTCCACTCGTGTCATGTGTCGTAAAAATTTTCAAAACATTTGTAAATTTTAAAATTTTTGTGTACAAGCGAGTGAAACACAATAAAGTACATAATTATCATCAAAGTACCGATGTAAACACATGTCTGCATGTCAATTATTTTCTGTGTGTATAATTCAATGATTCATGCAAAACTGCATTTCTGATCGTAGATAAATTGTAAGACACTCAAAATTACCTACTATTTGAATTCTAATAAGTAGTTAAAATGCATCTCGCAGAACACACATTTTTCATATATGAAGATGATTTTATGCATACATTATGTTGCAGTTTAACTCGAGAGAAATTTTGAATGTCTAGTTCCATTAAATTCATGAGACAATTTGTCACTTAAAGAAGAAAGTAATAGCATTGAATGAGTCTCTTTAAAATTAAGGCTTTTATTTTCGAAAGGCATTACCGATTTTATCTGAATTTTCATATAATGTACGGGTCTGCAATATGTAAATACGATTTCTTATTGCATATTCCGAAATGGTAAATGATTTTGTAATCCTCATTTTTAATTTATGCGAACTAATTAATGAACTCTTGAATATTCTGGCAAAAACGAATATATATGTATACTAAATTTTTAATTACTGATTTATATACATTATGCAAGTGGCATTATATAAAAATAAAAAATTCTATTAATCATCTATAATAAGTTACTATATAGTGAAATAATAAACGAGAAATGTTCCTGTATAGTCAATATTTTATAAGAATACGAATATTTTATAGATCATCTTTTTCTTTATTGTGCAATATATTACTCTGACATCGATTTTCAAAACAACAATTTGCATTTGTAATGTAAATTCTTTAATTTGTAATGCAGTTAATATTTTCAAACTATATTTTATATAAGTGTGTCACTTGATAAATTTACAAGCTACTCACTCACTCACTGTATTCAACGTTTTTAAGCAGGTTCTTCCTTGCTGAATAATTAACAAACAAAATTTTCATATTTTTAGTTAAATCAACAGGTTCTTCTGGATTACTAAAGTTAGTTTCAAGATTATCTATTTTTCTCTTCTTTAGAGCATAATAACTTTTTCGTTACAAGTTTCTGTAGATTATTCTGTTTTGATTAGTTTCTATTTATTAACTTCATTTTGAACAAATAAATAGATAAAGTGTCACATAACAAATGAAGTAAACAGTAGCAGCCGACGAGCATTCAGTGTTACAGTACATGGGCCATAATGGCAATAACATTAGAGTGCATTTTCTCTGTTGAATTCTGATTGCTTCTACGCGTTATAGACGTCACATACTTAGTATTTCGTAGCAAATTTCATACTATGAATCAGAAAATTTTAAAAATAAAGCATTATTTATTTTTATGAAATTACATTAAAAATTCGGTTTTTTATATTTTATTATTTAATTGAAATTTCATTGAAATTTTTTTATTTTGAACTCTAATGAATGTTCTATCACATTCTTTGATACTTCTAGAACACATTTCTAAATTAAAAAAAACATGAGTTTTTTTATGATTTTTGACTGTACCCTACCCTTAAGATCATCAAAATCCCTGACAAACGTCCTTAATCGAGTATTGTTAGAGGAAAATGAGGAAAGCGAAGAAGTTAAAATAAAGATCAATTTAAATTTTGTAAATGTTTATTATTGACCCACGATTCGTCTTAAATCGAACACTTTTTATTCAATATCGGCCAGGAGAACGCTGGACCAAGGCTCTTCCAAGACCTTCAAACACGTCAACAACTTAGTGTCATCGTCACCAGCTGAAAAGCAAAGCATGAGTTTTAATTATCAACTGATTTCGGAAGTTAATTTATGCTTGTTTGATCTAAACTGTTTTTAATATCCCACAAATGTATTTTTCCCAAATCGATGAAAGTTTAACCCTTTAACGCCGGGCAGATCTTCGTATTCTTCAAACAGAAAAGCCAGATGATAATGTTGATCACAAAAAGTTGATAAAACATCAGTTTGTTATTAATAAAATTGTAAATAATCTGCTCGGCATTAAAGATGTAATTGGCAATTTATCAGAAATGATTAGCATATCTATATAAAAAATTTAGATGATGCCTTAACCTTCTGTCTTGCAGCTGTCTAAATTGGCGAGCAGTTCCTTCTTCTTGTCAGCAGGAATGTTCTCACCTGTAAATAAGTAACGTTCAATTAGTATATTAAATGGCTATAAAGCGAGCATACAGATCTTTTCGAAGTAAAATTTGAAGTACCTGCGTTGACGACATCGGCAATCAAGTCCTTGGTGGTCTGGCCCTCATTCTTCAGCTTCTTGAGGATGCAAGCTAAGACGCCGTAGCCCTTTTCTGCCGCGCCCTTCTTGACCAGGCTAGTCTCGGACTCGCCGTCCAACAGCAGAATCAACAGAGCGACTGGAATTTACAGCTGCGGTAATTGCAATTGCCAGTGAGTATTAAGTGATTTAAAACACTTACCTTCGTCGATTCCATTCTCCTTGAGACATTCGAATGAGTTTGCTATTTTTTCGAGGACTTCTGCGTCTTCTTTGCTGTCCTGGAGAAAAATATTAAAATTACTATTAAATATTGATATTCAAATAGTATGAGTATGCTGCGGTTAAATGCGATTTTTCGTCAGTCGGTCTACAAAATCCTCGACAAAGAACTTTCTTTGGTCTAGTATTATTTTTATCAAAATAAATTAATAGCATCGCAAGCTAAACCATTGTCATTAATTTCTACGTATGTCTAACTATAAAATCAAACAATTGGAATAACAAGTTCCTTAGCTCTTTTACTATGATTGATACTAACTAATTAGTAACAAAAAGTAGACTGCCATTTAAACATTAATTAGTTATTTTTAAATACAAACGAAATAGAAATTAATTCCATACCGCATAAGCGTATCCGACGAGACAGAAAGCAAAAAGTACAAAGACAGTCTTCATTCTGAAGATTTTCCGTAAAGGGATTCCAAAATTTGAAGATACGTAGTCAAAGCCAAGGCAAAAACTGAAGACGCCCAAGGCTAACTCGCAGCTGCTTTATATAGACCTACAAATGACTATAACTTTTCTTTAAATGTGATCCATTATCACGTTTTCTAACACGACAGTTTATCTTGCAAAAATGCTTCAATAAAAATTCTTCCTAGTTTTGATGAGCTAATGCTTTTCACTAGTAAGCTTCGGAGCATTAAAATTACAGTGGAACATTACATCACATAGTTTTCCTCAATTATGCAAAAAAGTTTTTGCGTTCTTTTAGATACTGTTTTTCAAAACGGATCAACCACTTTATTTTCGGATTAAGATAATGTAATTTGAAATTAGAAATTGCTAATAAAAATTAAAATGACAACGATGAGTGTTTCTCAATTAGTTTCAAGTGTTCAGAAGGTTTTTATATGCCTGAATTTTACACATCTATACATGGCTTTAATTGTTGAGAAAAAATTGAATATAGACAATTTATAACACAAGTATTTCACAAGTGTCTTATTGCATTTATAAAAAACATTCTTAGGCTAATAATAAAAGAATAATGAAACCGTCTAAATATTTTGATAATAATTCTTTTTTAATATTCAAAAATATTACAATTAATATTAAAAAAACCATCTTTAAATATTAATACCTTCTTCTTACTGTAGCCATTATCACTTTCTGTTTTTCAGTTCAAATAAAAATGTTAGATTTATGTGATAGTTTACTAAACTAGAAAGTAATTAAAGATTAAAATTATCGTGTAATTAAGATTAAAATAATCATTTTGGATAAACGCTTGAGAAGTTTAATTTTATCAAATAAACTATTCTACCAAAATGTTGTATAAATGAATTAAGAAATAAATTAATAATGAACACTGAGCCTGTAGTAACATAAACATATATTTTGCAGTGTTTAAAAAACTATACTAAAAAAACTTGTTGAAATTGAATTTTGTAAATCGGGCATACATAAATTAAACTATATGCTTTTAATGGATTGCAGTTGGTAGGATCGAAAAAATAACAATGTAGAAAATATTACATGCTGATTTTTGCGGGCCGATTAACGGATTGGAACACTCACGAATATCGCGAGTGAGCCGAGAGCCCCGCGCGCCGTATTTACATAATTTACATGCCTCGACGCGAAAATAATAATTTGTTAAAAACGGGAAATTAATTTCTCGTGCCATAGAAAAATGCGATCGCGACGCGCGACATCTCAAAAGAAAGCGCGCATCGCGGTGCATGCAATGGAAAGTATCCACGCCTTCATAAAAAACCTCTAAACCGATGAAAAGCCAAAGAAAAATAAATTTCCCTTTGTAAACAATCGGATTAAAATCCGAGAACAAAGGGAAATTTGCCTATAAAAGGGGACCAACAGAGGCTACCCATTATCTCGACTCCCGTGCCCTAGGACGGACAGCCAAGAGTAGGTCTAGATCGAGTCGCGCTGAACCTCGTTTCACGAGGTAAGTGCGGCGTCTCCCGCTTCCTGGGCCGGTAACATCGCAAGAGGAAGAACTGCGCACAAGAAGCCGTCCCCGTAGGGTATTTCTCCGGGATACCGCGACACGGAGACAACAGTTTATTCTGTAGTTACAATTTAGAATTTAAAAGATTATTTAGTTAATAAATATTGAGTACAAAATTAATTAAGTTAGTCTAATAATAATAATAAATATACATATATATATATATAGTTTTAAATACTTTAATAAATAAATATTAAATTTTACACCGCAACTGCTCTCTCGAATTATTTAGAAATCACCTTGGCACCTCAAAGAAATCCCAAATCCTTTCCGGATACATGTACATAGTAATAACGGACGCATATTCTAAATGGATAGATATTAAAGAATTGTCTAATATATTACGATCGAAGCATTTAAAGAATATTTGAGCGTTTGGGGATTTCCTAATTCTATAGTGATAGGTAATGGTCCAACGTTTACTTCGTAAAATTTTTAAGTATCACCCAGCATCAAATGGGACCGCGGAGGGCGCAGTACGATCAATTAAAGAAAAATTTAAATTATTATTAATTAAAAATAAATTATCGCGTCATGATGCACTTTGTAAGTATTTATTTTATTATAGTGCTACACCGCATAGTACTACTGGTTGTACGTCAATCGAATTACAGTTGGGGCGAAAACTAAGAACTAGATTAAGCACAGTTAATAAAACAAATTCAGTATTCGAAACAGTCAAACACAGTCAAAAGAAAACAAAAATATTATTTTAGGGGAAATAGAAATGCGGATTTTAATGTATTTGACAAGATAATGGCAAAAGATTTCGGAACGGATTCATAGCGAAAAGCGCCAGTGTAGTTAAGAAACTAAGTCCAGTCACGTGTACTATTATAGCCCCTTAAATTTAATTCAAATTTCAGAAATGCAATATTAGTGTCTGAGTGATTTTGATTGATAATAACCATTGTACAATAAAAAAAAAGGATTTAACTTGCTATTTTCTTTTCATTTAAATAATTATTAAATAAATAACGTTCAAGAATCTTATACATTTTATTATATTGTATTTGTATTCTTTATTAAAAAATTTAGAAATGAAAATAAAACAACAACCATTGTTTTATTAAAACGATTTAAATAAAAATGAAATAAATTTCTTTTGTAATAAACATTAACAAATTTTATTAATTATAACAAAATGCAATCGCGCTTCAAGAGTACTTTTTCGTTTTTCAGGAATACAATTTCTCACTATAATTTAATTTTAATTCATTTAAATAATAATTAGATCATTTTTTAAAGTAAAACGGTTAATCTTTTTAATTTTTAATTTAATAATTTAATTCTAAAGACTTAAGTTTACAAATTTAAATGCTGTTTAGAATCAAGGCTCTAGAGCTTCGACAACGTTGCCGAAATACCGCCACCACGAAACATACATTCTGCCGTTTCGGCTACATTTCTCATCCCTGGACGGCCTGGATCTTAGACGTACCACGACTGTAATAAACAACGTTATAATTACGAGTTCCGATAAAAAAGGGAAATAGATATAGGTATACAAATGACGCAGAATCTGGCAGAATCATGGCGGCGGTTCAACTTGCTAGGCTGCATTATCCATCTGTGCAGCGATTTTCCGACCGAGAGTTTGTGCGTTGAACGAACATAAGCTCGGATAAAGCCTTTTTTAAGTCGCGATGGTGAGTGTTTATCTCATAAAACTATTCTGCTTATCCACTTTTGCTGACACTCTTGCACGAGTTGCTTTTTCTACTCGCAAGAGGCGAACATAACCTAAATGATACTGCGCAACGTTTTGTTTTTGTGCAATATTTACTTCTAAGCATTGTTAGTTAACAAGTAAAGAAATTATAACGTGCATTGAATTTCTTTTCTTTTTGAAATTAAGATGTCATTAAAAAGTTGTCTTGTTCTATTTTGTAGAGTGTAATTTTTTATTGAATTGTGGAAAAACTAAGTAATATACGCATTGCTTTACTTTTACGTAATGAATTAAAATTTATTATTTATGAATGACATTTCCAATGTCAGAACTCACAAAGCCGGTTTATTCTATACAATGACGTATTTTTTCCGTATTATTTGAAAATGATAGTAGTTAATAATACCTTTTTTTTTTAAGACAAAACAAACATATTGAACACAATTTCCTTGAAATATACCTTTAAATACTTATAAACATAGAGGTTGCACTTTAAGACAAATGTTAATTCTAAACTATTTTTGTGGTTTACAAAAAGTAGTAATTATTTTAAGGAATTTAGATAATTAAACAGTTTTCTTATCGATTAATAACTATTTTAAATTACTTTAATGTGATTTACAATATTTTTAATTTAATTTTAGAGCTATTCTGGTACATCAGATGATGCTGGTGGAGATGAAGAACAAGAGGAATCTTCTTCATCTTCTTTACATGAAATAGATTCACTAAAATCTTTTCGTGAACAATGGCAAAGAGAATTACAAATCTCGCCAAAACATGCACCTCAATCTCAAGCAAAGAAAGTTCAAGCATTTGATGACAAAGTAACAAAAGAAAACAATTTAGAAGACAAAGGGTTAACTGAAAAACCAGATGTGTCTATAGAAACTAAGGTATATATAATTTTTGATAAAATTTGAAGTTCATAGATTTAAATTTAATGATAAAATTAAATTTCCACAGGCAAAAAACTTATTTTTACAAGGAATAGAGAATGAGCAATCAGGAAAACTTTATGAAGCAATTCAATTTTATCGACGGGCAGTCCAATTAGTGCCAGATATAGAATTTCGTCTGTATGAATCTACAAAATCTAAACTTCGTGAAAAGATTGAACCAGATGAAAAAGTTATTTTAGAGAAACCAAACAATGTTGATGATAATAATATGGCTGAAGATTTAGATGTAGATGAAAGCGATTGTGATATTTTATCAAGACTGTCCAGAGTCATTGAAAAGAATGGATATGTTTGTATTCCATGTAATGAGCAAACTGTAAGTACAAACAGCAAACATAAATTTATACAGGCAAATTTAAGTAAGCATAAATTAATTTTATATTTTATATTATATTGAGCAGGCAGTACATATTTCTACTCTACCTATGGAAATTATTCTTTATATTCTACGATGGGTAGTTTCATCAGATTTAGATATACGGAGCTTAGAGATGATTGCTCGAGTTTGCAGAGGATTTTATGTTTGTGCAAGAGATCCAGAAATTTGGAGAATGGCTTGTATCCGTGTTTGGGGCGTCAACTGTGGTAGATTTGAACCTAAATACCTGTCATGGCGAGAAATGTACATGCAGCGGCCAAGACTGCGTTACAATGGCTGTTATATTAGTAAAACGACATATATACGTCATGGTGAAAATAGTTTCCAAGATCAATT
Organism: Ormyrus labotus; assembly: GCA_035582975.1. Classification (NCBI taxonomy): domain Eukaryota; kingdom Metazoa; phylum Arthropoda; class Insecta; order Hymenoptera; family Ormyridae; genus Ormyrus; species Ormyrus labotus. Next base: position 10,734,408 of record JAWWEO010000045.1, on the reverse strand, counting down.
TTATAGGCCTTGGCATCTTGTTGAGTATTTCCGTTACTTAAGGTATTTATTATGCATTTAGTATTAGTATTCATTTTTTTATAAATACAAGTACTTTTATCAATTAAAAGAAAACTAATTATTTCATTTTTTGTTTCACTAAGATTTTTTCCTGAAGGAAAGGTGCTAATGTTAACATCAACTGATGATGCACAATCTTGTGTCAGTTCCTTAAAAAATCGTAATCCTCGAAATAATTCTGTTTTAATTGGTCACTACAGGTTGCACGATAATTGCGTGACTTTAGTTTTAAAACGGCAAGAAATTAAAAGCACAACTTTCAGTAATCGTAGGCGAAAACGTGCTGAGCCAGTACATGATAGTGGTGAACAGACTTTTCATTTAGTAAGTTAAAATATTTTATATTTTACTATAATTGTTATATTATAAAATTATTAATTAAGTTTAATAATTATTATAAGCATAATTTTACAGTTTTATTATAAAAAATTTCAATAACATTTTTTTTTATAGGAATTTGAAATTCAAAATTATCACAAACGTCCAAACTCACAGCTATCGTGGTTATGTTACATTATATATACAAAGTATAAAAATGGACAAGAAGTTCCAGCAAAACTATCTCTTGGAGGAAGATATCCTCCGTTTCGTTTCAGTCGAGTCAAGAGTTATACTCAGGAAAGCGAGTTTCCATTGCAATAAGTTTTATATTTATTTTAACTGTATGACAAGCACGTAGAATTGTAAATACAGAAGGGAATCAAGCAAAAATGTAAATATTTTGAACATTATTTTGAGTGAATTATTTCTTGTTGAAATTATAAGCTTTTAAAACTATAATCTAATATGCAAAGTATGCTTAATGTTCAAACGTTTTGAAAATTTTAATAGCTATTTAAATAATATTGAAGTTTATAGTTGTTTGAAGATGATAATAATATTTATTAAACTTAAGGTTTACAAAATCATTATTTTGGAAATGATGGAAAGAAATTGTACAAATTTTGGAACGGTGTATAGTTTATTTATCTAACAATAATATAATTCACTTCGAAACTTCAGTGTCAGTTTCGAAGTTGCTCTTCATAAATACTACAATAAATGTATTTTTTATGCAATTGCTTCATTTCTTATTTCCTTGACAATTCAATTCTTTTCACTTTATTTTACAATATCTGACCGATATGTGATAAACTTGTAAAATTATATTATAATTCACTTATAACAATCATAACATTTTCTTTTTTTCTTTTAATAATATTTAACAAGTGATCATCGATTAGTGGGAAAATATCTGTCATCGTACGCATTTTAACAATTCATACGACGTTCACAAATTCATCACAGCCTTCCATATCATTACAGTGAAATTTCATAAAATCATTATTTTCATCCGTTTTTTAAACGGTTTTACCAGAATTACGAGTAATTTTGAAAATTTACTTATGTTTATTATACATTTGAAGACAGATTTAAAAATAAACAGATCATTCTCTTTACTTCGAATTTACAGGCGTAACTTAGATTACGTATATTTTGTACATCGCGACATCGTGCGTTGTAGGATTACACAACTAATCGTTCCACATATTTGAGTTCGCTTATTACGTATGATTCGTGTTAGTTACGAATTTTCTTCTTGAAAAAGCATTCTTAAACATAATCTGTTCTAGTGTTTGTTGAATAAGAATTTTTCTTTTTAATGTCTAGATATCGTAGAATTTGTAATTATAAGTGAAAAAAAAAATTAATAATAAAATTTAGTTAATTAAACTTTTTAATGTCACGTTTTCGTACTACTGATTTACTAGCAATTTTCTAAATAACAATAGTGTACCTAAATTTCTTAATTCCATTAACCAAATTAACATTAATGCAAATATTTGACTTTAAAGTGAAGTATTTTAAATGTTTCTTGCAATAGTTTGGTCATATATTTACGTATTTTCGTATTTTTTTAAATATTACAGTATATTATATTTCATGAATGGAATCAAGTATTATTTTGGTAATAATTTTTAAATTCCTAATAAGTATAATTGTAAGTAACTAAAACATTTAATTCAACAGCAATCAATAATTTTTATGAGAATAAAAAAAGAATTAAAAGAAGCAAATCCAACGTATAAACTATTATAAAATTCATCTTAGAATGTTGTAGTTTATAATTTATGTCGTTTTCGAGTGATCCTTAAGGACACTTTAACTATGTCCCTGCACGGGTATTTTAAAGTTTATTTCATTAAATATGTCGTAAATTTTTTAAGGCAGACAGAACTTTAGTTTTAAAAATATAAAACAATTTTAATTGTGAGGTTTACGTATAAGCACATCAGCCACAAAGTAAATTGTTGAAGTTTTTTAACTTGGAAATTTCAAAATGTTTAAAAAAAAATGTTATATAAATAATAATACGAAAATTATTACACAATACTTTTTTGTATTTCCTTTTATAAAAAAAGAATTACTTCAAAATAAATTTAAAACCTGAAAAAGATCGAGTAGTTTAAATAAACTGTAATACATCGCGTTAAAAGATTTTTTCTTCTATGAAATTTAACAATAAAAATGTACTTTAATGTTCTACAAACTACTCTATCAACAACATTTATTTTACTATCTTAATAACGTAAAGAGACTTATATATTTTTCTCTTACATTGGATATACAGTTTTCCAATGGAATGGTTTTATTATTGCGTCTGCTATATAGAAAAAATTTCTACCTAAATCCGTCACTTGAGCTATTTTACTTAATTAGTTCATGAAATTCAAAATGCTGTTGAATTTTTAATAGAAATTTATCTACATTTTCTAAACGTTTACGAACCTGCTTAGAAATGAGATAAATGTCTAGAAAAATTCGTAATTTTTATATTTATACATAGCAGATTTCAAAAGAGAATGTTTTTCGAGCAGCAGATGGCAGCACGATAACGTAGCGGGGAATCACAGTTTTTCAAAGGACAAGAGACAATGAAGTCAATCTATATAGTAGAGGACTACATCGCAAAAATGCTGAGTATATGAAAAATGTCCTTACTTGTTCGTATCTGAGCATCGTGGACGCAAATCTGTAACAAGTGTTCGCTTTCAATATTTTTTAAAAACTCGAGACGAGATTTGGAAGTGAACTCATAAAATAGTAATAAATCAAATGATAATATAGTAAAAAGAGAGCATTAGAATTATTTTCATCAATCTTGATTTATAAGACACTCGGTACGAAGAAGTACGGTTTTCTTTTCGTAATTATTCGTTTACTATTTAATTATACAGGACGTATGACCATTTTGTGAGGTATGTGTACCATAATTTGATTATTTTACAAAATTTCAGAATTTTTAAAAAAGTGAACATTAAAGGTACCGTACAAGATAGAGTGTTTATAAAAAAATTCAATTGCTTTAAACAATACATGTTGCATTTCGTATACGTAATACGCTTAATAATCTTTAGCTGAAATGAATTTTCGTATTTTGATCGCAGCATAAACTGGTACATATACACTTCACTGTCCATTATTTTCATACGATAAACAACATTTGACTCAACTCACAAGTTGGATACTCTTCTGCCTTCAACTCTATAAATTTGAGAATACATCAGATTACTTAAGTATTAAGACCTTTAGTTCTACATTTCCTGAATAATCTCTAATGAATTAATACCTTTAAAAATTATGCCACTTCTTTTTAAGTTGCATCAGCTGCATAAAAAATTAATTTAACTCAGCAATAATTGAAGGAAACTACGCACTTTCTTTCCTAGCACTTTAGTAACAAATACACGTCTTATATCAATCTGAGCAAAACGTTCGCCGCGAAAATGACTTGAGCGCGCTCCAAGTCAGAATTAAAGTTCGTCTTGCTGCAACGCTCCGGAGGCGAGTCCGATGTCGGCGACGCAGACTTCGGGCTCAATCATCCAGGCGAGGTCCTGGAGGGTCGCAGCGTGCATCGAACAGACGGCCATCACGACCATTACGTGCATTATGTTGTGAGAATTTAGCATCATGTCCACCTTGCCGGGCATCCACTTCTCCGGGATGCGCATCGCCCCTATCGTTCCCCCGATCACCGCTATCAGGTCCTGAAAGAAGAGGCCATGTATGATGTTAAACAAAAGTAAATTGAATGATTATGATGGTGCATAATTTGTATCTTGCACACGTCTATATAGAAATATGCTTTAACAAAAATTTAATATTAAAGCTTTATACAATTTCCGCAAATATCTAATAAACATTTCTTATTAGTTATTAGTATCATTCTAGGCACATTTTAAAGGAGATTATAGTGAATCAAGAAAGATGAACAAGAAAGTTATATACTATAGCTGTAAAATCGTCTCTTCGTGTTTTCAATTACTGCCCTGTAAGAAAGACCTGGTAAAATGGTGCAAAGACACACATCCCTATTAAAAAGAATTTATAAAAACATAAAGCCGCATAATCGCGGGTGCAGACTGCAGATCTATAAAACTCCGAGTTTTATAAAGCATCTGCTCTAGGAATTATGCGGCTTTATAAGTTTTTATAAATTCTTTTTAATAGGGATATAATTTTACACCTTCCTTATAAAATTTTATAAGGTTTTATCGAATCTTTCCGACAGGGTGTGCTAAAAATTTTTATATATTTTTATTCTTTTTCAGCAATATATAAAATTATCTTATTATAGAAAATTCTAATTGCCAGATTCAAAATACATTTATAATTAACGCTTGTACATAATTATAATGCTTGTCTGTAAATTATATCCAAGAAAATAAATCATTACAAGATTTGTTTTTCGTGTATTATAATGAGTAAGTAATTTCAAATAAATAAGATTTTTGTTACAGGAGGCGCCACAACGAGCTTGAACTTCGGCCACTTGAAGATAAACCCGTTCGCCTGATTTGACGCCAACGATAAATCATGTTTACGAAGTTAAAATCAGTGTTACCAATAAATCTTTGTGTGTCACAGTCACTAAATTTATGTTTTATGTGTTGCATTTAGAACTTAGAACATATATTTCATTTAAACAAAATCAATTTAATTATAATTTATTTAAAGCAGAAAAAAAACGTATATGTATAGCGGTTAACTGTTTCTTGGAAATTCGGCATCAGAATTACCAACCAAATACGTTTTATGTTTCCGTGGGTCTAAACAAAGCTTTATTTGTCCTCAATCCCCAACACGTCCCACCGTTCAGTTGTCATCAGTCCTTTCACGGTTGTGGATCAATTTAAGTGAAACGTTTACAAAAAGTAATTTGATATTTCGGAAACGATTTTAACTTTTTTAAAAATATTAAAAAACATTTATACGCTATTATACTTTATATTTATACCTTCTTTGTTTTATCCAAGCTTAATCGGTGATATTTAAAGTGATTAATCTTTTATTTATAATAATAGAAATACTATTATTGTAGTGTCAAGTAAACATTTTTGAAAGTTTAATTTTTTTATCTATTTTTTATACATTAAAAACTGTTTAAAATTGTAAATAAAGTAGATTTTAAAAATCTTAAGAACAAAAGTATATTCATTAAATAAATTTAAATAAATGCACATTAAATAAATTTATTTATAAGTGCACATAAAGATAAATATTGACTAAAAATTATAATTTTTATATACCTGATGATTAAAGTTTTGAATAAAATACTATTAATAAAATCCTAATTTTTAAAATTATAATAATTTATTAACTACTCCCATAGCCCACAACAATGACTATAACAATATTGTTAAGGGTTAATTCACAGAATAGAAATTAAATTTCACTTTCGTAAAAAATATTGTCCAAAAACACGTTTAATATAAAAAATTTCTTGTAATATTTCTAAAACATTCATTTTCTTTTTCAGCATTATGGCTATTCAATGCCCTATGTTGGATCCTATTATTGGCTGGTACGTAATAGGTCAAGGAGAAGATGGAGAACAGATACTGCAAGTTGTAGCTGATCCAATTGAATATTATGATTCAATAGGAGCCTATCCACTAGATGATTCAGAGGATGATTTTATGTAGAAAATTTTTATTCAAATTTCTCGCATATCATTTTACCAGAACTTATGTCGATTAATTATTTTTTCAACAACAGTTCGAATTCCTCAGATTTTTCTGAACAGTTACCATCTACTTCTTATCAAACTTCTGCCCTTTCCTCACCAAGTTCTTCATCATCATCTTACAATTGTGAATATTATCCATCAACATCAAAAGGTGATTTAGTTAATTAAAAAATAATATGTTACTTTGTGATATTTTTTATCTCATTATACAAAAATTTTAGTATATGTATACTCTAATTTTTTGTTTGTTAAAAAATTACTATTTTCAGAAACTCCACTCATCAAGAATTAAAAAATGAGCAGTACAAATTTTCTAAACTTCCTTTCCAAACTGACCTTTTAAATATGTTAAAGGAATGGCAAATTAAACCTCAGCTCAATAAGAGGTTGTTGAGGTTGTTTGCTTCAGATATTAAGGTAAATTACAAATTTTAAATCTCTTATATGTTTTTGTTTTTTTAGTAAATAGAAAAAAAAAAGTTTAAAACTTAAAAAAAATTTAAGTATTAATATTGAAATATTTTTTACAAAAAAAGTAATAGTGCCAGTAACATTTTTTAAGTTTCAATCAAAAACAAATATATTGGTAAATGATAATTTTATTTAAGAAGTAAGAGCAAAAAATGTTTTTATAATCAGGACATGACATATTTTGAAAAAAAAATCGATAATATACCTGAAGTACTACGTGGGTAAAAGCCTCAGGATTACCGCCACCAACTCCAAAAGATCGAAGGACGAGAACTAACATGCGCATCATAAAAGGCGGCGAAAAGCACAGCCGTCTTTCCCAAGGCGATTTCGCGTGCATCGCCTGCAAAATTTACTGACATTAATGCGACGTTTTTCGCTTGATCCAAGTCGTTAGTTTCAATCGTTCTCTTTATAATAATAAGATAAGAATTAGTTTACACGGTTTCAGTTGTAATCTTGTGTTATATCGAATAATATTAGATAATAATATTGCGACAATGTTAATTGTAATTTTGCAAAACTGTATTTTAATTTTGGAGTGTAATTAAAATGTTAATATAAAGGTAAAATATGTGTGCTTACTTTAAAAAGGCCCCAAACGCTGAGAAAACAATAAATGACGATACACAAGAACCAAAGAATGTGTGGCAGACAATGAACTGACGCTGCAATTAGCGGCATTGCTCCTGCAGAAAAAAAATGTCAATACTATAGATAATAAGTGGTAAACATATTTCATTTAACAAGAATGCATTTTTTAGTTTAGTAACATTATTCATAGAGTCCACTAGATTTTTGAGAAACAAGTAGTCATAAATTTAAGTAAATTTTCACGTTTGTTACTGAAGTAATATCGCAAATAACTATATTACATCGTCTGACTATTGAGCAGGTACTATATTGCAGTGAAAGTTAACGAAACGTGGCGTATAGTACACGAGGGACGCGCCAATATAAAGCTGTCTCCTCCAGGACACGATCTCTTGTTGCTCTTGAATATTTTAGATATTTGAGTACTTTATTTTGAAGGAGGTTTATTAATATTTCTGGTGTTTTCACTTAGAAAGGAGGATAAAATAATACATATATAGTTGAACTTTAACATTTTAGAGGCGATGTTTTTACATTGTTTATTAACAAATCGTCGTGAAGTTCTTAAATCAAAATACGTTTCATATAGTTCTGTAAATTTGCAGCGGAGAATAGTACCTCCTATTTGAAGGTCTGGTAACTTAAAGCTTATGTATATAATAGATATAAGCTTTCGGAGTCCAAATCGATCTTTCGATCTATAGATTTTCTAAACTCGGAAGACGAAATGTGCTGCAGGTAATCAAGAGCTCAAAGAGCATCAACTAATGGCTTTACAATAGCTGTACGATAGTACATTGCAATTAGAACTTCATCGACAGAGATTTCGATAACATAGTCAAGGGACGAAATTGCAGGAAACGTCAGTTCCCAACATTTCCTATTGCGATTTCGTTACTAACAATTAAGTGATGGATAAAAGGTGGTTTTAATCACGAGAAAATTCATTTTTTCAAAAATTCATTTTTAATGTGCCAAAGCCGCAAATTAAAAACTCTATACTATGTAAATAACTTTTTTAAATCAGATTTACCACCAATGATTATCGCTTCAGAAGATTAAATGCATTTTAATATCCCTCTTCACATTTTGCATGCAATATGTACTGATATGTACTTATAGAAAATTACCTTAAAACGCAATATTTAAATCGTAAACAAATGTAAAAAATCAAAGTATCGAAATAATAATTCTATGTAAAAAAAAAGGATTAGTCGAGCAAAAAAACAGCAATCTTGGCGTATAAACAATAAATTGCATGTACTTTTTGCTATTGAATTTACTATTTTGAACGAGACAACTTTGACCATAACACATTTTAGAAACTTCAATATTGTCCCATATTGCATTGGTTTCCAACAACTGAGCGTATCGCTTGATCACCTAATGACCATCATCCAATACCAATAACATTCCTGATATCGACGGCTCAGGCGGACGACGTATATCTTAAACTTCAGCAAGCTAAAAATACTTGTACAAATATATCTCTTATTAATATAAAGATAATATAAGATTGATAAAGATCTTAAAATTAAATCCACCGTTCGTCCGGATATCTCAGACCTTATCTAACATATTGTAAGAATAAAACTGACAAGAAGTTAAATTTTTATCGTTTATTTACAAAGCAGAGAATAAATTATTATACTTAAAGTTCTATCTCTCGAAAAATTTTCTATCAAAATCTTATTTTTTTTTTCTGGCAAATAACAACTCCTCCGAAAACCGCGAGATAATATGAATAATCAAATCGATAGGCAGCGATTTATATCAAAAACCGCCGCGGCTAACCGTTAAGTAGCCCCGAGACGAGTTCGCCGACAACGTTCGGCTCGAGTCTCTTCAGTCATGGCGCAGACAGTAGGAATTGTGGTAGACACCCCGAGCGGCAAGCTTCGAGGAGCACTTTGCCGCAGTAGCCAAGGCGATGATTACTTTTCTTTCAAAGGGGTGCCTTACGCTAAACCTCCCGTCGGCCCCCTCAGATTCCAAGTGAGTTTCATTATCAGATATCGGTTTATTTTTCTTTGGCTTTGAGAAAATTGTTTGCTTTAACAAATTTATTGTACAGAATAATTACATTTTAGTAGAAATTCGAGAAAAGAGGAATAAAAAATTTTAAAGCGGGGGAATTCAAATTTCATTCGAGTGCTTCTAACATAAAACTGATGGCTTAGAGTTTAAAAAATGAAAAATTTCGAAAAAAAAAACATTTTTTTCTACTTATTTGTTTGTATTCCACCAACTTTCAGCTAAATTATGAATTATTGTCCGTTTTTATTTACTTTACGAAATTTAAATATTGAAAAGATGTTTATTTTGTTTTGAAAAATCTTACAAACCGTTTAATAAGATTAAATTTGTACGTATTTTCTTCTAACAGAACACACAGTAAGCTACACCTAAATTGGTCATTCTTTTGTTCTTTTATAAAGGTATTTTAAATAACACAAGCCCACAAAAAAATTGTCTGAACTTAATTCCAAATCTAAAATGAAAATAGGGGATGATGTCACCGGCCAATTTTCTTTAAATAATACCTATTAACTTTTTATCGTTGTTATCTTTATATCAATATAACTTTTAAGTTAAAAAATAAAAAAAAATTGATAAAGATTGAAATGCAATCCATGATAATAAAACTTTTTAATTATTTTTTCCTTATTTTATTACAGCAATTCGAATCTCATTTCGAGATTATTTTGCTAAGCTTCTTAGTTAATCTTATTACGTTTATAAATACATTAGAACGCTCAAAAAGATTATATATTTAAATTCTTAGAAAAATTCAGCGTTTAAAAAAAAATCACAATCACAATAAAAAAATTAATAGAAAGCGTATTTTATGAAACTCTCTTGATCATACAACAAAATAAACATCTGCGTTGTGTAAAGGATCCGCACCCAGTCGAGCCTTGGACTGACGTTCGAGATGCACTGGAACATGGGCCAATGAGTGCACAATGGGACGTAGGCGCGCAGGTTATCATGGGTGCCGAGGACTGTCTTTATTTGAATGTATATTCGAAGGGTATAAAGCCGAATAAACCGCTACCTGTTATGGTGTGGCTGCACGGTGGAGCTTTCGTGTGGGGTTGCGGCAACGACCATCAATTTGGACCTGATTTCTTTATGATGAAGGATGTGGTTTTGGTGACTATTAATTACAGGCTTGGAGTGTTCGGTAAGTTACGTTCAGCACGAATTAATGGATATAAACTGAGCAAATGTTCGTCGTGTGGATTAATATTTTACTGACAAGGAGAGTATATCGATATTTTGGTAATGGATTTTCCTGTAACTTTGGGATATGTTTTTTAATGTTAAAATATGAAGGAAGCCGCGTCCGTTCGGCCTAACGCTCGATTTTTCAAAAGTTCTGTGCTCTTTTAGCAAAAATCTAAGAAAAATCGAGTTTTGTTTAATCACATACAACTTCTCAACTATTAATGGTACAATATTTTAACTAATGGCATTCGAAAGGTGAGATCAAATCCTATCGATTAAAAAAAATTACATCAAAAAACCTTTATTTGTTCAAAAGTTATAACTAAATAAAAATTTGCAATAAAATTAGGCTAAAATTACATAAGTAGATTTTTTTATGTTATTTTAATGGTCATTTTTTGTCTGACTATAACTTTTGAACAAATAAAGATTTTTTGATGTAATATTTTTTAATCCATAGGATTGGATCTCACCTTTCGAATGTCGATATATAGTTAAAATACCTCCTAAGATACCTCGAAAATAACGGTTGAGAAGTTGTATGTGATTAAACAAAAATCGATTTTTCTTAGATTTTCGTTAAAAGAGCACATAACTTTTGAAAAATCGAGCGTTAGGCCGAACGTACGCGGTTTCCTTTATATTCTAGCATTAGAAAACATATCCCAAAGTTACAGGAAAATCCATTACCCAAATGTCGCACACTCTCCTTGTAAATAATTATACTTGTAAACGAAAATTTTTTTAAATTATGAGGAAATAATTATTCGTGAAAATATTTATTTGAGTGAATTGTGTGCTTATTTTACCGCAAATCGGTATAAAATGATGAATAAATAAATATTGCACTCAGTCCAGCTACGATCCATTAACTTTAAGCCTTATTGCTCGAACTTCCAATTGATTAACGAGCGAACTGCGCCGAGAACCTTAGAAAATAAACCTCGCGGTTCCCCGGCAGCGATCAAATAATCAATAAAACAATTTGAACTATCGAGCGTAACGCTGACCAATTGAGCTTCTCGGTATACTCACGGCTGTCCTACTCTCTGCCGCCTAGGCTTCCTAAACTTGGAGGACAAGGCAGCGCCGGGCAATCAGGGTCTCAAGGACCAAGTGGCAGCCTTGCTCTGGGTCAATACACACATTAGCCACTTTGGCGGCGATCCCGATAACGTGACCATCTTCGGCGGCAGTGCGGGCTCCGCCTCGGTCCACTATCTTGCTGTGTCGCCTTTGGCTAGAGGTTCGTAGCAGCGCCGAAAAGGAATTGGGGGTGGATGTATTGAGAAAAACAATGGTAACCGTTGAAAGGAGGTGATTTTATTTTTCTTCGTTAAGAATAATAGAGCTGAGAATAAATTGCAAAGTATGACGTAACGCGCTCGGATTCATTGGGGGATTGGGAGGATTTGCAGAGGAAAACAGTTAATTTGTTATACATTGTTGTAGGATTGTACCACAGGGCGATTTGTCAGAGCGGCACTATTTTCTGTCCTTGGGCTGTCAAACGCCAGCCTTTGAAGGCTTTGCGTGAGTTCTTGGCACTTCTTGGATGCGAAGAAAAAGAACCCAAAAGAATCGTTGATTATTTAAAGACGATCGAGTACACCAAGTTGATTGAAGCTCAAGGGAAGATGCTAACAGATCAAGTGAGATTTTTTCACAAGAAAGCCGAATCTATTTTTGTGATTAATATTAATATTAATTAATTTTGTATCATTGAATTCAATGTCAAATTCATTTTTAGAATTCTATTGGAACTCTGTTTCCGTTCGGGCCAGGAGTAGACGATAAATCTGACTTGCCATTTTCACCAGTTGATCCGCATATAGCGGCGGAAGCAGGTATTCAAGTCCCATTCCTGGTTGGATTGAATAACAAGGAGGCAATTTTTTTGATAGAAAGTACGTAATTTGAAAAAAATTAGTTGATTATTAGATAATCTTTTTTATAGATAAACTTAAATTTCAAATTTACAGCTATAAGAAGAGTTGGATTAGAAGAAATCGATCAAAATGTCGAGAAATACGCTTCTTCTGAATTTTCAAACGTATTTGCAGACTTTGATTTGACTATTAATGACCTTAAGAAACGGTACTGCAAGAGCGGCAAACTAACTGAAGAACAATTTGTCAGTTTATGGACCGACATTACTTTCACGTATCCCGTAGACAGAGTTTTGAAGATTCAAGCTGATAAAAGCGGTGCTCCAACGTATTTTTATAATTTTTCCTACGAGAATAATCTTACTTCGAAGCAAAAAACAATTAATCGTACATTGAAAGGTAACTTTTCCAACTGCAGTAGTTTTCTTAGTACCCGCCACCTACGAATTTCTTATCGGCTTCCAAAAAAAATGACTAATACAGATTTCGCGAAAACTAAATCCACCGTTTATTTTCTTGACTGCTATTTGCTGTACATTTGAATTCTGTTGTATGAGTTTATAATAATATTGACACGTTTCGTTGAAGGCGCCAGTCACGGGGATGAGCTAACTTATCTATTCAAAATGAAGGTATTCGAGGAGGCAGGCTTGCGGCAATTACAAGACGGAACAGGCGCTGACAAACTAATGAAGCAGATGATAGAGTTGTGGGTTAATTTTGCTAAAACCGGGTAAGATTCGCCAATTTATCAATTTACCTAAACAATTTTCATTACGTTACGATATTTTTACGAAATCGTAAAAATATAAGAAAACGGGGATTTGGAAATTTAATTTAGACTTTTTAAAATGATGTATAATTTAATCTACATTTTGATTCACTATTCTTTCTTAATATTTTCTGCAGGAGACCTACTCTTGAGAAGACCGACTTAATACCGACTTATTGGCAGCCTCTTGATAGTGATACGGTTCTACGTTACTTGAATATCGACGAAGAATTGCGAATGAAAAAGACTCTAAGCTACGAAAAGAAAAATGGTTTCTCAAAAAAAGTTACAAAAAGGACTTTAATCTAAACATGCCATTGTAATTTTTTTATATTTTCGAATATACTTAATTGTTTCGCTAAAGCTTTTTATACATCGTCTTTAGAAAAATTTTCTGTCGGATATTTTTCAATAGAAAATATTTTCACAATTGTCAATATCGTTCTCTGACGTGTCTATTGTCGTTGTTACTGCAAAAAATATTACATTCTTGTATCGAATTCTATTTATTCGCATTGAAACTTGGAACAAGGAAAATCTTATAATTTAAACGAACCGTAATAATAAAACCTGTTTAGTAATTTTAAAAACTTTTGGCTATGGATTTTAACATTCTTATAATACATTACCGATGCTTTGACATATCCAAATTCCGAGCATATCGAGCTTGAGTAGGCACCTGTAGACCGCCTCGCCGTAATTGAGATTCATAAAGACGTGATAGAGGAAGGATCCGATCCAGGGACTGACGGCGCCGATCAGGTGGCACCAGGAGAGGAATCCGGTGAGCGCGCCCCGCGCACCCCACGGCAGCAAGTACGGCACCGTTATCAGTATATAAACAATGGCAAATCCTGCAACAGACAAGTCGCCGTGGTCGTCAAGCGAATCTCTCGAGACGTCGAGAGTCCAATGAAGTTTCTCTGTCCTGCAAGATTATGTACCTGGTATTGGAGGGCGAATCGAAAAATAATAATTGCCTGTTCGTTTTTCCTCGAGTCCCGAATTTCGCGAAAAACAGCGCGTCGCAGCGCTCTCTTGAATTTCCTTAAAAAAAAAAAGCCCGCGGCCACAAAAACTTTTCCTCGGCCGCGAAATTCCCTCGGCGACTCGGCGTCTCTCTTAGTCCCGGTTGAGAAGCAGGGAGAGCAAAAAGAAGCGCGGACGAAGGAAGGAAGGAAGGAAGAGACGCGAAGGCGCGCTGTGTCGGCTCGCGTAACATCCGAGCTTTGCGGGCGCTCTCTCGCGTCCTTGGCCTTGAACTCGCCGGCCAACTTATACGCGACACGTTTTCCAAGCTTCCGCGCCGAGGAGAGAGAGAGAAAAGGCGCTTATTTACGCATTGCGACGATCTGCAGGCGACCGCGAGAGCACGTGGGGGAGAAAGAAAGAGCCGAGGATCGATTAGGGAAGCACTTGAATGACCGTTATGCAGCCGCCAATGAAAGGGACAGAGAGAGAGAGAGAGAGAAAGAGATGAGGGCCGCAATGTCAAGGCCGCGCCGCGCCGCTGCGACTGCCACGCGCGGAGCCCACTGCCCTCTTTTTAATGCCTTTTATCGAGTTTTCCCGGCGTCATCCCCCCATTCCTAACGGACCGAGCCAGGTAGAAGAGCGTCGCGTTACTTTGCGGATTATCCGACTGACTCTATAGAGGGTGTAATCGGGCTCGGAAAAAGGGGGTGAAGGATTATCCGATGGGCCGTCGTGCTCGAGGTGCTTCTTTTTCTTTTTTTTTTTTCTTTTTTTTTCTTTTGAGCGAAACGAGAGTCTTGTCGAGTTGATCCTGCCAGTTGATTTTAAGTGGTACACAATGGTATTTTCGCAGAGTGGAAAGCTGCAATGTCGTTAAAGCGATCTACCCGTTTATCGAGTTAGACTACAGCGGTGAAGTTTTAGGCGATTAACGAAGGGAATACTTTGCGTAAAAGCGCATTTTATTGCTGGTGAAAGTACTTGTAAATTGAAAATTTTCTCGTCTGGAGCAAACAATTTTATTAGAATTCCAGAGGAAATGGAGCTTTGTAAAGCTTGTGCACATAAAAACATTACTAGCTTTTGAGAGATTGTACATAGACAGCATAGGCTGAATTCCAGAGCTTTTAGATGATTAAACGCGTCCTGAAAATCTTACTGTAGCTAGTGACTTTTAATATACTGCGTAAGCGAAATAGTATTAGCTTGAAAATTATCATACTACAAATATTTGAAATAAACTAAGAAAATCTTTTTTTTTTAATTACACTCAATTGAAAATTATCTTAAAAAAAAATATTTTAAATTAAAATAACATTTAAATAATATTCATTCATATTTCATAAAACGAAATTTAATTAGAAAGATTGAAAACGTACAGTTGTTAAATCAGGGCTTTAACTAATTCCCGGAACTTGTACTCGGGAAGATTGGCGGTTTATGTTACTTTAATTTAATTAGCAAAACTGTTACCGTTCCTAATTTCAAGGTAAATGTCAATAATGTAATGCTTTTTGCCCTGAGAATTAAAGAGATGAAAATGTTCACTACATATACCTAATTACTTAATTCTCAAATGAATGGCATTTTTATGTAACAAAAATTGACCTACTTTGTCGCTTTTTCTGCTTTTTAAGTTACTGTTATTAATTTTAACTGAAACATTATTTACTATAGCCCTAAAAACAGTTTTGTAGTAACGGATAGAGGGTCACGTTTGGAACACAATTTTTTATTGTAACTTTACATAAAAATCTGAAGAAAGTCACATCCATTCATATAGGAATTGAACTCATCCATGAACCAAACACGTAAAGCTCTCGTCCTAATAAATTTGAAATTGCGGAAGAAAGTAAAATATACTACTATAAATGATGCCAAGCGATGCAGCCAAAAACAAGCAGCAGACGTAAGAAGATCAAGTTTAGACTTATAATGAACAGCACGAATATTTGAAAGAGAATGAGGCAATGAGAGCGCGCTGAATCAAGAATAAGAGTATCTGCAAGAAGCAGTGTTTTCTTTTACCATACCACTTTGTTGGTACGCCATTATTTTGCATAAAGGATTTGCTTTCTATAGCAATAAAAATAATGTTGGCTCTCTGACGTAATTTATAAAGAGAACTTTTTTTTTTATTTCATTATAGCCTCGTATATTTAAGCGTGCCATAATTACCTCAGCAGATAAATATTTCAAAACTTAAAATAAACATTTATTACTAGCCTTGATTGCAGACGATGAGAAAATCGTTAAATGAACTATTTTATAATACGATTTAATACATATTTACAGTTTCCTACAAAATGTAACAATGTAATTTGGAACAATGATCAGTTGATTTACGTAAGGAAAGTATTTTGATGCTCATAGAAACAACTTTCGTGTTCGATAGACTTCTACCCTAAAGCTCCTACAGTTAGTCTGTTTGCTTGCATAACGCTTTATGTAAGGACACAGATTAATGGATTATACCTTTGGGTAATACAATTAAATATAAAGGACTTGTATAATGCTATTGGCATTTATTTAAGTTATAAATAGTTTTTATTTTATTCCACAAATCTACAAAAACTACTAAATTTAATAATATCATGTATATACATCTTTATGAGCTTAAGAGCTCTAATATAGCAATTTACCGCTCTTTGAAAGTTTATTTCTTGCGACGTAAATTTAATAACGCTTAAATAAAGTTATCGAAGTATTTTTCGTTAAATTAATTTATGAAAGAATATGAACTAGGTTTTAATTAAATTTAAATTAGATTTAATAAATTCTAATGAGATTCTATAAAGTAATAACTGTATTTGTGCATTATTATAGGCTCTAAACCAAATAATAGTATAGAACAAGAAGCTAAATAAAGAAATTTTGAAAAGATAGTCTATAATAGTTACACGGCAGCCTGAATGTACGAAAAATCTGATTTTAACTTTTTTAAAAAATCTTACATTTAAACTTTGATATTGGTTTTAAGAATTAAGTTATGGATTAATATACATGATACATCTTTTAAAACTTTAACAAAATCTAATTTATTTATTTTAAATATACAAAATTACACTGGAAAGAAAATTGAAAATTCTTTTCAATTCAATGAATATGAAGATGGTTTAGTATTCATCGAAATATTGAGAAAAAGTAGAAATATGCAAATCGCAAATTCAAAATGACAAAATTTTTTGATTTCCCAAGGGTTAAAAATAACCAATATTTCAGCCCTCATTAACGAATACGATAAGTAATATAGGTATATTACTAATTCTAATATGTAGGGCTACCTATTAACTTTTCAGTTATAATGTTTAATGAAGCAATATCGATGAACAATTCAACTGAAGCGAATCAATACTTTATCTATAAATATAAAGCAAAATAACTATTATTATATGCTGATTGATCTGCTGTTGTAAAATTAACGAATAAAGCAAAACATACACTTCAAAATTCATACTTGTAAGTGTAAGCTTATTCTGCAATTAAATTACATTACGTTGTTAACTTTCTTTAATTTTTCTAAATCTTAAAAAACCGAAGCTCAGGCTACAGAATTATTATAGTTTAGGAAAAATTTGGATCATTTACTTTGGTCGCAAACTCTATATGTCTCTATATCTCTAATAATCATCATTCAATATAGCAACAAAAAGTAATTCTTTCAACCAATTTTAAGACACTATACATGCCTCCATTTAAAGGAGGACGTGTACAAAAAGCAACTTATTACCATTATCAACTTTTCTTCCAATCAATCTTGGAATCGCAAACAAACAGTCTCGAGATGGAAAAAGAAGCCCATAGGGAAGGTGAACTCACCGTGCGTCAAAATATTAACAGTCTCATTGTGCAGGCAAAAGATGCTCCTGAGGCACTCGGCGGGCGTCATGAGCGGCCTGTAGCCGGATTTAATGTGCGGATTGAACTGCAGGTGCGGGGGCATCTCGCTCCAGAGCCTCAGGCGGACCTCCGCCGGCGGCGACGGCGACGGCGCCTCCGGCCGCGGGCCTGCATGCTCGCGGCGAGCCGCCTCCTCCTCCTCTTCGGACGCGGCCGTCGTCGCGCGAGTCACCTCAGCCCCGAGGCCCGCCGCCATGCACCCCGAGCCTGCATCACTCGGTGGAATCAGGCCTGAGCTAGGAGCCACCCAATGCTGTGCCTGAAACGTACGCGCGTCACATTTCTCTCAATTCCTGTTGTTATTATTGTGGATAAGAATAAATTAACGGATTAATGGGAATTCGAGTACGACTGGCGGTTTCTTAAGGGAAGTACATTAGAATTCGTTTTAATTTTTTTTTTTTTTTTTTTAGGTTTTATCTATTTTTTTATACGGAGCTCAAACCTTTTAAATGTTTCACGTACTTTGCGTTTGAACAGAACGTCCCTTCGATGTTAAAGAATTCAGGTGTACGTTAAAATACACTTTTCACCGAGAAAATCGATTAATAAAAACGAAATGTCTCTATTTGTATACGATTTGAGTTAAGTATTGGTGTTTCAATGCAGTTTACTTGAGAAAACATCGAGGATATTGCAACGAAAATAATTTCCGTGAAATATTTCTATTTGCTCTGGGGATGAATAAACTAGATAAGCACTATTTATTTTTACTTTCAGGAGATTCCTATCGAGCCTCCTTTGACATCAAGAGTATGCATATACATCACTTATATTCTCGTGAACTTTGACCGCCTTTTCGTGATATTCTTCTTTTATAATAACATACGGAACTATTGGTGTCAGATTAATTAGCTTATATAAATTGCTCTGCACATCAAAAGATAATTGATAATTTTAATTCTTAATCTTAATTCTTAATTTAATTAAATTTTAAATTTTAGTATTTAATTTATCGATAATTATGAGAAAAAATGAATCAAACAATTAGATTAAACTTCTCTTTGATAATTTTTTGTGGTAAAAAAGAATTTTATCCCTAATCGACCTGGTCAATAAAGAAATCCTTCAAAAAACGCTACCATTGAAACAGGACATATACGTATATATTTGAGTGTGTCTGCTTCTGTTACCCAGAACAATACTGCAGGCCATTCTTTAAACCTAACGAATCAGACATGGACTATTCCAATGATATATGACTTTTCGGGGAATTGAAATAGTGCTAAATTTTGTAATCTAAAATTATTGTTACTCAAAACTAACAAGGTAATTCTTTTTGCGCCAGAGTTAATAATTATTTAAAATCGAGGTCATTAGCGTTTCCTGCTTTTGATATTTAGAAAGCTCTTGTTTATAATTAAATATATTATGCATTATATAATAAAATATCATTTTATGTACTTGCAAAGTTTAAATAATAATATTCATCTGGACTTTCAAAGATCGTGCACTGAAACTGCTGCTTGAAAGTCTTACCGACTTTACGTTAATTAGCCATTCATAATAGAAGCTTGTAAATTAATATTGCTCTATTAAGATATTTAGAACTAATATTTTCAAAGGGATATTTACGTAAGAATGGGCTCACTATTATGTCATTTTTTCATATGCCAGAGCAATCTGATAAATATTTAACGTTGTACAATAATGTTAAACGCAGTGCTTACATTTACGAATAATTCAACTGTTATATTTTTCCGGCATGGCAGCAAAAATTCTTCTATCGAGATGACGCTAAAGCTTTTTATAAAGCCAATTAAAACCCGCGCATCAATAATTATTTAATAAAATTAACATTTTCAGTTTTATATTCAATGATCGTTAGTAAATTAATACCTCGTCGTGCTGTGCCTTCAATAAAAATGAATATGTTCATTAATATTCGCATATAACGTTTGCAAAATGAACATAAACATATTTTATCATATTAAGTCATTGCGTAAAATTACAATTAGCCCAAGTCTTTTTGAATGCATCGACCGTTTGAAAAAATAAAAATTTTTTTACAATTAAACTAACTTTCAGTAAAAGCATTTTAATCTTTTAAAATGTATATTTGAAAAGTTACGATTGTAAATTTGATTTCACACTGCTGCGGATTAAGAAATTACCGTTCATTAAAGAGCTTTGTACTATAAATTGGGTTGCCACTGTACGTTGGATAAAATTTTTATGCCAACTTAATTCCTTTTCATTTTCATGCCACGACGATAAAAACTGACTTCTTTCTACAAAAAAAAAAAAAAAAAATGTATCAATATCTTTTTCAACAAAGTGAAAATAAATCCCGAAGCTAAAAAATCAAGCACATTCAGTTGCGTTAAAACTCAACCGTTCAACGAAATTTCTAATTCAGCCAGCGCGTCTTCGGCCACATTGCGCCAAAGTCCCGTATACACAACAGCACGTGTCGCGAGCGCACCGAGGTACATTTAAATAATAATCGAGCCAAAAGACTTGCAATACTCACGCTTCGAACGAAATTCCAGCGGCAGCGAGAGCGGCGTTCCCTCGAAAAACTAAATTCCAACTCGCCAGCTCGCCTGGTGGTTCCGCGCGGGCGAAAGGCCGCTGCTGCTGCTGCTGCGCCGAAGAGCGCGCGCTCGAGATGCTGCAGCGAGAGTCGGGGGTTGACTGCTGCTGGCGCTCTCCGCTGGCTCCCGAGACTTGCGCGCGCGCGCCTTGCGGACTTTCAACCCCCTCCGACGAGGCCTCCTCGGCACTCTCGGCGCCATCGCTGAGGAAACGATCGTATCGATCGCGAGAGAGCAGCGATACCATGTGCATGCACCGCGAGCTTCTCTCTCTCTCTCTCTCTCTCTCTCGCGAACGAGACCGACGTGTCTCGCGTCCACCTCCTCCGCTGATGCGAAATTCTAAGGCTCGGATCGAGGGAGCCGAGGGATCGACGGCAGTGACAGTTACGGGATTCGCGAGCTGTTTTTTATTTATTTATTTATTTATTTATTTATTAACCAGAAATGATACAATAAAATTGTTACAGTATATAAAGAAAATATATTCGATATAGCATAGCATCCTATATAGAGGAGCATATAGCTCCTCTACATAGTTCTGGCGTCTATACTAAACTTAAAAATTAAACTTACATACTAATTGTAAGTAATTTGGTCGTTATACTGTGCATAAATATACTTTGATATAAACTATATCAATTATAAATATTTCAATTTTAAACAAAAATTAACTAATAATTAGTATAAAGAATAAGAACATTTATCCATAAAATAATAATATAATAATGTATATATAGAGATCATAATATTATGTTGTTGCCTCTGATCCAGGCACTTAGTTTTTTTTTTAATATTTATTCTCTGTTTGTTGAATATTTTCAAGCGCGGGGAAAGAATTTTTTTTTTTTTAATTCTTAACTAGCCTCGTGCTGGCTTGTTTCGGTGACTTTCGCGGCCCGGTTTTTCTTCAATTTTCAGACACCGAGAGGGAGAAAGTTCTAAAGTAAATTGGCTGGCTACTTGAATTGATTTCTGCTCATCGGATCGGCAAAGTTCGGAAAATGATGCATGAGCAGTGATGCTTGAATACCAAAAATTTCATTAGTATTGATTTTATTGAAGAATTGCTTTTTAAACTGATTTTAGAAAGGTCTTGTACGAGCGAAAGAAATTTATTAACTCGCAGTGCCTAGTTTTAGTTTTCAATTAAGACTTTAAAAAGCGGTATTTTTATAAAAATTAAGGGATGATATTGCAAACAATTTACTATCCATTTGATTTTCGTTTATATTCCATTTCAAGACTGTGCAATCAAAAGTTACAAATTGGTTGCTCAATGTTTTGCGCGAAAATTAACGAAAACTACTCGAATGTAACCTACATACATTTTTTTTTCTTTCCAATTTGGTTTCTATTTCAGACTTTTTTTTCCGTAAAGCAGCCGTAAAGCTTTATCCAAAGCTAAGGTGTAATCGCAAGAGGCTTTTCTCGATTGCCAGCAGTGAATAGTTTCTTAACTCAAGGCCAAAGTTCACGGTTGTTATCGGACTTCCACAACATATAATATCAAGTGAAGAAGGTGGCTTTGATAGAAGAATTCGGCTAGTCGAGAAGTCTTTTGTTCCCTTCTTCTTTTGTTGCAATGAAGCTTCAGCAGGATTAATTATTTGCAAAAGTTTGAAATATCTGATGTTTAAAAACCGCGCATCAACTAATCTTTACAACTCTTTATTCAAAACAAACAAAGATTTATCTTATAAAAAACAATGAAAGATTTTCCAATCAAACATTCGGAACTCTATAAATTTATTCGGGTCAACGTTTAAATCCACTGGAAAAAAAAAGCAGCGCGACGTTAAATATTTTGCACCGGAAAAAAAAAAAAAAAAAAAACCGCACACGCATTGATCCGGAAAAGCGCTAAAACCATGCCACGCAGCCAACAGCCCTTCGTAATTCGCGTGCGACTCTCGCGGAAGGAGAGCAAGCCTCTCGAGCTTTCTTCCCCCTCCCCCCCCCCCCGCCCCTCTCGACGAGCTGCGTTGATTTAAAATAATGCGGCAGCGCCGCCCGCTACGCGCGGCCACGGCGACTCTCGCCGCGAGGCCTCGCGGGATTTTCGTCGGGACGCCGACGACGACGACGACGACGACAATAGTGCGGCTGAAAAAAATTTAAGCGCCCTTCGCTTTAGAATTTTAATGAATGCGGATTTCACGCGCCTCGCGCCGTGTGTACCGCCGAGGCTCTTCGGCTCTCGTTCGAGTTGCCCAAAGCGCCATTGAATATTCACTGGGTCGGACCTGTCGAGCGGTTTTGATTACCGATGAGAGAAGTCGGTATCGCAAGTAAAGCCCGCGATATTCGTGAACGCGACGATTAATTGGATAGGAACTCTGATGTGGTTTTGGAATTTTGCCGCTTGTCCTTCGGTTTTAGTACCGATGTAAATTAGTACCTTTTTTTAATAATAATTTAAAGTTTAAAATATACGCAGGCACGCGTTGCACATTTGTTAAAAAAAAATAAAGAGGAAGCCTAATACTCGGTTTAAATACCTAACCGCATCGGCAAATTCGTTTTTTTGCATAGATTTGTAATTCCAATTACCCTCTTCAACTCGGCGAATTTTCCTGCGGCTTTTAGGACTTTTAGAACATCTCGAATATAAGTTCAGCATATTCTAACTGATGCATTTCACGTGTGCTCGTTTTGCATATACTGCCCAGGTTTTATGCCGAAATGACTTTGTTCCGCGTGCATTTGCATATACAAAGACAAAACTACTTTTTTAAATTACTTTTTTAAACCTAAAGGTGCGGAACGCAGTTTCTCAGCTTATATATCGTTGCAATGATTAAAAATTCTTCATTCATGTTTTTCAAATTAATAATACACCATCTTTTTTTCTTAAAAATTTTATAGGATAGTGCGTATGCGTATCTGCGTTACGTAAATATATCTGATGTGCATCAGTACACATTGGTTGCACCAAATTGAATGTCTACTCAATACTTTTGCTTCCGCGCGTAACTTTGAGCGGTTGCAGTTTGCGCCCGTTAGAACGTCAAAATGTAGGTCGCCTCCGTTCGGAACTTCTTCTTGATCTTCTAACTAGAGGCTAAAACTGCGGTCAAGATTACCATGTCATATAATGGAGATTTCTTTATTACGTAATACTCGATATCGAGCTTCGCGAGCATTAAACAATTTTTAGAACAAAGAACGCTTCTAAATTATAGTTTAATTTTTATGACGGCTTTATTTAAATTATTGCGTGAAAAAAAAATTATACAAAATCGGTTGTAGGCTATAATCTTTTTTCAATTGTAAGTAATTACCTCGGTAACAAGACTAGTTTCATACTTATATAGATAAGAGGACAACAGCATTTTTTCCTTTTGCAGACAAGCCATTTTAGAAAAAGGAACATTTTCGCCGAGAAGAAACCGCGCTCGTTTTGCTAATAAAAAAAAAGAAAAAAAGCTGTAGATGCAAATCAGATGTGGCAAGAGTCGCCGTACGACTATCTCATCCGCTGCGCGCGAGGGCTTATCCGAAAATAGCTCAGCATAGAATTTTCAGTTTCGAACGTTAGACCCTAACGGGCGGACGTTGTCTAATCAAAGGCAGCACTTTCAATTTAGGCCTGCATCCGAGTGCACGCTCGTCGTCGCTTTTTCCGGCGACATCTGGAAACGGTGTTATCGAGGGCCACGGTCTTCGCGAACGGATTATATTTTGCGGGAAGCGGTCTTTTGGTATATCCATTTAGTTCAGACAAATGGTGGTTAATACGTAAGAAAAGTGACGTGTTGTTATCTGCATTTAAATGGCACTGTGTGATAAAATCGATGATAACGAACGCCTTTGCTGTGTAGAATTTCAAATAAACAGAATGGAATATTAAGTAAGTAGAATTGTATAGTTGTTGCAATATAAAACTTGGCGTTCAGCGGTTCAAAAGCAAAAAGCATTTTTAATATCATCGAAAAAACTTGGATTAACATATGGTCTCTTTTTTTAAGTGGGAAGTATAAAGTGGCTTTTTACGAAAGCATTCAGAGCGATAATAATTTCTATAGAGAATTAAAAGATCGATTCTCACGCAGGCAGTAAAAATTAGTTTGGAATCAATTGAATAATTTCTGCTTTAAACGCTCTTTGCGCGCAATGATCTTTATTTTTAGTACGCATGCGATCGATTTACTGTACTGTATTTATAAGTGACATGATTTTCAAGTCAAATATGCAATAGATTAAAAGGCTTCGATCTTAAAAAAAACTTAAACATTAACAAATGAAGAGCTCCAAATTTACTAATAATAAATCGTATTCATTACTTTTACTCCGTTATGCAAGAAATTTGAAATACCTTGGGAGTTAATATCGCAGTTCGGGATGCACGAAACTTAACGATTAAGGCCAATTTGGCGGCCAAAATTTCTTGTGCCGTCATCGACTTGCGGCCTTTTTTATTTCTCTTCACTCTTGCACAACGACTCCAACATCCGCGACGCGTCCGAGAGATAATGTAGGTGAAAAACCGATGACTGGAGTACAAAAGAAATTAAAATGCGAGAAAGCAGCTATCGCGAGTTTATCATAATTAGGTCGATAAAGAAGACCTTGAACTTGTTTTGTTAGATAAGGAATAATTTTGAACTCGGGGCTAAAGCAAATAAGAAGCAAAAATTCACGAGAAGAACGTTGCTGTGTATACGAAAAAGTTGAAAATAACAAAAACAGGAGGTTGAATATTAGATAGGAAATTAAAGCTCGGAGGCAAGAAGCAACGAAGTAATTTACGAGTTTTAATAATGAACTTGAAATAAAAACTATATAAAGGACCGTGGCGCTAACAATAAACGTCACCCGAAGGACGACCGGGATAATGAAGTGGATGATGCTGCCTCAGCGCACTGAGATTTGGCGCAAGATTTATAATCTAGAAAGTTTTTCGCATATACATATACATTGTTCTATATTGATTCAATATCTTATTCTAAACCAGTAATATTTTAACATTTATTCTCTTACTTAAAACTGTCTTTTCCTCGAGTCGAACGAAAAGAATACTTTCGTATAGTTCGCTCTTTGTAAACTTTTCCAAGGCAGCTTTCAAGAAGAACGGCGTGGAGATCTGTCAAAAACTCAGATTAAAAATCCAACTTCCTCCTGCAGAAGCGTATCGGGCCTTGCGGTCAAGCTCGTACAGGCAATAAACTTCGAAACGCCTGTACCCTCCGCCATCGGCAAACTTGCGGTTGTCGCGGACCGCAATCAAGAAATTTGTGACAGCACGCAGCCGTCCCGATCGTTGCTACCGTAATGCTCAATTACCACAGCCCTTCCCGCGAGAGAGGAAAAAGCCCAGGAGCGCGACGTTGTTCCGTGAACAACACACCTTCGGCTAAGAAGGATCTCGAGATCTTCTTGCATATTGTATTCTGAGTTGTACATCGTTTCCCGAGTTACTCGTTGTTGGGGTGACAGTCTTTTTGGTGAATCGAGTCCACGGTCAGTCGTCGCTGATACAATTTGGTCAAAAGAAGTGTTTTAGTATTATATTATATTATAATAAATAATTACAGCGATAAAAAGTTCATTTAACCTAATTAGTGCAAGTTTCTTGTCAGCCTCAAATGAAGCTTCTCTTTGGCCTGATGTATAATTAAAAATGTAGAATCTCCCTTCTCATTACCGTATACGTAATTCGTGCAAATGGTTTAAGCTCATTTTTTATTTCTTAAAATTTTCAACTTTATTACTTTCTCTCTTCGTGCCTGCATAATTTACTTGAAAGGAAAATAAGAAAGTTTCGGCCTTGCATTCACAAACGCGCCCACCGTCATTTTCGCTTTCAAATTGTACGTACCTTCTTTTTTACGATCGCCTCAATTTTCGAATCGACATGTTCGAACACACGAGTTGTAAATAATGGAAAAAAGCTTTGAGAATAATGAAGCACAAGTTTTAAATAGGAAATGAACTAGTTTTTTTACGTGCGCTAATTAAAAATTCTATTTTTGGAAAAAATAAAAGCTATTGAAGCCTTTGGTTAAGAGGCAGCCAGTCTTACGAGATTTATTCATCTACTGAATTTGAATACAAGTGGTGTTTCCTTAACAGAATTTTTTAAAAGAACACATTAAAACTTGCCGCTGCTTCAGAACCTCCGCTATAGAATTAAAAGATTATTTCTTCCAAGACGACGAGGAGCATTTGGAAAATATCAAAATTCAATCTCCCTCGCCGGTCTTTCCCCCGAAAGAAAAAATATTGCTCCGTGTGTTCCAGCTGCGCCGAGTGAAAAGCGAGCGGGCCGCCCGCAGACCTCCAGCATTATCGAGCCGCGCGCGAGCCTGGCTGCCCCCTTTGCAGTCGTCGGCCGCCGCCGCTGAAGGCAAAATAGAAGCGCTCCTTCTTCCGCAGTGGCCCGGCAATCTTCGGATCAGCTGTTCCCTGGTGCGCGCGTGTCGGGCGTAGGAGCTGCCTCCCGCGCTTGGATCGCGGGGACTCGAGGCGCCTGCGCGCCTCGCGAAAAAGGGTCGGGCCTGCGCAGCCGGCCCCTGCTGCACCTCCCGTCCCCTCGTCCTGCGGGTCAGTGCGGGCCTCGAGAGCGCAAGATGAGCAGGGCTCGCCTGGCGCCGCTCGTCCTCCGTCGGCAGCTGCACTCCGGGCCTCGGGACTCCCTCGCCGAGTACATCAGGAGGTACAAGGTACGTCAAAGGCTCTCTCTCTTTTACGAGCTCGCTGCACACTCGATTCTCTCTTTGACTCCCTCTCTTTTAGCGCGCGTTTCACCTTTCTGGTAGAAGGGAGGGAGAAGGAAGCGCGGGGGAGGATCATGAGGAGGAGAGAGAGACCCTCTCGCGCTCAGGGACGTACGAACTTTGGTAATTGCCGCGGCGGCGTATTCTTATGCTTTCTGATATACATACACACTTTTATACCTATATCTTAGCCTCGTTATATTACGCAACAGTAATTGTGCGCTGCGGAATATTGGCAGTTTGCTTTGGGGCTTTTCTTTTGACGGGTCTGCTGAAAAGATCCTTTTGTCTCGATTAGTGAATTTCTGGAGTATATATTTTAGATGCGACTCAAGGTTGGAATTTAATCGACATTCCCGTGACCGCGGGAACTTGAATATTGCAGTTTTTAAAGAAAACTGTTGAGCAAGGAAAATTAGTTCGCGATGCAAAAAAAAACTCTATACTCTGTAACACTATACACTATACCTGTAATCTGATATTCCATTCTCTATCTAACTTAAAAAAAACTGTCAGTATTACTGCAATTGAGCATTCTTTTACACTTTAAAGATTAAATAAAACTTTTTCTAATTTTGGTGTACTGTACAAGTAATTTTTTTTCTCACACGCAAATATGTTATGTTTTGCATGCTTTCTGCGCAAATGAAAATTTGCCGCAGTTTCGAGAAAATCGCATCACATAATGCATAAAGTAATATATCAAGCAGCGAGATAACAAGAATCATCAAAAATTCTCCACGAGAAGCTTTCGTTCTATTCGCTAAATCAATCAAATGCGAAAAAGTACACAGCTTGCATAGGTATGCTGCAAAGAAAGATATTACGATTTTTCACTTTATTATTATTCGAATTTTCTAATTTTCACTTTATTAGCTGCAAGCAGTCGTATAAAGTACGTTTCTTTGTAACGCGACAGCGCACAAAATTATATATTTTTTACTGCATTGGCATATAACAGTCAAATCGATAAGTTTTATTATTTTCTAATGTTTAAACACAGCAATAGAGGGTGTTCCCTTCTGCTTCTATTGCTCTTCTTATTTACTCATCACATAATATATGTTGTTATGTACTACAAAATATCCCAGTGGAAAGTTCGAACGATTATTCAATGATTAGTCATTTTCAATGATATCAAAATAACTCAAATGGTAAATTAATTACAAGAGTAAAATTGAAAATCAATATCCTACGAATTTTGTTATTATCGATTTAAAAATAATTATTCATACCATTTTTTAGCTAAAAGACATTGATTAAATTTCAGTTGGCATGCAAAAAGCTGTGGATGACATCGCTAAATACAGTGCTTACACCAAAACCATTACCCCCTAAAATAATTCCTATGGAAAGCAATTATAAGAGATCGAATATTTATCATCAATTTCCATCAACCAGTTCTTTACTAGTTTTGCAAGTACGTATTTTTAGATATAGTATCTCAACCCTTTGACGCTCCTTTATTTGCATTGCATCTCATTTTAGTACCACCACTTTCCTTGCAAGTCGATCAAAGCGTGCTTTCGACGGTTTTTGTTTTTGTAAGCGTCAATGGGCTGTTTCATTTTTTAGTACGTAAACGCTAACAAAAAAACCTGAAATATAGTATAAACTACTTTAATATGTAGTCGCTACTATTTTTACCGTAGCTCGCATATGATCGTTTCTTGAAATAAAACATTTTACGTTAAAAAAAAATAATTTTTCATTATTTTTAATGCAATCTATTAAAAGATACAATTTAAATTTATCCTATACTAAGGTTAATTGAAATTTCTACTTTTAAAGATAAAAAATTATAAAGATCGACGAAGCTCCATTTAACTTTACTTAAATCGAATAAATTTATTCGTTACGTTTAAAATTTTAAATTACAAATTAATTTTTTTAACACAAATTTTCAATTTTACAATCTGCATTGAATTTAATAACTTTTAAAACTGTATTTTTTTATAATAATAAAAAAATTTTACGTTCGGTGCAGTTATATGAATTTATTTGTATTTCAATTTTCGATGAGTATAACTACAAATGAATGCTAATTTGTAGATATTCTAATTTATGCCTAATACAATTTAGTGAAATGGCAAATAACGTAAGTAAAGCGTGTATAATAAGTAAATAAATAAACAAGGCGAAAGTCTTACTCTATTTCATGAGTCGAATAAATTACAAATTTAATCATAATTGTATATAATGTTCCTCATTAAAAAAAAATTTTTATAAATAATTAAAATAACATATTTTGCTGAACACTTAGTTCACTAATACTATAATAAAGACATAATCTGTTATTACGTTTCGGATAAATGTGCTTTATTTGGAGAAATGATCACCGCTATTATTATACTAATCATGTTATAAAATAATATAATTAAAAATAATGAACGAATTACAATGCGTGTATGCGAATCGTTATTTATACCTATTGATTTTGTTATGTATGTTTAAACGAACTTTCTCATTTTCCACCATTTCTTCAGTTGAAATCATCAGTTTGAAATAGTATAATTTAGCTGCATGCTAATGAGTAAATTTTATTCTTAAAGTGACAAAACTTTATTTCACTGATTTATTTAGAAAGATGATCTAATGGAAATTATTTTATGTGAGAGTAATAGCATGAAGCAAGTAACAAAGAAGTATATTAACATACAAATTTTTTTTACTTATTTACAGTGTTGAAAAAATAATTTGTTGTCGTTTATCACTACTAAAAAAGATATATTTTAGTTTTAAAATTATTTGTTCTGTAGTTATTTCCTTGTAAAAATAAAATTCAGTGTTTGTGCTATCATAAAAAATAATTGCTATTCAAAATATATGGGAGATGCTGGTCAGCAACGAAAATAAAATTATCTTGAGCTTTTATTTACTAATTTGGTATTTAGTTCTATTTATAAACATGTTCGAGAAATTTTAGATTTCGATAAAAAAAAGTCTGATAAAAATTATATTAGTAGAAAGTATTTATTTTAAGGTAAGTACCCGCACTTTCACCCTAAGAACTCAAAACTCACGTTTTATTTTTTAGTTTAAAATAAAACGTTAAAGTTCATTCAAGTGCTACGTATTAAAAGGTTTATCACGGGCATACGCCGAACTTAATCTGCGCTTCTAACGAGCTTTATTGACACGTCCTTCTTCCATAAAAATAAAAATTTTCATTATTTGTTCTATTCTCGAACATTTTCTAGCCCAAATAAAAACTACTTGAATAAATTATTTCGTGAACTCTGCTTACTCATTACATCTCGGCAAAGCCAATAGTTCGACGACGCTGATATATATATATATATAAGCACGCACGTGGATATCGGCGTTCCCGCCTGCCATAAACATAGGTATAGACACGATCGCGCAGCATGCGTATAGTGTGGGCAGACTACTCAGCCGACTAGACGGTACTTTGGCGCCATCTGCTTAATCTCGTCTCGTCCGTCGCGGCTCGCGGGAAGAAAGCAGCAGCAGCAGCAGCACAAGCACACTGTATCCGCAATAATACCTTAGTGGAAAGCGCGCCGGCGCACCTCACGTCGTCGTCTTCGCGCCGGCTTCCTTCAGTGTATCAGTGAAATCCGCGTTTCCCAGCAAAAGAAAGGGTGAATGGAGCCGTCGATGACGCGGTGCGCTTTCAAGCCTCGAGAATAACATGTTGTGGGGCTACTTGAGCGTCGTCTTCAAGAATTTTCTGAACCGCTGGATCATTGGACAGGTATCCAGCCTCCTTTTTCTCAAAGCTCGGATTCCGGATAAATCGTTTATTTCCTTTTTTTCTGAGTGAAAAAACGCACGATGTCGGGTGGAGATGTCGAAGAGTACCAGCGGGGTAGTGTGCGATTCTGGAATCAGGTGTCTTCCTTTACACACGATTGTCGAGTGTTATTTTTGGCACTGCTTTCTCTCGTCCGACTATATATACACCCCGAAAAATCTGTAAACATTCTCTATCTCGGACCCCAGAAGAATAAATTTTAAGTATAAAGTAAACGGAATTTTTAACAACTAAATCTTTTGGTTCTTCAACGATGGAATTGACCGCAAATAATCAGGTGACTAAGTTTGTATTAGAAAGTTTCGAGAAAAAAATGCGCGTTTTATAGGTTAGTAGGAGCCGGCATGTGTGACTGCCTGTATATGTAAGAGCCCTACGTGTCACGTGATAATTTTCTTGTTTATTTCACCGAGTAATTTGTGCAACCTTATGCAGAAATGATTTTTGTAGTTTAATAGATTCTTTCGAAAACGCTTAACGTAAATCGTGATTCTCAATCGACCCCTACGCGCGCTTATCTGCTTCCAAGAAATTTTTAAATTAAAATTAATTTTTTTTATTATAGTTTTAACGTGTAATAACTTAACAATTCTTCAATTGCTTATAAATCAACACAAAAATTATGTATCTTCGGCCAAAAATGATATAGGGCGTAATCTTATTAAAAAAATTAAATTATCATTAAAAACGCGTGATGAAATTTCAATTTGAATAAACAAAATGAAATAATTTTAATTACCTAATTTTAATTAATATAATTTTAATTACCTAATAACTGTAAATTATGTTTAGAACTAAAATATGGCTTATTCCATAGAGAAGTTGATAAGATTGTAATTAAAGTAACTTTCACAGAGGAGATGATAAGATTGTAATTGGAAAAACGAAATAATCAAGCAATGGAGATTATAAAAAAATAGACTAAACACCACTCGTGCCCTTCAAATGCTTAAATGTTTGTAATAATTAATATTTTAATTGTTATATAAAAATTGATGTTTTAAATTTGTAAAATATATTGTATAGAAGGCTTTATATTGGCACCATTTTCCTGCAAAAAGTAATTTTTAATATAAGTACTAAGAGATTTTTAAATATTTAAAGTTGTAATTTTTACTCCAATGATTATAAAAAAGTTTTAATTATTTACTTTTAATAAATAATTTAAGTAAAATTCTTAAAATAGGTTTCTCTTAACAATTTATTAGACATTATTAATCTCGAAGTATATAAACAGTATATAAAAAGAAAATAGTATCTACTTTTAGTCATAATATTGAATTATTTATTTAAACTTATTTATCGCGTTCAAATGCTGAATTAAAAAAATTAATTGTTGTCTTTTAAATTACAGAAATAAAGCTACAATCTGTGGAGAAAATCTAACTATCAAATCCATAATCCATAAAGATTAATCAAGTTCTAAATACAAAATGCCGAAATACCCGTCGAGCATCCGGTTCAATTTTCCCGCGTCGAGTGCGACTCGTGAATATCCGGGTTCTCTCGTGCAATTCCGCGCGCATACAGAGCTTCTCGATTCTTCTCTCCGTGGCAAAGAAGAGAACCCAATCCCCCTCGACATCGATCGCTCGGGTGCCTCCCTCCTCGGCGCCGAAAGACCAAACGCGCTCGCGCAGTGTACTGCCTATATACAGATATAGCAGTTGCAGACAACGGTCTTGCACGCACGCACGCGTTTTATCACGGAATCCTAGCCGATCACGTTCACGGGATTCTGCCCCTCAGGAATAAAGTGCGCGTAGCCACCACAAGGTCCTCTTGCACCCGATTAGGCGCATTGCATTTAGGGAGTCGAACGAATTTCAGACCAGAAGAGATTTCCGATCTAAACGTAAGTGTTGCGTCGTTACTTTGCATCAGCTGCTCCTGCTGATGCTTCCATGAGGTGTACGTCTGTGAGCGCATGGAAACGCAGCGGGCAGAGTTTCTTTCGCTGCATTCCTCGGTAGATTTCGATGACCCGTAGATTAGGTTTTAAATACATAGGGTTGTAGATGGGACGTTTTTTGAGACTTGAATTGTTATTTTGCGGAAGATGCGTTTGATGCCGCCGAAGGCACTGCCTAGATTATTATTTGATACGGTTCTACTTGCCCTGGGTGACAGTTAACGTGACAGTCAATTTTTTGGCGCGCAACTTTCAGACGTATAAATACGTACGTGGGTGCAGTTGCACTGACATACATATAAATATATTTTTGTTTAAATAGAAAATTTAAATAACATTGAGCTTTGTTTTTAAAGTTTAATAAATCTAATTTATTATTCCGAATTTTTTTATTTTAACGTAAATATAAATAAAAGTACTTTTTATTAAGTTTTGTTTAATTATATAACTATATATTTAATTTCCATTAAAATTGCTAAAGTTTCATATATTTTTTGTACATTATAAAACCAGTTTAATCATGCGAATCTGATTTTATGCAACAAAAAATAAGTATATGGAAGAAAATGCAATTTAGAAAATCGTAAAAAGCTATAATCAACGCTTAGGTTGTTAGAAGTTGTAGAATGACGACCGTAAATTGACTGTCAGTGACCTCATATCGAAACGCACTTGGGCAGATGTTCCAAGATGGCCGTTGAGTTGAGAAAGGCTCGCTTTGCGCAGTAGTGTGGCTCCACATTGAAGAAAAGCATTACCGCATTTTTTTCCGCATTTCTGTTTGTCGGAAGCAACAGTTCATTAACTTAATCATTAGTATTTTGCCAGAATCATAAGTCAAAATCAAGTTTAGTTCGATACACAAATCGACTGACATATACATATATATAACCACTGATTGGCTGGACTTTTGCTGTTGCTACTTCTGTCTGCATCTCAAGGTCTTTTTGTTGATCAATGATCGATATATCTATTGGCCTATGCTAACTCCATAATTTTTTTCACATGGCTGTTTCTCATTTAGTTAGTGCACTAACATTTATTACTTATTGCATTAACAATATTTACTTTCCAAGCTGTGTTTATACAATCTTTAATATTTAGTATTGATGTGCAAATGGTTTGTCGAGTAAGAGTATATCTGTTTGAGTTACATTCATTTGGAATTGAGATACTTTTTTTTTATTTTCAATTATAAAGAATTTACTTGTATTTTTTATCTAATGAATTTAGTATATTTTTTTCATTATTTTTTTACCTACAATAGAAATAACTGATAAAAAACAAGTATTTTATTGAAATTATAATAAAGGTCATGAAGAACAATTAAATTTAGGCATCTATTCTGTTAGCACTGTAAAAATCATTGATTTTTTAAAATTCCATTTCAAGCACAAAGGTTTTAATTTGTACAGGCAATAGCCATTGAAATATTTCTCAACGTTCCAGATTACATTGAATTGCTTGAGTAATAATTATAGTATATAAATTAAAGTATATAATAAAATCTAGTTCCGTGAAACTATAAATTTGCAGTGCAATAATGGAAATGTTTTCGATTTGAAAGAACATCAGTTAACACTTTATCAACGCTCATAAAACTCATTAAACATCAAATTAATAACTCATTATCATTAATAATTTTTACCTACATGCTTCCTTCATGCTTACACTTGCTATCAATACCCGGTTACAGAGGGTTTTAAGCTGATGTCCTCCTCATCTGCTTCATTACCACAAAGCAGTCTTGTACCGCAACAAGCCTCTTTGTCGTCATTATCTTCATCCTCACGCTCTTGGATATCATCACTCTTTGATTTTTTTTGGGACCAAGTGAGCCTCTTCCGCCTTTCTAATGTAAGTACTTCTTAAAAGCGGCTCTCGTCTCACACAACTACAATCATTATTGTCACTTCCTTCTTCATTTACTTTAATCCTAGATGTACTCATACAATTTTGGCTTATTCTTCCAAGCAGTTCACATAAACATAATAGTGGAACAAAATGTATTTTACTGAATATAAAAAAATGTTCATTTTTTGTCGAAATATGATACCCTTAATTTCTTTTCGTTGCTGCCTGCCTCTTCACATATATAGAAAAACGAATTTGCATGATTTAAAATCTACTTACTTTATAGTATTATTATCAAAACAAAGTTTTAATATTTTCAATTACAATCTTTAAGTTGAAATAATTAGACATATTAAACATTTTTGTTTTTTTTACTACAGATGCCACGAAGCAGGAGACGTCATCGTTCGCGAAGCCACTCGCGAACACATTCGCCGGCTTCGCCGCAATATGATCACAAGCGAAGGCGGGTTGAATACGAAAGTCCACAAAGTAAAGGAACATATAGGTAAATACAAAAATTATATGCTTTGATAATTTCCGTTTAACTGCGCTGTTATCTGGATAAATAGAGATTAAAGAAACCTTCTTTACCAACAGATGAAAAAGTAGATAAAATTAGAGTTCTTTAAATTTCGTTAAATATTCAATAAAACATGTATCTTGCAGTAATTGAGTATCTCAAATAACTTTTTTCTGAATTTATTTCTTTAAAATCATTTACTTTCCCATTATATGTATATATAAGCTAAAAAAAGTTTAAAAAATGAGTAGAGTTATGTTTGAACTAGAATAATTAAAATATTTGTGTAGGTGTTGAAAATGTAGAAATAATTCTTGTTCATAAAATCAGCATAGATACATAAAAATAAAGTTCCTCCTTTACTTAAATGAAACTTGTTTTGTAATTGACAAAGAATTAAAAGATTTATGAGTATCTCATTTTTATTTACTTTTTTTGCTTGAATATGTATCTTAATTCTCATTATATTGAATTACACAATTTATTTTTTATTATTTGAAAAATGAATTTTAAAGATTGTGCTTTCCCTTGAAAGGTTTATTATATTAAAAAGCCTTAGTAATATTCATCAATATAATCTGCATTATGATATAATTAGTATTATCTTAAGTATACCAACATTATGTAAATAACGAAAAATTTTAAATGACGTCAATTGGATTTTAGTATAATAAAAACAAAATTCTATAGCTATTCCATTGAAAATAAGTAAATTATTTGGATTAATTAATAATTTACGCAAATTTCGTATGCTACACTGAATCCTCTCAATAAAGCCGAGCAATATACAGATATACCAAAAATGTTTACTCCTTCACCGGCTCTATTGGGAGGTCGCGCATGAAATTCGAATTCGGACGTCATCTACTTTGGAGTAGGGGTTGCGTTCACGTTGTGGGGCTTTATTGCGATGGTTCGCTGTACTCGAAAACGTACATATTTTCAAAAGTAACAAAAAAAAACATTCTTACCTTTCGGACCAAAATCTTACTATTACATATATATGTTACTGTCGTTGTTGAAATTGTGGTTTCTCTTTTACCTTTAGGTGACGTATATTTGCCTTGTCAACCATTACCCTAATAAATTCATGATTTTCTTTGTTCAACGTACACCATTTTTTTTTATTGGCATGCCGAGAATATAAAGTTACTTTGTCAAACGATACATTGATGGCTCCCTCGTATCAATTTTTAGTAATTTAATCACATTATCGACTATAAGGACATTGATAAGGAGTAGTTTACCTACTCATTATTTTCTACTTCGTGGAAATATGTGCACAACGAATTAATACAACATTTTTTATAACAACTTTCTTCCGAGAATAAAAATTGGAATAATTTAAATCGCATGTATGTAGAACATTACCATTTTTTGCAGTAGACTAAATGTTTGCGTGACGTAAAAACTTTCTTACTCGGTGCATTAATGGTGAAAATAAACTCTGAGATGAAAAATTATTTTAATATTTTATTAGATTTGTTTAAAAAATATAACTACTAAAACGATTTCAATCAATCAACATTTTTTTTCTCATTGTATGTAAATAATTTAGTTCTTGGATTCTTAAAGTTTGGAAACCTTTGAAAAATGTCGTTTAAACTGAATGAACTACTCTGTTATAGAAAGACCACTCAACAGTTTCTATTTTTTTTTTCATCGACGCTTTTAATCTAATCCACTTGCCGAGACATTTGCATTCTCGCAAATAAAATCTGCAGTTACATATACGTATACCCGCCAATGACGTAATCTGACGGAATACTTTTAAATTTCAAACGCTAGTCCTTGTAAGGGAACGCAGGCATATTCATAGCCGATCCAAATTCTGATAAAATCAAATGCTAAAAACGACAAGACAAATGAACTTTACATACACGGAGAAAAATTTTCGAGTAAAATCACAGATTCAAACTTGTAAAATTTACTAGGAAAACGGTAATTTTTTAAAATTTTTACAGTCCGAGGTCAAATTAAAATGTATTTATTGCAATGTTTATACTAGAAAATTTTTCTCCGCACAGACAAATCCACTAATCGAACGGAAAAGCATCGAAAACTCCCCAGGACCCAGTCCCAGTATTTACTTTAAAACGCGCAGCGTTATCCGTTCCCGCGAGCTTCTTTTTTTTTTCCCTCGTTCGCGCGTCGGCTCGGCGCGCCGCGTTAGAAATCATCTGTCGTCGTTCCCCTCCTCCTCCCGGGTCTCCCACCAGCGAGTCTCTCTCCGCTACTCGCCGGAGAGGCGAATCCTTCAATTTCCTCGCGGCGCGAGAGACGCACACCGAGTCCCTTGCCTCGCGCTTCCACCCAGTCGCTCGCTCGCCTTTCGCCGGCACGCGCGCACTCACCTCTTTCCTGTCTCTCTCTCTTTCTCTCTCGTCGGCGGATCCCAGAGCCGGCTCTGGAAAAGTGATACAGTTTTTACTTTCTCGCGGTTCGGTTCGAGTGCTGAATGAAATTTTTGAGTGCTTGCCGATTGTTTACGGATTTTGGTTCGTTTTCTTGAGGATCGTTTTGTCGGGTGATTCGGTGATTTTTCAATGTCATCGAAACAATGTCAATTGGAGAGTGTCTCGTGATGCTAGAATCTGAAATTTAATAATTTTCCAAGAAGATGTAAGTTTTTTATTTTCAAACGACTTTAAGGAAACGCGGGCAGTGAATTTTCGTTAAAAGGAGCTGAAATCATTTTCGCGGAACGTTGAAAAAACACCCCAAGAGTCTTTCACGTTGCCGCCTTAAACATTCAAACGCCTGAACGTTTTTAATGACACGCCATTCGGTTAGAGACTCGCAAGCTCGCGCGAAAAAATTAATTCATCCGAAAGTTTTCGAGCAATTTTGTTTACCATTAAGTCGTCGATGAAAGCCGCAGTAATTTTGCACTCCTTTGCCATCGATTTTTCTCTCAACTACGCCGAAAGAGAGTTCCTCTACCGAGGCGACTTGAAATCTCGAGAGCGACTTCTCAGTTGAAATATCGAACGAAACCGAAAAAAAAAAGGAAGAAACCCTCGTCGTATAACTTGTCGAGTGTCGGGACGGGAGAGAAAATGCAAGGAAGCCGGAGCGAAAGTGCAGCCGTGTTTCCAAGCGAAGATTCTACTGGGACACAGCAGCAGCAGCCGCAGTAGACTCTGCCTCTCGGAGCAGACGAAACCGAGGCGTAGCCGCATGAGGTTGATCGCGAGTTGGCCGGAAGGATGCCGGCGCTCGCCGCCTTTGTGCTGAGGTATATATTATGGACTCTCGACGGTTATATTCTCGCTTTTGCGCTGTTGCTTTTCGCGCTCGTCGCCGGACTGACGGATCGTCGACGTTTTTTCTTTCCGCGGCCGTGAAAGTGTGAAATTTATAATTAACGGACGCGCGCAGAAGCTGAAAGCGAGACTCGTGGAATTTGTTAGTACAATGAGCGCATTGTTTTCTAATGCTAACGAGCGAGGAGCTCGGCGGTCGTTCGCGATTCTCCTATTCCCGATTGAAAAT
The DNA here is from genome assembly GCA_035582975.1 of Ormyrus labotus. NCBI lineage: Eukaryota > Metazoa > Arthropoda > Insecta > Hymenoptera > Ormyridae > Ormyrus > Ormyrus labotus. The sequence goes on along the minus strand of JAWWEO010000045.1, from coordinate 10,695,685 downwards.
GCGCGTTCGAAGATTTTTCGCAATAATTTTTATGAAGATAAAATTTAAAAAATGCGACTGCGACCCGATTCAGTGAGGAATTTCTCCTTTTTATTTCCAGCAAAGTATTTCAAAAATGCAGTAGAAGTGCAAAATTAAATTTCGCTTTACAATTACATTCGAAAACGAGTTTGTTCTAAATTTCGAACGCGCACTTATATTAAAGTCACGCACGTTACGTCAACGAGTAATTCAATGTAAAATAATTATGCGACAAAAACTAACTGACTTCGGAAGAATTGCCGAACGCGCTTCCCGAATTAGAATTTATACCAATTCCAAGGGTGCGGTACAATTTTTTTCAACCTCGTATCCTAAAGAAGAAAAAGATCCTTGACGAATTCCGGTAGCGCACCGCCGAATGGTTTAACCCGCGAAATTCCGCGTGCGTAAATCTTAACGAGCTCGTAAACGGACATTGTAAGGCTTCGGGGCGATGAGTTACGGCGGCGTAAAGTCGCTCCGACGTGGTGTCGTCGATAAAAGTGTCCATTTTTCCCGGGGAAAAGGTGTCGTTGAAAGTCAAGCGGACTTGGACGGCGAGGCGGCCGGAAGTGAAAATCGCGCGAGGAAATTATTAAGTCTAGAGTCCGGGCGAGCCTCTGAATGTATTCTCACTCGGCTTTGCGGAACAATCGATTTCTCGGAAGGACGAGGCGTCAAGCTTCGAATGAATCTCTGTAACTCTTTTTCTTCGTTGCGGTTTATTATTGCAAAGTGATAAAAATTTACTTGGCTCGAGGGTTCGAGGGAGTTGTCTTCGAAAATTGATATTTTTTATAGTTAACGTGGTTCTGCAGAGGCCAGAGGTGCACCGGTCGTTTTACTTGTCCGGTTAAAATTCTGGAAGCGTTTGCTATTAATTTCAGACCTTCCACGTGCCAAGAACTCTTTTGCTTCTGCAGCGAACGATCGGCGATTAACGTTAATTTGACACGGAATTGATTAAGTTTTCAAACTACATTAATTTAACGCAACAAATTGAAGGTTTACAATAGAAGATTTATAAATAAATTATACTTCGCTATTTTATATTTAGCTCAATGCACATTTTTTTTTTTTTTTACAAAAGAATAGCTTCAGGTTATCGACTGCAAAAAAATTTAAAATCTATCTTATTAAGTAAACAAGGCCCAATTAACTTTACACCGAGACGTGCTTCTTGCACGACTACATTTTAAAGATCGAACTTCGCGATGCGACTAAAAAACCTTGAGTCCACCGGCTTCGATTATGATCCGATAAAAATCGCCCAGACAGTTTAAATATTTGCATCGTTCCTTAATTCCGTCTCACTGTCTGTGCTCCTTTAGTTAAACAGCGCAAAAGAATGATTTCGGGAGCGAAAAAAAAAAAGTGAGGGGGCGAAATTTTCACCGCGCCGCAAAAAGCGAAGAAGCCCTTTTGCAAGTGAGCAGACCCGCAGCTGGTGAATGGCGCGCGTACAGATAAAAAGCACGAGCGAACAGAGACAGAGAGAGAGAGAGAGAGAGATATCGGGCGCGTGTAGGTGCCGGGCTGGCTTGACCTCATTCGTGGGAGGCGAGCGTTTCGATTCGCCGGCGGAGGGGGATTCTCATTAGGCCCGACTCAAGGTCCCTGGACGCCGTCCAAAGGTGGAAGCAAACTGCGGAAGACGCAGTTTTGCCAAAAACTCGCGGACACGCGGCTTTTTACCCTTTTCAACGGCGCATCGATTCTTCTCTCTGTCTCTCTCTCTCTCCGCTGCTTCCCTTGATTCGATCGGCGAATTGCCGCCTTTGCAGTTTTTGCCACTGAGCCACGGGTGATACGAATGTCAAGACGATGTGCAGCTGTCGAGTAGAGTTAATCTAGCGGGACGACTGGTTATTGTATTTTAAGCCTACTATCATTGCTGATATGGAAATTATATTGTTAAACTTTACCGTAATCTTTCGGCGTCTTTAATTTAAATAAAAATTTGAATGAATTTTTCAGTAAGAGCAAAAATTAGCTTCTTTTCCGTTGACACCCTTCATAAATATTTTAACCACAGCCTCGACGGAGGAATATAATTGTTCTCCAATCAAGTTGACGATTTCATTGTGCCTTTATTTTCAAATCGGCCTCGTATTAATCGCCGCGACGCAAAACTACAGACGCCGATTCACGTCACGTTTGACAGGCTTCATAAATGTATTAAGATTTTGCTATCACTCTCTCGTATTTTCGCAACGGCTTGATTATTTCCTCGCCAACTCAAATGTGGATCGAATCGAGCGACTGGAAATATTTCTGTCGCAAATCAGCGTATCGTCGCCCATTTCGATGAATAATTCATTCGTGCCATCCTTAAATGGTTTTTTTTACACAAACCTATATTGATTGACTTGTTTATTTTATGCCTGCAGTGCAGCGTGATAATTCCATACTACTTTTTTGAAAGTTGAGAAAGTTGTAATTTATACAAACGTAAAGCTGGAGGAAAAAAGTTAAGAATCTTACTGAAAGAGTGGTTAAATGCGGTTGAGCGATACTTTGCTGCCGGTTTCTAAATAGGATTGTAGGAAAACGATAATTTTATTTTCTGCAAACATTAATCAGATCAGATCAGAGATCCCGAGCGAATTAATCTGAATATTTAACCAAATTAAAGGCGCGTTTTCTTTCATAATTAATGGTTTCCGTCAGCGTCAAATAAACTGCTATTTCATTCGCGAGTTCGTCTCGAATCATCTGAAAACGGACCCGGATATTATCGGGACAAAATTTTCGACTCTCCACCTAACCAGGAAGGAAGCAAAAAACCTGAACAACCAATGCAAACCGTAGAGGCGAGAAGCGCGCGTGATTAACCTAGTCTTCGGAAAGCCAACGAGGCGAGTTTTTTTTTTTTTTTTTTTTTTTTCGAGCGTTGAAAAGCCGAGTGCAGTCCGTAATAAAAGCAGCATCGGCGGCCTAAGAGAGACCTCCGTTTTCGAAAAAGCCATCGACCTCGCCGCCGCTCGTTCTCCCAACCGAGCGGAGAGAAAGAAAGAAGTAAGGAAGGCCGAACGGTTTTTCGGAGGGCGCATCAAAAACCGAGAGAGACTCCCGTAACGTACGGGAGTGCACAAAGAAAATGTAAATCTGCATCCGCATCTACGTGCGCACAGGGGGGGGGGGGTTATCGACTCGCCTTGAACTCGCGCGACGCAACGTCTCGCGCATTCGCGAGAGGGGAGAGAGAGAGAGAGAGAGAAAAAAACAAAAGTGCACCAGGCCGAGCTCGTCGTCGTCGCTGTGTCGCGATGCGTCATTCATTCGCCGCAAGAAGCAGAAGGGGCTGGCCGCTGGCTCTCTCCGCTCCGCTCGGATTTTCTCGCGGCGCAGGTTTTTGCCGGGGACGCAGGACTGAAGCGAGGAGCCGTCGTGAATCGTCGCGGACCGCTTGATTCATTTACGCGCGAGCGCGGATAATGTGTTCGCGCGCGCCCAAATTTCGGTAGGGGCCCGAAGCCGGTCCGCCCGGGGAAGGGACTCGCTCTCTTTTTTCTGGGGGAGGAGGATAATTTATGTTCGCCGGGTCCTGGCCCTTTCTCGAGAGATTTTTCAAAACCTGTACATGCCTCAGGTAAAAGCGTTTCAACAAATTACCTATGTAGGCTTATTTATTTTTTTCTTTTCGCTAATTTTCGCAGTTTGTTTTCGAGACTGGCTTGGCGGGAGTTTAGGGGGTTCGAATTGAATTTAGAGTGTTTTGAGGACGTATAAAGCTTGTTGAGTCAGTCGAAAGAATTTTAATTGTTAGCTCGAGAGCCGCGAGCTTGAATTTAAAACAGTTTATATTGCATATTGTATTTCAGCTCGAGTGATAACGCGGAAAAAGCTCCCTTTAATATCGCTCTTTTTCCCAAAGAAGCAGGCTTCAAGTGTACTAGAAGACAAATCCATTTATGGGCAAAAAGTTTAATTTATCTTTAATTAAATATATTCCGAGAACTTTCCGAGAAATACGTAAATAGTAGTGCCAAATTCAACCTTTACCGTTAAAACTGCAACGCAGACAAAGGTTTTAATTAGAGCTATTGTCTTTACTCGGGATCTGTAACGAACAAAGTGTCATTTCTAATCTCGTCGATTAAAATTGAAGTAAATTAAATTCGATTTCCGAAATTTCGGATGTTCTCGTGACTATTTAATCTCCGCGAGGAGGGAATTCGCGCGAAAAGCAGCCGCTCGCTTTGTTTAAAGAAAAGGCCAAAGAATACAATTGAACCTCATTGTGCAGCATATTACAGAATTAAGTCACTGCAGCGCCTTCGGCAAGTTCTCCGTAATGCTGCACGTAACAGACGTGCTGCAATTATTTTCCTCGCAAGAATCTTCGTCTTATCAGCGAGTAAAAATAGGAAGCTTCAAGATTCGCCGATTATTATTGCGCTTCTCCGGCTTCCAGTCAGAGTTCTGTTTTCAATGTAGAAAGTGGCTGTCTCGGGGCATTTGGCATTTTTATGCGTACGTAGGAAAAATTGATCGGCCAGCTGCGCGTCTGACTTTACGCAATTGGTTTAAACAAAGCTTCATTGAGCGAGTTGTTTTGAAGAGCGACGAGATAAATTAACACTGGAATCTCCACTTGTTCGTAACGTAGATGCTCTTATCCGTCTTTTTCCTTTCAACTCGCTGTAGCAAGACTCTTCAAAGAGCAAAGCCGAGTGTATTACCCAATGAAGGTCGTTAACATCTCTAAATTGAAAGACTGTATACGTAATGAACGTTCAGTTGTGCTTTTCGTTGTATTTATTAAGCAATTTAGTATTATTTTCAATACATCGTACGGACAAGATTTAATCTTACGAAACTGGAAAGATTGAAATTTATTTAGTAAACACCTTTTTTTTTTTAATTATATATTCAAACTGCCGAATGCTGAATTTAAATTGGATCAAGGTGACAATCGCGAATGACTTAATAACTAAATTTGACAAAATCCTTAGGCTCACTAAGAAGTCGGCGTCTTGAAAGAAAGGCAAGAAGAAATTTGGCGTTGCTCGAAATTTTGCGAAACCGTGTCAAGATCACGAAATCCAAAGCAGCATACCAATTGACGTCATTTACCATTTAGAAAATAAGTCTTCTCTCGGTGTTACACGGACAGAGAAACTTTTCGGTTTCCACAACTTCGCTCCCGAAAAACGTCTCTCTCTCCCTGTAAGCCCGAACACTCTCTATCTGACAGTCGATTGATAACGCCGTAGGGATGCTCTCAGAAAAACTCGGAGCATCCTACTAACCCCTGTCTCGGGTTCCCCGGTTTATTTCAGCGGCGAGAGGGTACTGCGCTCGCGTCAGCACGAGCGCGGCACGAGCCAGGAGCGCCGCTACAAGCGCTCCCACCGGCGCTCGCCGAGCAGCGGCCGCCAGCAGCACTCCCATGCGGCCCAGCACGTCCACCGGGAGCGGGACCGGGAACGCGACCGGGACCGGGACCGCGATCGCGCCCCCCAGGCCCAGGCCGCCAGTCAAGTGCTCGGGCCCGCGGCCCAGGCGACCCAGCCGAGCCACCAAGCCCCCCAGCCCGTCCAGCAGCCGCCCATGTCGTCCGGATCGTCGAAGCGGAGCCAGCTCCACCGACACCACGCCACGGCCTCGCCCCACAACAAGCACCGGGCCCAGCATCAAAAGAGTCAGGTGAGTCGAACGACTTTGCGTCTTTTTCTCTCTCTCTCTTTCTTTCTCCTTCCCTCGTTCTATCTCGCTTCGAAATGTCTGTGCACCAGAGAGGTAAGGTGTAGGGGCCCGCGTGGGCTTCCAAGGGTCTTCACTGACACGCTTCAAACAGCTCGAAACGGCAAAGTTCTATCGGTATTTCATATCGAACACACAGCAGTCGCGGTTCATTTGCGTATCGCAACAGGAGTCAGTGAAAACTCTTCGGAATCCGCACGTCGGCCGCGCAAACCGTTAAACGCTCTCGGAAAGCCGTGCCCCTCGCTCTCCGAACCAAAGAGTATATTTTTCGCCGTACCTCCCCCCACCCCCCAAAAAAAAAGCGCGGCAGCCTCGCGAGAGCTCCATTCATCCGCCCGCCGTCCATTCACTCTCGCTTCTTTGTTTGTACGCACTTGCAGTCGCGGGCCCTTTTTTTATCGCTTTGTGTCGGTCGCGAGTCGCGCGCGGCAACTTTCCTTTTCTGAAAATCCCGATTCGCGAGCTTTGTTCGCGCGTCCAGCCAAGACTTCCGCCTCCCCCGTCTCTCTCTCTCTCTCTCTCTCTTTTTGTCTCGCGCCTCGTCGTCGTCTCCCGACTCGCCGCGGCGGCTATGTGGCTTGAGTCACGCCGCCGCGAGCATATAGACGCGTCCGAGGCGCGGATTTTTTCTTCAGTCGGTGATGTGTTGCGCGGACCGGAGGCCCTGTTGCTCGATCGGCGGAAGGATGAAATGGCTCGCGGAGGCAGCCGAGGAGGTGAGTGAACGTTGCGCTCAGGCGCGCTCGATTACTGTTGACAGAGAAAGAGGGGCTGCGATTCCGCTCGCGCTTCGTGCTTTTTGCCTGTTAATTTGCAGTCGGGGTACCGTTGCTCGCTGAAATTTCTGATTCGGATCGGATTGGTCATTTGTTTTATTGTTTAATCGCGTTAAATTGTTGTTTTCTTTTTTTCGTTCCTTAAAAGTCAATAAAATCATTTTGAATTTAAATTTTCTAGCTCGTCGTAAGCTGACAATAAATTAGACTTACCGATCGTTGATCAGCCAACCGAGCCAATACAATACGGCAGCCACGCGATAAAAATAAATTAGCTGCGACGAAAGCTCGATCAGCCTTGCAAAAAAAAAAGAAAAAATCAACCTGAAAATTAGCATATCCGAAGTCCGGTCCTCTGCTCCGATCGAGATCGAAAATCTCGACGGGAATCCCCCCCACTCACTCGGCAATTTCGCGCTTAGGTCCGACAATGGCTCGGCGTGGAAGCCGATTTGCGATCGAGGCTAAGCGCGTTGGGCGAAGTCACTTCTCTCTCTCTCTCTCTCTCTCTCTTTCTGCGCCCACTTCCTCGCGCCTTTCTTCCTTTCCGAGCTCGCTGAACGCACTCGATCGCGCAACGCGTACGCCCGCCTTTATTCCGATGGATAACGCGCCGAGTGCGTTGTGCAATTTTTTTTTTTTTTTTTTTTTCTCTCATATTCGAGGCTCGAGTCAACGAAAAGAGTTGCTCGCTTCCACTTCCAGGCGAAAATTTAATGTCGCTCGCGCGTTCGTCGAAGCTGTGCTTGATTTATTTGGTTCTGCACTCCGAGCCGAGTTAAATATGGCCGCGCCTCGATGAAAAGGAGTATGCAATGAAATCGCTTCTTTACGACATTAGATAATCGAGCGTTTCGTCATCCAGGTATACATCCAAGGCGTTTCCCCCGTGCATTTTTTCTGTTTTTTCTTTTTTCCATCTCTCCGTTATACCCACGTTCGAGCGACAGACAATGCGCCGCGCGAAATCTCGGAATGCCGAGAAATTTTTTGCGCCGAACACGATATTTTTCTTATCCCGTCCGTCGCTCGTCCGGTCGCTTCGCCGCACACCGAGTTCTGCTCTCTCTCTTTTTTTTTTCTTCACTCGCCGCGCGTATCAGCGCGCTCTGTATAACCGTAGACCGGCAAAGGTACGAGGCTGCATTGCCTGATGCAAGGAAATCGGGCGCCGCTTAAAAACAAGCTTATCTTGATTGAATAAGTGTCGTTTAAATTTGCAAAGGCGGTGTGCGCCTCGGCTGACGGAATATAGGTTATCCTCGAGAGACGGGGAATTGCCGTTTGACTTTGCGAATTTGGATCACCAGTGCGTAAAGCGTTTTAACCGCTAAGAGATTAGATTCTGCGACATTAATTTTCAGTTATTGGGGACGGTTCTACAATCTACTTAAAATTCTTGCTCGACATTCTGAAAACGCGAATTCTCCGCAATGATGCGCGAGGAGAAATCAGCGTGCGACTCTGCGCTGTAAAGCAACGATGTGCAAGAGACTATGTATACTTTTCAAGAAATATACGAATAGCAATTTACAATTTTCGCCGAAAACTTTTCTTCCCCCGATAAATAAACCAAAGGATTCCGTCATTGCTCCAAGGCGACCTCGTACTCCGAGAAAAGAAATGGTTTATTGATACGACAAGGAGAGAAGAAAAAAAGGCCTTTTTTCTCAAGCAGCGAAAACCAGCCGAAAGCATACCAAGCTCGCGCGTCCAAGTTTCATTAGCGAAACTTATAATCGAAGCCGGAGGCCGCCGTCGTTTCCCTTGCACACGCTCTCCTGCGCCGATGATTCAGCCCGGCTCGGGAGAGCGCCGAAAGTCCCTCCTCTGCTTCTGGAAGCGGCGGCCCAACGCGGGAGGACGTCGAGAGAAAATAATGCGAGAAAAACGAGCTTACTCGGGAGAGAGAGAGAACGACGCACGCTTTCTTCCTTCCACGCGGGCCGCAGCGGCCGGCTATTTTGGACGAGCGTGCGTTTCGTTCTCTCTCTCTCTCTCTCCGAAAGCAGCGAAGTTAGGCCTGCGACTGCTGGCCGCCTCGACAGGCAGTGCTGGCTCGACGTGGAGACGCAGCGCCGCGCGCCTCGGAGCCGCGCTCCCTTTTTCTACACCCGGGTCTTAAAAAAGTTCGCGCGACTCCTCCGGGCAGAGGGGCCGAAGGTGTGCAAAGAGTGCCCCGCGAGCGAGTACATATAATCCAACGCGGCTCGCTCGCCGATAAGGCCCCGAGATATCCACGCAGCGAGCGGCGAGAAAAGACGGCTCGAAAGAGTCGAAGAAGAAGCGATCGACGAAGGAGGCCAAGCGCTTCCAGAAATACCGAGCTCGCCCTCTCTCCACCCCTCCCTCCTCTCGGCGCCTCTCTCGCCGCGTTGCGTCTCGCCGCGCGGAGCCATGGCGAGGCAGGAGCTGGAGCCCCGATTTTGGACCGCGCAGATCAGGAGCAAGCCGGAGGACACGCCGCCGCAGCTCGACGAGGCGGATCGCCACCGGCATCGCCATCACCACCACCACCACCACCACCATCACCATCATCACCACCACCATCAGCACCAACAACACGGTCAGCAGCAGCAGCAGCAGCAACACCGATGGTGGCCCTGCCAGGCCTGGGACAACTGGCTGCTCGTCGACGCCTGCAGCCAGCAGAGGAAGCTCGTCGTCTCGGCCGAGCCGCTCCCACCGTCTCCAGCGTCGCCGACGAACGGCAACGTCGTCGTGCCCGAGGTAGAAGGATCGGCTGGAAAACGGTGCTCTATGTAGGATGAGGAGAAGGAGGAATGAAAAGCGGCGCTTCTATTTTTTTTTTTTTTTTTTCGTTTCATCTAGAAAATCGACTCGGCGCTCTGTGCTCTAGTGGTTGTTATGTAAATCCAATGCCGTTCGTCTCGTCGAAGATTTATCGAGCACCGGAACGACGAGACGTCCGTTAATGCTAATACGTTTCAGTGATTTTGATAGACCGAGATATAATCCCCCGTTGGCCGGAGAGTGAATTTTCGGCTTCTCGGGTGATTAATATTTTCGATCCGGTTAAAAGCAGCACGTCTCGAGGCAATGACGAACGGCCCGCTTAGCCTGCAGCGAGAGAGAGAGAGAGTCTATTTTCTAGAACATCTTCTAGCGGAGCCGCGTCATTTTTTTTTTTTTTAAGTATAACAAAACGTTTGAAGCATTAACTTGTAAGCTCAAGTCAAGCCAGGGTTAGATCACCCGCTAAAATCGGCGGCTCAACGTGCAATAAACGAAATTAATGCTCCCAACTTTTATCACGCGCGCTAATCGCGCGAAAGTCTCCCGCGAAAACGTGATACTAGAACGGGCGAAGCGGAACAATAACCAAAAGTGATTAACGCAATCGCGCGCGACGTTGTGTCCCCTAACATTTGCCCCAGACTGAAAACTAACTCGCAACGAACGCGGTTTTAAGTGCACCGCCTCGAGCGAAGCTCCGACCTTTGACCCCCGCGGCATCCAAGTCGCCGATCCGCGCGTCAGCTCGCCACTTAACCTCGTTTCGGACTCGCGCTCGTGCGTGCTCGCAGCGCGCGGAGTCACCCTTCGCGAGAGTCGCGATTACTCCTCTGTTTATACCCCGGGCTTCGACTCCGAACGGGCCGCCGACTTATATATCCACCCAAGCCTCCACCTCGTCCGCGGGAGGTCTGTTTTCGGGGCTCGCGCAAACTTCCCGGCTATTTTTAGCCTCGCGCAGCGGCGACGGACTCGTCGGTGTTCGTCGCGTCGGTAAAGCAGCTCTCGCCGATCTGCTTTACTCGGCGCCGTTAACTGGGAGAACCGGCCGGGAAAGCAGCTCTCACCCGGGTGCGAGAGTTTCCCCCCCCCCCCCCCCCGGGAGGAGGGGAGGCCTCGTGTTTTCCGCCAACGAAGCGAGCGCGGGGGCGAAGGTCCCCCCCGAGACACGGCGGAGTTTCGACAGCCGCGAACGAAAGAACTAGTTCAGCCGACGCGTGTCTGCACCTTCGAGCGATTGACCCAGAAGCCGATTTTAAATATCGCGCCGGCGGGGGAGGAGAGAGAGGCGCCCCCCGCGAGTCACCGCCGAGCCGTAAACGTAAACAATGGGACGAAAGAGACGACCTTTTCGAGGGCTTTGTTGTCCGTCCTCGCGGGATAAGTCGACAAGCGCGCGGGCTGCTTTGTGCCTTCTACTCGAGAATTCGTTTTTTGTTAGTTATCGCCGCGAGCCGAGACGCGGCTGCGAGATGCCAGTACCTTCTGCCATGCGTCGCGAGCGCGGATACTTTGTGCCACGTGAATTTGGATACCCGATCGCGTTGCCGACGAGTCCGCGATCCTACGGGTGCCGAGTCGCAGTCGTATCACCTGCCACGAGGCTGATTATCCGCCGGAAGCCCGCGTATGTGATCGTGGTTATGGGTCCATGTTTTAGTATAAGTTTTAGTAAGGTTTCGTATTTTTTTTTTAACTTTTTTTTTTCTTATTTTAATGCGAACAATCCTTATTTTAAGTAGAGGTCTTTTATTAAGGCCAGCATTACGTTTCGCGCTGCAAAGAGAAATAGATTTCTGGTCGCAGTGTTCGGCAGCTTTATCGCTTTGATATTTCATGAACTTTATACGCGAGGTCAGGAATTTGTTATTCGCGATTCAATATTGACGAAGCAGAATATCGAAAGCACACGACTTTGAGCGTTGCACGGAGAAAAATGTTGTAATAAAAATTAGTGTATTTTTTACTAATGCGGGAGCAAATTTGCATTATCCGAAAAAATTACTATATTATATATTAAAATTTAATAGAACTTTCACCATTTTTATGACAATTTTATTAAATTTTACTATATAAAGGGTATAGTAATTTTTACTGAAAATTTTTTCTCAGCGTGTTTAAAACTCGAGAAACATCGTTAAAAAAATCAATTTTAACAAAAAAATTACGGATCACTAATCTCTCCGAGCGACATTCCAAACGATCAAGTTCATCTCGTTCGAGAATACTCGCAGCATTAAAGCCAATAAAGATTTCCTCGGCTTCCTCTTCCCCGGCGCGGCGTAATTTCGAAATAACGCCGCGGAACCTCATAATACGAGCGAGCTTAGCTTTGCAATATTAAATCAAGTAGGCCGTGTAAATCCTAAAATTAACTAATCACGCAGCGCGGTTTCGCGCGCCTGCGCGCGCTCGCAATCACCGAAGCCCCGAATCCGTGAACCGATCCGAAGCAAAATATCGCGAGGCGGCGGCGAGCCGCGCTCAATCAACTCGCTCTCCCAACCTACGATCGTCGTGCGATATCGAGTTTCCTTGGATCGGCGTTCGGAGCGACGAAAAAAAAAAACATAAGCGAGACGCGGCTTTGCGCGCAACCGCGAACCTGTATCGGGGTCAATAATAACGCGCGATGTACGCCGAGCAGCTTCAATTGAGCTACTGTGCGCCGACGGTGGAGGCTCTCCGTCGAGATGGATTGGTTTTACAGAATTTTTCATTCCGCGAACAGGCGGATTTTGCTTGGTTGCTTCGAGAGCAAGAAACAAGCCAAATAAAGAGCCCAGGAAGTGTACGCTCACCGGCAAAGAATGAAGCTATCTCATACAAGAGACAAAGCTTTTAGGGATCGCGTCACTGGAACGATGAAAAGCTTGGACAAAAATCCGCAGAGTCGCAAAAAAAAAAAGCTTGACTCACTCGCATTAGCGCGCGAACGATATGATTAACAGTTACCAAATTAGTGCAGGCGAGCAGCAACGCGTGGAAAAACAAGTCGTTTCTCACCGAACCTAAATTAGAGCGCGCGCGCGCGGGGAAACTGTTTATCCGCGACTCGGTCGCCCATCCTCCGCGGCGCGCTCGAAAGCGGCCAAAGAAACCCTCGAGCCGAGGAAGAAGAAGAAGCAGCAGCCTTCGCCGCGCTCGGCCCGTTTTCAAGTTCACCTTCCCGATCTTTGTCGTCGCGCAGCAGCTTCTCTTTTTCACGGCAAAACGGAAAAGCTCGTCGCTCGGGTCGGCTCGCGCGCCCGCGCCCCTCTCGATCCGCTCGAAGGCTATTTATACGTTTATTTATACCGGCGCACGCACACCGGCCGATTCTCGGACATTCGTCGGAAAAGCGAGCGGCGGCGGGAGCTTTCGGAGCGGCGCGTGGGACGAAAAGTAGGAAATGACCTTGCCAAGCTCCCCGAGGCTTCGCTAATAAAGCGCGACCGTTCGTCGAGCGGTGGCCGTTTTTGTTTTGTTTTTTTTTTTTTTTTCGAGAACCGAGAGAGCCGAACGCGAAGGTTCCCCGAGGTAATCGCTCGAGGCAGCCGAGCTCAGTTACGGCTGCCGCTCTTCTTCCCCCGTCAATCATCGTCGGCTCTTATTTTAGATTGTAAATATTGCGCGGAAAGCCGAGGCGGCCGCTCGAATGTCACCGAAATGCGACAAATACGCCCCAGTGAATGAACTCCGAGCACGCCAAGTGCTATAAGTAACCGGGCGATGCACAAACCCGTGGCCGCTGACTCAGCCGCGGCGAAAGTAACCCTCTTTCGAAATAAAAGGGTCCAGAGCAAAAAATCCGGAAACCTTTACGTAACGTCGTCGCTTCGCTCGGCCTTCCGCCGCTTCCTCTCTTTTGCGCCGCTCTGCGTCGTTAGAAAAGCAGGGAGGAGAGAGAGAGAGCGCATCGCGCGTTTCTTCTTCATCGGCGCTCTCCGCCTCCTCTTCTCACCTCGGCGGCGGCAGCGGCGGCGGCGTCCGAGAGATCGCAGCCCGATATTTTTAGTTAAGCGCTCGCGCGCTACTATTTGGCGGGCCGCGGTGCTCCCTCTCTCTCTCTCTCTCGCTCTTTTGCGCCGCCGTCGAAGTCGTCGTGTCGTGGTCGTCGTCGTTGTCGTCCTCTCTTCTGCCCCCTGCGCCCCGCCTCCCTGCCCCGGTCTGTCCGTGTGTCTTTCGAATTCTCTCGAGGGGCGCGCGCCGCTCAGTGACTCTCGGACGATCGGCCGATCGACCGGCCCTCCCCCCCAAAAGTAGCTGCGCGCCGACCAGCAGCTTCAATCCCGAGGCGGACCGACCGTCGCAGGTGTTCTCTGCCCGTGATTTCTACCGAGGATGCCGGCGAACGGCTAGATTTTTGCTGGACCGTGCGAGGCAACATGAAAATGCGAAAGGACGAGATCAAAATAAACTAAGGAAGCAAGATCGTTCGTCGCGTAGCCGCGAAATCCGCCGAGAAGCCGAGCCAGCAAACTCGGAAGAAAGAAACCTCGACGGAACGAAGGCGAGACAGGCCTCCGAGCTTTTGCCTCTCAAATGTTCATCTTCGCCTCGAGGGACAGCATGCAGCCCTCGACGCCTCAGGCCTCGCGGCGCAACAACCGCTACACGCGCTCCTCGACGACGAGCGTCACCCAGCTGCTGAGCGACTCCTGCTCGAATCTCCTCCAGCGGCTGACGAGCCGCGTCCGCGGCCCCTCGACCACCAGCGAGCGGAGCTTCGGCCTCGGCTCCGTCGGCTCCAGCCTCAGCCCCAAGTCCGTCTCGGCCTCCTCGTCGGCGGTCTCCTCTCCGCGGCAGCACCGGAACCACCAGCACGGCCACCAGCAGCACCGGCCAGCCCCGAGGGACTCCGAGGCCTCCCTGCTGAGCAGCGCCCGCAGCCGACTCGAGGAGAAGTACTCGTCGATCCTCGAGCGAAAGCCGAGCTTCCTCGGCGGCAGCAGGCAGAACCTCCGGCACCGGGAGCGGGAGCGGGAGCGCGAGCCCAGCCCCTTCGTCAGGGAGGAGAGGACCCTCGAGCCCTCCGCCCGCAGGAGCATCCTCAAGAGCCCGAGCAGCACGATCCTCCTCAGCGAGAAGGCCTATCCGTACGTCAGCCCGGTCAGGCGGGAGAAGACGCCCTGCGGCCACGAGAGGAGGACCCACCATCCGAGGAGGAACGCCGAGGGCAGGGCGAGCGGGTACCTGCTTCATCTGAGACCGATATTCCGAGGGCTACGCACTTTGTCCGAATAGGGAAATCGTTGCGCGGCTTGCGCGCCGAGAAGCTTTTATTTTGAGATCTGCAACAAAGAGTGGCGCCAAAGTGCGTCACTCGGGCTTGTAATTTGACGTCACGCCAGTTTTTTTCGCGACGGATTTACGACGGCTCGCGGAAATAATTTAGAGACGATAACGAATTATCTTCCCGCTCGCGGGCTCGCGCAAGCTGCGCAACGACTCGAGGAGATATCAGAGACGGTGTGGTATTTCCCTTTCTTGCGACGATCCGCGAGAAGATTGTGGATTTTGTGGAGCGGCGTAAAAAAAGAAATAAAGAAAAAAATTCAACGTGAAGCAATTCGTTGCAGGGGGCAGTAGTTGGATGTACAGGTGCAGGAAAAAAAGCGTTTTGTCGCGGGAATCGTGTCGAAACGCGAGTGAAATCTGTGTGCTTAACATTGTTGAGTGTCGTGTTTTGCATTCCAAGTAGATATTCACAACGAGCGAAAGTAAGTCGTTTAAATTTGGCTCATTAAACTCGATATAGAAAATCCGAGAGAGAATCTGCGATCCGGCGCCGCGAATACTTCGCCGCACCAACGTAAACAAACATCGGTTCCACCCGTCAATCGCGAGCAGCCCTCCCGCCCCCGAAGCCATTCGGGCTCTGGCTCGAAAAATTGCCGACGCGAGAAAATCTTTGACGGCGATCGAGAGAAAACGCGCGCCGATCGAAACGAGATTTGGCTAGCGGGAAAAATTAAAAATAATCGCGCGCTTCTTGCCAAACGCCGGACGATACGCGCGGTCCGCACACACACACACACAGAAACGCGCGCGGGTCGTATTAATAAATCCGAACGGAGGGCTTTAATCGGACCGGCCCTTTAGGACGAGCGGCGGCGTATCGGCCGCGAGAGAGCTCTCTCTCTCCCCGCTCTCCTCCCCGCGATACACTCGATGGACTAAGAATAGCGGGGGAGCGCCGAGTTTCCAATTTTTGTTGACATTGCTCGCCGGCCTGTGTTTTGCGGACTGACGCAATTATATTCCGAGGCGGGGAGGGAGAACGGAGCTTTCGGCGTTTTCGAAAATTCCGCTCCGAAGCTCTCCCTGGCCGGTGCTTGCGAAACGCTTTAGCGCGCGCGAACGTTCTTGGGGCATTGAAATATGAAAATTTTTAGCGGATTTCGATAGTTTCTATTTTTGCGTTTATCGGAATTCCGCGGCGATTTTTCGGACCGGATTACTGAAATAGAGTAAATGTATCGGCTTTCGTTTATTTTTAAAGGGGGACGGCGTAATTTAATATATTTAAAAAAAAAAAACAACAGCTGGAAGTTCGAAAAATGAGCGAATCGCAAAGTTCGTTGTACCGCGCAAATTTGGCGAAAACTATTAATAAAAAAACTAAAACTGAGCTTTTGCTCGAATGAAAAAAAATAAAGCTTATTTTCCGCTGGGGTCGGACTCGAAGAAATACGAAAGACAACGCCCGAGTACCCGGTTAGAGGGCACTTGTCTCGTTGGAGCCTCGTAGTCTCCCGCCGTTCATCCAAGACTCGAGCCGAACAGTTTTTCCGTCAAGGTCGCGCGAATCTATTTTCACATTTTTTGCTTACCGCCAAAATTTCACATGTTTCCGGCTAAGAGCGACATTTTGTAATGCTCAAAAGGCGGGTAATTTATTTCGAACGGAAGGTTTATTTCTATCCGGATGATGCGCTCAGCCACGCGCGACTTTCCCGCGAGTTAATAAGGCGGGATTATTTGCGCGGATTTTACGCGCCTCGGGAACGCGGACGATTAGTTATTTATTAAAGCTCTCGCCGAAGGAAATGCGCTCGCGTTAAAATGTTGAGTTTATACGAGGATTGGTTGTAAAATAAAATGTTGGTGAACAATGCAGTCGGCGCGATTTATTAGTTCGTAAAATCGAATCTGCGCAGCGGAGTTGAAAGGGAAATAGTCACACCTAATCTGATTGTTGAAGAAGCTTTTTTGTTTTTCGCATTATTTCGTGAAAATTCTAAATTCGGTACACTTGAAAAACAAACTTTTTATTCATGAACTTTTACCATAATTACGGAATCTCTTTTATACGCCATGAATAATGCAGGACCTTGAATTTTCATTCGAATAGGTTCGTATTTTACGAAATGGCGCCGAAAACAATTTTCTAAATTGTAAAATATTACAATACTTTCCAGAAAAGCGTTTTAATCGTCTAGCAGGCAGTCCCCAAAATTCGTAGCTTTACTTCGGCCCTCGACGAAAATCCCTATTCGCAAAGTCGAGCCTTCGAAGAGCCAGCCTCGAGCGGCGAACGAAAGAAAAAAAGAAAAAACTGACGAAAAGCTCGCTTCCCTCCAGCCAGTGCAACAGCCACAGCGGCAGCAGCATTAACGTAAGCACGACCGGCAGGAGCAACGACAAGTACGCGGCCCTGCGGCAGAGCCTCCAGAACACGGAGGCCTACCGTCGCTACGGCCGCCACAAGTCCGGCCACGCCGAGACCCGGACGCGAAAGGTACGGCCGCAAGCTCGCAGCGGCAAGAGCGAGCAGCCCGAGTCGACGACGGCCTCGTCGTCCGTCGACCCCGAGAAGACGCCCCTCGCCGAGGACGCGCCCGCCTCCGTCCTCCCGAAAACCGGCAGCGGCAGCAGCAACGAGGAGCCGACCCTAGCCGCCTCCTCGCCCGTCTCGGACGACCCGGCGATCGTCGAGCGCGAGGCCAAGCGCAAGGAGATCCAGAGCCTCATCCAGAAGTACGCCGCGATCGACGAGATATACGAGAAGTCAGCCGCCGACGCCATAGCCAGCAAGTACCGACAGAAGAAGAACGAGAAGCAAACGCTCAACAACAACAACAACAATAACGATCGCTTCGACGACGAGCTCGTCGACGAGGACGACTTTGTCGTGGTTACCGACACGAGCAAGAGGCTCGGAAAGAAGGCGCCGATCGTAAGTCGCGCCCCCCGCCACACCCTCCTCCCGCTGCCCCGCGACGACAATCGCGCGTCCGAGGAGAGAGGACCCGGAAAAGAGAGACCGCGAATAATGGCTTTGGCCGATGGGCCAAGGCGGTCGCGAGTGTGGGCGCTCGTTGTCGGGGGAAGCTTTTCTCTCCGAGGCGATATAGCGCAGCTCTGACTAAGATGGCAATTTTAGGTTCGCCAAATTCGCTGGGAGAACGAAGCCGGGAGATTCCGCGACGTCACGGATTTCAATTAGGTGGACTTTTGCGGAAAGAGAGCAAACTTATTTGCCGTCGGGATGGTTTTGATGCTTCTCAATCTCGAAGGGATGTCTGTGTCTACGTCGATAAGGAGTTTATTTTCTTTGAGCTGCGGGAGGGTCTTGAAAAAATAACCGATTCATTTCACCGCCGAGAAGAAACTCGTTTATTGCTTTACTTTCGCAACTGCGATAAAATTTGTTTTTATTGGGGCTAGAAATGTGGCTTTCGTTCGCTTTTATCGATCGGAACATATTTATCTTTGTACAATACTCTTAAATCTTCGTTGCGCCGAGAAAATTATTGCGGATTACTCGTGATTTATCTCGTTATATAAGCTGCCTGTTTTTTTTTTCTTTAAATCAACAGAGCAGAGGATGCAAGTAATTTTGAATAATGATTTCGAAACCTTTCGAATCGCCTGCAATGAGTGTTCGGTACAGTCATCGAATAGCGATTGTACAATTACTGGCAGCAAATGCCTCAAGACGCCGACGGAAACGGCTGAAAAACTCTCGTCGAACACTGCCAAATCTCCATGTGTTTTACGTTTATTCCGTCGTAAAGAAAATAATAAATGTCAACAAAGTTTGTAAACGGTACCATTAATTAAAGCAAGCACGCCGCTATTATTTTTCAAAAAAAAACATCGATGCAATAATTTTCTCGTGCGTCAGAGACGCGGAACCGTCAAAACCAAGTATCGGCACCAGCAACACACCGTAAAACTCCGTCAGGCCAATTAAAATGTTCTCAAGCCCGAACGAAATCCACCCTCTCTCAGGTCGGCCGATCGGTCGAGTCGCGAAAGAGACCCCCCCGTGCCATCGAGCGCCGATGACAGTTTATTTCGGGGCCTTTTATCACTGTCCTTCGATCAAGCCCGAAAATTAAGGCGAGGCCGCGGCGCGGTTAGTCGCGTGGCCCCGTTTCGCGGGGATATATTAAGCGCACCCTTCGCGAAATCAAGCACGCGCGCCTCTCTCTCTCTCTCTCTCTCTGTCCGCGACGATAACACGGGAGCTTTTCTCCGCCCGATGCTGCACGCGCCCCTTTGAAGAGATCGCCGTTGCGTTTCGCGAGCATTTTGCCTCTTTGACTTTTTAGTTTCGCGCGCTAGTCGTGGAATTCTCGAGGGTGTTGGACTGAAAGCGTGCTCTCGTTAATTATTCTCAAGCACTGGTAATTGCAAAAGTTTAATTAATTTGGCGAATTATTGAAATGCCACTTAAGGGGCCTTCAAGAATTTCACGACTCTGACATCCTCAAAAGTATACATATCCCCCCCCCCCTGTGCACTTGGAACCTCTACGCTGCACGACGCTTTACACGAACAATAACATCTCGACAATAACTCCCTCCACTACTCTCTCTCTCTTTCTCTCTTCTTCCTCTCTAATTCTAATCTCTGGTGTGTATTAATTTAAATATATCTATGTTTGTAGTTTGTAGACTTGTCGCGAAGTACATACGAGCAGGATCGGTTCGAGTCTGGCGTTTCGCTCTGAGAAAAAGGAAGCCTAGCGAAGCCGCGAGACTGGAATCCGAACGACAAATTCAATACAGGAATACATTGGACGCGCGCGAGGTGAGCGACGAAATTAGCCGAAAAGCGCTTTTGACATTGAAGAGCGAAACGGAATTTGGATACACCTTTTCGTAAAGGAGCCGCTCACCTCGCGCAGTCCTGTGACTGTAAAAATCATAGTTAATATATATACATATAGATACATTAGAATTTAATATTAAGTAACAATAACATATCGATGCATATACATATATTTACGTATAAGTAACTAAATGTAAGAATAAGTGCGCTTTATAAATAACGAAATTAATAAATGCGCGCAAACAAAAAAAAAAAAAATTTTTTTAAAAAAAAAATATAAAAAAAAAAGTTGGCACTCTCTGACTTGGCAAACCATTTTGCCCTCTCCCCTTTCTCTCTGATTGTTGGGTTACCATCTCCGTTGATAATGGAAAATGGATATGGAACGGCACATTTGGGTCTCTCTCTCACGCACACGATGACGATGATGACGATGATGACGATGATGATGATGAACACACACACGCGCTTGTCTCGTCTTCGACGCGGGGGCCTCACGTTGTTCTTCTCCTCTTCCGCTCTCCCCGCTCCCGTCGCGAAACCGACCCGCGAATTGCGCCGCGCGCCTGCCTGGACAACCTGGATACCACCTGGACACCTGGACACCCGCCTGGATCATCATCCCTGCCGATCACGCTGCCCGCCAATCAATCAATCAATCAATCAATCAACCGGCCTGCGATGGACCCTCCAATTCAACGAACGAATTGACAACCACGTCGTCTCGTCGGTTGTGCATCTTCGTCGCCTCTGGGCGTGTCGTCTGTGTGTGCGTGCGCGCGGGTCTGTAGAGCCCACGAGAGCCCTCCCTCGAGGACGACGAAGACGGCCACCTCGTTTACCAATCTGGCGACGTCCTGGCGAATAGATGTTCGTGAATACCAAATCTGAATACGTGAATACACAAAATCATTGTAGTAGAAATTTTATCAGCAGATTAAACAGATACAGATACACACACGCTCACTCTCACTTACACACACCCACACACACACACACTCTCTCTCTCTCTCTCTCTCTCGCTTCGCTTCGAGGCGCCGAGCGATCGACTGGACCGCGGAGGAAAATCGTTTTCACGTTTGCCAGTTTGCTGCATTTTCTTTCGCCTCGAAACTTTGACTCGCTCTTGGCTCTCGACAGAGAGAAAAGCGCGAGGCAACCGCTTTCGTTTTTATCAATCGATCGATCCGCCTCGAACGTAACGATACACTTTTTTTTTCTTTTTTTTTTTTTGGTTTTTTTATTCATTTCAGACAGTTTTTTTTTTCACAATGCATTTTTATTTTAAATAATACATTTTTTATCTTTTTTAATTACTTGCTTCTCTATCTACTCTCTTCTCTACTATCAGATAACTCCTCTCTATTGATCCTTGAATGCAGTTATTAAATTGTTTATATTTTTCATTAAAAACAATTATCACCGTCCGTCGAGTGAAAATTTTTATTTTCTTTAGTTTTTCTTTGTTTTCTTTCGTAAAAATTTGTAAACATGCTCATTTAAAATCACACGACTTTACGGGACTTTGAAATCTTGAAAGTTTGATTTCACCACAAGTCCCTGGTCAGGTAATTCTCGTGAAACTAATAATGTTTAATTTATTTGTTATTACGTTAAACATTTCCATAACCACAATCCATAAATCTGTCACATATTTTTTTATTCACTCATATTCGACTGCGGGGCCGAAGATCGCAACTTTTGAGTTAAACGCAATTTCCAAAGTGCTTGATTTATCAGAATTTATAAAACTAAAATGTATCTCTTGATTTGGGCGTTCAAAAGTTGTCGACAGTCCTCCAGTCCTTCAACTACAAACAGTAGGGTCTTAGGGTCTTTGGAGCACGGAAAAGTGACTCCACGGACAAATACAACAATGAAAAATAATATTCAATAATAGCATAATGAAACCGTCTATCTTATTCTGTACTTTTAAATAATTTATATAAATAAGAAGAAGACAGGAAAAATAGCAAACAACTCTTCTTTACCGTTTAATCTTTAAGATGATGATTGTGTCCTTAATCAGGGCCGAGCGATCGCAAATTTCTCCGTCGTGGGCTTTCCGTTCATTTCTTAAATTCCTGCAGAGAGTCTATTTAACGACCAAGAGCAGAACCTGTTTTTTTTTTCAATTATTTTCTGCACATTTTCCAAACTAAATATAGCCGCGATAAAGGAAAAAGAGCGAAATGGACGGCGAAAGAAACGATGCCAGGAATTTGGCGTGAGCGCTCGAGCCGCATCGATGAACCTAAGAGAACTCACATTCATTTTTCAATTGCAGATAAAATACTGGCCACCCTAGGAGAGGGTACTTTTGGAAAGGTTGTCAAGGTTAAGGACTTACAAATGTAAGTGTTTCAGTCAATAGACAATTCTCTCTCTCTCTCTATCTATCTCTCCTCTGCTTGATACTAATCATTTTTCTTTGTGCATTTTCCTTTTTGTTTTTGTCTTCCCTACCCTTCTTGATATGACTGCAACAATTTGAACAATATTGTAAAGGACGTAAGCATTCATTTATTTTATATAATATTTCGATTTTTAAAAGACGAGGTTTTATTTTCTTTTATTTAAAAGCCGTTCGTTCTTCTCTGCGCGTTTGAAAAAAGTTGGCCAGTTTTTGAGGAACGGGAATTTAAGAATTAGGAATATATATTCATTTTAAATAAAAAGTAATCGTTTTTCGCTGTGTCGTAGTAGTAAATAGAATTAATTCAATTGAAAATCGTTGCAAAAATAGCAAGTTATTTTTTGATTTCGAAAAATTATTCTGTGCCTTAGAGTAGATAGATATATATATATATGTGTGTTGGATTTAATTATTATTTTCAGCGATACTATCGATCAAGTGTGTAACGTAAACTATAAATAGAGAAACCATACTGTCGACCTTTAAGAGAACTCTTCGCGAGGCCAGTGCCAGAACTGACTCAACCAAATTTTATTTCAAATTTTAACATATTTTTCGACGTCTAACGATTACTCGCTGTTATATAATTGCACTCGGAAAAGAAGATTCCGTCAAACTGAATAATAAAAGCATACGATTAAAAATCATTTGAAAACATTTAACGGTTCAAACATTCAGTTAAAAAATATATCATTATTAAACTAATAAAACAATAATAAATACTCGTCCGAAAGGAGTAATTATATTTCTCATTCAATGTCTAATAAATCGCTTTCTCTCTTTAGGGATCACACAATGGCCCTGAAGATTATCAAGAACGTAGAGAAGTACAGAGAAGCCGCCAGGCTGGAGATCAATGCACTGGAGAAGATTGCAGCGAAGGATCCAGAGGGGCAACAGTTAGTATTAAAAAGCAAAATCAGTCAAGTCAATCTTCCACGGGATGCCGAAGAGCAGAACGAAGCTCTAGAATGAAGATTTTTCTTTACTCGCCAATCCTTGAATTTTCTAACTTGAATTTTCTGTCTGTTCACAGTTTGTGCGTCAAAATGCTTGACTGGTTCAACTATCACGGCCACATGTGCATTGCCTTTGAGATGCTTGGTCTTAGCGTCTTCGATTTTTTGGTAAGACTCTTTTAAAAATTTTATTACTGGATTTTTCTTATCACTTAATAAGAACTCGTCTACTCCTCAGAGAGACAATAATTTCCAACCGTACCCATTGGAACACGTGAGGCACATGGGTTATCAACTCTGCTATGCTGTCAAGTTCTTGCACGATAATCAGCTAACGCACACAGATCTGAAGCCAGAGAATATTCTATTTGTAGATTCTGACTATGAAGTTATTTACAATAGTAAACGAGTAAGTTTATCTTCGTTCAAAATAAGTTTTTCAAAAAGACCGTATTTGTAAGTGATTTTTTTACTTTGTAGCGAAAGGACGTCAGGAGAGTAAAAAGGACAGATATCAGACTCATTGACTTTGGCAGCGCTACTTTTGACAACGAACATCACAGCACTATTGTCAGCACAAGGCATTACAGAGCACCAGAAGTTATTTTAGGTACATATTTATTTCTCAACAATTATTTTTGAAATTTTAGATTTATTGTGGGGAAATTTAATGGTTTCTTTTTTTATTTCGTTACTATAGAATTAGGTTGGTCACAGCCCTGTGATGTTTGGTCAATCGGTTGCATCCTCTTCGAATTGTACCTGGGTATAACACTATTCCAAACGCACGACAATCGCGAGCACCTTGCTATGATGGAGCGTATTCTTGGTACCGTATCCCATAGAATGGCTCGTAAAACAAAAACAAAATACTTCTATCATGGTAAACTGGATTGGAACGACAAGAGCTCTGCTGGTAGATACGTTCGTGACACTTGCAAACCTTTGCATGTACGTATTAACTAAATTCTCATTTAAAATAAAATAACGACATTAGCGTGAAACTAAAATTTTTGCATCCTTTTGCAGAGATATCTATTATCGGACGACGAGGAGCACAAACAGCTTTTCGATCTGATCCAGAGGATGCTAGAGTACGATCCTGCGTCCAGAATCACTCTCAAAGAAGCTCTCACACACCCCTTCTTCGACGCTTTGCCCCCGAGCCAGAGATTATGTGATACGCGTGCCGCGGGTGATTCTCAACAGTCACACGAACGCTCACATTCGCTGTCACGATGAAGCTAGGGGAGGGACCGCACCATAAATTGCTCAACGACATCAGCGAGGCGTCGCTTCGGCTTTATCGCCGGCCTGCCACTCGCGGCGCGATGACATCCGCAGCGATTTTATCACTGTTCACGTCTCAAGAACATTCAAATCGCGACACCTTCCATTATTTTATTTTTCCGCTTAATTGAGTCGCTTTGACCCACATCATCATTGTTTATTTTTTTAACTCAGATGCCACTTTGTTCATTGTAAAAATCACTTTTTTGTAGTCGTGAATGTACTTGATACGTGAATGCCGTGTCGGTCCTGATGAAATAAGAAAAAAGGAAATTATTTATTTCTCTATATTGATGACGATTCTTTAAAGACGCTTCTTACTAAATTTGGAAGTTGAGGCGAACATATATTTTTGCGTTCGCGTGAAATACTATGACCTCAACTGAATCCAACGTTTGTAAAAATAATGTCATTTCTGAAGCACATTTAGTTTTAAGTAAATTCCTCGTGCAGGAAGAGATAATTATTGAATTTTATTTTTGACTACTGAGGAATTGCTGAATTAGTGGATTCTTAATGAAATCATTACTGTGTAAGAGTGATTGTAAGGTCTCTTGAAGACAGTTCGTGCGCGCGTCTCGCGAATCTGTAGACGTTTTTGTATAAGAATCTTCTGTACATTTTATCTCTTACTTTTCTTAAGATTATATACTTATTATACAATAACAACACATCAGCGAAAAAAGAGTAACAAAGTAAAGCTGGAGAAAAAGAGAATTTGTACTTTTCACTTTCTCGTGATGATTCGTTGTGTTGACTTATGACATAGAAACGATGACTAGAATAGTCCACGTTTATGTTTCAGCTACGCTAAGTTAGTAGATAATTTTTAGCATAAGATACACTAGCAAATAATTGTTGGATTAATGAATTCATAACGAAGAGAACGAGTGAGATTTTTGAAAAGGTCTTTCCTACTTTCCTCTCGTTTCCTTTGGCCAAATGAAGAATCCGATGATTGTCCTGTGGAAAGAAGTCAGAAGTGTAAATAAGTAAACTGTGTTAAAATTTTAAACTACCGCTTTCTTCCGTACACCTTCATACTTTCTAGGTATAATAGATAAGATAAATTAAGCAAATACCATTCACGCGAGCCTTTAAAAAAAAAGTACTTTTATTACGTTCTACTCTGAAAATGTATAAATAAAGCATTAAATTTCATTCTAAAAAATTATATAATATGATTGTCCACTAGAGAGAAACTTTGTCGGCTTAACAAAGAAGTATATATTATCTGATATATACCATTTGAACATCATGAATGAAGATTTAAAAAAATTTATATATTATAATATTTTTCAAAAAATATTACATTTGAAATAAAACAGAACTTTAGTTCATACTTCTAAATACTCAATGGTCTGCCTTTTTGTTATTACGCACTTAATTTATCCTTTTTTATACATTCGTAAATTTCAACTTTTTGTAGTGTAGCCAGAAAATAAAATATTATTTTTAAGAGTATTTTTTTACCGATTTTTATAACATAAGGTAGTGATTAAGGTCAAAATAATTCAAATGAACAATATAAATTTATTTTTAAAATAATACTTTCAACAATTTTGAAATATTCTCATGTCGGACATAATCTTCGTAATGTGCAAAGCTTTGGAAACCTGCATAAATAAATTACATATATTATTAATAAAACATAATTAAAATAAAGAGGTTAACAATTTTCACAAAAGATACATTGATAGTTCATTTCAATAACATTTTTTCGTAATCTTTACAGTAATTCGATATATTAATTCTTACCGATAAGATATTTGCATTATTTTTTTGTTAATGTTAAATAAATTGCTTTACATATAATATATATAACAGCCAAAAAATACGACGTTCACTGCGCTGAGAGCCTCTTAATTAAAATGTTTTTTCTCCATTTCTTGCGAATTACCATCTTCAGCTTTAAAGATCCCGTACATTATTTCGCATAAAAGTAATACGTGCGTGCAATCGGCCACAATAAAAAAGAATTTACAAGACCATTCATGGTCACTAGTATTTGTATCAAAGTCACCAAATTATAAGACCCGTACAAAATCTGGTATTTAATATCATTAGTTAGCGTTGCAAAAAACTTGATCCCTCGTTATACAGCTTTCAACAGCTTAGGACGTCCACCGACACAATCAACGAGCGCTGGACCCTGACTTCTGAGGTTTGGCGAAATTAATTTTAATCATTGAAAGGAATAAAATACGGAATCCAGAGTTTAAGTCTGAGGATATCCTTTAGTTTGTTACATCTTAGGCCAGGGGTAGACTGGAGGTATCGACGGCGCGTAAGTTGTGTCGTACAGCTGAGCTCTGATGAATTCCTCATAGTTGTCTGGCTCTGGATGAACTGTCGCAAGTGCTAAAATTTCATAAAATTTTTTATAAATTTCTGCATCAATTATAATCTGAAAATCTGATATTATTTTTACTAACAATGTTTATGGAAACTTGAATCTTGTAAACAATGTAAAAAAACTGTTTAATATATTAAATATTTAATGTAATTTTTCAATTTATTTCGTTCTATATTAAAGTTATCTGTTTCATTATTTAAATACTGCGCTCTAGGATAGTATTGTGCCATAAGAAATTCAAATACAAAATTTTTATAGTTCCTAAATAGCATTGGCTTTAATTACAAATAAAAATGGTTTTGTTGATCACTCAAACCGAGGGAATGGATTACAAAGCCTTGACTCGACTACTGTACGCTTTTTACTTCTCCTTTCAACAAAGATCAAAGAGATTTAGAGCGTTGCAAATTTGTTTTCTTTAAAAAGCTCAATCAATCGCCCGAAACAAAGACAGGAAAAGGCGCAAAAAAATAAGCAGTACTTACACTCTGCATAGGCGAAGTCCATAAGTTTGGTGGCGATTTGAATCGAGCACTTCTGAATGTCCTTGAGAGGCGGATAGAGCGTGCCCCTCTCGAGGTCCTCGTCCGTGACAATTTCGGCGAGGGTATTCGCGGCCTGCAGGAACGCCTCCTCGGGTATCGTCTTCATGCCCGCGTAGATCGCTCCGAGAGCGATACCCGGGAAGATGTAGCTGTTGTTACCCTGGCCTGGGTACAGGGTCTTGCCACCGTAATTAACTGGATCGAAGGGAGAACCGCTTGCGAATATAGCGCGACCCTGCGGAGGATTGACAGGTTACGATTGAAAACTAAAAACGAAATCAATATTAACGTTTTAGTCGAAGAGTGACGTGTGTACCTCGGTGGCATTGTACGCTTCCTCGGCAGTGCACTCGGCCTTGCTCGTTGGATTGCTGAGGGCGAAGATGACGGGTCTGGGATTGTTCCTGGCCATCTCCTCGAGGATGGACCGGGTGAAGGCTCCGCCGATGGCGGCGGCGCCGATCAGCACGGAGGGCTGGGCGATGCGCACGACGTCGGCCAGGGTGTTGACGGGCTCGTGGTCGCGAGCGAAGTCGGCTTTGTGCTCGGTGATGCCGCCGCTGGGTCGGTTCTTCACGATCAGACCCTTCGAGTCCACCATCCAGATCTTGCTCTTGGCTTCCGCCTCCGAGACGCCCTCCTTCTTCATCGCCATTACGCAGAGCCAAGCGATTCCCAGCGCGGCCTTTGGATTAAAAAAAACCACCGATTAGACAACGAGTTAGATAATTAATGATATATAAAAGTTAAAATTAGACACAATAATATATACTTCAGGTTCCAAAGCTAAAAAAAAAAAAATGAATTCTCACCTCTCCAGCGCCCTGGAAGACGATAACGTTCTCCGAGAGCTTAGTCTTGGTGAGTCTAAGGGAGGCGATGAGGCCGGCGACGGCGACGGACGCGGTTCCCTGTATGTCGTCGTTGAACGTGCAGTACTTGTTTCGATACTTGTTCAGCAGCCTGAAGGCGTTCGAGTTGCCAAAGTCCTCGAACTGGATGAGGGTGTTCTGGCCGTAGCGCCTGACCGCCGCCTGCATGAACTCCTCCAGGAAGGCGTCGTACTCCGGGCCCGTGACGCGCTTGTGGCGGTGCCCGATGTACAGCGGGTCGTCCAGGAAAGCCTGCTCGAAGGGATTTATTTTCTCTGTGAGTGACTTTGAGCTTCGCGAGGTTTAAAGACACGTCGTCGTTACGTAAGGTGTAGCTTTCTGATTCAGCGTTTTCTTTTTCATTTTTTTATTTTAATTCGAGGGAAAGCGAAAAAATTCCCAGCGGCAAATGAACTGTAACGCAGAAGCCGTAAAAAGTGATTGTGGCATAAAGATCGGCTTTCAAGCTTGTAATTCAAGAGTGAGAAAAGTAAGCACAAAATCGAAAATAATACTCTGGCCACTTTCTCGACCTTCCCTAAAACAGTTTAATTAAGGACGTTCGCACGATAAATGCATTTTCTTCGAATGTTCTTAAAATTTACATTACATGTCATTTAATCAATTTAAGTACGCTTTATACGTGGAAAAAATCAATTCAACTCGCCTTTCGATATTAAAATTTGAAAAATTCAATGTTAAGCTTGAGCCTATTAACACGGAGGTCAGATTTTTTTCAGATAGCAAAAACATTATCTTCGAATTGTTGTAAAAAACTACTTATGGATTCTATGTAATGTACAGAATAATAATTGTTTGGGTTGTTTATGCACAGGAAACAAATAGTATTATTATGTGTTTTCTCTTAGGTTTTCGACTTTTTCCCAACTACTCTCAGCTTACAACCCTATTATCGACTATAGGCGTAAAAATCCGTGCCTGATTGTTGGTGCCGACGTCGAGGGTGATGGGCAGGCACTGATGCGGCTTGATGCCCGCGAGCGCGGTGTAGAGCGAGAGCTTGCCGATGGGTATGCCCATGCCCTGGGCGCCGAGGTCGCCGAGGCCGAGGATGCGCTCGCCGTCGGTGACGACGATGGCGCGCACGTCGTGCTCCGGCCAGTTCTTCAGGACGTCGTAGACGTGGCCCTTGTCGTGGATGCTGATGAAGAGGCCGCGGGGACGACGGTAGATCAGGCCGAACTTCTGACAGGCGAGGCCGACCGTCGGCGTGTAGACGAGGGGCATCATCTTCTCCACGTCCGAGCTCAGCAGCCTGTAGAACAGCTTCTCGTTCCGGTCCTGTGGGGGGCATTTTCAGAAGGACTCATTAGCTTTTTTTTTCTTTCCTTTGGGAGGGATCGCGGACTTGTTAAACTTTTAATGCATTGATTATAGAGTAAATTGTAATATTGGAAGTAGTCCGAAAAGCAATCTACAAAGTCGGAACGAAAGAAATTATTTCTCAATCAGTCTTGTCGACTGGAGATCGATTTACCGATACTCGGCTACCGAAATGGAAAGTCTCGGAATCAATCAATAAATTCAAGTGTTTCATTTATTCTCGGTCCTTTTTATACCTTCAATCACCTGTAACTTTCTAAGTGAAAAAGTGATGTTCTCGTGAAGTAAGACCGATAGATTGATTTATTAGATAATGAAGATCGACACGTGGACATTGCGAAATTTACTCGTAAGGCTTTAAACTGGTATCTCCATAAAAAATGATCGACTTTGATTACTGCTTTCAATCGCACAAGTAAAAAAAAAAATTAAACGTCTTAAAAACGTCAAAGGTTCACTCACCAGAAGACCGGTGAGGTAAATGTATTTGGAGAGTTCATCCGTGTATCTGTCGAGATTGAGCCTGCAGAGCTCGAGCTGTTCATCTTGAGTCTTGACGACCGCCGGCAGGAGTCCATGGATGCCCAGTGTTTGCCGCTCTTCGATCGAAAAGGCCATACCCTGAGGAGGAATGAATAATTAGTTGCGATGCGTTGCACTAAACTTTTTTAGAGCGCTCTGGGCGAGCTGTTAAAAAAGTTTTTACCTCGCTGCTTAATCGTTCGTGCGAGGTTTAAAAGTTCCCTTTGTTAATAAAGGTTTTTTACGGCTGTTCCAGATTCAATTTTCGATATTATTTTTAACGTTGAATGCAAGCATTAATTGCTGCTTTATGTGCTATTAATATGGTTTACAACGAAATTGAGGAAAAGTAGTGCTGCATGCACGCATTGACGTCATTCTTCAAACATTTATGATGTTTTGTGTTTCGCGAATGTAAGGACAAAACGTGAATTAAAATTGTCACTTCAAATTAATTTAACATCGAGGAAAAGTAAAAGGCTACGTTTTGAAAATTCGCTTTCACTTTTTTTCCATTGTAACTCTCGAGTCGATGACTCGGCTTTTCTTTTGCCTTGAAAAAAATAAATGGATCTGTCATTTTGCGAGTACATAATCCATTTTAATTGAACGAATGCAACGAATAGAAAAAAGTCCATTCTTTCGACGAAAGCAATTATCACGCGCAACTAAACCCATTTCCAAAGGTCTCAAGGCTTCTCATTTCCGCTAAAGAAAAGCTCCTTCTCAAAAGGCATAAAACAAAGCGAGCAAGAAAATTGCACGGAGCCGAGAGTCGATAAGGCGCAAAGTGCGCGCGGCCCTGACCGAGAGAGAGAGAGAGTACGTCTGCGCGACTCGGCGGATTTTCCGTGCCGAGCACCAAAGTGCGAGATATTCCACTGTCAGGGACTGCGTTGCACCGATAACAGTGATCAGCTGACGCGCAGATAACCATCGCGCCGCTTTGTCGGGCTGCCCCTTTTCTCTCTGTCACCTGGTTATATCGATCGGCTGCGATTACCTCAACGAGAAACACACTCGTCGTGCCGTTCGCGAGTTAAAGCAGACTTTATCGACGGATTTAAAAATGCACTTGATTCGTGTTCAATTTTTTTCCTCCTAACGATATATTTGATTTAAACGCCAGTTAAAGGCAATGGGTGCGACGTGTTTTTCGATTTTTCATTCTAACGACAATAAATAAGAAAGCCACATTACATCTTGGGCTAAACAACCGATACGAGTTACGTAAGACGCGATAAACGTAGTCGTTACATCGGCGCTTCTCTCGACAGACTGAAAAGGCGCTAATACAAAGTTGTTTGTATACAAACTCGAATTAAAAGCGCGCTACGGCCGCTCTAGAAAATAACGTCTCTACCTTGGACGTCGACGCGAGTCACTGCCGCGCGAGAAAAAAATATGGTACATATACCCCGGCGCAATTAAATCAGAATTCTGATCTTTTGGAGCGAGGCTCGATAGCCTCGGGCCCCGTGTCATTGACGCTCATTTTTCGCTTGTCTCCATTTTTGCCTTACAGCCTATCTGCTGCGTTACATAAACGGCTCTTGCACTCGATGTGTGCCATTATTAATCGTGATCTTATTGTCGACTGCCCCCGGGGCTGGAAGAAATTTTTATTTTTCCCTCGATTACTCGTTTCATTTTAATCGTTCAACAAACGTCTAAAAATATTCGGTAATCAAACTCGTCAGATTTTGGATACATTACGCGGACGCTCCTCGCTCGAACAAAAAACCTCGTCGAACCCAGCCCCCCCCGCTCATCGACGGCATATTCGATCGCGCTTAAAATTCCGTGAAAACCGTCACGCGACGCCGTAAATCTAAACGTTGAACCTCGCGACATTAACGATATTCGTGTACGTCGGCGAGTCGCCGATGAATAATCAATGGGGAGGCTGGCGATCTTTGACCAAGCCGCCGTTGCGTCGTCGTCGCTCTTTACCATATTTATTGGCGAGAGTGGCCTTTCCGCCGCGTCGGTTCTCGGGCCGTCGGCGTGTGTATTGTCTCTCGACGCGCGTAACGAGCGAATTGACGGGAGAGGCCCACGATTGGATTCGAAGCGACAATTACGCGCGAAATGGTTCGCCGGGGAGTTCGGGTATTGTTTGTCGAACGAGGAATATAGATTTTCAAGTTTCGAATAATGCTGTTTCCTCGAGCGGAATGAGTTTGCACGAATGGCAATGCGAAACTTGCGGACGAGAGATTTTAGATCTATTCAAATTGCCCTTTTTTCGCTCTAATTTAACGATGTATGTAGTAATCTCTGACCTTTATTTTCCCTCATTAGATTCACAAATAGTGCTAGATTTGAAATTCCTATTTTATTGCTACAGCGTTAATCTGATAATATGTTAAATCAACTTAAAAGTACTTAAATTGCCGAGTTTTAAAAACATTGCTCGACTATTATTAGAAAGCCTTATCTTCGCTTTAAAAAGAGGATTCTTATCAGTATGCGTGCAGACATAATATAAACCGAATAAAAGTTTGACTTTTAACGAGGGCAGGATAGACTAATCCTCCAAATGTATGAATTTATTATTGAAGCCTACTTTGCACGGGTTAAATTTAACAATTTTTAATAAAAGCCAGATTTCGAGCGACTGCACAAATACCATAAACGAAAGCCTTAAAAGAAATCACTACGATTATTTATAGATAATGGCAAAAAAGGTCAAATCTAAATTCTACTCGAAAAATTCTCTAAATTTTGGGCAGAGAAATAAATGGTTTGCAAAAGTTGTGCGTACACTAAAGATTTTCTTCGATCGAACTTGAATACATAAAAGTGGAACTCTCGGCGCAAGAAACTAGAAGAACAGAGGCCAAAGTCACCGGCGGAAAAAAAAAACAATAAAAGTAACAAGCCTACCTTGAAAAAAAAAAAAAAAAACAAGAAGAACCGAAAAATCCTTGAAATACGAGCGCAAAAAGGCAATACACTCCTCTCGCGTCGACGGCAAACGAATCCGTGAAAACATTACCCTTCCATCGATGGACAGCAGGGCCTCGGGGACGCGAGGCAGCCGCTCCTCGTTCGGTATCAGTGTCCACCAGTCGTTCTCCATGATCGGCCGTGTCCTCTCGGAGATGTCGCCGGAAGCATGACAGAGAGAGAGAGACAAGCGCGAGAAGAGAGAGAGAGCGGCGTCGCCGTCGCCGTCGCGACGCTGACTCGCAGGGGGTAAAAGACCGGCGCGCACCTGCAGACTCCCCCCCGGACGGAGGGAGAGAGCGCCGCCGCCGCCGCCGCCGCCACCGCCGCCGACGCCGCGACAATCGATATTTTGCCGGAAATTCAGGCCGATGCACTTTGCCTTACTTCCCGGACAACTTCTCGTCGGCGCCCTGCGCGGCTCCCCCTCGGATGAGTTCCGCGTTTATTGTATAACCGCCGGCTATTTTCACCATGCTTATAAGACCCTACAGGCTACGACTCACGGTAGAATGTTGCAAAGTACCGGCCTTTATTGAAGTATTGACCAAAGTCTCTTTGGTGTCGTGTTGAATGAATATTTTGCTATTGAGGCTTCTCAAAACACTGCATTTTCGAGTTACGTTAAATTGGACTCTTTTCGCGTACGGGACGTGACCTGTTTTACGTTCGTATTTATTACTACTATATTTTGCGCGATTGACGAGGGGATAACAAGCGCTTGCTTCTCGGTAGTTTGAGGTTTTTTGGGTAGAATAACGATGTAAAAAGCTAAAAAAATCTGGTACATTCTAAGACATCTAAGACATCTTCTACTTTAGTACAGAAAATTATTTTTACGAGTTGAAAATTTACTTTTCATTAATCGATTTAAATAACAGGGAGTAAAAAAATTTAAATAACGGAATAAGCATAAAATAAGAACTCAGGTTGGAGCTAAACGCTATCGTTAGAAGCCGCAAACATTGGATTACGCAACGCGTTTCAAAGTCCATCCGAGCGCAGCGATCGCAAACCGTTTTCGTTCCCGCGTCGCGAACGCAGGCAGGCAGGCAACGAGAGAAAGAGAAGAGAAGAACTTCCGCGCGTCGAATATAATAAACGCCGAGTCATCGGTGCACTTCGACCCCGCCGAGGATGCGGGCCGACCTCGAAGACGAGACGTCGAGTCGCGAGGAGAGACGAGCGGTTAGTTAAATGTGTCGCTTGTCGATGCGGCCTCTCTTTGTTTTCGGTTTGTTGTTTCAGGAAAGATTTTTAGTTTTAGTCGGCTTCTTAATTAATGGTGATGAGATAAAAAAAAAATTGTCGAAAACAACTGTTTAAAATCAATTGTCGGTTGTGTAAAGTTTTTTGTGGAACGTTTTATACGAAGGAAGGATGAAAAGTCTGACTTCTTCTGTTGTAACAAGCAAAGATTAATTGAAAGCAATTTTCTTTACGAATTAGAGTTACAATGAACTTTAGAAAGCTAATCAGTTTTCTCATTATATTAAGGTGAAAGTCCAATTCTTTCTAGATACAGAGATTTCGAGCTGTAAAAGATCATACGTTAAAACTCTCTCTTAAAAAATTCAAAGCGATATGTAATTAATCTGACAAAAAAAAAAAGCTTTAGGAATTGGAAAAATGTTTCAAAAAAATTTTGTTGGTTATTTTTTTGGAACATTCTTTATATTTCTTTAATCAAGCTAATTTTTAGGTTACTTACAGTAGGTAAGAAAGCTCGTAATCTATATTTTTATTTTTTATAAAAAATACAAATTTAAGCTAATGAAAGAGTAAATAAATATTAATACAAAAAATGCATTAATTATTAATAATTACTACAAGTCAATTTAACACCTAAAATTTGTTGATTATTCTCGTTTACAGTATCGCTTGACAATGAAAAATAAGGCCAAGAATAAGCCGATGTTAAAAAATGTATTACTAATTGATAAAATTTGAAATATTCTTGTAAAAATTAGTAAAAAAAATTCTACCTTGAAAATTTTTAAACGAGAATGTAGTCTCCGATTCGAATTATCAGTTATGTAAGGCGAAAAGACATGAAGACTAATTATTCTGCGATATTATTTACTATAATCTTTGCTGACTCATCTTAAACGTATATGTGTGTCAGAAAAAGTTTTCGAATAATTTGAATTCGAATCTCTATTACTTTCCGTTAAAATAACCAGGTCTTTTAACCACAAAATTTGAATAAGCCACAATGACTCCTTTGTTTTTTACCGCATAATCAAGTTGTTTCCTTTGTTTGTTGAGGCAAATGAGCCGCATAAGCCTCGGACAATAACCGCCAAATTTCAGAAATGAGGGGAAATCGCAGAATCAAAACAACTAATTACAGCCTGTAAAAGATAAACGTCAAGTCGATTCCGATAAAAAGACTGGCAAAAATGTTTTGTCATTCCGCTGGATCATGAAAGTAACGTAATTGAATTAGAATGTTTTGAAGAGAACGAAAACGTTTTTAACAGGAAAAACGTAACTGCACCATTTGTAAAACAGACATTATGTATACGGATTAAACTAAAGAATAAAGATTAACTATCAAGGGATAACAAGATCTTTCATTAACATTTTAGCATTATCGGTAGTTTTTCATAAATAGGCAGATTCTTTTGCAAATAAAATTATGTAATGAAGCTAAATCAACAGGCTGCCTTTTAGTTGTACAAGGCTCCTTTTAATTATAATCTTGTTAATCATAAACAACTCATATTTTCTACTTTGCCAGATTAAAAAAAAAACGTATTCTTTCATAAGCATTAATTAAGAAAAATAACGCATTTAATTATTCAGTACGCTTTACTGCAGATTAATCTTTGTAAAAAACAATTCTTAATTAGCAATTATTATTTTTATTAAAAACTAGGATCGAGTCAAAATTTTTTTTGCTAAACAATTACAAGAGGTCATACAATTTCCCATACCAAAGTCAGATCTGTTCACCTACATACTTTTTAAGAAAGAGTCCACATTCCTTTTAAGTACTCATAAAAAATTCCAACAAAAAATACCGTTAAGGAAAAAAAAACAAAGGCTCAACCTTGAAATCCAAATCGAGACCGGTCATTAGAAGATAAATTGAAAGGAGTAGATCAGTCATTACTGCAACAAAGAGCAGACCTGATATTATATTTTAAAGAAGAATAATTTATATTAGCAAAGAAGGCTATCAACTAAATATCTCTTCAAAAATAATTCAATTCGAAAGCATCTAACCAGACGGACTGCTCGTCTTTAAAAAAAAAAAAGAAAAAGGCAAAAACTCTTTTTGCAGTCGATGCAGTCGCCAGTGCGACCGATGAAGAAAAAAACGCTTGAAAAAAGCAACGCGCGCGATAAAGTTAATTGGCGAGCCTCTGCTGCGACGTGTGCAAGTGTCAATAGACTCTGCCGGCGAAATAGTGGGTCAAACGAATGCGAAATAACTGCAAGTCAAGAGCAGGGAATATAACACACGTGCTAACTGTTTCGCTCTCTCTCTCTCTCTCTCTCTCTCTCTCTCTCTCCTCCTTTCCATTTCGCTGCGTGGAAGTTTCCGTGGGCCTCCAAATCGAGCCTGACGTCAGCGCATTTTGGCGAATATTGCACGAGCCGCCGGAAATTCCCCTTTCGAAAAGATTTTTTGACCGACAGATAATGTTTTTTACTCGACGGCTTTACTTTTACTTTTGTTCGCTCGCCGATCGAGAGTTTCGATGCGAGAAGTGTGTGTATTTTCAATTTAAAATTAAGACTTTTTCATCCTCGTTTATATATCAAAATATATATGGGCTTTTTAAAGTACATTGAAATAACGTGTTTATTCAGAGCTGAAATTTCATGAATGAAGACAGATTGAATGAACAGATAGACTATTATTCGCCATTTATCATGAGAATCATATTTTTCTGTTCTACATTTTTAACCCTTCCTTCGTTATTTTTTATTATTACTGAATGAGAATATTAGTCAAAAGAAAGTTTAGTTTACTTATAATTTATTTATTTTTACGATAAATTGCGATTAAGAACTTGGATTCAAGTAAGTAACGAGTATTAAATTATGCAAATAGCAAATTATGCAGCGTGCAAAAACAAGATGAATCTAGAGCTTGCAAAAGGCTAAATGTATATAATGATTTTTTATGTTAAAAAATTGATTTCCTCCTCGCCTTCACGACTATCCGGCTAAATCTACCGTCTCAAAAAGTACCGACTCATTGTTATACTGAACAATACTCAACCTCAAAGTTTCGGTGAGTATATAATACTGCTTTACCAAGTTTCCAACGCGTGTTTTTGTTACAGAGCCGCTACTTTATTGTGATCTAAAAGGGTGCCTTAAAACTTTATATCTAATTAAGTGCGTCGTGCTTTGTATTTTAATTACCGATTAATTAATTAAAAGCTTCTCTCTTAGCGGTAAAATATGACCGTCAAAGATAAATCGCAAACCGTTCGCAAAAATTCTTTCCCGCAATTTCTCCGCCGAGAAATTTGAATGCGGAATTTCATCACGCGAGTCGAGGATGCTCGCGCGTCTCACCTTCCTCGAGCGTATAATATATAATTGCTTGCATTATCGCTTCTTTCGAAGCGCCGATAACCGCAAAATCTATTTAATCCGATCGTTTGAATAATTGATCGCGCGGCTCGTCCGCTTCTCGTCGTTCGACGCGCAAAAGCAATTTCGCGAGTTTAGAGCTCGTCCCAAGGCCAAACGCAACGTACGCATGTGTGCGCGCTCGTCTGTGTGTCAAACAGAACCCCAAAAATCGATGGCAAAAAGGAGGAAGAACTCGTCTTCGTCGTTGGCTTTATCGAGCGAGTAGCCGGTCTATGTACACGCCGCGACATTCAAGTGCAAGGTTATGAAATACAATCGATTAAAAGCGATATGCGTCGCGTTAAAAGAGCAGATCCGTTTTTAACGCCTCCTTTTAACACATTCGCTCGTGTTTTCTGTCTGCTCTCCCGTCTAGGAAGCGTGACTTGGCAGAAGAGACACCCACCTTGTTGAGCTGGGGATTCAGGACGTGATCGATCCCCCTGACGAGCGCGGGGGACGACGACTCCCCGGAGCCCCTCTGCCCGATCTGATCCCTCTCGAGCGTGAACATCTTGCTGTCCGGTGGCGGCTGCTGCTGCTGCTGCTGCTGACTACACTTCCCCTGCTGATTGGCCTTGTTCTGTAGCAGGTCGCCGAGCGTGCGATACTGCTGCCTGAAAAGCAAGTGGAAGCGGCGCGGCGCCGCTGCTGTCAGTCGCTGCGTGCTGACTTTGACTTTGCGCCGTGTGCGTGTGTACGAGTGCGCGCGACTGCGGCGGAACAGCTGATCGCGAGCGAGCGAAAAATAGAGCGCGACTACGAGAGAGAGACTGCTGCGGGACGCGACCGGCCCGTTGTGACGAGGGGACGCGGCAGGCGGCGAGGTTTAAAAGGTGCGGAGGCGTCCCCGGGAGTGGTGGCGGCGGCGGAGGGGAGGGGGAGCCCGCGCACCGGACGCGTCGCGATAGCGGCGCAAGCGCGAGCCGAAGGTGCAGTTTATTATCAAAGCGGCGATGATAGTGACCTGAGCATTTCTTTTTTTTTTTTTTTTTTTTTTTTTTTTATTCAACTCCGCTGCGGGGCTGGATGTGGAATTGCGGCCTGTCGTCGATTTGCGGCTTTTGGGGGTTGGATCTCCGGGCGTTTGTTGTAAACAACTGAGGGAAATTTTCGGGGACGGAAACAAGCGAAGGATGTAGCGGCGGTTCCAAGCGGCATCGAGTGGTTTCTTGAACGATAGTTTTTTTTTTTTTTTTTTTTTGGTGAAAAAAAAACTGGATTCGGAGCTGCTTTTTTCGTAGTGAAATTCCGAGAAAAACAAAATTCCTAACTATATTATAGCGATTATTAATCTTTGAAAGTTTTTACTGTCTCTATCTTTCGAAAAGCTTTTTAAGTTGCATAAAAATTTATAAAAGATTTTAATTTTTAATTAGTTGTAAAAAAATACGAGCTTGTATGGAATTAATTTAGATAGAGCGCATCGAATTTAACTACTTAATTTGAAAAAAAATAAAATTATATTAATAAAACGGCAAAATTATTATTATAATAATTTACCAAAATTCATATCTTTATCAAAATAAACAAGTGCCTACATTGGCTCGTTCGAGATAAGGAAACAACTAAAAGTCAATGAGTAACTATATTTGCATGCATCTTTCATGAAAGAGAGATAAATTTAAAGTTTACGTTTTGCTAGCGCGTAACCGCAATCGCATGACTTTTTTCTCGTCGAGCAGCAATAAACAGAACGATCCGTTCGAACTTCGAAGCACAGTTTTTCCGTACATTAAAAACAAGATTTATTAACGAAAGCGTTAGAAAGCAAGCTACGAAGGTGTAACAAAGAACGAGCTGCCTTTGTTAAAGAGAGGTGCCAAGCTTACTTGAGCGCCATCGTATCGTCCTCCAAGGACTCCCGATTCTCAGGCTCGACCGCAGCGGGGAACTTGCCGGGACACCTGTCTTGAGCCTCGACCGCAGTGGAGAACTTGGCCGCGGCCTCCCTGAGCTCGGCGGCTAACCTGACGATCAGCGAGCGTCTCGTCATGCCGGGACAAAAAGCGCGAGAGAGAGAGAGAGAGGAAAAGACAATCGAGCGCGGCCGGCTTACTTACTGATAGGACGCCGACACGCGATGCTACTGGGCTTCCGAGAGTTTCCCCGGCGGAGGAGAGAGAAGCTCCGAGAGCGATAAGGGATCGACGGACGGATCACGCGGCGAGCCACGATCGCGTCACGGGCTCGGCATCGGGCCTTGCGGGGATGACGTGATCCTCAGCTGAGCTTGAGCATCTGATTTTGCGCGGCTCGCTTCTTCCACGAGTGCCGGGTTCTTTCGTCATCCGAGTTAAAGGCGGCCCGAGAGCGGCAACCGGCTTCTCATAAGTATTCTAACTGATCTTTTTTTAATACCGTGGAGTCAATTTTAAAGTTACAATAGTTCAAGTCAAGTAATGATGAGTTATAGTTATTTTTCTATTTACATCGTCAAAATTACGTGTACATTTATTGTACTTTTCATTAGAAATATAATGATGTATTCGAATGCATAACGAATTCGGCTCTGTTATTATCTAATTCAATGAATTTTAATTACATGTAATTATGTAATATTTAATCTTCGTACACGATAAATAATTTGACGAGGCAGAACGCGCCAGATAAACGTCGATTTTACTTAAAAAAAAAAAAAAAACTTGGCAATAACTAAAATAATAAAGTAGAGTACTTGCACCGATATTATCCGCGAGTACAATTTTATTATCCTCGTTATTGTCCCGACTTTATCTACTCGATTAATATTTATACAGGCAATGAAAAACGCGCCGCAATCAACTCCCGATCGGCTGAATCGGCAGAAAAAACGAAAAACATATACAATCCGTCGCGCATATCCGGCATCATCAGCAGATCAGCAATGATCCGCCTCGGTCCGGACTCTCGCTATCACCGTCGGGAGAGAGTAAGCACTTACGCTTTGGCGGCGTCGCACTGCGTCTCCTTGCATCCCTTCGAGTTCTGCGCCCCCATGATCCTGGACTGCCGCTGATGGCTGCCTGCAACGATCGACAATATATATAAAACTCGTGCCACTCACTTCCGAGCCTCGATCGACTGGCGCGGCGCTCGATTTTTCCGATCGATCCTCGCTTTCGCGGCATGTGCATTATTGTCGCGGCCGACGGCGACGCTTGTGTGGGCGATGCTCGCGGTGGGGGGCGGCTTTATTGCCCGCGAATGTCAAAAGCCGAGCGCGGAAAGTTTCGAGCGAGCGGCCGATTGGTAGAGCTTTAGATTTGCCGGACTGGCTTCGCTTGCTTGTTTAGTCTGATAAGGATGTCGAGGTGTAAGGGAACTCGATTGAATCGCTCGAAAAATTTTACAGCTTATTTTCGCCTGCAGGAGCTGTGGAATTTTTCTATCAATTGTATTAAGAGTGTATTTCTTGGTTAAAAATAATGGAAAAGAAACGCGTTTTCAAAACATATTCGTCGCAATTGAATCTTGGCTTTGTCTTATCACCTGTGCACAATCCGTTACAGCAAAGCAAACTTGTGATTCGATGTCAAAATAAAACCCGTAGTGTAATGTATAAAAAAATGAACTCTATTATCTGTGTAATGAAGTAGTAGCTAAAACATTGAAGTTTGCTGCATAATAGACAGGTCTAAATTTTTAACGAATTCATATATGTATACGTCAGAAAAATAGTCAACAAATTGCGATTGCCTTACCGGGCCCAAAATAGAAATGAAAAATTTTTCCCAAACAATAATTTCGCAAATCGCGAGCCTGAACGTAATCTTTCTCAATAGCCCAATTTCTCGATTCGCAATAGAGCGGCGACTCTTTCGGGCCGCACTCGTGCACGCACAGGTGCGCGCGGCCTGCGTAATCGGCGCATCGCAAATCGCGATTGTCGTCACCGCGCAACTCGCGACTGTCCGTAAACACAACGTATGACGAGGCGCCGATCTTCGATGTTGCCGATAACCGAGATTCGGTCGCGCGCGAGTCGCCAAATTTTTGTTTGTTTATGTGCGCGAAGGCTCGACGGGCGACCTCGTTAATTCCATTGCTTTCACTCGAAAGAATATATCTTTTACGAGAGCCGAGGCGAAAGTTTTTTTTTTTTTTGCAAAACGAAACGCTCAAATTTTCATGCTTGATTTTTCAATACA
This sequence comes from Ormyrus labotus, assembly GCA_035582975.1. NCBI lineage: Eukaryota > Metazoa > Arthropoda > Insecta > Hymenoptera > Ormyridae > Ormyrus > Ormyrus labotus. Next base: position 10,654,390 of record JAWWEO010000045.1, on the reverse strand, counting down.
ATTTTTCAGTGCGACAGTTTTCTTTCGCAATTTTTAATGACTAAATCGAGTAGGCTCGAAATCTATTTTAAAAGAAATAAACTGTAATATTTGGATTATTATACGTTAGAAAAACTGTAAGCAGCTCGATTAAAAATCACGGCATTGATTGTGTAATACTTCGCAATGGAAAAACCTTTGTTTTAGTAATATCCTTGAAGGAAGGCCGTGCAAAGTGCAGCATAAAACAATCTCCAGTACTTTAACTTCTGAAGGTCAGTAAATCGGTAACGACTCGAAACCAAGTACATATAAATCAATTTAAGAATCACTTTAAAGAATATCTTGCGGTAAAGTTCGCTCAAAACTTTCAATATTCAAAAACCGAATTCGCAATCGAGCGCTCTACCACTGAATCACTGTTCTTTACTGTGACTGTACTCGTAAAAAGAAATTTTTTCTAATAATAAAAAAACACTATTGTAAAGGCATTTTTTTGTAAACAAATGAAGTGAGTCAACGATTGTTTAAACTATAACCACTTTGAGCGAAGCAGTTCTTTTCTGTTGCACTGTAATAAATTTCCGAAAAATTTTGCACACTGTGTATAAGATTTATATGAAAATGAAACTATATTTTACTGGCTTCTATTTGCTCGAATGAAAACGAATATAGCTTTATTCAAAGTGAAGTTAAAAATTAAGAATTTTAAAACCTTCGTACAAAATGTATACTGCGTTTGCTTTCAAAAACCAATAAACGACTGTTGTTCGATTAAAAACTCGCGTGTGTAACGGAGAGACGCTGAACGCAAAGGTGACGAGTAACGTGAATCTCGCTTGCGAAGGCTTCGCGGCGCTCCGAAGGATACTCGCGAGCGAACTGCGAGCCTCTCACGCAGGTACCCATCTCTTGCTCTTGATCCTTGTCTTCCCTCTCCGCTTTCGCGGCTCCGCGGCGTGACGGAGAGATTTTCCCTTTCGCGGCTGGATTTTGAAACCTTGCTCAGGCACCTTGTGAAACGACCTTTTAGATTAAAAAGCTCGATGGGAACAGGAGTTGCATTTTCAAATCTGCCGAAATCTTGTTGAATTAATTGTTTGCTAAAGAATTTACTGCACTTTTGCAACTTTTATTTTCTTCTTTTAACGTATAAAAATGTAATCTTTTTATAAATTCTTATTATGTAACTTATTGTCAAATTCAGTAATGATAAAGAAATAACTTAACAAGCATCATGAATTTTTAACTACATGCTAATATCATTAACTAATAGCATCGTATATAGAGTGGACAAACATTTGATAATCCATAATGAACAATATTATATTAGATTATATTAGAATTTCGTGTTCTGCAAATTTGTCATACAACATAAGATTTTCAACTTTTCTTTGAACTTGTATTTGTGAATTAAAGTTGAGCTTAATAATAACGTAGATAAATAAGATAATATTGGAGATTCATGTTTGTAATATTTTCCCAAGCTTCTAATTGATATTTTATTAATAAATAGTATAAATGCACGATTCACATGGTGTAGAAATTCATGTTTAATTGCCATACATGATTTAAAAAAAACGTTCAAGTGTTCAAATAGTCCTAATGCTTTGTCACAGTCAGTTTTTGTTGTTTTTTTCTTTAAGACAACTAAACTTTTAATTTAGTTTCTTGAACGATAACTTGACTTTGAAAATATCAATTTTTTATTTTATTTCTCGTTACAATCTTTTATGCATATTTTACATTTCTTTAAACGAAATAAAAGAGCTGATTTATTGCCATGAATAAAAGCTAATTCTTGAGAATCATTTGAAGTTATTGATACACTTTGTGCATACACGTTTTTTGGGTTTATTTGCTGTATATATTTTAGATCAATAAATTTTGTTTCATTTTTACATTCAATAAAATTTTTTTCATTTTTTTATTTAGATTTAGCTGGATTTTTTTCAAACAAAGAATCCAGTTGTGTCACAATATTGTTTATAAGTAATTTCAAAAACAATCCATCCTCTTCCATCTTCTCGTTTAATTCTTAGTTTGAAAACTGTAGTTTAATTTTTTATTCAAATAAAATGATTTAAATCTTTATTACATTATAAAATATACTATAAGAATCATGTTTTTTACAAAAGTATAGTATTATTTACTTAGAAATCTAAATCTTCTGATTCAGATTCATCTTCATAGGAGGAACATCCTATTCTCATGTCAATATACCAAGTACCAAAGTATTGAGTATAAATATTATCTAACATACTTTCTAAAAGTTTATAATCTGAACAATGAACTGTAATTTTATCTGCAAGTATTTTCATTGCATTTATTGTTTGCTGCAATAATTTTGGAGAATATTTTATATTTTTTTGAGAGTAAATCTTTGCAATTTCTGAACAATTGTTAAAAATATTTTGAAGTTCGAAAAACGTTGATGGTGTTACTGTTCCTATATCCTGTAAAAAAATAAATATTCTATATATATTAAGTTACAAAAGGTTGAAGTACTTTTTATAACATACCTCAAGAGTTGGTACACTGATATGGGACCAATTTTCTAAACAAGGAATACATGTACATTCAAAATAAAATTTTTTTTTAAGTAATATGCATCTTTCTTCTTTATTTTTTTCTAAAAAGTTACTAAAGTAGGACAAAAAAAGCTACGAAAAAAAAAATTATTTTCATCAGAGATATTATTTTAAACTAGAATTTAATATCAAAGTGAGTAATTTTACCTGAGATTCTTGTTTTATAGGTTTTACAGCATACGAAATTAAATAATTGTCTTTTGCAAAAAGTAGCCTTATATTAGGATCACAACTATGATTAAAAAGACTGGAAAATCCGGTAAAGCACAGTGCATATCCCTTTTGGAAAGCAAGTTCCTTTTTTTTTGAAATCTGAAATAATGGAAATATTAATAATAAAAAATAAAAATTTAAAGTTGTCAAGTATTTTATTTACCTCAAAGGAATTTTGTCGAATAGTATAAAGAATTCGAATAAATAATGCCCCTACAAAGACTATATCATTATTAAAGGCCATTTCTAAATCTGTGCTAAAATTCATCTGTTTCCCAAAAAATGTAGTTTTAGTAGCCAATAGTTTTAAATTTGAACAAATTTTGCTTAACATTATAGTATTATAGTCAAGTGGAGTATTATTAAAATCATTTTGCAAACTAAAGCAGCTTTTGGCTTTGTCAGCATGATATATTCCATCTGTTGAAAAACCTTTTGTTCTAGGATCTAAAATATGCATAAATAATAAAATAATTTTGTATTGTATTTTAAACTTATAAAATTTAAAATGATATAAAAATAATACCTTTACATTGTTCAATTTCTTGTAGCATTTTTTGAAACTCATAAATACCACCAATTTCATGAATAGTTTTAAGTGCCAACCTTATTGCACATGACGAAAGATCTAAGTCAACATCCCACGCATATGGTAAAATAGAGCATTCAAACTGATGAAATTCGGTCCAAGCTTCTGATCTACATTTTTCTGAACAGTAAACTCCATAAATACAATGATTGCAAGGAATTGAAGCATATGCAGGTTTTATGCAATTTGAGCAATAAAGATAAAGTCCATTTTTAGTTAGAAATTTATAATAACTTTTTTCAGTTGCAATAATTTCACCAATTTCAATATCTCGTGTAGCAATAATATGCCTGCCCCACTTTTTAGTATAATTTATTGCTAATGCTTCAGAAGCACAAGGAACCTCTTTGCTTCGTTTAAATTCAAAAAGATGTTGGTCATTTTTTTTATCACATGCTTGTTTTTTCAGTTTTCCAGTTTGAATATCATTTAAAACATTATGCAATCTATTTTCAAATTCATTCTTTAAGTCATATTTTAATTCTAATTCTGAAATTTGGTGCAAAGCTTCTTTGCATACATTTTGTGCTAAATTTATATTTAATATTGCTAAGCATTCAGCTTTTCGAACTAGCAACTTAGAAGTTAAGAATTTACACTTAGTTACAGCAACAGCTCTGTCACAATCTTTTATACATTCTTTATATTTTTTTAAATGAAACAATAAAGCTGATCTATTTCCAAAACCAAGAGCAAGTTCTTCTGAGTTATTTGGAGCAAAAGCAATAGTCTGCGAATACAGTTTCCATGCTTCTTCATGAGTGCTTTTAGTATGCACTTTACTATTATAAAATGCATTTCCTCTTTTCCTATACTCAGTCGAATCTTTGAAATTCTTTTGTCTGTGACATCCTTGTAAATCTGGAATATAAGACGAAAGCAAATACTTACGTACATGTGCTTTCTCTTTCGGCAAAATATTTTTGAATTCTTCCTCCATTATTTAACATTTACTATATATTTCTATAAAGCGATAAAAATATAAAATATATTAACAATACGATTTATTTAGAAATAAAAGGTTTAAAAATTCCTTTTACCTACAGCTTTATATCGCGACAACAATAAGATCATTGATCTTTATATACTTAAGATTGATTCTTGATTCTTTTGTTTCTTACTCTACGTAGAGGTCGCACTTTATTTAAAGCAAACCTACTTTTTGTTTACAACAATGCTCATAATCGAACTCAAAATCCGCTTCTAGCTAAGTATATATCTCAAATTTGATGATATAAATTTTATATACATTTAAAAGCATGAAAGCATAATCCTGCAGAGTGCTGACGATCGCACATTCCTAGAATGAAACTTCCTAGAATTTTTAACTTGATGCACTTTATTCTTTGCATGTAAATTCAAATAAAATCAAGATTAATTACAAGATTTTTTCACATTTCAAGCAGAATATTTTATTAAAAATATAGCTCTAATATTTTTAACGTGGAAAGTTGTGAACAAAAGTTATGTTTTACTGACACTTATTGTCAGAATACTTCATTACGGACTAGGACCACGCACGGCTAACGTTATTATACTCAATGGCTGATAAACTTATCTTAGACATACGAGTAGCTACCGAACAAAAAAAATTAGCACATTCTTTATTTGGTTTGTGAAAATCAGTAAAATAAACAAAGAAGTACTATCAAAGAGCATTATGTTATAAGGTAATGAAAAAGCAAGTTCCAACGAGTTTAAATAAAAACAGTGAAAAAAGTTTTAAACAAAGTTTAATAATATCTTAGTTATATTACATTTAATATCTAGTTATACTTTATATGCTGAAAATGTTTCACGTAAGTAACTATTAGCTGTTCAAACTATGTATTAAGTCAAGATAATTATTTTTCAAAAAAATTAATAATTATCATTATAAAAACTAATAATATCGTAATAAATTATTATATTAATATAATAAATTATATTTCTAATATTTTTAAATAATCAGGAAATTTTTGTTTTACAAATAAAATTATTTAAAAATCATGCATACTTTTTCTAGGTGTCTTCCAAAACTCTGGATCATGGATTTTATTTTAACATTGTCATAAGTTTTTCCTTGTCCATTCAGATTATCTCTCCATTTTTCAAAAGTTATGAGCTTTTTTCGCTAAAATTTAAGAAAAATCGATGTTTTTTTAATCAGTTATAACATTTCAACAGTTAACTGTATAAAAGTATTTTAATACTCCACTTTTGAAAGGTGAGATCAAATACTAAAGATTATAAAAATTTTATCCAAAAATCTTTATTTGTTGAAAAGTTATAGTTAACAATAATTTTGCGGATTTTTTTATGCTATTTTATTGGTAATTTTTTGTTTGACTATGCTATGCTTTTGAACAAAAAAAGAATTAATTTCAGCTTTCAAATGTCGAGTATTAAAATACCCTCCAGTTCAAAGTTGAAGTTATAATTGATTAAAGAAAAATCGATTTTTCTTCAATTTTGTATAGATGGGCTTTTTTCATATTTTTATATGAGAAAACTTATTCCAAAATTAAAATAAAAACGTGATCCAGAATTCTGATAGACTCATAATTAGAAAATATTTAATATTCTGTGCTAGCTTGCATTAACTTTTCTTGCAATATTCTTTTACATTTTTCAAATGAATTATGAATGTTTTCTTGTATAAAATACTCTTATCATTGCAGATTTGTATTAAAAACTTTTAAAATATAATTTATTCTTCTGAAATGTATAAAGCTAATGTTATCTGACAAGAAGAATGCACAGGATTTGGGTCCCAGATTTGGCCCAAACTTCAATACACATCTCCACTTACTTCATCGATAACTTTTGTCGAGTTTTAAGGCTTAACACTTAGTCAAACTGCAAATATTAAAATTAATATTTTGCTGTGCCTTACTATTATCGTCTGGGCTGAACGATAATAGCAAAATCTAATTTAATTCCACCTGAATCAACTCTATTTGCTTCCTGCAACCAAAATAAATATATTTTACATATTACTGAATACATTCAAGCATAACAAGCTTGATTAAGGTACACAGTGCATCATAAATATGCTAAAAATCAATTTTTAGCATTATTCTGACTTAAAAAATAGTTTTATTAAATTATTAAATAAATGTGAATTACCTTTCTCTTTTGCTGCCTTCTTGACTGCTAAAACTTGCCCTGAAAAACAGACAGAACACAAAGTATCTATTCAAAGATTGAAATTAAAATTTTTTTTTTAAATAATAAGTGTACTTATCTGAAAGCCAGTTCTTTTTTTAAGTTAAAGCTGATTACTGCATGAAAATAATTTGGATTGTACAGCTCCAAACAATTTTTACTTGCATTCATCACACGTAATGACCTTATGAAGTAGAATAAGATTATTTTCATTCTTATAAATACTTAGAAATATTCAATTTATACTGATTGCCTGTTGAAATACTGGAAAAACAATGTACAATACTATTTGAAAGACAAAACATAAGCACTTGAAGACATTTAACTTGTCACTCTAACTGCAATTTGTAAAAAAATTATAAACGTTAATTATTTATCTTGTGATTCTCTAAAATATCTAAGACACTCACAAAAATAATATTTGTTTTTGAAAGCAAGAATTTAACCATACTACTAATCTCATGTTATAACATAGCTAATACTGTGGCCATTTAAGGTAGTTGTGATGCAACGTATAGAACTTTTAAAAAAAATTCTTAGCATACTCATCTATCATCTGTTTACGTAAGTGATGATATATGTAATAAAGTTAACTTTTATGAACTGCAAAAAAAATTAAGAAATCAAAATTTGATATTTTAAATAAAAAGATATGATTTTATACCTTGATTCACAACTACCTAAAAGCCTTAAACACGGTCACAGATCACAGCACAGCCATTTTTTTTTTTTTTTTTTTTTTTTTTTTTTTTTATCCTTTAAA
>JAWWEO010000045.1:10582382-10647008 GCA_035582975.1 Ormyrus labotus | reverse complement strand
TACTTGACGACGTACATTCCTCTAACAGCCGTTTTGTCTAGCTCATTTATTTCCTTCACTCTATCCTTTCTAACGACTCCAGTTGCTCGCAAACCTATCTTCTGAAGATGTATAAATAAATCAAAGCAAGTAAAAAAATTATCACAATACAAATGATATTGTGATAACTTCTTGTGTACTATATTTATCAAAAGATCTTTCAACAAATACATAACAACTCGACTGCCTAGTGCAATTTTTTGCAATTTATTTGAAGTATAATTTTTCCTATCATATATATCACAATCAAACATAAAACCATCGGCCCCACAGTGACCCCATAATTTTATGCCAAAGCGAACTGGTTTATTTCGTATGAATTGTTTTATTGATAGTCTACCCAAAAGTTTGACCATCATCTCATCTACGGCAAGAGCAGTTTGAAAATAACCAAAACGCTTGATATTTCGTCTGAATATTTTAAAAATTTTCAGAATGCGCCAAACTGGGTCGCTCGAATCTTGGTTAGAATGTTTCGAATACTTTATTCCACCTTTTAGAGTCCAAAAATGATTCCTGGACACAGCTGATCTAACTATGGGACATTCTATTACAGGTTTCATTGACCAGTAATAGTGCGGGAGCGGAAGGAGTTTTGTAGCCGATGGAGGTCCACGACTCCGTTCAAGTGTTTTTTATGTATTTTTTTCCTCCTGAACACGAATTTCGAGGGTGGAAGTTCGAAAAATGGTCAGGGAAATTGTTATAAACAATTTAATTGTTTAAGGGGGTATATACTGATTTTTCTTTCCTATAAAAAGACCTGAAACAAAAAATCTATATGATTATGGTTTCTTTTTAAAATAACCATCAAAAATATAGCATATGTTGATCAAATGGGACCAAATTGTACATTGTAGGCCCATTTGATCCAGAGATATTGCTATTTTAAATTTTTTGCATTGGCGTAAACTCCAAAATGAACCGATAGATGAATTTTCATCTAACAGGGCTTAAAATCTTTGTTTTTGATGTCATTTAGGGCTGATGCATTTTTTTAATTAAATTTTTTTGGTTTAGTATTTTTAAATGACATAAAAACCAAAGATTTTAAACCCTGTTAGATGAAAATTCATCTATCGGTTCATTCTAGAGTTCACGCCAAACTCTTAAATATCATAAGTTTCAGGAAAGCATTTTAAACAAATTTTTTAATATCTTCTTTATCTTCGACTTTATCACTCATTGTAATATTATCATAGGTTGAGAGATGATTATTGTATGTATGACTATTGTATTTGACTATTAATGACCATTATAATAAGTACTTGAAAAGGGTAGCAATTCAGCTACCGAAACGTTGTACGATGAATTTAAATTCTCGCTGTACTCATTTACATCATCTCTCAACCTATGATAAATTTTTTAATAACTTACATTTCTATTGAAGTAAATAACTGCACCTTTCCAAAATGTATTACCATTGTACTTCCTCTGTACTCTAAAAACTTGGATAGCTGGCCTGAAACATAAAAAAGTTGTTCTTTTAGCTTGACAGCTTTAATATTATTGGAACTAGTATAGTCTTACCTTTCAAATCTTCTTTCTTGTAAAAACACTCATATCAAACACTTGTAACTTCACTCTTGCTGTCAGCTGATGCTTTCTGCTACTGCTCGATCGGTAAATGTTTACATTCTACCGTCTCAGTTTGAATTGAGTCCAGTTAACTGCAAAAATTATTTAAATTCTTGTCAGTTCTAACGGATTTGAACCTGGAAAGTGCATCTGACAAAATTGTTCATAGATAGTAGCTTTAATAAATATAAATAGTTGAAATTAATAAAATAAGTAGTAGTAAATTAATAAAATAAATGCTTGTAAATTGAATAAATAAATATTAAATATGGAAGTAAATATACAAAATAAAATTTTTTAAAAGTGAAAAACTAAAATGTAAAAATTAAAATTGTTTTAAAATAAATGTAATTAAAGTAATTAATTCAGTAAATAATTAAGCATTACTAAATAATGTATTCAAGAAAGAAAATTCGCTCAGGACAAAGAGGCAGAAAAGGATGTTACTCCACTAAGCCTCGAAAGAAGAAGGCATGGAATAAAAGACTTTCAACGAAACAAAATGAAGCAAGTACATCTTCAAAAAAGCTTCAAGGACAAGAGTATCCGAGCACTGACTTTCAAGGTTACAGAATTTTTGACTTCAAGGACTTGTCAGAAATAATAAATGCTGTGACCTGTTGTAAAATTTGTGGAGGTGATGTGAGTTTTAAAGAAAAGTTAAGAAAAGGTCTTGGTGGTCAATATGAATTGAAGTGTTCGAACGGCGCATTTACCCAAATTTTTGCAAATTGCAGTAAAGAAGGAAATTCATATGACCTCAATGTGAGATCAGTACTTGCTGGATGGTTAAGTGGCAACAGACTCAGTGGTTTGAAAACTTTTTGTGGAGCCATGGACCTGCCCCTGCCAGTGACTTTTAAAGCTTACAATAACCTTCTCAAAGTTTTACAAGAAGCAGCGCATGATGAAGCTGAAATAAGTATACAGCATGCTGCCACCAAAGAAATTGTTTTATCATCACTAAAAGAACCTGAAGAAGCCACGCATGATCAAGACAATCAATAACTGACTGATGACGATGACCCAAGAGAGGAGTTCAAAAAGATCAAAGTGAAAGGAGACAGCACCTGGCAGAAAAGAGGTTACAGTTCCTTGAATGGAGCTGTAACTGTCATTGGAGCAGAAACAGAAAAAGTGATGGATTATGAAGTTCTTTCATTACACTGCAACATCTGTCAACAATGGCAAAAAGAGCATGGACCTTCAGTTGGCGATGAATGGGAGAACTTTTATATCTCTTGCAAGCAAGCTCATCTGCAACAAGAACTATTCTGGCACTCCTGGAGGAATGGAGAGTGCAGGCATGCTACGCATTTTCAAAAGATCTGAAGAACAGCACAGTGTACAGTACACTCAGTATATTGGAGACTGAGATTCCAAAACTTTTTACAGCATTGCCAAAGCAAAACCTTATAGAAGATATAGAAATAGAAAAGCTAGAATGCATTGGACATGTAGGACAGAGATTTGGATATCATCTGAGGAAGTTGAAACAAGATATGAAGAACAAAAAGCTTAGTGATGGTAAAAGCCTTATGGGCAAAGGAAGGCTTACTGATAAGAGCATCATCACTATGCAGACTTACTATACAGGAGCCATCCGCAATAATCGAACATCTTTATGCGGCATGATTAGAGATATCTGGGCCATCTGGTATCATATGAGCTCCACGGACGACTCTCCACAACATCAGTTCTGTCCTGTTGGAAGGAAGTCTTGGTGTAAGTACAGGCGGGCAGAAGCTCACCATGAACTTCAGGATTTTCATCATAAGAAATCCTTGCCTCAGCCTGTACTGGAAACTATCCGTCCAGTGTTCACAAAAATGACTTCATATCTCTCTTAAAAAGATGTCTTGGAAGTCATACCCAGAACTCCAATGAAAGTTTCAACAACATTTTGTGGAAATTTTGTCCAAAAAGCATCTTCAGCCAGGCATGACACCTGGCCTTTTCGCAGTGGCTGCTGCAAAACAAAAAGATCAAGTGCGAATTAAAAAAGCTGAGCAAGAGCAGCTAGAAAACAACAAAAAGAGGAAACAAATCTACCCGAAAATTGAGGCTCACCTTGCACGAAGAAGAAGAAGAACAAGATTATGAAACAGGGGCTTTTTAATTTTGCACTGCTTCACTTCATTTACTTTACTTCATCAGTCTGTCATCATTTCACTTTATCACCAAAAAGATAAGAATTGTTTTATATATGTGAATTTTCATTTTAGATATCAATTTTTTTCACAGTTTCTAATAAACCTGATTGAATATTTGAAATTAACATCCAGTATTTTCATCGTAAAATAAAAGTCTTATTTGTTTTTCTTGTTTTTTAGAGGTAAATATAGCAGATAACCTAAACAAGTGTTGCAGATTCTGATGCCAACTGAGAACATGAAGATGTATACAACGACACTACAGCAGCTGACACGCGAGAAGAGCAGAAGAGCGACCACGCGACTATCGCGACGTAGAGCGCCAAATCGAAAAATTTAAATTTAAAAAATTTATTTTATATTAATAAAAAACTTTTTTTTAACATTTATATATTATTTTTAATCAAATTGATAATAAATTATGATGATTTTATAAATGATTTTAACAAATCTGAAATTACGATTTTTGGGTAAATAACAATTTTTACATTATGTCTTATAAATTTTTCAATTTTTTATATTTTTGCACAGATTATAATATATAGAATCGAAATATGTAATAAAAAAATTTCGATTTTTTGAAATTTTTTTAGTATATAATCCCCTTAAACCGTTCTCCTAAAAGAACTATAAAAGGTATTGACAACCTAGACATGTCAAATGATTACTTATTTAATAAGAAATCCATCTGGTTATTTTAAAAATTCAAAAAAGTTAATTAGAACCGAAGTTATTGAAAATTTAACGTAAAATAGAGCGCTTTTACACTTTTTCGCTTACTTTTTTCAACGTCATTTATTTTGAAGAAAAAACATTGTACTATCGATCACAATAAAAGTTATTATTAAAAAAATAACAAAAAAAACTAAGAGGAGATCCGGAGATATTGATATATAGGCTCATTTGAATTTTGCTTCCTCCTAGAGGAATTTTTGGAGTTCGAAAAATCGGTTATAATAATATTTTAAGGCGTCAGGAACAAGAATAAATGATTTTTGGATAATGTCTGTATGGATGTGTATGTGTGTATACGCCTGGATCTCAGCTCATTGTTCACGGCGGCAAAAAAATCTTTTTTTGTTTAGCTTATTTGTTTTTGTTTTATCGCAAATTTTCGATTTTTGAAAAATTTAATTTTAATTGTTTTTAATGATAGGATTGAGATATTTGAATCGAACAAAGGTCAATTTAAAGAGCATAAAAATACCTATAATTTCAGAGAAATAAAGTTACTCTAGCTCTTATGGCTCTTTTGTTTTTAATAAAAACGTGTTTTATTTAAAAAAGCTTATAATTCTTAAATTAAATTATCAACTGCTCTGAAAAACTTTTTGGTATATAAGAATATATAGCTATAATCTGTAAAAATTTCAAGCCATTTTGTTAATTAGTTTTTGAATAAAAAGCTGCAAACCGAAAAAATGAGTTTTCTAAGGAAAACGATTACGGAAGTAAAAAGACTTTAAATTACTTGCAATTTTGGGAAAAGGTAGATCTTTTACATGTTCAGAGCTGTATAGTTTTTCTGCTTATGAAACGTATTAGTTCAAAAGCTATTAAAGTTTCATTTATTTTGTTTCAATTTTTTGAATAGCTGTATCTGAATGAATAATCTGTCAATGATCGACCACTTATTTTTTTCGTTTTTAACTAAACGTTCAAAATTAAAAAGAATTTTTGAAGTTCATCTACTAGTTTTTCTTTTATAACGATTTTAAGTTATGTATGGCATCGCGATTATATATAGTTTTAGCAATATAGTTCAAATAAAATAAAAAAATTACTTTTCTTTGGCTAATATTTTTATAGGACTTAATTTAGCGCATGTATTTTTATTCAAGTTTTGTACATGGAGTTTCAAAAATTCTGTTTTTTAGGACTTTAAATATTCCAATATAACAAAATTTATATTTAAATTTTGTTAGCTTTTCCTTAAATTCTAAAATGAGCATATAAAAATAAAATAATACAGGAACAATAAATTCGTTAGGAGGAAGCTAACTGCCAATGACTTGGCAGCGGTTTTTTAATATTCCAAAAATAACAATCTGCAAGGAAAAACAATTGTTAAGACATTTCGCAAATAAGGAAGAATCATTTGTTATCATTTTTTAATATTAAAACGCTTAAAATAATTTACATTTATATAACAAAATTTTTTATTTATAAATTAAATTGAGACTATGTACATTAATTACACTTATAAATAATAAATTTTCTAATCTAAAATCGCAGACCGCAGACCTTATTTGACTTCTACAGCAGTTGGCAAAGTTGAAGAGTCAGATGTTGATTTTTCATGTTCTTTTTGGACGTTGAAAAGCTCTAAAACACAAGACAAATTTTTATAATAACGAATAGGATAATGTACTTATATATAAACCACGTGCATCAGTTATATAGCGTGCTTATGTCTAATATAATAAATTCTAAACTATAATACTAGTCTAAGAAAGCAATGAAAATTATTTTAGAAAAAAGTCAAAAAATTATTAATGTTGGTATTTTCGTGCATGGATTGTTATGCTCCTATTTCTATTGAAACGTGCATATTTTAGTAGCGCAAGAGATATAAAAATTGCAATGTGCATAAATATAGTTACGTGCATCAACATTTATTGTATGTACCTCCATCTTAAAGTTATCATCCCCAAAACATTCCTTGAGTTATAGAATTCCTAGTAATTATTTAGGATCGTAATAAAAAGTCACAATTAATTCTTTAAAGAATAATATATCTTTATATAAATTTCATATTCTTTACACATTTTATATACATAAAATTAACATTTTTTACAAATTAAAGAAATCTATGTCCTTCGCTTCATTAAAATATTATTTATTTAAAAAATATTATTTCTTGATTTTTGATTATGAATTCGAAATAATTTTTTATTAGTATGAAAAATAAGGTAGTTAATGATGACATTATTCCGTGAAAGAATAAAAAATCAAAGACATCAGCTTCTGAGCAAACTTTAATTCCAAAATTTTTCAAAACTGAAATATTAGTTTCTGAGGAATTTGGTCTTCTCGTTCTCTTTAAATAACAAGTAAATTCGATTTAAAATAACATAGATCTTCAAACGACAAATTAAAACTATATTATCAAAATAATATGAAGATTAATTGTATATACGTCTATTAAAACCATAAAATATTACTCAAAATATACCATTATTTAGACGTTTTCGATAAAAAAAAGATAAAATACTACTTTAAATGTTTTCGATATACGAAATAAATATAGAATACATATTTTATTTTTTCAGTAGATGATTTCTACTTTTCATTCAAGGAAGCAATATCTCTTTCAGTATTTAAAAAATCGGTATATAGTTTTCTCAATTGCTAGAAGAAACAAAACAAAAATAATAATAATAATTTATGAGTTATGGATATCATGTCATATAGCATACAGTGCATGAAATTTGATTTTCTTGAAATGAAACTTTAGATTTTCCCATAAATATCCATCACGATTCGCAGACAATTTGTCAAAAAGGCTATTTATCGCGTCAACTGCAGATAAAAATAAACCTTTATCTCGTACCAGACGAGGCTCACTCGAAACTACTATAATATAATACCTTTTTAACAAACTTTTCAATTGTCGCATACGCATAGCAAGACCCGAACATCGCACAAAATCGCTTTTGCATTCCCCAGCCGACTCAGCTTATAGACTGAGAAGCCAAAGGGAGTAAAATTTACAAAAATATTTATAAAAATTACCAACCTAGTCGGTAAAGCGATCACAGACCACGAGAATGAAAATTTTTACCAACTAGGTTGGTAATTTTTACAAATATCTTCGTAAATCTTACCCACCTTGGCTTCTCAGTGTATATATGCGGTCACGTGCATTTTCCCCTCATTCAAAAAGCCGCGCTCTCGAAAAGAAAAGTCGCCTACTGCTTTCCAGCCGTCAGCGGTCACAAGATCAAAATGAGATCGTCGGTATTTTGCAGCTTCGCAGCTGCCGCCGCCGCCGCCGCCGTCCTCGACCTCGACTTTGCGCAGTTCCCGAGCAGCGGCGAGTACTCGTTGCAACGATAACTGTGATGGTGCAGGTCGCCAGAATTGGCACCGCCTAGCAGTCGGTTTCGCTCGGCGCAGTTCAAGTTACAAGCAGCAGAGTTGCTGAGGCCTACGATAGAAAGGGTGCGGCATCGCCTCGTTTATTTACTGTCTTTGCAAATAGATCGGTCGACGGTTTCTTAGTTCGCGTTCGGTAAATATTGCTTTTAACATCATTCTTATATGATCACCGATCGTTATTTCATCAAGTTTTAGAGGATTTTTATTATACAAGTGTAGTTTTAAAAATTTTTCATTTTACGTGAAAATTTTAAAGTTTGCGTACAACTGATGGTAATTTGCTTGAATAAACATTACGCGAACGAGCGGTGAAATATTGACTCTTTTAATGGACTGCGAAAAATCCATCATTTATTTATTGACCATTCAACATTTATTAACGTATATGCAAGCTTATGGAAATATAAGATTCAGTAGCGTACGTAGAAAACATTTTAATATAGAAGTTATTGTCTGTTTTTGTGACTGATATTTTTTATATAATAATACAAGTTTACGCAGATGAAAGCGACATGTTTTGCTAAAGTTCGTGGAACTACAACTTACGATAACAGTGAATTAATAATCCGAGAAAACCATATGATTTTTTAACCCCTTATTTTATTGCTTGATGCTTCGTTAATGAAATAATGCTAATTTGGCTAATACTGAATTTTTTACAAACTTACGGAAGTAAAAAACAGTGAATTCTACTCGGCGCACTAAATTATAAAATGTAAATAAAAATTAAAAATTAAAAACGGTGGTATACTCTATTTCGTCTCGATAAAATATTTGTACGATTGAGAATTGAGCATTTTAATTGTACATTTCTGAAACCCTAATACTTCTATAAAGATCATGTAAGTTCATACGTGATACATCGATTCTTCACATTTTACCCTCTTCATTACCTAAGCTAAATCAGAATAATATTCTTTAGAATTCCATCTAATACTTACTTAAATAACTATTATACTTTTTTCAAAAAATACGCTTTTTTCGCAAATGCTCGACTCTTTCTGCATTTGAACACGGGTCGGAATCAATATAGAAAGCAGCGCACTTTTGTGCAACTGAAACGCAAGATATCTGACGATCTGGCTTCGTTTCCCATCGAAGATACAGAATAACAAAAAAGCTGCAGCTCTGACGTTTTTGGCGTGTAGGGGCAGTTATTAAAAAAAAAAAATTTACTCGGAGAACGTAAATGCACTGAAATGAAATCCGACGCACGGCAAAGTCTTCTGAAGGAGCTAGAAACGAGCTTTCCTGTTTTCTTCTGACGAGTACTACTTTAACGTGACTAACCATTCTGCTGCTTGGAGCTGGTCAAGGACTCTCCGGCCGTGCCCAATTCGTCGTCTCGCCGATCGACCGGATCCTCCTTTACGCGGTAAACCAGGAACATCGCCACGGCGCCGACTATGGGCGGTACGCCTGCCAGGAGGAACGGTAGGTGATACGATCCTGAGGTGGTAATGTAACGTTAACAAGATACTTAAATTTAATCGAATGGGGAAGAAAAAAAATCCTACCAGTGTGGTCGTAAATCAAGCCAGCGATTGGTGGCCCAGCTGTCAGCGGTATCGAGCACATCCCAAGTAAAAATCCAATCGCCTGCGCAGCGTCCTTCTGCCCGCAGATGTCGAAGGCGATGGGTCCCAGGAGCGATATGAAGCATCCGTCGAACAAACCCATGCACAGTGCGATCACCAGAATCAACGGGAAGACTTTCGTCGAGGAGAGAAGCATCGTGAGTATTCCTATGCTGACGAACGAAATCTGCAAAGTACATCGTCCATTGGAGAGTCGTTCTCGATTACGAAGCGAGAAACAATGCAACTGACCTGTTGTAGGAGTATTCTATTGACTTTCGGCAGATCGGCTATGTATCCGAAGACGAGTCGTCCTACGCCGGAGGTGATACCGATGCACATGACGGGCAGCTTCTTATCAGCGCCCTTGAACGTTGTTTCGACAAACTTTCCGATGTGCACGTAAGGTACAAAGTATCTGAAGGGAATAATCGTCCGTTAGCTCGCTGTTTATCTGCACCCGAGGAGGTTGCACAATTACAATACCTACCCGAAAAGAGCAATGGGTATGGCACTCGCCCAAACCACGTACTTCTTCCGCTTCCAAATCGACACGTTCACAGCCTCTTTCAGCATGAGTCGAAACTTCTTCTTCTTCCGTATCCGCCTTTCATCCTCGTCGGTCGACGGCACTAAAGATCCATCATCGTATTAGAAATGAAGAGGTTTTTAAAAAAACGATCCTCAAAGCGGTCATTATACTCACGGGGTATGGGTTTGAAGAGGATAGCGCAGAACATGACGAGGGCGGTAAGTACAGCGAGGCTCCTGAGCGTCCCCTCGAGGCCGAATCTCGCGAGCAGCAGCTCCATCACGTAGGGCAGCAGGATCGTGAAGATCGAGCTGCCGGTCGTGACGACGCCGTTCACCAGGCCCAGGTGCCGCTTGAAGTAGTGGCCCAAAATCACGAGGCTCGGGGTGTACGCGAGACTGGCGCCCAGGCCGTACATCACGCCGTACGTCAAACATAAATACTCCACCTGCTCGGCGAGTTTTTGTTTTTAATGTATTTCAAGTCGAGCGATAGAAGCATTAATTGCAGCATTATTTAAGTAAGGAGCAATGAGCAACAGTTTATACCATAAATCTTATAATTCGCTTTCATCAGTAAACGTCATAATATTTGAGAAAAAAAATTACTCTTGAGGAAACATCGAATGCAAAAAGATCAATTTTTGTTTGATGTAATAATAAACGTTACGAAATTCGAAGCTTACTTTATCTTAACTCAACAAACATTTCAGCAATTTGATAAGGCAATCATGAGCCTATACATAAATTGATTTACCTGATCCGCCAGCAAAGACGACAAATACATGCCACCAGCCGCCAAAGCGCCACCCAAGAACGTCGTCAGCTGTATGCCAATTTTGTCGGTGAGAATTCCGGCGATTGGGGACAAGAAGAACGTAGTGCCAATCGTCAGCGAGCCCACGAGGGCTGAAACATTAAATTCGCATTAATCATCTTCACCTTGTAATATTTAGATTTATTCGACAATTATTCATTAAAGTTTTTCAGTAAAAATATTGAGAAGCCGACAGAGAGCATCTTCGTAAACTGTGTTTTCAATTGATACGAAGAGTTGCTTAAATAATGTGACAACTACTCTAAAGCAGCTTTTAATCGCATTTTCTCGGCGGCCTCTCTTTCATCGCATTAACGAGGAAGAGACTATAAAAATCTCTGCAACGAGTTGATAATTAAATTAGACTTTATAAGGACGGTTAAAAACACCGTTTGAATGCATCAATTATATACACTTGAGATAGTTGAATTTTTTTTATCCTCTGCATCGCCGCTATTTCCACGTCAATAGAATTAAAATATAAAACTCGACAAACTGATATTCGCAGCACTCGCCGCATTTAATCAATAAAATGTTTGATTTGATCCTTTGAGGACCAATTCCAGGTCGAAAAAAGTTTAATCAATTAAATGTTTGTGCGACGCTTCGTCAGAGATTTCTGACCTCTTCGGACTTAGTTATAAGCACAAAAATGGAACAAAAATTTAAGAGATCGGAAGCCTCTCACGTAACGTCATGCACAAACATTCAATTGCGTAAAATTATTTCAACCTGAGCTTGGCTCTTAAATGATCTAATTAAAATGTTTTATTGATAAAACTCAACAGTTTACCCGCTCCGCGCAATTATCGTTCGTGCGCGTGCACTTCAAACTTCAATAACTGTCATCGTCTAGATAATTCTGTCTCTTCCTGCTTCTTTAAGACGATACGGAAAATGCTCGCATTGTTACTTGCACTTATAGTTAAAGCCATCAAAAAGAGGAAAGGAAAATAAAGCAGAAGTATAGCGTTTTATTTGAAAAATAAATTTACTGTTTATACAAAAAAGGCTTTATTTAAACAAAATTTTAATTCAACAGTATTTGCTTAATACTTGATACTAACTTCACAAAGATAAATTTGAAGGAAGTTTATAAATTCCAATAATATAAACGTGCCGAAATGTGAATTGTGAAATTTTGCAGAATGTACATATATATTACATTCGTTATTTAGTTCTCGGCAAAAATTGAAACGAAAAACGAATAGAGATATAAATTTGTCGACGTTCGCAAAGTTATTTGCATAACTCTGAATGCATAATATTTATCAATTCGTTTCTTATAGTGTTTCTTAATTGACCCGGATACGGCCGCGATAAATTTCGTACACTATGTCAAACAGCTTGCAAATAGACCGATGATAATTGATGTCAATGTTAATTTGCTGATGTGTAATTTACGTTAAATTTTATAATTGTAAAATAGTTGCTTCTTGTAAAATAAAAAGTAAAAAACTAAAATTAAATTATTTTTCTATCTCTGTTCCAATTCATTTCAAAATTCATATTATCACAGAAACTAATAAAAATGATATGACTATTTGTTCAACTTATTATTTCATATCTTTATATTTTTATTACAGCAGCTGCTTGTCGACTGTATTTTATCACAATGCTTCCGAACAGATTTTGTTCAAAAACAAGCTACATACTGTTATTTTCAAACGATAATTCTATTCTTGAGACAAACTACTTCAGATAAGCCTTAACAATATATAGTTTATTCCCCCATTTCTTCGATCAAAAACAAATAACCACTCGCGCAAAAATTTTAATTCAATACAGCTTACAAATCTTCGGCTTAAAGTCTCACCTGCAATAAAGCAAAGGAGTCGATATTTTGGACACGTCAAAGGTGGCTACAAATAAATAACGTTACCTGCGACATTCCCGGCAATCCTGCGACCTAAACGGCGACTGAACCCACCGAGCGGAGCATTGTGCCTATGCACTCGCGATTAAATTATGCAATTACGCTGCCATAGGGCAGTGACTCGTGATATTCTTTAATTCTCGGAGATTGATTGCAACAATGTCGTCGGTTACGAGCCCATTCAAACGAAAGTTGCCGAGCCCGAGCCGCCGACTCTTTATCGTCCAGTCAGACGAGCCGTAACAGTCATTCATACGTCCTGTTTGCCGCAGATCACTCGGTTCGGTGATTAGGCGAAGGCTTTCATTGCAGGAAACAATGTACCTAATGGTCGAAATCATCCCTTTGACTTCCGCGGGACGCGGGCGGTCATTGATTTGCGCGTGATTTTTCGTTTATTCATCGGTGACGTTGGGCAATGTCATTATGGGTAGCTTTTGCGGATTATTTCAAGTTAACGTTTTACAAACAATAATTATACATTTGTTGGGCAGTTGTGCGATCAAATCGTTAATACGGCAATAAAAATGGAGGAACAAACACTGCGTCTATAAATCGCATATAAAGCATATCGATAAATTACTTATAATTAGGTCAGTAAAGTTTAGCCAGTCAAGCAAATGAAGCAAGCGAAGTAACTCTCCAATTGTTTTTTAATCAAGTGCCGCGGCGACAGGAGTTGCAAAATAAAAAAATACGCGGCCGTACTTATATTAATTTGCTCTTTGTAACATTGATTGTTTCAAATTGCCATCCTATTGTTACTAAGTCTGGCACTAATTGGCAAAATGCAATTAAAGGCTTAAGCTCCCAGCAAGCGCGCTTCGCTCGCTGATGCGCACTGACATTAATGATTGTTTCGATATATAGTCGCCGAGGGAAAATCGAGTATTGCCCTGCGCGGATTTGCCGACTTTTCCTTCATTGAGCTTAATTGCTGCGTTCATTTGAAGATTCGACTTGAGTAAATCGTTTGTGCATTGTAGCGTCTATTGCTGTCCCGATTAATAAAATATATATGTCACTGGAAAGTCTGGCGAGTTGGTTCTTCGTAAACGGTTATTAATTAAATTTAGCTTGGTTGCATATTAAATTCCCAGCAATCGAAAGTCAATGCGATAAAGCAGCCGAGTAAGATAAAAACGATTCAGATTGCTACTTTAACAGATACAATAATCCGAAGGCGGAAAACCAACGAAAAAACAAATCTGTGCAAGATCGAATCTTCCAATGAGTACAATTCGGGAGTGAATTGCTCGAAATTTTATATGTATAAAAAGAAACTCACCAGCTTTCGAAGACACTTCGGTCTCTCCACTTTCCTTCAGTCTTTTTTGTAGCTCCAGGTATATGAGAGAGTATGTGTTTATCACGCTGAATAGTACACCGTTGACCAAAAAACTTCCGATCATAATAGACCATGCCCTGAAAAATAGATAAAATTTGTGATTGCTTTTAGTAAAAGATCATAATAGTCTATTCAATTAGTATCCAAACTTTTGCATGAATTGTTGAATAAAATCAAAGCTGCAATGATTAAATGAATTTTTAACGACCTGACTTTCGAGAAAAAAACAAATCTGTAATGATTCAATGCCCTGTTATCGACAGTGAATAAGGTTGTTGAAAGCGGCGGAACTTGCACCGTCCAAACGTAATATTTTTTTTTCTTTGTATTCTCTATGTTTTATTTTTGTTTTTATTTTATTTTACACAATGAAAGAACTGATAAAATTTTATTATTCTCAGATAGTTATAGTTATAATTTCTCTAATAAATTGTTAGACGTTCGTTCATTAGATGTACGTTAGAAGGTGTATACTGACGGACCCAAGACGAATCAATACAGTAAGATATTTATTGCGCCTATTTTTCGGAAATTTTTTTCAAAAATTTTCTTCGGAGCGAAATCTTATTTTTATATTTAATAATTTTTATAAATTTCATACATTGTCAATCGAAAACAGTAGCGACTACAGTCACGAACCAAAAAAAAAACATCTTAAACGTTTATAATTATATAAAAACATGATAAGCACAAGTCACAACATTCAGTTTTTACTTATTTGTGCTTTAGTGTAAGGTGCTAGCTATTACTACCGTTTTCGCTTAACCGTATAAATAAATTTATATCGCGATAACACTTCGTCCCGAGGAAGAAAAACGTTTCACATCCAACATCTTCCCGTAAGCGTGAAAAAAAAAAGAAAGAAAGACACGGCACTTACCTCCAACCGCCGTCGGGCGGCTCGCCGCCGAGCCCGGCCGTGCCGTTGGCCAGTCCGCCGTTGTTTACGGCCTCGGCGGCCTTGCCGTTCTCCAGGGTGAGGGCGACCAGGGCGCGGCCGTTCTCCGGCGGGGTGCGCGAGCTGATGACGACGGGCTTGCGGGGCTCGGTGGTGCCGCCGCCGCCGCCGCCGCCGTCCTCCTCCTCGGAGAGCGGCGCGCTCTCCTGGTGATCCCTCGGCGAGCCGTTGCTCTCGCGCACCGCCTCCTCGACGTGCTCGCCGTCGATCAGGTCCGCCATCGGCATCTTATCGGCGTTACCGGGTGCGGGCTCCTTTCTCTAACGGAGTGAGAGAGATAGAGGCGGGGATTCGTTGCCGGCCGGGCAGCAAGCCTGAAATTTTTTATGCCAATTTAGGATTGTAAAGTTTCAGCGCCGTTTCCTTCTCGGGAGCTTTTACGCTTTTTTTCGGGTGGAAATGACTGTTTACCCTCCTAAGAGCTCGTGTAACGTTGTTGACTTTTTACGGTATAAAGGAAGCCGACCAGAGACGTCTATTAAATCGAGCTTACACTTTAACTGCCGTAGAAAGTAAAGAACTAGCAAGAAAAACTCTCTTCCGCAGCATTGATAATCAATGACGCAACGGCGATAAGCGAAAGATACAAGTCAGTTCCATCTGCCCTTTGAATCCCAGAAGCGTTCCGCCCCTTATCTGCGGTAAAAAGCGGCTCGGATCGGTCAGCGAACCAGCGGGAGCTTATAATAGGAGGAACGTGCTCTCTCGCGAGCGCGCCGCGGGGAGCAAAATGGATGCCGAAGTCGGCGGGCAATATACGCGCGCTCGAGATGATGTCACCTCCATGTGGCTTTAGCGGCCGTGCAGCCGAGTCGACACGTGCACAGCGTCTCTCGCCTGTAATAGCTGCACGCAAGCCGATCGCAAGGTGAACGAGCCTTGGCCGCCGCGAGATCGCGTCCCGAGTTTACGTAGGTTCGAGGAGATCGTTGGCTTCTGCCGACGATTTTCGGCCGCCGAGCGCATTCGAGATTCGGTAATTGCAAGTTATTTGTCGCGGATTCGAAGTACGTGTACGTGAATCTTCCGGAAAGGAACGGTTGTTCGATGGAGGTGTTCGTAAGCGTTTTTTTCAGATAACGTAATGAGAAACATAAGGATAAAATTTAACGTAAATTAAGGCGAATGATCGAGTTTCGATTAAAAGATAAATAACCACGAATAAAACTTATTATTGCACGAATGTATAGGCTAATCCTTACGTTTTTCGAGACTACAATAGTTTGAATTACAAAATGCTTGAAACTAATAAATAAGCGTAAATAATATATATAGTATAATACAAAG
The DNA here is from genome assembly GCA_035582975.1 of Ormyrus labotus. Classification (NCBI taxonomy): domain Eukaryota; kingdom Metazoa; phylum Arthropoda; class Insecta; order Hymenoptera; family Ormyridae; genus Ormyrus; species Ormyrus labotus. The sequence continues at coordinate 10,630,743 of JAWWEO010000045.1, read as the reverse complement.
TTTAAAGATAAGAATATTTAAGTATTTATCATATTATTCCATTTTCCTTTGCAAGTCGGGATATCCTATATTTTTAGCATCGGGGCTTTGACCCGATTAGTATTCAACGATAAGGCATGTCAATGTGACTTTTATTTAAACAATCTAGCAAAACTTGTTTACTTTAACGCCTGGAACGATGCGCAACTCAGCTTATAAAAAGAGTTACTTACAATTAATTACTTATATTCCGTTTGACTTTTATCTTTCGACGACTTTATAATATGTGCTTATTCATAGGCCTGAGAGTACGCGTTCAATTTGGAGTATCGAGGAAATTAATTTAATTCATTAATTGACAAAACTTACACGCGACAGTACCTAAATTTGACTTGGGGCCTAGAGAATTTGTTCAAGCAGTTGTAACTTGGATCTGGTATTGCGTCATCAAGTTTATTCTATTAGATAAATTCATACGAGAAAGTTAGAATATGTTTTACACTGCTAATTAAGCATCATTTAACGAGATCATTAGTCGTTAATAAATTTATATATTTTTTTTACATTTAATTTAATTACTAATACAGCCATTAAATTTGAAAGTGGACGTTATTTCATATTTTAATTGGCAAATAGTACAAATAATTAATAACAAATTTTCAATAATTAGCTTTTTGAGATTGGCACTGATAATTAATGTAATATGTTAAACGTCAAAATGTCTGTAAAAATTAAGCACAGATTTATTTGATAAATATATCTGAAGTAATATAAAAAAAATATTTAAAAATCTTTATTGAATGCATTATCAACAAGCTTCAAACATTTGATTTTATTAATTTATTTCAAATCAAATTTAATCAGATTATACATTTTTCAACATTTTTTTTCTAAAAAATTAAATATCCCCTCGTGAAAATACCAAATTCATTGCAGGTATACAAAGAACTAGTGTACAAAAAATCGTGCAATTGAAAAAGAAACTTGGGAATAAAATTATAATAAAAACATTGTATAACCGATAACGATAATACACACTCGAACGAAAAGGCATAGATAACAATTATGAAACAAAATAATAACTCACTTGTAAATCTTGATGTTAGAATTAAAAGTATTGAGCACGAAAAATTTCTGCTCAAAAAAGGCACTCGAAACTCGTCCGAAAAATCAAAGCGCTCAGAAGCGAAAATTAGTTCAAGACCCGACGATGTCGAAACGTGACAAAAGCAAACTCGGGCAGCAAAACAAATTCCATCCGCGAAACTCGACAAACAAAAAATGTGTGCATTTCCGCGAGCATTTAGCCACGCACGAAGCACAAACAGGAAGCAGGTCGGGCAAAGTCAGACACCCCCGCGATTCCTCGATCCTGCTTGAGTGCAGCGCGGAAAAAAGGCTCGAGTGCGCGATCTCTGCTCGGGCCTTTGAGATTAAATAATCGCCGGCCGCGAAAACCATTATCCCCATCAGCCTGCGGATAGGAGCTTCGGACCAAAATTTCGAGCGGCCATTATTTGTTGAGTGCACAGGAGTGGAGCCAAGCTGGGGCCGAAAGACCGATTATCCGATCTAGCGACGAGTGTTATGGACACCTATTTATAGGAGTGTGTTTTTTTTTCTTTTTTCTTTTTGCGCCGAGCTGTTTTCTTTTTGGTCCGCGCGAACACTGCAGAAATTTAAACGTTTGCTCAGACTTTATGGATGACGAGATCGTTGAAGCTAACAATGTTGCACACGTTCGTTAAGCCAAATTTAAGAATAAGTGCTTTTGCGACGCGACAAACGGCGGTGCACGTGCACGAAGAAACGAATAAAGTACGCAAAATATATATGTATATATATACTTTTGACAAAGGGGGATAGATTTTCAGTCAATTCTTGGCTTACTCCCCATTCCAAAAAAGTATACGTACACTATATAATTTTGAAAGTTCACCGTTCCTCCGCGCAGTATAACTTTTACCGAAACGTTTACCTCGAGGCGGTATACTTTCAGCAGCGATTCCCCTCAAGTGCACGAAATAAAGGGATGTAAACAGTCAAGAAATAAAAAAACAAACCAAGGAAAACAACCAAGCCGAAAATACGCACCGATCAATCGGGCGAAAGCAGCCGCAGGTCCTCAGGTCCAGTCATCCGCAGTGCCGTAAGAGGCTCGCGCTCGCGCCTGACATTCAGCCGGCAAAGTCAGCTCGGTAACTAAGCGGCGCGCAGTGCGCTCTCCACAGTGCCGCCCCACATGGCACACGACGCGCTCTCGCCGAGGAATTCCGTCGGCGGGCAAAGCCGACGATGCGCGCCGAGAACCCGCGCCGAGCACGCGGTCTAGATTAGAGGAGGACGGCAGAACGCCGAGCGAGAAGGATGGAGAGATAAAAATAGGAGGCCCGCCTTACGGAAAGATCGCGGGTAGCCTCGTTCGCGCATTGCATTGAAGGGACGCGTACGGAAGGAAGCACCTTTTTCCACGAGTTCGAGCTTAATTTGACGTTTGCTTTATTTGTTCAAATTTGATATTGCAGCTGTGTACACGCGAGCATTATTCATCGGTGCTTTTATTAAACTGCAACTTTTCCCCCTTGCTCGAACGTTTTTCACTGTTTGCCGCGAATAAGACGCGCGGAGAAGGGCAGGAAGCAAGAGAGAAGAAGCAACAATGCCGCCATTTCCGATTTCGATAAAAATAGATCGATTCGTCGAATTTAATTATTATCGCGTACGAGAAGCATTAAAACAAGCTTCCAAAATGACTTGGACACGGCGGTTTTTCTTTTCTATCGGTATATATAAAGTCTAAAAATACACCGTCGAAAGCAAAAATCAGCGACAGTCGTGCGTAAATCGAGGGGAACGCCGTTCGCGAGCACGTGTACAAGGACCGGTAAAGAGGAGGGGGAGGATATCACCTACGCGATCTGCGCTTCGGAGAGGCTTTTAAATTGCTGATTGCAGGCGGCTCTTTTTTTAACGGCTTTGGACGCCGATAATATTCTCCTCTTTTCTTCGTTTTAATTGCGGACACGGTGACTGGAAATTCGCGGAGAAAACTTGGAAACGTGCAAGGGAAGCCCGAAGAGGGAACTGCCACGGAATGATGACACAAAGCTGAGTTGGGACGGAATATTGCGTCATACTTCTTCCAAAGCCTCCCGGAAGCGTTAGTTTGCTGCAGCGAGCATAACTTTCTATCTCGTTAAAATTCAGCTCCGTTGTAACGCGCGTTGTAAGGGCAATTTATGCGCGGTTCAGCGCTAAACCTGTGATGCTGGAGCGATTCATTGTTTTTTCCTCGTGTAATAAACGCTTTCGTGACTGTTGAAATACTGCTTTATAAACCTGAACGGCCAAGCCAAGAGAGCTTTTATGCGCCGATTCTTGCAGCCGTTCAAAGAGCCGTATTTCACCAGTCAAATTTAATCGAAGTAGTTATTGCTTTTTACACTGCACACGCGCACAATGCGCACAACGAATATTGCATACTGCGCTATTTAAACATAAATTTTTAATTACGTTGGATGTAATTTAACGTTTACACCATTCTGCGCGCAATTATGCACTCATAAATCATGATCATTTTAAAATGAGGCAATTTTTTTGGTTCGGATTTTTATGCGTGATAATGACAATTATTAAAAGATCTTTTGGTCTTTTTAAGAAACGCGACTTCGTCAGCCAAGATTCGATTCGCGCACCGAGTGTAATTTTTAGAATTCTTAAAATTGAATTAATGCGGTGTCAGCGAACCTTAATTAAAGAAATAATTATTAATTATCATTAAATCTTAAATTAACAAGTCAATTTCAATTCGCAAATCAATTTTTTTTTTTTAATTTTTTTGTCAAGTTTTATTGATTAATCATATAGCATGTACACGTTGTTTTTGTTTTTATATTAATGAAAAAATAAGAAAGTTCGGAGTTTTATTATTATCAGGACCCTACATGCAGAGTGAAGGTTTCCGGCATTCATTGTCGAGATAAACGATTTTTTTTATAATTTTGATTTAAAATTTTTTAGATAAGTCCTCTTTTCCAGTCTTATTTACGGTTCTGCATTGTTGCACTTTAGCAGAATCCAAACCACTTATATAGACACTTGTAAATAAATACAGTAGTGTCTGAATGTCAAAATTTTTAACTAGAGTCCTGGTTAAAGGTCCAATACTTTTTTCTAAATATTAAACTTTATTTCATTAAAAATAATAATATGCTCTAAAAAAATTAAGACATTCTTATCTTTACATATATATTTCTACGAAAGTGCGTTACAAAAATTGCGTGCGCGATTGATTGATCAACGCATAAAAGAAAAAAAAAGTGCGGTCAAGATTTAATTGCTCATGCGAAAACAATATATGAGCATGCAGACAAATGTGCAGATATGTAAAATAAAGCCGTGCCATCAAAGAACATCGATATCATCTAATGGATAGTACATACACTTGAAAATTGAGAAGTGGCTTAGGGAAAAAAAGAGAACGAAGCCTTGGGATTTGCGAGGACAGTGGCTAATATTCAATGAAATGTTGTGGTTAGTTGAATTTCATTACGACTGTACGACGCAAAAGTGATGTATATAGGTTTGTCGACTAGCTCATATTTACTGACATTATACGCTGAATTACGTACACCGTGTGAAATTACATTTTCTTTTTATATTAATTTTGCTTGCATTTCACGAAATGACTAAAATAAAAAATGTAATGCATAATTTATTAGTTTATTAGTAAAAACGTAATTATATTAGAGATGAGTGGTTAAAAATGGCGAAATAGAAGTTTCGTAATTTTTAACGCTAGAAATTTTATATTTAGTTGTTAAGTATTATTATTATTTAACTTATGATGACCGATCTGAAATAAGTCTTACATACTTAAAAGAATTGAAAGTTTTCTAGAATACTCTGATCTATATCAAACGCTTATTTATTAAAGCTTTAAGTAATTTACGTTATCGCACGATGTAACGAGTCCCCGATTGGCAAATAACCGCATTTTAAAAAAGCGAAAAAGAGCAACTACGAAACTAACTAATCTGCATAATCCGAACAACACAAAAGTTCTTTAGAGATAGTTTATCGCTTTTCTACTTCCATGCAGCAAAACGCCGTTTTCTGTGCAAGTTTTTTTATTTAATGCAATAATTAAAAATATTATTTTTTTAATTTAGTTAATTTTTGGTTCTTTTTTTTTAAAGTAAGATACAAGTTAAAGTTTATTTACGCTGAATATGTACAAATTTTTTATCAAACTTTGTTTTAACTAATCTTTGAATTAATGTAATAATAGGAATGCGATGTTATTATAATACAAGCAATAAAATTAAATTTCTTAATACTATTAATTTTATTTTTATGTGTAATCACGTAGACACTTGAGATAAACCATTTGCATACTGAAATTCTGAACTGTTTTCATATTCACACATGTCCAATGCAATAACACAACTTTCACGAACAACACGTTTTTCGTCTTCCAAATACTTCTTTAAAATGTCAAAACAATAGGGTGTGGCTATAGCTCCTAAAGCTTCAGCACACTCATGTCGAACCATTTCATTTTCATGGGCATCCTCAAGAGAATCTTTCAAGTATGGTACACTTACTTCTTCTTGTAATTGACCAAGAACAAATGCAATTTCATGACGGAATAATGCACTACCTGCCTTTAAGCCTAAAGATAAAACTCTTTTGTAATAAAATTTTTAAAAAGATTTATTTTATAAAAATTTAAGCCAAAGGAATTTATTTAGGCTAACCTTTTGCAAGAGCAAGTATACTTTCTTCAGTTCGCAAATTTCTGAGTGAAAACATTGCTCTGTATCTATCAAACAATGATGCACTTTCATCTAAAAGTATTTTAGTTAGTTCGCTTACATCTTTTGTTTGAGCTGGTGGGGCTGGATCAACTGATGCATATGGATTTTCTGACAAATCTTGTTCTCTTTCTTTGGCATCCTGTATCCATTTTAATCTTTTCAAAGCCAGTTCACAAGTTTCAGCTACTTCAATAATTGGATCTTTACTATATTCATCCAAAATAGATATTACACTAGTGTCACCTATTGCACCTAATGCTTCTCCTATCAAATATAAAATCTATATCATTAAATTGTAGTGATAATTTAATTTTGTTTAAACATAAGTTAATATCTTAGTAAAAAATGGTAGAAATTGAATATCCTTAATATCAGAAGAACAATTTAAGTTTAAACTTTTATTTTATACTAACCAGCTTCGTGGCGTACCATAGGTTCCTGACTTTTGTCTTTCAAAACATCTGTAAGTACTGGTAGAGCATAAGAATCTTGCATTTGTCCAAGACAATATGCAAGTTCATGCTTCAACAATGCTGATGGATCACTAAAACCTTTCTGAATTTGGTTTATTGCTAACTTCCCACCGATATTTTTTAATGTGAATAAAGCACGAAATCTTTCTTTTAGTGGTCGACTTTCGTCATTCAAAACTTTTCCTATAGCTAAGATTTCTTTTTCTTGAATGGATTTCATATTGATTTTCTTTGAATGAACTGTGCAAAATTAAAAAAATAGATGATCTATTAAGCAGTGATTGTAATGATTTTAATGAAATGATTAATAGGTTTTGTGCTTAGAATATAAAATAAATTAAATGGTGATAAAAAATATAAAAATAAGAATCAAAAACAGTTTTAACTATGTACAGTGCATAAGCTTATTTTTTGCAAAGTGCACAAAAACTTGCATTTAGGTAAACTACAATGTTTGAAAATGAAATATAACTAAATCAAAAAAAAAATAAATTCTAATTCAAAAATCTGTCATCATTTTTAAAAAACCTTGCTTCTTAATCGATCAATATTGTATTTAATAAAACTAACCTTATCGTCGCTTGTGGTATATTTCACTGAATATAGTGTAACGTAAGTCAATAATTGAAGAATATATATGTTTCAAAAAATAAATTTTTTACTTGTCATTTGCAAGGAAAATTTCACAACTGGTCACTGTATTTAGATTGTAATTAAAATTTGAACGAAAATAAAAAGAAAGAAATAAAAACATGTTCAAGTTCTTTTAAGAAACCAAACCCTAGTACCATACATTGAACTCTAGTAACACCTTTACTCTTCTAGTGTTGTTTTTTATCAACACTTTTTGCGAACAATCCTGCGCACTATGTTAATTGTTACCGCAAAACTCTTTTACTCAGTACTTTTTTTTACCTTTTAATTTTTATAAATAAATCTATAAATTATATTAATTAATTGGAATTTCAATATTATCCAAGATCTAAATATAGAAAAATAATTTTATAAAATATACCCTCCTTATCCTAAACAACAAAAATTTACGAAAAAAATACTGGTCAACGAATCTCAAATTAAACCCTCCGAAAATCCTGGATTTATTAATTGCACCCCACAGGTCCAGAGATAAAAAATAAAATGTATTCACTCGATCACCTTGTTTTTAAAAGCCCATAACTCGAGAAATATTGTATATAAAAACATAAAACTTTTTTTAAAAAATTGCACCCTCGCCAATTTAAATTGCATCCTCCTTAGAAATTGATGAATATCATTAAAAATAACAATAAACATTAAAAAATAAGCAGGCAAAAGAAGGGGACAGAAATTTTTTGAATTTCAGCGCCTTGCGCATGCGTTCATCGTTTTGCTCCGCTTACCTGAGGAAATGCACGATGTCTTAACCGAAAATTGTTTAATTCGATAATTCAGCGAGGGTGCAATTTAGCAGGATTGATATACTTGACTTTGAGCCCTGCTGCAATTTTCCAGGTGCGATAATTAGCGAGATATCTTTATCGAAACGTTTCCTAACCTCAAAAGAGGATTCTGCAGGGCTCTTTCTTTTTCATAAATATTAGGAGGGTGCAATTTTGATAACTATGGTTTTCTAAAACTCTGTGCAGAAATGCACAGATTAGAACCTTTTTTAACGAAAAATAAACAACTACATTAGCAGGCAATGCAATTGCAAAAGGAAACAGAAATTTTTTGAATTTCAGCGCCTTGCGCATGCGCCCATCGTATTGTTCCATTTACTTAAAGGAAATGCACGATTCTTTATCGAATATTATTCAAATCGAAAATCGAGTGAGGGTGCAATTTAGCAGGGTTGATATACTTCACTTTGAGCCCTGGTGCAAATTTCCAAGCACAATAGTTAGCGAGATATCGTTAATAAAAGATTTCATAACCACAACGTTTGCAATTTATGCGCATGCGCAGAAAAAAGTCATCTGCTTATTATAGGAAAATTCATTTTTTAATGTTTATTGTTATTTTTATTGATATTTATCAATTTCTAAGGACGGTGCAGTTTAAATTGGCGAGGGTGCAATTTTTTAAAAAAACTTTTATAATGATATGTGCAATATTTCTCGAGTTATGGCCTTTTGAAAACAAGGTGATCGAGTGAATACATTTTATTTTTTATCTCTGGATCTGCGGTGGTGCAATTAATAAATTCAGCATTTTCGGAGGGTGCAATTTAAGATTCGTTGACCAATATTTTTTCTTTTGTGAAAAATGCATTTTTGTGGGCTACTGTAATAGGGGTAATACGTTTTCTTTGTCAATTTTTCGGTCAGCTGATTCAGAGTGGGCCAGTGGGCGTATTTGAACATGTGCGCCAATTCGTTCAAAACTGGTTCAAACATTCGCTTTAAAATTTTTTAAAGCCAAATTGCATGCGCTTCCCAGTAAACAATTCCTTCTTAAAGATGTCTAATGTCCATCCAAAAGAGTTCTTTAAGATATCTTTCTTCTTAAAGATTTCTTTTAGACGGACATTAGATTTCTTACTGTTTATTGGGTTACGATATTTATTCAATAGTTCATATTTTTAAGCATAAAGTCAATTGATTCTAAAATTAAATAAACATTGATTCAGGTGACATACCGAAAAAAATCGATTTTTTTCCTGTTGCTGGGGCGCTGCAATGTTGCAATTATTTTTTTGTTAATTATCTTCGAAAGGCAAATTAAGCAAATTAAAAGAGACCTTTTAGACCAATTAAAAAACTACTTAGACCAATTTATTTATTTATTTTATTTTAGGTACAAGTGCCAACTCTCCTAGATTGAGAAATAAAATCAAGAAAAAATAAATAATAATAAGTTAATTAATAAAACTAAAAATAATAATAATTAATAATAAATTCAATAAATTGAGTTTATTGAATTTGGTTAGATTTTCCCAGTTTTATTTAAACAGGCAGAAAAGAGAAGGAATAAAAAATGTTTAAATCCATAAATCCATAAGCCATATAAAATAAAAAAATCGCCGAAGCCACATCGCGCTTATAGTTTAATTATTAACTTAACGACATTGGTTTATTAATTTAGAGGCTCCACCTACGCTGGATGACTGGATCTTCAGATCACATATTCGCTATAGATCTGCATTGCGAAGCAGAGAAAATGGGATGCCGAAAAACACAGTATCCCGCAATTAAGTAAAGGTTAGAGTCAAAGGTCAAAGGGCTGATTTGTAGCCTGCACTCGGTTGGTACCAGCGTCCCAACTATGATTATTTTTTCTTCTGATTTTGATTTTCGTATGTCATTTATCATATAATGTCCAAAATGAGAGCCCAAGATAAGGATAATAAAACACTTCCTGATAAATTAAGACAGTTTTTTCGTATTAATAAAGGTAAGTACACTGTGGATAACCTCAATTCTTAATAATTAAAAGTGTAATTTAAATTTAGGTAACTTTAAAAGTAGAGAAGATATTACATTAACACAAGGTATCGAAAAGGAAATCAGTTCTGATAGTCCTGTTCACTGTCGTACAAAAGTCATTAGAGATTTAAGTGATGCTGTCTTAAATAATCAGTGGGAAGATGTATGTATTTTTAAATAATATAGTAGTAGATCAAACTTATTTGTAAAAGTAACTATACTTATTGGCAAAGTAACTATAATTCTTTTTTATTATTGCAGTGTGCAGCAGAAAAATTATGGTTTTTAGTACAAGATCTTTTAGGACAAGATATTCCTCGAGAACATAGACATATAACTTTAAATTTTTTAAAATGTCTTGTGCAAGGACAATATTCCAAACTTTCATCTTTAATGAGAGTAAAGTTTTTTAATGTTGTTAAAGAACATGACATCTCTGAAGATATTGACTTAAGGTAATTAAAACTTTTTTTCTTTTTTTTCTTTATAAAATACATGACTTTATTTAAATCTATAGACTGGAATTGCTACAAAGCTTAACTGAGAATGGAAAAGACATTGTTCATTTAGAAGAAAAAATGGGTCCTTTCCTTTTATCTTGGATGCCTATAGTAACTGGAGGTGATGGAAAACGCGGAGCTGAGTTCTTATCTTTATTAGTTAATGTTATTAAATTCAATTCAGCTTGTATTGACGAGGACATTATTTCAGGACTTGTACAGTCAGTTCTAATATAATTTATTATTGTCAGTTTATAATTTATAATTTTTTATTAATTTGTGCTTAATCTGTTCAAATTGTTTTTTCAGATACATTTGTCACTTATGTTATTACAGTAACAATACAGAAGTGGTATCAGCTAGTTTAGAAGCTCTTGATGCTATTGTTTGCTACAGTAAATTACAACCCGATTCTTTGCAAACATTTATTATTGCTTTATGTCGTAGTGTCAATGTTGAAACTTACTGTCAAAATAGTTGGAAGGTAAATAAATTCAAAATTTTATATTTATTTAATACAGCATATGATTTACTAAGTTTATACGTTTTAGATAATGCGTAATTTATTAGGAACACACATGGGCCATTCTGCCTTGTATAAAATGTGCTACTTGTTGCAAGAACCAAATTTTCAAAAGGATGTACGCCTTTTAAGAGGTGCAGTATTTTACATTAACATGGGATTGTGGGGTTCTAAAAGAATTTCAAATCTAAAGTGCACACCATCATCTGTGTTACCATCATTCCATCAAGCGCTTCTTTGTAATCATCCTATTGTTATGTATGAAGTTACATTATCTATTCAAAGATTGGTTAATAAATATGGTATTGAGCTAGAGCAGCCTACTTGGAATATTATTTTAGATATAATAGAGCAAGTCATTGCACATACAGGTAAATAAATTATAAAACTTTCTCAATAGATTTAAAATTTTTTATTTACTTCCATGTTTTTATTTTTAATTTAAATTATAGAAAGCAGTAATCAGCCAGCAACGAAACAAGTTTCTACAAGTTTACATGAAACTATCAATAGCATCGAAAATTTGTTAGATAATAATTCTTATAATGGAAATGTTTTAAGATTTTATGATCTGGTAGAACGTTGTTCTGATGCAAGACCAGTAAGTTTTTATTTAATTATTTTTTTTTTAATTGATATTAAAATTTACTTTTTCTATAGGAAAATTCAGTCCTCAAGTTAATAGATTATAAAACTTCTATGATTGGTCCAACTTGTTATCAATGGCAAGCTAAACTGAGTTCATTAATTGAACGTTATTATAAAATTGAAACAAGAACTAACATTAGAGTTAAAGTTCTTGAAGTTCTGTCCAATGTTATTCATGTGAATAGGTAAATATAATTTTACAATCATAAATACTTATTCTTTTTGGATAAATTAAAAAATTTATTTTATTTTTTTAGATCTAGATACGAAGACGAACTTATTGAACGAATTCTTGTACCGCATTTACAACACGTAGAAACGGATTCCGATGTAACGATACGAAATGTTGCCGCCCATTTATTAGTTGATTCTTGCTTAGAATGCGAATCAAAAAGATGCGTCGAATTGTTAGAAATATTAGAAAGGGTAAAACTTATTGCTATTATAATAGTATAATATAGATTGTTATATATTTGCAACATAAATTTCATTAATATTTTAGATAATCAATAAACCATTCTCTTGGGATGCACCAGTACAAACAGATGCAGATATCAAAGATGTAAAAACAGCTGTTGTTGGAGTAATTAAAATCTTAACTCAAAAAGTATATCGGTTACCATCTACTCACGCTATTCGTGCTTATCAAGTACTTGTCAATCATTTAGAACTGCACTACCAGGATCCTAAGGAAATCTTTCGAGATGTCTCTGCAATTCGATATTTGGTAAGCTTAATATTTTATAATTTTAATTTTTTATTTAAAAATCAACTTCAATATTTTTTAAATTTATTTTTAGATTTTTGAATGTTTTTTAAAAGCTAGAGCGAATGGACTAGGTCATCTGGGTTTCCAAGATCCCACGACAGGAAGCGTCAATCGGTACAGTCCTTACCTGGTTCTAGAAAATCCTGCATTCACATCAGGTAGTGGGGCTAGCCCACCTCCGGCTAGCCCTGTCCCTTCACAAAGCGCTTCAAGTCAAATCACCAATATTTCTCTTGCACATGCTTGTAAAGCTGTTACCACAGCAATAAAACAGGAAAAAGGTAATTTATACTAAAATAATTTACCGAAAAAAAGAATATCAAAATTTATTCTTTCTTATACAAAATTTTGTTTTTTAGATTGGCAAGTTTTGCAACTAATATTGAAAGAGCTACCTCAACTGTTGCAAAACAGAGCTTTGATCTTATCTCGACATACCAATGATATTGGTTCCTTAGCAAGTGCCCTTTGCTCTATGGTAAGAAAATCAATTAGTTTTAAATTTAAGTTTTATCATTAATGTGAAAATAAATAATGACAAAATAATAATATAATTTAAAATTAATATATAATTTTTTTTTAATTGTAGATCGATGATAAAAATTTTAGACCAGGAGATTCCTTACAAAATGTTTTTTGCAACGTTCCACCTAAATTTACTTTTTCAGAATTTCGTGTTCATTTTTTCCCTGCTCTTGCATCGTGCACGTCTTACCATACACATTTCGATTTTAGTACTCAACAACGACTTATAAAGTGCTTTGAAGTAAGCTTAATAATTTACATCTAAAAGTTATTGATTTCTTAACTCTTTAATTCTTTATTATTCTTTTAGGAGGGTTTAAGAACTCCTTGTGCGAGTCAATGCGTTACAAGTCTCATGACTTGTACATTAGAAATGCGAGATACTATGAGCAAACTCATGTCAAATGTTCTTCTAAATTTATCAAAAATATCCGATACGGTTCATATTGCTATTCCAATCCTGGAATTTCTTTCAAGTAAGTAGACGTAAAAATAAAAATAGATTTAAAAAGCGAACTTAATTGTTGAATTTTTAAATTTTAGCCCTCACGCGACTCCCTAAGGTCTTTTCGAATTTTACTGATGATCAGTACATGTCGATATTTGCAATTATGTTGCCATATACAAAACCAACAAAATACAATCACTATACTGTTTCATTAGCACATCATGTAATAGCCGTTTGGTTTTTAAAATGCCGCCTTCCTCTTAGACGAAATTTTGCTAAGTATATTACTAAGGTATGAAGAATTTTATTTGATTATTACACTTGTAATTTTTTGTATTTTCTTTATTAAAAACAAATTCTTTTAGGGATTGAAAACAAATGCCAAAATGCTTCTAGAAGAAGGGAATATAGCAAAACCAGATATTGGACTTAGTAATGAGGATTCTTCTAATAGAAAACGCAGTTCCAGTTTAACAGAACAAGTACTTAAATTTTTTATTTTTAAAATAAAAAAAAATTCTTTTTATTTTTAATTTAATATTTTCATATTTTAGGGCAGCAGAGCAAGAAGATTTATTAGAGAAAGCAGAGCAATGGATTTAAAACCAGCAGTCGATAAGGCTCTGATGAATTTTCATATTGAACTGACAGAAACTTGCATAGATTTAATGGCGCGATATTCATATTCTATGTATTCAGCACGTCCAAAAAGGTAAATTATAAATAAAAAATATAGCAAAACAAGTTTATCAGTAGATTTACAATATAAAGTAATCAAATTTCAGGCTTTTAGCAGCCGATTTTCTTCTCAAAGAAGGTCACTCAGTGACGTGGATTGTTGGTAATAAATTAATTAGCGTAACAACAAGTGGCTGCAGCAATAGAGCTATGCGAGGACCTTTATGCGACAATTGCTGGGCAGCTTGCAAAACGAATGCAGAACAGACCCGGTCCAGTCATTCAAGCTTACTTCGTGCCTCAAGCACTGACGGTAATAGAGAAGAAAAACTATCTCGTCAGTCGTCTGGTGGCCACGCAAGTTCCAGTGCCAACACAGCCGCCAATTCACCCACGGATGAAAATAAACGATCGTTGGATGATTCAGAAACTTATAGAATAAAAGACTCAAATTCAGAAGGAACAGATAGAAGCGACCAGCAGAAAGAGAGTGAATCCTATAAGTTAGAGCAAATGATCAATACCGAGAAGCAGGAGGAGCACACACCTTGTGCTTGTTGGTGTCAAGGTTGGGCTGAAATCTACGTGAGGAGACCTACAGGAGACATGTCCTGGATTATGAGAATACAAAATTCGATGCATATGGATACTCCTTACGATTTACCTCTAGATAATATCACAGCTTTGTATATGCCTACTTCGGAAATGCAACCGCAAAAAAGTCAAGATCTTATGTCAGAGTTTTCAGAAGATGAAATTCTGGTAAGCTTTAATCTTAAATCATTTCCTAAATAAAGATATAAAAAATTTCATTACTTCAATTTAATGTAGGATACCACGGAGAAAAGTCTTGAAACAATCCAGAGTGAAGGCAGCAATATAAACAAATTTGGAACTTTATCTTCTTCTGGACCAATCGATATTCCAAGCTCTCCTGCTCGACCAACTCCATCTAGACCTAGTCCTCGAGATAGTCTTGAGAGTTTAGAGGAAGGCGAAGATGGTAAAAAAATATACATTTTGAAAATTAAATTATGTAGCTTTTCCCACGAAGCTAACATATGTTATATATATTGCAATTTTTATTTTTGTATATTTTTTTTTAGATTCAAAAAAATCACGAAATCCTGTACGCAGATCGAATTCTAGTCCAGAAATGAGTTCAAATTGGAAAAATCCATTTTTAAATAAAGATAAATTAAATCTACCTCAAACTGATCGAGATGATTCAAACGTTGATGGAGATGGAAAATCAGATACTGATCTCAAAAAACATATCAAAAATACTTATTCCAAAGACATGAGGTAAAAATTGTTATATTTTATTAATAAATACTGTATTAATGCAAGGTAAAAAATAAATTGTGATTTAATTTTTAAACATGAAACTACTTTTTTGCTAGTTTATGTAAATACCTATAATGATTTATTGTTGCAGAGTTAGTTGTGAAGCTATTCCTGAAGAAATATCAGGAATGGGTACAACACCACCATCTACAGAAGTCATAGGAGAACATCCTACGAGTTTATTATCACAGAAATCTTATCCAGGAGCAAGTCAAGTGACGCAAACAACAATACAACCGTCTACAAGCAATACAGTGCCTCCGTCACCAACTGCAACTCAGGTTGGTATAGTTTTTAATTTTATTTCATTGTAAAATACTCATAATATTTAAATTACAATGTAGATAATGATAATTTTTTTTTAGCCACCTACAAATGTTTTAACTTCGCAAATGCAATTGGGCTCAAAACCACCTCAATCACCGACACAAATTTATTCTCGGCTAACGAATTTGGACGCAGGTCACAATCGTCAGTCATGGGCTGTAGACTCAAAACCTCCTATCGGTCGGAATCTGCTTGTTGAAAAGGTAAATATGAACATCCTTAATTTAAAAAAATGTATACAAAATCAATGAGATATTATTTTTTTTATATAAACAGTTAAAAGAAGATAAAGCAGACCCTTCAACTTTACCTCCATTAGCCTTTCGAGATCGGGGATACACGATATCTGTAATGAGTCCTGCAAAAATTCGAAGAAATAATTCTCCTCGAATAAAAGAAACGCCTTCACAAATGACATTACCTAATAACAGGAGTGGAATTAATCCTAGGTAAAATTAAAATTTCAATAGACTTTTTTATTCTATTTTGCGTTTATTATCTGTTCACAAAATATTTTGATTGCAGCTTTATATTTTTACAATTATATCACTCTGCGTATTTTGGATCATCTACAGAAAAGCCTTTACTTGTGCCACAAACAAATGCGCTTTTACAAACATCTATTACTAATCTTGATAGGATACAACCATACGAAACTCATAAAATTGGAATTCTGTATGTTGGTCCAGGTCAAGCTTCTAACGAAACAGAAATCTTAGCAAATCAGCACGGTTCCCTACGTTATGGTCAATTTTTACAAAGTTTAGGTACTCTTATAAGACTCAGAGATGCAGATGAAAGCATATTCCTCGGTGGACTCGATCGAAACGGCGAAAACGGTAATTTCGCTTATATTTGGCAAGACGATGTTACACAGGTCGCATTCCACGTGGCAACTTTAATGCCGACTAAGACTAGTGACCTCAAATGTACTTCTAAGAAACAGCATATAGGAAATAATTACGTTTCTATTGTATATAATGAAAGTGGCGAGCCATATAATATACAAACTGTTAAGGTAAATTTAAATAGTTTTAGTGAAATAATTTATTTTGATGAAAATATTCTGTAAATGTCTTTATAAAATAATATATTTTTAGGGACAATTTAATTATGCTTGCGTTGTGATTCAACCTCTCGATCACGGAACTAATCGAGTTACAGTGCAAGCTCGAGATGATCTTAGCGAGCACATCGGACATAGTGAACCTAAAATTATATCTGATCATAACTTAGCAATTTTGTCCCGCCAATTAGCTCTCCACGCAAACGTAAATAGTTTTGTTTTGTATATTATGTATATTTTAAACTTATAGCTCTTAGTACCAAATAATAATTTTTATTTTTAGTTGGCTTCGATGGTTTGTTCATCTTTAAAACAAAAAGACCGTAATCCATATGCCTCTAATTGGCTAGAGAGACTTCGCCACATTAAGCGTCTAAGAAAACGAATCTTAGAAGAATTGTCACGAAAAAATCCTAAAGACGATGGAGTTAAAAGTTCTTTGGAAGAAGAAGATAAATTAAGAATCATAGATGACATTGTGCAAGATTTTACTGACTATACGACTTAAAAGACGCGTTTTTATAAGCATAACGTTATGCATCGATTATAATAATAAAAATTAAAAATTTATTTATTTTCAAAACAACATTATTAATTTTTCCTATAAGACTATATACAAAATACAATTACAATACCCTTAATCCTTAAAAAATTTTAATTCAAAATGAGTATAAGTTTTGCCGCTAGAGGCGCCAGTTAAGTTAAAGCTATTATTTGCATATAAGTGTAGATCTGTAGATGGTAGATCAGATCACAAACGACGCAACATAATTGCTCCGTTCTTTATTTATCTGTATGTATTAGATTTGGATACAGAAGATGATAGATTATTTCTTATGTTAAGGCTTACTATGGTACACACGTCAATCCAATATTGTGTGGAATCAATATTATAACCACTTAAATAGTCAACTTTTTAATTCGGCTAAAATTCTACAGTTTAGTAGGTTATTAAATACGTAGATGCTAATATATGTTATTTTCGAAAGTTTGCATTCATTTGCATAAAAATCCTGTGCAATTTTGTTATTTACATTTTTATAAAGAACATGATCAAGTTGTTTCTACTTAGTTGTTTATTAACAAATACTATTTACTGTAGTACTGAGGAACAAGAAGGAGTCAAATATGCAGACAAATGTGAAGGTTAGCATTAGATTGAACAATATTTAGTCTACAATATATTGACAATAACTTTAATTTTTTTTTTATTTTAAAGTTTGCAAAGTAGTTTCTGTAGAATTAGAAGCAAAACTTGATGAAACAGGAAAATCCAGTGATGTTTTAGAAATTGGTTACTCAATAGATGATATAGCTCCAAAAAAGAAAAAAGAATATAAAAAATCGTAAGATTTAAAAAAAAATTTTTAAATGAATATATTCAACAAATTAATTTAAGTTTCATTTTTAGTGAACTGAGATTAATAGAATCCTTAGATGATATATGTGACAGAATTTTAGAATATAATATACATAAAGAGAGGTCTGATAGTTCAAGATTTGCTAAAGGCATGAGCCAGACTTTTAAGACCTTACATGGACTTGTGTATGCTTTTGTTAATATTTATTGAATTAAATTTTTTCAATACAATGTTTAAAAATACTTAATTTACAGGGAGAAAGGTGTTAAAGTTGATCTAGGAATTCCATATGAATTATGGGATAAACCTTCTGTGGAAATAACAACTTTAAAAACACAATGTGAAAATTTGATAGAAAATCATGAATTAGACATTGAACAGTGGTATTTTAAACATATGGGGGATATACCTTTAACTAAGTAATATTTTATTTTTAAAACCTTTTTATTTTATATTATTTTTTATTAACTAAAATATAAATTTTTTATTTAGATATTTATGTTCAGAACGAGCTTTAAAAGGTGGTGATGATTCTTGCTTGAAAGAAGAAGGTGATGTTGGAAATAAAAAAGAAAAAGAAGACACTAGAAATAAGAAGAAAGAAGATGCAGGGAATCACAAGAAAGAAACAGTTCAACAAGAAAGGTCCCAAATTAAAAAGAAAGAACAAGATGAATTGTAATCAAATGTAAATTTCTCTGTTGACAAAACCAAATATTACTCATGATGATTCTCTCTTTTGAGACTTGCTTGAACTTTCCATATCAAAGAAATGAGCAAATTGTGATAATTTTTTATTCTGATAAATTTAAGAGATTCTTATGAGTGAATATCATTCCATTTAAGAATTACTTGTAAACAACGTGCCAACAATAAGAAGACTCAGTGAAGTTTTTTTGAAATATTTTTAATTTATAATATTATTTTAATAAATGTATAAATGTACAATGTTATAATGACATTTTTTTGCACCTACTTCAGGGTTTTCACATTTTCTTTTTTGGCTTCACCCTTTACCCAAACACGTTTTCCTCTCAAAGCTCGTAATCTTTGATGTTCTTCTTTAAAGTCTTGATGCTCATCTCTGAAAAGGCCGTACCATCGAAGATTCTTCATTAATACATGGGATTCCCTGAGTCTTGGGTAATAATTTACTATTTCTGGCCTTTTATTGATGGGCTTTTCACTGAATAGCTTTACAACTTTCATTGATTTATTATTTGTAGTTCTAACTACTTCTCCAAATATTCTATTACTAAGACGATTCATACGCTTTGCGTAATTACTTGCAACATTTGCAAGATTTTGATACTTACTCATTATTTTTAA
Organism: Ormyrus labotus; assembly: GCA_035582975.1. Taxonomy (NCBI): domain Eukaryota; kingdom Metazoa; phylum Arthropoda; class Insecta; order Hymenoptera; family Ormyridae; genus Ormyrus; species Ormyrus labotus. Next base: position 10,611,547 of record JAWWEO010000045.1, on the reverse strand, counting down.
TTTTTTTCTTATCGAAAACAGACATATATATAATACTGTTGAGGTTAGATATCCTCAACAAAATGTTTATCTTTCTCAATTATCTGTTTTTTATTGAATGAAGTAGAAAAATCTGTAACAAAATTTTATCAGATTACACTTTATAGTGAGTAAATTAATAATCAACATTAATAACAGTCGAAAAAAGAATACCTTTTAGAAATACATTCTGGTCAGGCAATCAGCTGGAGCAGAAGTTTGAGAGTATCTATCAAGTATCATCTGTTTGTTATCTTTAAGTCATTTTCAAAATTTATGTCAAGTTTATACGCATTAAATTAATTTTAATATATTTAGAATTTGTAAACTCGATTTTCAAACTGAATAGCTACAGCTGTTGATTTTAGTTTATTAATATTTGAAACTTTGAAATTATAAAGAATTTTAATTATAATTGTTTAAATTATCATCTTTGAAACAACATTTTTTAAATACGTCTAGATATTTCTATATATACTTATTTTTATTTTGTAATTTATGAATAAAATAAAAAGAATGTTAATAAATGAAATATATAGAAATTTATGCCATTTTATTAAATTTAAATCTTACTGAAAAACAATTTAATTATTTTATAATATGTAATATTAAACTTTTGAATAAATATAAACATTTTTGACAGTTTTTACTTGTCGTACATTTAATGAAAATAAAAATAATTTTTACATATATTTTTGTAATTGTGTAACATTTACAAGATTTTAAACATACTTATGCAACAAATTTACATATTAATCAATATACACTTTTCTAAATGCAATTGTGATTTGCATAGTACAATAGCATTTTCTGTTTGTATTTTCAAATTATTTAAGGTTTATTCTAACAGTAAATTTTTATTTACAAAACTAAATGTCAAATGCGGAGAAATTAATTAGTTAAAACGAATAACCGCTGTTTCTTTCAGCGGTGTTGTCTAAACAATTCAAATAAACATCGACCAGTATTGGAACACCTGCATCAAGTGAACAATTTCAATACATAATATTCAGTAAACGAATAAAAAAAATTGTCTTTAACTACAATTTACATGAATTTTGGCATTTAAGGGAATACATGCCATACGTCCATAAGATTATACACATATTGCGACCTTTAGCAAATCGTACTAAACAGTCACAACTTAGTTGTGGATAGTCGAGCAGTTACACGTAATACTGTGTCAGTTCTGTTGCTATTCTAAAGTGTCAATACTGGCGCAGTACTGATATCCAACGCAACGGCTTATTCCTCAGTCGGTACCGACTTGGAATTGCGAATGTCTCTAATAAAAATGCTAGAATCAGGCAGCGATGAAATCTACCGAATCTAAAGTAGATCAATTAATTTACGTAAATAAATTGCAAAAAAAACTATCTTAAATAGCAAGAAATTTGCTGGAATAATAATGTGCACCGTCGATTCACTGGTTACCTCGTCGTGGAAATGGTCGCAAGTCAATATATAATAAGTACACTTAAACAGATGCGTCAAGAAAATGACAATGGGAATGCGCCGTTTTCTCTCATTTATCTCTATGGCAGTTCGGCAGAATTGGCGCAATTCCGCGTAGTGGTCATGTCATTGTCTTCGCGCTACTTCAGAACGAGGGCTCGACTTGGCCGTCCGAAATGAAAGTGTCTGTATAGGCACAGAAACTTAACGGTGCTTTGCTACTTTAAAAACATGGATCAAGGTGCAGTAACTGAAAGTCGGGATTTCGGAGGAGCAGCTTGCGAGAGCTGCTTTTAGTTTTGCGCTCAAGCTGGCGACGCGGTGGTCCCGTTGCCAGATTTTTCCAGCGGCTTCTTCTTGCCGACTTGCTCGGCTTCCAGGATTGTGTCGGGTAGCTTCGTTCCGAGGGTCTCCGGGAAGGTCAGCGATAGCATGCCGGCTGTTAAGCTCATGCTGCCGAAAAGAATCAGGGGCAGACCTTCGTAGATGTACTTGGCCTGTCGATAAAAAAAAAAGTCATTGCTTAAACTCAGAGACCTATAATAAAGATTTGCATTAATTGTCTATTATTGATGGATTTAAGAAATTTTAGATTTCCATAAAGAGAGTTGTGAACTTTTAAGAGTCCTAACAGAAATGCATTTCTAATGGGTTTAATTAAGTTACCAGCAAAGGTGTTTGTGGAGCCAGAATGGAACCGATGCGCCCTGTCATGCTGCAGATGCCAAGTAGCGAGTGCCTCAGAGTTGTTGGGAAAAGTTCGGTCGTGTACACGTACGAAGTCGAGAACGCCATCGTTATGCAGCCTTTACCGCAGATGTACAGTATAAGAGCTACTGTCGCCCATATACCTGAAAACGAAATATTTTTTCTAATAAACGCCCCTCGATCATTCCTGATTTTTCGACGAATTCCTTGAATTTATAATATAATAGCCTTAAATGGCATGCAATCATCAAATTCTACGTTAAATTAACGCGTAAAATGAGCGTCTAATACAATAGAAACTAAAATTTAAACTTTACCATGATCCAGCTTCGGCACGAATTGAATAGCCAGGCAGAAGAGGCCGCTGAGAATGAAGGAGCCGCAGAGGGTGGCTTTGCGACCGACGCTGTTGAGCAGAGGAAAGACTAGAATGTTGCCGGGGATCTCGACCGCGGTAACGAGGATGAAGTTGATGTACTTGTTGCCGGCGAACTCGGTCGAATTCAGCGACAGGCCGTAATAGACGAATGTATTGGTAAGCCAGCAGAACGAGCAGATCAGCAGGCGAACGAGGATCTTCGGGCTCTTGCGGATTTGAATTATTCGCGGCTCGCCCTTCGCCTTTTTCTGCGAGTTGATTTCTTTTTTCACGTTGTCTTCTTTCTGCGGGAAAATGTTGATTAATTGTTTGTTACCAACAATGATTGTAATGATTTTTTTTATGTCTGTACATGTCTTCTTTAAAGCCGACTACCTTTCGTTTGCCTTCGATTCAGTGAAACGAGGCACAATAACAATTATTCTACACGTGTTCTATAATGTTGAAAATCGGAACTCGCTACGTTGTCGGACTGCTAATGATACAAATTTTGAATTTTTACGTGCCGATCGCGTACGCTTCAATTCATGCTTTCATTGCAAAGAATTTCGTGTACGAGCGCCTTCGATTTTCAAGTTTGCTTTACGCGCGATGTGCTTTGCGTTGCGAGTTTGCGCCTTTTTGGCGTCCGTCCTTGACTAAATACCGACCACAAAAGCAATAAACACATCTTTGAAATTCAAAGAAACATACTGCATAGGCGAACGTCTCAATGAACTAAAACTACTTACGGCAAACGTTTAGTCGCTGTAAACAAATTTAACTGCAAAAGCGCAAGGAGGCAATAAATAAATAATAAACTATGATAGTGAAGTTAAATATAGAAAACATTGTTTTAAATACTTAATTATACGTTTCGTTGCTTACTTAAAAAGAGATTATAAACGAGAAGAAAAAATTCGAAAAATTTATTAGTTTCAAAAGCTTACCGTCCCATTTTTTTCATTGTTCATGTTTTTGAGCTCGAAGAAAGCTTCTTCCGAGAGGTCCAGTTTATTCACTCGAGCCATCTTCCGATAAACTTTCTCTGCCATGTCGCGCTTGTCGTTGGCCAGGAGCCATCTAACAAGAATGAGCATTGTTCGCTTAAAATGAATTTTCTTTCGCCCGACAAAGGACTTTTAAACAAAGAGTTCGGAAATGAATTTCGAATTTTCATTCGATTCGACGTACCTCACGGATTCGGGCAGTACAAATATGAGTAAAATGACTAGTAATCCGGGACCGTAAATGACTCTCATGAGGATTCTCCAGTTTTTCACCCACATCGCTGCCAAGCCCAGCCACATTTCGCCCAGAGCGTAGATGCACGAGATTACTGTGCTGCCCAAAATTCTTTTGCCCACTCCCGTCATTTCCATGGCTGTAATAAAGCAATTACTTCATTTGAGCGTTCGATATAATTCAAACAGAAAAGGCCTTCGAATCGGCCTGTTTTTTTTTATTTAAGCGAAGTCTTGCGTAAACTTCAAGACCCCATTTCAATTCATCAAATTCGAAAGAGCAGCCTTCCCCGTAAACAAGCATATATGCCGTCCGTCCTTTCGAGCAATTGAAAAATCGAGTATCCCTGCAGCAATTGCTCAACGAGCCCATAGGCGCGGCGACAAAGGCATTTTTAAAATTGAGCACGCGTCGCGGCGCTCGACGGAAGGCCGCGGACGAAAAACCCACCGTAAATGAAGCCCGAACTGTAGATCCCGGCGGCGAAGCAGGCGTCGATGAACTCGAAGGTGATGAACATCCAGTAGTTCACGGAGAACGAGTGGATGACGCCGCTGAGGCCCGCCAGGAAGGTGATGGAGGTCAGGATCGTCCTTCGGCCGTATCTGCGGGATGGGAAAAACGGGGAGAGTTCGCCAAGTTCTATTGGTTTTAAATTCCGCAATTGTTTTATTACTTGTCAGACAGGGTCGAGGCGAAAGTCAGTCCGATTAGCTGGCCCAAGTTGTTTATCGTCCCGACCAGCGTCAGCTTCCAGCGATTGGCGTCGCAGGTTATCCCCCACTATAAAAAGGAACTGCCGAATCAGTCGTCCGTTTCTCTCCGGAGCTTGGAAAAACTTATTTATTACTTTGTGCAAACGAAATAGAGAGCAGCCATTGAAAAACAGTTGCAATAGCAAATAACGAGTCTCGAGAGGATTTCAGATGCTGGCACAGATTCTCGCTCTACTTTCATCAGTCCCACTTTTCGATATACTTTAATAAAAGTAATAATCTCGGAACGATCGTCGGATTGTGAGAAGAAGAAATGTTGAAAAGAAAAAAGGTCATTCACCTCGTTGTGGATGGTGACCTCCTCGGGATCGTAGACCCAGGCGTCGCAGGCGACCAGCTGCTGTTGGTTGAAGAATTTCGGGTCGGAACAGTTGCCCGCCGGGTTCGGGTGGGATTCGCGCGGGGCGAAGCGCATGCAGTTCTTCGACGACAGCGAACTGTTGAGCCACGGCAGGCCCGATATCGTCGTGTTGCTCGGGACCTCGCATTCTGGCACCAGACATCTGCGTGTAAAGTTGCGAACGAAACACTTTTCTTTTGTATTTAGGTTTATTCGATTCTAGGATTATTCGGAAGCAGCTCCTTCGTCGAGCGCTTGTATTAGTTCTTTTAGAAATATTTAGAAACAATCTTTTAAAACATTAATTTTTCTCACTTGTAGTTTAAAAAAGCTTTTTCTTCGACTTTTTTCAACAACAGCCGTTAACTAGCTCCTATTGGCTTTCAATTTACACAAATAAATATATTTATTTACATAAATTAACGTTATTTAACGACAAGTTAGTAATTGCACGTCTAATAACAAACTGCAGCTGCGACATTAATCAAAGAATAAAATTAGACTTTATCACGCGACGTTATAATATATACCGAGAAATCCAAGCAAGGATTATTACATTCCGCGAAACACCGCGGAATGCATCATTATGACTGTTGTGTTTTACTTAAATCCGAAAAATTGTTGAGCGCATTTTATTGCATAAGCCTGCCTCGAGCCTTGAAAAATAATGGCCGTTTCAAGCTAATTAAATTATTTCAATAATCGCGCGGCACTTGAGCACTGATTTGCGAGCTCTAATCAATTTAACTTTACGACAGAGGCCTGCGAACCAGCCGATGGTTAATCGTTCAAGCATTTATTTTGAATATAGTCTTGAGACTTGCATTTAAAAATCAGCAGCAAACTCGTCTCCGCGAGAGGTGTGTATTAGCAAAAGCCCGCGCTAATTAATAAACAATCGTCTCGCACCTGTACTTGACTTCTCCAGCTGTGAAGACGTAGTCCAAAGTGAATCCCGCCGAGAGGATGAGCGGCAGCGTGATGAGCAGGTAGATGGTCAGCTGGTACTTGCCGAACGAGTCGATGTCCTGCATGTTGGACGGATGATGAGTCCGCGGACGGGGCTGCTCGGGGTGATGGGCGGCTCCTGAAAGCGCGGAGCAGGACGCATTTAGCTGTCGTCTGGGCGTGAGCCATGTCCACGTGCGAGGGGGAGCGACATTATTTTGACGCGAGCGCGTTCGGGCCAGCGGCCTGCATCGATCAGCTGCGGCCCAGCGTTACCTGACGCAGCCAGTGGTATACGAATAACGTGCGCGCAAACGCTGCGCCCGTGCATTGTCTCCTCCTTTGTCTACCGGCACTGACTCTCGACTCGAATTTATTTACTTTTATCGAATCATAAAGCTGGATGACTACTGCCGGGCTTATTGTTAAATAGATTATTTTATACTTTGAGTTGATTGCGATGTTAATATCGATAAAATTCAATTCTATTAAAGAAATTGAATTTTCGGTTTAGCTTTACTGTAACTTATCATTGAAAAAGTACACGCAAGTGTATTTATGAGGCTTCAATTTATATTTTTATTATTATGTAAGAAGGATCGTAGAAGTATAATACAACACGTAAGACTTAAGCGTATTCGCTGTCAATAAAATAAATTGGACATATAACTCTGAAAATATCGGAATTAGATTTTCTTATTTTTTGTAAATTTCATTTGAATTTAAATTTTTAGTTAGGTTATCTAAAAATCTAAACAGCGGGGTTTAAGAACAGATCAAAACAAAATATTCTTAACTAAAGGGTCGTTGCTTGGATGATTAGTCTTGCGGGTTCTTGTACTTTCGCAGACCTAGTCGACTCAACTTTGTTTTCGTTCGTTAATAAAGCATATACGAGAGAACTTGAGCGTCGGTGTTTTTTCATAAACAGTGCTCTTCCGTTTTTGAAACATTTTGTAGTCTAACATTACGTTGTAAAATAGAAAACGCGATATTTAGCATTTATCCTTCAACTATTGGTTTTAATTGATGGTAAAAAAATGAGTTTTGTTATAACGAAGAAAGAAGTTGAATTCATAAAAGAACTGAGTTCCCAAGTACGATAGTTAAATTTAATTATAATATTAGATAGAAATTATAGCAAGTCATCTTTGATAAAATATCTTAATGTCTTTTATGATTTGAGCCAAAAATTTGTAAGTAATTTCGAGAAATTAGTAAAATTTTTTAATTTTGAGCAACTTATAATATCTTGAAAATGATGATATTTTTAGTATTTTTTCGTCAAAAAAGATATTAAATGACTAGTTTTATTTTTATCTTGTTTTATCGGTACCTCACTGCAGATACAACACGTAGATTGTATAAATGGATTATCGGTCGATGAGCCAGATTAATAAAATTTAATTTTTGAAAAGAACTATTTTTATTGCTTCTATTGCGTAAATTTTTATAATAGGAACTAATTTCTGCGTATTTTCCTTTTTAAAAAATTATTAAAATATTTTTTAAGAAAATTTTATGTAATAGCTTTATTTAATTGATGATATCGTTTTATTTAATAAATCTATTTTTCGTGTGTTTTCTCTTTTTTTCGTCGTGAAGAATGACGTGGAAATTCAAGCAGTTAAAAAAGAACGAGTACATAAAAAAATCAATTAAACTTGATTTATGTAGTATTGGAATTTTAAAAGAACCAAAACAATTATAGGTAAAAAATTATTGGGAATAAGCCGCGGTGTTTCCATGTTTCTCTTCCCACGAATTTTCATGAAAATCTCATACACCCAATTTACTGGATGGAGGGCACTAAAACGATCGCATCTGTAATAATTTCAAGTGCTCCTGTATCAGTCTATCTTCTTTCACGTTACTTAGCCTGAGCTCAAAAGCACTTAAATTACAACGATCTATACGAGGGAGGCAATCAATTGATAAGTTACACTTGAATAATCTTCATTTTTTGATGACGAATCTATTTGTTGAATTTGACTTTTACAACGTAAATTTCACAATTTCTTTTTTCATCTAAAAACTATTCCGAATTTTGGATTTCCAATCGATTTTTCTGCTTATTTCAGAAAAACGATTTAAAGAAAGTACTAAAAATATAATTAAATAAGAACAGCGAGTTCGGTATCTAATTAAGTCATATCACATTTTCGACCGGAATGAATTGTGTCATTGACATCGTGTCATGTATGTCTCTTGTGCATAATGAATGTTTCCGATTCGTCACACGCGCGAACAAAGTGGCACGAGTTGTTCTAATTATTTTTCATTATTTCTATATATTCATCCACTTTTTGCGAAAAATTTTCTCATTTTCATGGTCGATGCTATAAATCAAGTACACATGAAAAATAAACTTGCGAAACCGTAATTTAGCTTTACTCTACTTGAATCGCAATTGCAACGTCTAAATTGAATAATTCAATTTTAAGCGCAGTAATCAGTTAGTATAATGTTAGACTAGCAATTGGAGAAGCATTTTCGACATTCGCGGATTATTAACTTTTTTACACACTGCCTTATTTAGATGCAATTGCGTGTCGAATCAATTCCAATTCATTCCTGTTTACTCGCCGCTTGAATTCCTCACAAAATTTACATTGCAGAAACATTATTCTTTTTTTTCTACCAAATCACGAATTCAGTTAGCCAATGTTTACATAATATAAAACGGAAACAAAACTAAAAAAAAAATGGACATACACATATATATATAAATATATCGGGCACGACGATCGACTCGGTTTTCCGCGCTTTTTCGACACGTTCTCGGCACTCGCGCGGTTCGTGTTTATCGCTCGCGACAACAAAGCTCAGGCGCAGACTTACTCTCTAGTCCGGCGATAGCGGCTCTCGCGCACGCCCACTGCTCTCCAGGCTCCCAACTCCGGACGCGGACACAGGCCCCGATATCGTTTCACTCGCGAGCAGAGGATATATATACAACCTTATTGTATTCCTTAGCGCCGGGAAATTCGGCACCGTTCCGCGCGCGCGCGAACGCTCTCCGAATCCCGAAAGCCGAATGAATGAACCTCCGGTCGTCGCGGCGAGCGCGAGAGTGAGCCGCGACCGCGCGACGCCGCCGCTTCGCGCCCGCAGCGCCTGCCCTGCCGCCACCGCCGCCGTCGCCGCAGCTCGGAAAATCTCGCGGTCTTTCTCGAGGGAATATTGCGTTAATCTCCTGCGCGATATAATATGCCGCCGCCTTCTTCGTCTGGAGGGTCGTCTTCGCTTAGAGCGAGATGCGGTATACGTTACATCATTATATTGCTCGCTTATATCACGGAGAAATTCTCGGAGAGCGTGTGAGCTTATTAATTGTAGTTGATAAATTGAAAACGAGGAGGGCGAGATAGGTCGTCGCCTGCTCTGATTATACCTTGTTTTTTAGCTGATAAATTCAAATCCGCTTCCAGTTGCGAAACTTTCTTCGGGCGGAAGTGAGCGAGGGTATATGATGTTTTATAAATACCATCGGCAAAACCAGAAATTTCGAATGCTTTAAACCGATTTAGGTTTAATTTTGTATTTAGGAAGGCTAATCAATTTCAGTTAAGTTAATCTAAATTTCAATATTATGAAATGACCAACGTTGTATTAGATTTCTGTTTTTTTTTACAACAAACGATAGAAGGAAATGTTTCGTAGTATCGCACTTCAATGAATTAAGTACCATTTGCAATAAAAAAAACTAACACACTGCATAATGTTAATTTATCAAGTTTATTCCTAGAAGAATTTCATAACAATACAAGTTACAGTACAATTATACGTTGGCTTCAGTATTGAATTGCGATTGTCATTTTTAGAACATAATAGAAGTGTTTAGGGTACTGGTTATTATCAATATTTTTTTTTAGATCTTTTAGAATTTTAGTGCTTTTCATACCTCATATCGTCACGAGTTAAAAGTTAAAAAACTTGTTCAAATTGCAATGTTTTCTAAATTTATTTAATTGTACAGCTTATCCCTTACAGATACACACTACTTGTCATCAAGTTATGAAATATTATAGTTTAAAATTAATTTTCCATTTTTATTGCGCTTCAAATCTGCATTGTCAATTTTATTAATTATTAATCTATTCAAAACTATAACGATGCAATTCGTTTAAAATCGAACGATAAATTATAATTAAGAAGACGATAAAAAGAATTAAAGTCATCCAAATTCTAATCAAAGTTTTGTATCATTAGAAGATAAAGCTTCCATTCGCTGGGAACTAACTTTGTCGTAATAAATTAAGCGCGAATTCGTATTCTACAAAAGCGGCAAACTGCTCTTTGAAAACAATTTTCGAACAGTCGACGCTTCCAGGCCGTTAATTAATTAATTCCGATACGTTCCTTTCAGCTCCGAGAACGGAAGATCCGTTTTCATTCAACGAGCAATTTTCATTCAAGACGTCCGCGCAGACGGCTCTTTTGACTGTGCATCATTGCGTTGTACAATAATTGCATTGGTTGGCTGTGCACAAACGCGACTTTTATCTGCGCCCAAGGCCTGAATCTAATTAGATTTTTTTAACGGCCAATTTCGAGATATATCTAGTTCATTATATACGAACGCGTCCATGCAGCGACTTTCGTCTCTCAGTATATTTAAATACAACCATTGTGAGCGCATTTGCATTATTCGCGAAGGATGCAGCTTTCACCAGCTGCTTAATATATACAATATATTTCTTTCAATTTATCGCTGAGCTTAGTACTGCTGCTTCACTTACACATTTTTAAATCTTAATTGAAAACACAAAGTTTACAACTAATCACGCGTTCCAAATCTGATTCTACCGGAATTTCACTGATAATAAATATTGACCGCTACAACTACATATCAGTAATAGTATCAGCAATCATCGAATCGCCAGTAGTTAATCAGCAATGCAGCTTAATTAAACATTTTTCAAAACACTGACATTTACTTCCGATTGAGAATCTCGTTAATAAAAAAAAAAAAATCTTTCTCGGCAAAAAGCGAGCATCACACAGCACAAAAGCATTCTTGCTTCCCACGCGTAATTAAATTATTCTCTCGATTCCGATCGGCCGCGGAGAAAAAGAGGAGAATCATCGCGCATCGATAGCTCTCCGAGCGCTTTAACGGGTTCGCCTTTCGCTCCGAGGAGACAAACTGGTAACAACTGGTTAGAGCTGTTTACGCGCCGCGAGAGCCGAGAAAACGAGCGATGAACTTTTTAGATCCTAAATCGAGTCGCGGGGGCTGAAAACTCTGCGGCCGATTGTGATTTATATATAATATCGTCCTCTGGAAAAGTCAGCCGGTCACTTCGGCGCGCGGTTCTGTACAAGATACTAGCTTCGTCAGTCGCGCAGATATTGTTGTTGCGGCGATTTTCAAATACCGATTGTTCCGAGAAATTCTTAGCGATCTCGCGTGTAAAAATAAAAAATCAAAATCTTTAAGTTAATGAAGAGTCAACAAAATTGTAGATAATTGTTAAGATAATTGTGGCGATTTGATTATAACGATTAAAAATAATAATAGACTTTGAAGCGTTTAAACTAAAGTCAACGGTTGAAACCAGTTTTTTCCAAAGTTAAAACAAGATATTTTGTACGTATTTCGATCTGCTGCAGACGAATACGACCAAAGTTTTGGTCCGTCCGAGAGGAATATTGAGCCCGTGGAAAAGCTATGGAAAAGCTAACAGTTTCTCTGACGGTCCGACTATCCCCCCCTTCAATTTTCAAGATTTTCGATCGGAGTCACATTCTCTCGATGACACAGATCACGAAGGAAGAAAGAAAGGCGGCTATATAGATGATAAAATGCAGAGTTAAGGGAGAAAGCACGTATACAGATATTATCTCTTCGCTTTTCGATAAGCTCAATCAACGTCGGCTGCTGGGACATTATAGTTCTGTTGACTGTCAGTTTGCCTATTGAGAAGTTCGCAAACAGATAAAGAGCATCGGCGAGACTACGAATAATTATCTCGTTATAGATATGTTAGCAGGTAAATAGACATGGCGATCGGCTTGCCTTTGACGATTATTGTTATACTTTTTTCTTGTTTTGCTGAAACGTTTGTAAATGTTCTTTGGAATTTTGAAGGAACGAAAGTGAGAATATTTTTAAATATTTTGAGAGCCAAGTTTTCTTGCGCCTGGAACGAGTGCATAAACTAAAATGAGAAATTTTTTAAAAACAGCTTTTAAACTTGTGATTCCTCATTTTTCTTTAATTACAACTAGAATTCCAAGTACTTTTAATACTGGCATTATTAAAATTAACACTAATATCTCTTTGGAAATTTATGTTATTATACAATTTAAAAAATTGCACAACTAAATTATTAACAAATAATTGCTCATACTTTATTGTTCAATAATAATTTTAGTTTAAAGCATTTATATGCGCAATAGCTATTTAACTTTTACTTTTTTATCGCTTTTTTTTCTCGGAACGTCAGGACTCTGTTAGCGATACAATAAATTTACGTTTAGAACAATCTGAGCGCGGGAAGTTTACGGCACGTTTACGCGGGTTCATTGATGCAGTCTGCACGCGAGAAGCCCGTTGCGTGTCTGGTGAGCAATGCAACAAGTGATACTCAGTTGTGATACTTCTTTCGCAGCATTTCAAACACTTGGAAGAGTTAATAATTGATGTCAACGTTCCGACTTTAAAGTTAATTCTACTTTTTGATCCTGCTGATCGCGGCGTGTCAAGTTTGAAACCAATTTGCTTCTTTTTATAATAGCTTTTCTCAGGAATTTGAGCGATGATGAAAAAAGTTGAATTAAAAAAAATAATTATTACTTTTGAGCAACGGCGAAGCAGACTTGCAGGTAATACAAAAAATTATTATAATCGTACTGAAATTTAATGTAAAAAAAATTTATATTCTTGAATGTTTTTACCCATTTCTCAAAAATTTGATAATCTTTAATGCAGCATTTTTCATCGGTTATTTTACCTGAACAAATTAAAAAAAATAAGCAATGAAAGCAACTTTATATTATCTTTTTCACGTCACTCGAAGGTAAACTATTTTTCATTCATTAAAACAACATTTTATTTTATTTATTTATTTTATTTATTAATTCGAAAGTATAATCGTATAAAAACATGCATTGTATGCAGTAAATACAATTACAAAGTTAATAATGCGAAGCTTAACTAAATTACGATCCTGCAGAGGAAAAGACAGATCTGGAGAGCAGATTCTTTTCGCAGATCTGGAAACGGATATATATACCGACATGTAGATATGTAGATAACATACATGTCGATCCACACTCATTATATTAAATTTCGTAAGAATAAGACACGTATCGTGTATTTGACTAATTGTTTTTATGAGCTATTTTGATAGTTTTAATGACTTTATCTAATGAAGCTTTTATCATATAATTTATATTCAATCTCTATTGAGTCTTTATTAGAATTTTGTTTCAGCTTTTTATAAAGTTTCTTTTCTTTTTATCACGAGTTTATTATTATTTAAATGGTAATCCAATTATTTGCGTTTTATGCATCTTATAGTAGTATATTGATAAATTCCATATTCCATGCATAATTCAGAACATATTAATAGGCTCTTAAAAAGATTTGCAACATTTTTTGTTATATTAAAGATTTACATATCACACATTTTGCAATAAATTGGATCTACCTGCTTTCGTCTTTAAATTTTTCACTAAAAATGATGGCAATTATGTGGCAGAAGCGTCAGTACTTTATTATCCATAAAACTGATAAAAGAATATTTAGAGCATGATTGCTATGTATTATTATTTAATCCCTGTATTAAATAAGTGTATTTGCTAGAGTAGGAAGGTCATTGTAAATATTTACTATATATAAGTTTGGTAAATATGATGGTCTGTAGGTTAAACTAATTTATATACTGATTACTTTTTTCTTGTGTCATGTGTACTCAGAATAATGCACAATAACAAACGATGCTTCTTGATGAGCTTCTAAGTGATTAAGACACCGATTGATTACATAAACGAAAAATTCTTTACTATATTTGCTCGCGATAATAATCGAGGTGCTGCATTCGTGCATTTAACTTAGTGCCTTCGGAGAAGAAAAATGTATATAGTTCTATTGGGCGAAAGAGCTCGAAGAGAGTATTTTTCCTACGAAGATATGAATTTTATCTACCTGTGTGAATAATGGAGTGAATAATATTGTCAGTTGGAAAATATTTTTTATAGCACTTTCTAGTAACAATATGACTAATTTTCTACTATATCTGTCTGGCCGCAGCTCCTACTAGAGATACGAAGCAAAGAAACCTTTAACATTTTTATTTCATTCGTCGTCACAAAGCATACGACTGTTGTATACGGTTATTGAAAAAAAATTGTTTAAATCATAAAAATTGAAAAAATTATCAGATTTTTGTTATTCCGCGGCAGATATTTTTCGAAGACAAACTCTGATAATGGAAAGATGTCGGCATCTATACATGATAATTCAATAGTAAGCGAATCCATTAAAAATCCATTTATTATAATCAAAAGAACATTCAAAGCCGAACCGCTGCTAGGCTTTTATTAGAGAAGAAAATATTCCATTGATCTCATTTTTTAATAATAAAAAACAGAAATGCGTATGAATGTATTATACTAAAGCAAATTTGGTCAAACAAGTAGCTTGGGACTTTTATATGATAAACCTATAATAATTCTTAACGAAATAATTCCTATTAATTCCTTGTGCAATAAATCGATTGAGTTAGCTATTAATGTGACTATACTTGGACAAGCATTTTGAACTCAATTGCAGTGCGTCACGAATAAATTGAATAAAGTGAGTAGGGTTCACATGTCTTCAATTGCCCGCAGACTTTATTTATAGTCCAAACATCTATCTTTACTTACTCAATCCCCTCGTTCTCTCCAATCCGGGCGGCGTGCTCCCTTTCTTTCATACGCAGACATATCGACGGCGCTCGCGACCTTTGCTCAAAAAAATGCGCTGAATCGAGCGTTCCAAGAGACCCATTCACCAACGGGCAAATCGGGAATTCGCGGACGATCGTTAAGGCGCCGATATATGCAACAGAAGCGCCGCCTGTGAGCTCTCGAATTGCGTGTTCCGAGAAGAAGCGCAAAGCGCGCCTTATCATCGAAATGGAACAAGCCGACCGATCCGAGCAATTGGGTAGCGGTCAGGTCAATTACATCAATAGAACCGAAACGCGCACGGCTCGTTTCTCCCCGCGACAAACGTTTATTTTTTAAGGTGGGTCGAGCGCCATTCTCTAGTCAATGAAGTGATTTGAAAATTAATATAATAAAATACTATTTCCCGTATACTTAGAATAAAAATATGTATATTATTTAGAAATGTAACAAGCACATGAAATAAACGCATGCTTTTTTCTATGAAAATAAAATTTTTTTTTAGATACAGATATGATTTGAGTATTTACTATAGCTATTTGTTTATATACTATTTATGATATAAAACCTAATATTTACAAGAAAATTTCAATTACAGACTTGTTTGCAACATTCCAAATTTTGAAAATGAATTGCTTTCCGGAAGTACAAGAATTTAATTTTTCATAACTAAATATCTTTTTATTCTGTCCAGTATCATAAATATATTTTTGTTGCAGTAGAAAGTGCACATTTTAAACTTTTTTAATGTAGTTTTTCATTCATATCTGTAGAATTTATCGACAAAAAGGATATATAAGGATTATACATTTCCGGTTAAAAATGACTGATTTCCATAAGAACCTGTGTTAAAATACCGAACTTTGAATAATTTTTTCTTAAATATTTGCTCAGCAACCTGACCTAAAATTTGGCAAGAAGATGTATTTTTATTTAAACAATCATTCTTTTCAATTTTAAATAATCCTGCAGTAATTTGCGTAGCGCTCGACCCATCTTAACTAAGTTATCGGTCGTGCGGGACGCTCTTTCGCTTTTATAAACAGATATACGTTCAAATTCATTATTGTAAATGCGTAAAAAGAAAGGAAGAATATTCTGCGATGTATTTTTATACTGCTGATATCCTAAAAGATATACATAAATTCACAGCTACTAATTTAATATGCAAAATAATTTATTTGTCCAGATGTATAATATAATCTCAGAATCGAAAGCGTGTCGTCTACAAATGAAAGTAGGCAACGATCTTAATCGAGCTTGACGTAATTGCCGCTGTCCAGGATCTTGTAACGATCCTCTCTGTAGTGGACCAAATCCTCCAGGAATCGATCGCTGCTCTCGTTGTGGAGTTTGGTGAGAACTGGCGGGAGTCGTTCGATCTTGGCGGCGTCGGCGAGCTCGTCGTAGTACTTGCCCTGGAGCGGCCCCATCATGTGAAACTGGCGCTTCGTGAAGCCGAGCGTCTTGAAGCGCTCCTCCTTCTCTCGCTCCTCGTCCTGGCGCATCGCCTCGCGCGTCGGCAGCTCCACCCTTTTCAGCCAGAACTGCAGGACGAAGCGAACCTGACGAGCAGAAAAAAAATTGATGTTCGGCTTCATTTAACGCGGAAAAAAAACACCGTGATTTAACGCTTATTTTTTCAGAGTGAAGGAATGCTTATATTATGTAGCAATTTGCGTAAGTAATAACTTATGGCGGGTAACGACGTTTTTTAAAATATTACTCGCGGTTATAATATATAAGGTTTCCAATTTCAAGAAAACATATTTAAACAAGCGGTCTCGAAGTTTCTTGAATTTTCAACAAAGCTCAGAAAACTGCTTAAAAAAAAACTAAAGCCTCTCCGATTTTCCGCGTCGATCGAATTATTTCGAGCTCTCACCTGCAAGTCGAACATGCTGAAGGCGCAAACGTAGAAAGGAAGCCCGATGAAAGCCAAAGTCGGGTTCTCGATGCTCACGACGTGCTTCCACAAGGGCGTGACCATATTCGTATCAACTCTGACCCCGCAGCTCCCCGCGAGGAACGGGAAGCTGTACTTGTATCCTTAAACAGAGCGGAAGCAAGGCGAAAATTATAGTCTCCGCTAAAAAAGAAGCGAGACCGTTTGTTCTTACCTGTGCAGTAGAACACGATGTCGATTTCCTCCTCCGAGCCGTCCGCGAAGATGGCCGAACGTTCCTTCAGCTCGACGACGTCTTTTTTCTGGAATTAAAGCGCCGGATCGTAAGCAAGAACTGACGAGATGTTTCTGAATAATTGTTTCCAATAAAAATGTGTCTAAATCTTACTTGCACGACGTTGTCGGGAAACTTGGTCAAGATCGTCTCCTTCAAATGATGACTGAGAATAACGCGTTTGGCCTTCTTTGAAATTTCCAAGGCCAAGTCCATGCCTAGGGTCAAGACGAACGTATATGTAATTCAATGTAATAATATGTGTATCTGAAGAAAGCAATTGATTTTGTAGATTTGCAGTGACGCGAACTGAAAGATCGTTCATTTTTCTAACTAAATGAGTCGCGCTTCTAATTGTTAAACGCAACCTAAATATGTGCTTCTTAAGTGTCCGTTTAATTCTTTTTGATGAATCTGCACTTGATGCCAGTCGGAATGACGTCTATGACCGACCAGCTATGACGTTCCAAAGGTCTGCAGTGGCGTGTAAAAATGCGTCGACAAAAATTTCAAATCAATCCATGTAAACATATTACGATAACTGCTTAAAAAACAGGATGCAAGAATACTCTGCGGTTACCCTTCCTTCCGAAAAGCGTGCGCCCGCAATCCGAAAACTAAAAAAGAAAAAGAAGCCGGGCGCGACCGCAGATAGCAGTTACGACGAAAACCTACCGGAGGGTCCGGCGCCGAAAACCACGACTCGCTTATCGGCGAAGGGTTCGGGCAGCCGGTAATCGTGGCTGTGGAGCTGCTGTCCCTGGAAGCTCTGCCGGCCCTTCAGCTGCGGCACCGAGGGCTCGAAGTAGTGACCGTTGCAGACCATCACCCCGTCGAAGTGCTCCTCGGTGACGAGGTTGCTCGCCAGATCGCGCACGCGCACCAGCCAGCCGCCCTCGGCAGGTGTCCTTGGCTCCACCAGCTCCACGTTGTGCAGGAACTGGTGAAAAAAAAAATCTCGAGTTTTCAAGTTTTTCAAAGCTTAGCTTTGGCTTTCCGAAAGACGCGGCTTTTCAGGTTTAAGGATTGCGTGCAACAGAAGTCAGTTCGTTGAAACGATAAATAAAGATTTTTCTGGAACTTTTAATTAACATTAAAATTAAGAAGACACGATGTTCGTATATTTTTGGGCAGTTTGCTCTGTTAATTTAATTCAACTGCTCATTCATTAATTGCGCAACGAAGCTGAATTACTTTGACTGAAAGTATACGCCGTCCACCCGTTACTCGCACCATCCATCCACTTAATTTTTCTCATGAAGCTTGTAAACCGCAGTCTTGCGTAATCTCATGCATGCGTACGAATGTATTGAGTATAATGGGACCTCGTAATTTATGCTGCTTTTTGTGCAGTAAAACGGGAAATAGATTGCCTTACACGAATTTTATCTCGGAGCTTGAAATGATCGCAGTAATTGTTGAGGAATTGCAGGATCTCCGTTCGACGGAGGTAACTCTTTGGATTTTCTGGTATCTGGTAGTCTGGGTATCCCATTACTTCTTTGGGCAGGTTCGTTCTGCGAAATTTAACAAAGTTAAAAAGTTTTCTTACTGAAGCTGCCAATTTTATTTAAATTTTTATTATAATTAATGATTCTTTTAAATATGCACGTAGCAATTCCTTGCATAAATGTATAAAAAAAATTTCTTTTGTGTTACTTTAATATCAACCGGTGACTCAACCTCAGACATCAATCAATGTTCAATGATTAAAAAAGTATTATGAAAAATTAAGTTTTACTAGGTTTTATTCCTCGTAAACTGTTAGATTATTTCGTATTTTTTTACTAATTTAAAATATACGAAATTCGTACACTAACTAGTTTTATTCACGATCTATAAAAAAAACCTCACTCACCGGTGATTTATCACACTCTAGAATTCAAAATTCGCCCTTATTAGAAAGATTAAATATCAATTAGCAGTATTTTCATAATTACTTTTTTCTGATGAATTTAAACATATTATAATCGACCGTTGATAGTTTGAAAACTCCTTAATCGGTTATTTATTGGTACAGTGACCCTAGAATATATGTGGACAAATTGATAGTAGAACTAACTCGGAGGAAAAGGTTCTACGTATATTAAAAACTATACCTAGTTAACAATATGCTAAATTTTAGTATAAGAAATGTAATAATAAGTAATTAATAAGTATAGTAATTTTTTGGCACGCTGCAACTTTGTCTCCTCATTCCCCAATGTATGGTAATGTTTAATAGAACCCTTTTGTCCGCACATCGACTAACTGATCTTGCGAATCGCCTGCTTTTCAAATCCAGGGGCCGTTAATTTTTATTCAAACTGTGAGCATAAAGTCGTAACACGTTATGATATTTATTTTAAGTATAAATCAAGCAACGTTCGATACTGATGTGCGTTCGAGAATTTATACTTCACAAAAAAAAAAAAAAATAATTAATGAGCAAGATCGAGTCATTTGCTGCAAGTGTCTTTTAATTTCCGACTTTATTTAGACATCAATTTCAGCAATTTATGGGAATGCCGCTGCAACGAATATTAATTAAAAATCTAGCATTTGCAAATATAAAAATATAAAATCATCGTCTAAATACAATTAGCCGTATTTTTTATACATTAGATAATTTTGTAACAGACTCAGCTTTATCAATGATTTCGAAGCAAGCAATTTGAAGGTCGATAAGAATTTATCAAAGCAGATGAAAACATTAATTCCGTAATCATTAATTTGCATAGTAATATCGTAGAAATATATATTAAAATCCCACAAGCTATGTCTACACCATGTCATATACAATTAATTTTCGACAATATTTATCGGAAAGAAGCCGATGAAAATGAAAAACTGAACAGCTAAAGCGAGTTTCGTTTACTACGTCCAGCTACCGATCGGTATACTCACCTCAAGCTGTCGTACATGCTGGAGTGAATGGGAAGACCGAAGGCATCCTTGCCGGTCTGGGGCACGTAGACCCAGGTGCCGCCGACGGCGTCCGTCTTCTCGAAGCAGACGACCTGCACCTCGGACTGGGCGCTGCAGTGTCTCAGGGCAGCGAGTCCGGCGCTGCCGGCGCCGACGACCGCGATCCTCATCTTCGAGAGCGGACACGAGCGTTCAGCGTCAAAGTCCGAGCGACAATGAGCCCGCCGCCAAACGACTGGCAGTGATAACAAGCTCGGCTTCGAAGACCGATTAGGGAGACGCAGTGTGTGGCTTTTCCCTTTTTGCTGCTGGCGCGCGTTTACGGGGGAATGCGCGTGGAAAAAGCGGTTGCGTAATGAGGTCATTTTTCGGGCCGATGGCCTATCGCCGGAGACTTACAAAACGAATTATCAAGAAAACTTATGGGTTTCACTCTGCTTGCGTTAGTCATCACGTTGTTTTGGACGGATCGCTTTTGAGCATTGAGGCGACTATGAGGAAGCTAGTTTTAATGGAAGAATAATGCTGCGTTAAACGTACTTTAATCTGTACTTCAAGAAATAATGTGAAATATTTTCTTCCAGTTTTAAGCAGAATTTACTTTTTTTCATTTTACTGAATCAAACTAAAGAGTTTAGTGTCCTTTTAATTGCAGCCTTAAAAGTGCTTATAAGAAAAAGTTGTTCAATTGAAAAAAGATTATTTTTAATTGCGCATATATGCTCAAACTCTAATACTTTCAATTACAAATCTTGTTTCCTAAAATTTTCAACATTGTATTACAAGATTTTATTAAAATAATATTTATGAGGTGTTTTTTCATATTATTTAAAATAAGTACCAATAAAGAGATATTTTATAAAATAAAAATAAAAGGTTTGAAATATAATTTAGAATTATAATTAAAATTCAAAGAAAAATTATAGCTTATTAACTAATTTAACAAAGCTTCAATATTTAGAAATATGATTTTAAAACTTAAATTATAGTTCTTAGTGATTAATAAATACTAAAGTATTTTTTTTGTTCAAAAAGAAAAGATAATTAAGTTTATGTCAGAATCAACCAGAAATAAACAAGTAAAAATAATACTTTTAAGATACTTTAAATAATAAGTTGACGGTATGATGGCTTGTGGTCACAGAGTGGTTTTATACAACGATAGTGACCTGTAAATCAATGTTGTTACTCTCTGAATTATAGTTTAAATAATACTGATAGCAACACTTTTGTGAACTTTTTTAAATAAAGGAATTAAAAAAACTTTAAAGAAAAATGCTATTAAATTAATCGAATAATTATGTTTAATATCGTAATTAATTAACGATAAAAAAATACTTTATAATTTTTGTCATATATGCACACATTTACAAATTACAATTGATGAGAATTGTCAATTAATTAACTATCAAACACATCGTCATTTTGACTTGTGTTGATCAGTTTCCCACTTTTTTCTAAATAACTGATAAAGTTGCATTGCTGCTCTGGCATCTTCAATAGAATTGTGTTCTCCAGATTGTATATCAATGCCTAAAAGTTCAGCAGCTAGTGTTTTCAGACTAGGAGTTCTTCCTTTAGTCACTTTGCGGAAAAGTTTATACCTTGCTGTATCTCGTTGAAACCACTTTGGATGGGATAAAAATAATACTGCTAGGTCATTATGCAGTGCATGACCTACTAATATTCGTCCTTTAAGTATATCTGAAACTTCTTGTTGGACAGTCTTAAAGTTTTCTCCATTTTTTAAATGATGTGGTCGTATTCCACTTACAGCAGTTCTATAATCTTTTACTTCTTCTGTTGGTTTCACATACTTATCATAAATACAGACCCCGTTTCTATTCACAATTGAAACACGCGCTATCATGCTATCCGTACCGTCACCAATGCCTACCATTTCACAATCCATGGCAATAACTTTTGTTATTCCATTATGTGGTTTTGGCTTTTTATTATAATCTTTTACTTCATTTGAGTCTGATGTTTGCTGTTCGAATCCACAAATCATTATGATAATGTAATAATACAGATAATAAAAATAATAAACTAAAGTATTTATTACCTCATTAACTCCAGTAGATTGTGATCCTATGATGCTACAATTTTCTAATTGATTAACAGCAGATTTATAAGTGTGATTACGATTGCGCTTATTTTTTTTTATGTTTGAATTGTTTAAATTTTGGTTGCACGTAACTTCTTTTTCTACTGATTCTAGACATTTATTGTGAGAGATCTCATTTCTATTCACAATTGAATCATTTGCTATCGTCGTCTCTTCACCAATGCCTACTGTTTGACAATCCATAGTAATAACTTTTGTTAATTCATTATGTGGTTTTGGTTGATTCCTGATTTTCTCTTCCTTGCATGAGTCTGAGTTTTGCTGCTCACATCCATAAATAATTCCAATAATGTAACAAATTAGGTGATAAAGGATATTAATTAAATTCGTGATTACCTTGCTAATTCCAAAACCTTGTCGTACATTGTCTCTGCAGTTTTGTAACTGATTAGCAGCAGGTTTGTGAATATGATTATGGTTGTGTTTCTTTTTTTTAATTTTTGAGTTATTAGAATTTTGGTCAAATGTTACTGCTTCATTCAAAGTTTTAAATTTCTGCCAATTTGATCCAGGTAAGCGTAACCCAACATTAAACTCTAATTTATTTGAATAAACTTCTTTTTTACTATCTTTAACTGTATGTTGAGTTGACTTCTTAGATGGTTGATTATTAATTTTAATATTTACAGTTGGAGATATCATTTTCTACCACAAATTAAAAAGTTAACGATTTATGTAGCCTTATTGTTTTTCAATGTCACGTGTGCATATGACAAGATTTAACCAATATTTGAAACATTAAACAATGAATTTAAAGTTTTTTCAAAACTCGATGAATTAGTTTTTCAATTTGTAACGCACATGTTTCTTTCATTTTTCACTTGTATTAATTTGATCAGAATAACCTCAAAACTTCAACTACTTTTAAAGGATATACATCTGTGATGAAATGAGTGAACCGTTACATATGCTGTGGCCGCGCTGGGCGCTGTAACCGTTAACGTGTGCAGTTGAAACTTTGAAAGTATCAATTGGACATTTGGACGTCAATTTTTGTTTCGTGACGATCGTAGTATTCGTAGTAATTTCTCAAAATAAAGTAATCTATTCCATAAGCAATAGATAAAAAATAAACCACAATCTTATATTGTTAATGTATTCTGAGTTTTCTAACGATTTTTACAACACCAATATATTTGAAGAAAACACATTACTTCAGCATTAAAAATTCTTGTTTTATTATGCTATATTGTATATTAAAAATTAAACATATTAGAATTTTAAATTAAAAATATTTTTTTGTTTATTGCAATCTGAAAGATAAAAAGATACCTATGTATAGGTGGCGCTTTAGGGACTTATTGCGTCTGCGCTATAAATTCGTTTGCTTTTGCTACCATAATATAGTTTCTCACATCCCTACTTCTGTTGAAATTTTAGACGCCATTTTGTTTTGCTGCTAGTAAAAGGTCTGCGTTAATCTGGGAAATACGCTTGTTGTCACTGAAAGTCAAGAGTTTACACTCGAAGAGGACTTCTAGGGAGTTCACTTTTCCTACTAGAAATTAAGTAGTAGACCTCAAATAAAAGCTGCTTGACTTTATTTATCTGTAAAAAAAACGCATCCCTAGAAAGACGCGCCTCGGGGTTTTGCAAAATTTTCCCTGCTAGGGCATTAGTGGTTGGCTCAACTTTATTTCTCACCGTGCACAAGGTGAAAAAAACTATCATTGACTTGGTGATTCTAGTGACTAAGGAATTCTTGAAATCTTCGAAAAGTTCAAATTACTACTTCCAAAATTTAATTAAATAAAGCTCGAGCATGGCAGAAGATACAAAGCCGGTTTTGGAGGAAGTGGTGCAAGTTGTGGAAATAGGCTCGAAATGCGAAGAACCATTGATTGTACGTTTAACCCCAACGGGAAAAATCAGTCACGCTAAAACGCGAGTTTATACTCAGCGGTACCGAAAAGAATGGGAGCATATGACTGATTTTAAAGGTAATTACTAGCTCTAGTCTAGAGATTTTTTTTAAATTATTCAATTGTTTTCAATCAATGTAAACAATGTAAGCAGCTAGGACATTTTTTTTCTAGATTGGTTAACATCAGTCCCTAATCAAGCTACAAGAGCTTATTGCAAGTTCTGTGAGAGAAATTTACATGCTCACAGATTGTCATTATTAAAACACATGTGCACTTTAAAGCACCAGAGAGCTGCTGCACAGTACAATAAAGTAAGTCTTTTGACTGAAAGTTTCTTAGCACAGAAATATATATGTGGTTAAAATAAATTTAATATTACTAATGCGATTTCAGAGACAAACAGTCGAGACAAGTGAACCAGATGAATCTGATGTCAGTTATGTTATTGAAAGATTAGATGAGGATGATGAAGAGAACAATGGAAGTTACGAAGAAGATGCAACTTATATTGAAGAAGAAGAGGAAGAAAATCAAGATGACATAGAAGAAGAAATTGTAGAAGAATCAGAAAATGAAGATTGTCAACCTTTTAAGAAAATTCGTCTTCAAAAGGTTTTTTACTTTTATACAGATGCAATTTTTATTTTATTCATTCATTTATTTTATACATTATATAATTGTAATTTTTGTATTTTGTTTTGTTAGGAAGAGCAACAAGATACATTGGCACAAGCTATAGCTCAGTCAAACTTTTTAACTGAAAGTAATGAGCCAATTCACTTAGAAATGGTAGTAGAATCCGATCATGAAAATGACGATGATGATGGACAGTCCTACAGTATTGTTAAATGTACAGCTGTATCTACTTCCAAAGATCAGGATAAAGCACAAACAGAACCATCAAAGAAAATGATTAAATTGAATTCTGTAAGTTTGAGACTTTTCTCTATATCATACCTAGTAGAGTTGATTTATAATTGTGTAATTTTCCAAATCTTAAATATTAATATTTTGTAGAATGATAAAGAACAAAAAGAGAATATTGATAATGAATTTAAATCAGATTCTAAAAATACTGATATTTCAAATAAAACATATTTCCTTTCTTCATCTGGTGGTAAATATACGCTTGTTAAAGGAAATCTACCTACACATCTTGTAGTGAATCAATTAATGAATAAAAATTTGGTTGTTGGTAAATCTACAAAAATAGATACAAAAAATAGTAGTGATGCTGCTAAAGTTACTACTGCTGTTGTTTCTAATACTAGTGCAGAACCTAAAAATAAGGTTAAAATTATTTCAAAATCAATAATAATCATTATATCATCAATCAAAAATGATAATAATTTACACAAACTTTTAAATTACAGAATGTATTTGTAGTAAATACTGTACCTCCTCAAAAACCAACAATGTCTCAAAAACCCATTGTTACTACACATGTAGTAGAAACAAGTAAAGGAATTCCTGTTGCTGGTTTACAAGTTAGTCTTTATAAATTACAAGATGGAAAATGGACATTTATTCATGAAAGGTACTTAATAATTATATATTTAAGATAAAGGTTATAAATTTTTCGTTTATTTATTTAATATTGTCAAAAATTAAAACTCAAGTAGTTTATTTATTTGTACGTTTTATAACAATAATTATGCTAGTATGAATTCTTGTTAATTATATACAATTTTGTTTCAGTATGACAACTGCAAATGGTAACTGTAATAATTTTTCGCATTCTGATAGAATAAGTCTGTCAACTGGTCGTTTCAAACTACACTATGACGTAGAAAAATATTACAATATGAGAAAAGTTGCCACAATCTATCCTTTTATCGAAATTGTGTTCGATATCAAAGATCCTAATACAACGCATCATATTCCGCTTCTACTTAGTCCGTGTAGTTATAGCACGTATAAAGGTGGAAG
Organism: Ormyrus labotus; assembly: GCA_035582975.1. Lineage (NCBI taxonomy): Eukaryota > Metazoa > Arthropoda > Insecta > Hymenoptera > Ormyridae > Ormyrus > Ormyrus labotus. The sequence goes on along the minus strand of JAWWEO010000045.1, from coordinate 10,585,789 downwards.
TAGATGAATTCATTAATTGCAACTTATTTTATGATTTTTTTTAACGTCATACTAAAATATTTTGCAGAAAATTAAAATTAAGGCACTTGTAAATACAATATCATTTACTATTACTTAAACAATATTATTTAATTATTAGTTAATTCAGAATATAAAAATTAGTTATAACTTTCTTTTTATTTAATTTTACAAAACAAAAATGTTTAGAAATGTTATTTTTTAAATGATAAAAACAGAATTCTTAAGAAAGAAATTCTCGTAATTGTTGATAAAGCTGGCAGAGTCATACACACACACACGTTTATGAAAGATATCTATATCTTTAGTCTGTACATAATTTTTCTTGGATGTGTTAATGACACGCTTTATAATCTTCTCTTAATGTGGTTAAGCATTCCAACCTAAAAAGCCTGAAAATATTGTAGCTAAAACTTTCTAAATATTTAATATTCAATATATAAAAATTTTAAAAATAAGTTCAATCATGAATTCAACTACTTTCAAAATATCAACTCACGTGTTGGATACAAATAAGGGTCGGCCAGTACCTAATTTGCCAATAAAACTGTACAGGTTAAAAAACGAGCGTGAATGGGCATTGCTAAGTGAAGGGTAAGGAATTTTACACCTACAGTTTTTTTGTCATGTAAACGTTCAATTGATTTAAACTAATTATTTTAGAAAAACAAACACCAACGGGAGATTAGATGAGTGCATCACTAGCGCTAATGAATATGAAGCTGGAATATACAAGTTAAGTTTTGAAACGAAAACCTACTACGATGCTGCTAATGAAAAAACGTTATACCCATTTATCGAATTGACTTTTTGTGTTGAAAAATCAGAACATTATCACATACCATTATTGTTGAACTCATTTGGATTTACAACTTATCGCGGATCGTAAATTCCGCAGAAAAGTATGAAACTATATTTTTTATAATCCGTACATCTTTGTGTGTATGTATCTATAAAGTTATTGTAATATTGAATTGAAATAAATTGATGTTTCTTTGAACAATGATGCACTTTTTTTAATTAAGATCATACATTGTATTGAATTAAAATTGTTTTTTAATTCAATACAATTTAATACTTTAGTTTCAAAACGATAAAAACTAATTAAGAAACCGACACTTTTATAATGGGTATGGTACTTGCATAAATAAATTGTGGATAACACGCATTTTCTAAATATTTTTTTTAATCTTTTTTATACTGATATTATTTTAAATTAATATTTAATACTCAAAAAAAGCAAACTGAACATAAAATTTCAGTGACTAAAATTCACGCATTTTTATTGATAAAACAATTATTTTTAAATATTATTAATAATATGGTTCAGATAAGTTGATGTATAAGTGCAACTTAAATATTAAGCTGCTGTGGTTCAATATTGATTATTAAAATCGGTCGAATATTTTTTAACATAATACTTTAGTTTCAAAACAACTGCGACGATAACGCTAAAATAATACTTTTGCTTCCTCCTAGAGGAAACATTGTGATAGTAATTTTTGGAGTTGTTCAAAAAATTGGTTATAATTGTATTTTAAGGTGTCAGGAACAAAAATAATAATTTGAAAAATGTCTGTAGGGATGTATGTGTGTGTGTATGTATACGCTTGGATCTCAGCTTCTACTGAACGGATTTTCATCGTTCACGGTTTATTTTTATTTGCTTTTTTTTGTGATGGCGGCAAAAAAAATCTTTTTTTGTTTAGCTTATTTGTTTTTATTTTATCGCAATTTTTCGATTTTTGAAAAATTTAATTTTAATTTTTTTTAATGATAGAATTGAGATATTTGAATCGAACAGAGGTCCATTTAAAGAGCATACAATTACCTATAATTTCAGAGAAAAAAAGTTACCCTAACTTTTATGGTTCTTTGGTTTTTAATAAAAACCTGTTTTTTTTTAAAAAAACTTATAATTCTTAAATTAAATTATCAACTGTTCTGAAAAAATTTTTGGTAATTAAGAATATATATAGCTATAATCTGTAAAAATTTCAAGCCATTTTGTCAATTAGTTTTTGAATAAAAAGCTGAAAACCGAAAAAAATGAGTTTTCTAGGGGGAACGATTACAGAAGTAAAAAAACTTTAAATTACTTGAAATTTTGGGAAAAGGTAGATCTTTTACACGTTCAGAGGTGTATAGTTTGTCTACTTATGACACGTATTAGTTCAAAAGATATTAAAGGTTTATTTATTTTGTGTCAATTTTTTGAATAGCTGTATCTTATTAGTGAATAATCGATCTCGTTCAATAATCGACCACTTATTTTGGGAAATTTTGGGAAAAAGTAGATCTTATGTATGTTCAGAGCTGCATAGTTTTTCTGCTTATGAAATTTATTACTTCGAAAGATATTAAGGTTTTATTTATTTGCTGTATCTTGGTATTTTTCAATGATCGATCACTTATTTTTTTTCGTCTTTAACTAAACTTTTAAAATTAAAGAGAATTTTTGAATTTCATCTACTATAGTTTTTGTTTTATAACGATTTTAAGTTATGTATATGGTATCGCGATTATATATATAACATATTATTTTTATTATTATTATTATTTTACTATGATTTTTTACATTAGTTTTAGCAGTATAGTCCAAATAAAAAGAATTACTTTTCTTTGGCTAATATTTTTATATTACTTAATTTAGCGCATGCATTTTTATTCAAGTTTGCGTGAAATCAAGCTTTGCACATGGAGTTTCAAAAATTCTGTTTTTTCGGACTTTAAATATTTCAATAACAAAATTTATATTTAAATTTTGTTACCTGTTCATTAAATTCTAAAATGGACATATAAAAATAAAATAATAATACAAACGAGATAATAATGGAACAATAAATTAGTTAGGAGGAAGTTAGAACTGCGGCTTTTTATAATCAAGGAGCGCAATCGCACTCTAGGGTACTAAAGCTTGAGCCGACCGTTCTATTTATACTTTGATATTGGTGAGCGAGATTTTCAAATATTTATTACGTCAATCATATAAATCTTTATATTAATTCTAATTTAATGTATAATAATAATAATATTAATATTATTAATATTTCATTTTCAAAACAAATTTTGAAATTTAGTACACATTTACATTAATTGTAATACCAGTTTTGAAATTTAATAAACATTCTTAAATTTAAGATACGTTTTTGTAAGAAAACTTATAATTTTTTTAATAGTGATATGTTTTAATTAAGTGCGTAAAATACACTACACTTGGGAGGGAAAGTCGATTAATGCGGGAATTACTTATATGCAGGTGTTGCATATACTATTTTTATAAATTGATTACTTAAAGTTTGATTTTCGACGCCTACACTGTAAAAAATAGTTACATGAAATTTAATGCAAATGTAATGGAAGCAAATTTCATAAACGTAACTAAATGA
>JAWWEO010000045.1:10543189-10582282 GCA_035582975.1 Ormyrus labotus | reverse complement strand
CGTGCTAAAGAAAAAGCAGAAAAGCAGCAAAAAATTTTGTCTAAAACACCAAAATTAAATGATTTTTTTTCAACTTCTCAATCTGTTTCTAAACATGATGATAGTGCAAGTGATTTGTGTGCATTGCAAAAAGAAACTCGTCGGGAAGACGAAATACAGAGAGACGAGAATATTAATATGGACAATGTTGATATAGATATAACCGTGAATAAAATAAATAAAAATAACATTAAAAATGAAGTTTTTGAAAGAAAATCGACTAATTTTATACTTAATAATAATCCATTTTTTTGGGAAATCAACGATTCAACTAGAGATTGTATAGTAAAAAATGGCTTTGTACAAAATATGGTTTGCGATTTTAAAAAAAGCAAGAGACAATACGATACTCAAGCACGTTATTTATCAAAATCATTGTTTGAAAAGACTTTACATAATGGTGAAAAAAGCTTAAGAAGTTGGCTGATCTATTCGTTATTTTTTATTTCCTTACATAGGCGGCGCAAAATTTTAAGCTTAGAGCGGCAAAAACTTAAATCCGCCTCTGGTGTATTTATGCGCGTAAACTTCTTCTCCCGCCATCCCTGCATTTTCATATATTATCCAACACATTATTAGTCATGGTTTTATTATTTCACAGTTTCTATAACTTTTGGGATGTGTATTTTCTAATATGAAATGCCTTTTATTAGCTAAACTTTTTAGAAAAAGCCTATGTTTTTTGATCACCTGTAAGTTAACAAGAAAATTTTTACAGAGAACATTTTTCACTTTATACCATTTGAAAGATGATGTAAAATATATATATCCTATGAAAAAGTTTTCGACTGACGATGAAACAGTTTTGCTGACGATACTTTACCGACGTTCGTACAACCAGCTATCGGAAAGTATTTGGCAGGCGGTAACTTACCGACACTCGATGTAAACTCTCGCTGCCGGATATACACTTACCGCAAGAAGTCAAATACGAGATTAATATATGTGCGTAATAAGTGGAAGATATTGATTTTGTACGCAATTTGAGGAAACATATTTTCATTTATATTTATAAACCCGAGCTCCACGAATATATATATGCACACACTCACTTTTTATTCCGAGTGATGGATAGCGGCATTTAAAGGATCAGCAGCTATTTATAAATATTTCAAGCGCAATTTAAAAATTTAATTTTGCGAAATACGCGAAATTCACGTGAAAAGGCAATTAATGTCGTATTAATATATATAAAGACTTACGCAATAATAATAAAAATCAGAAGAAAAAAAAGAAAACGTCGTGCCAGAAAATTATGTCAAAGATTAGATGATTAACCGGTGATAGACGTGGCCTGGATTTTCTTAATACATGCAATTATTTGAAACTGCAATTAACCTGTAAGGCGCTGTTATTTCAATAAAACTGATTTTCTCCCCAGTTAAAAGGGAGTTAAAGCTGCACGACGCAGTATAATATATATATATAAATTCTGATCTAGAAAAAGTAAAAAGACTCGTTCGAACATTTTATACAGCGGAGGGAGTAAACATCGCGGAAAAATATTCAAATGATATGTACAGGTTTGGTATATATACACATCGGGGATACATAATCGGGACGTCGGTAAATATTTGAGGCCGTTTTCGCGTCGAGCGTTTTCGGCAGGAAGCGGAGAGGGAAAAACTATTACGTATCCTTTTCGGCGCGAGAAACGCGTCGCTGTCAGGTCGCTTTATGAAGAAGTAAAGACGACACGGGAAGCCGTATCGCGGAAAATTTTCTCGCGCGGAGAAAGCTAAGAAAATGTATAACCTATTACGCTCCTGCTTTACGTCTCGTTCGCTCATAAATTTCGCCGCCTCGCGTGCCGGGGGCCCGTATTTTACGCGCGTAATCACAGTAGTCGCGAAGCGGCCGCGACTAAAAAATTTTTTGGTTTCCCCGCGGGATATATATTGTTATTCCTCTCGTCTACTGAACGCAATTAACGACGTATCCACTTACCGCTCTTTGGGAAAGGGAGAGAGAGAGAGAGTCTGCAGGAAATTTGGACGGATGAATAGGTGGGAGAGTAGGTTTAAGGGCCGGATAGCCTTTTGCGTCCCTTCGATAATTTCGGCATTTACGAGATTAATCCGCGAAAGAGGAAGGGTCGTGTCTCTCGTCCGCCGATCCACGGAGATCGATATCCCCAGCTGTCCTTCTCTCTCTCTTTCTCTCTCTCGCTAAGCAGCTTATTCAGATTTTTGCTCTTTTTGGGAAAACTATAAAAGATAAAGAGAGAGAGAGAGCGCACGCGCGGCTATAATCCGACAGCCGGCGGGACGTATAATTTCCCTCGTATGGCCAGATAATGGCCCGCGGAGAATCCCGGCGAGAGACAAAAGCGCGGCGAATCCGCGCGAATATATACGCATTGTATTGTATGTGTAATAATACTTTTCGAAAAATACAAACAGGTAGTTAGAGCGGCGCGGGGAGGGTGTCTCGTCCGCTTGCGCGTATATTTGCTCAGGGGCCCAGGGAGAGAGAGAGAGAGACACATTTCCGCGTTAATCCCTCGATCTATGAGGCTAATTTCTATGAGCTCGTGTAATCTTTACCGACCGCCATAACTCACCGGCGTACACACCTCGTTTCTTATATTACGTCGACGCGGCTTATAATGCGTATTGTATATATATATATATTTAACGTTTTCGCACCTTTGTACGAGGATCCGATACAATTTTGTGTATCCTCCGCGCCGTTTTTCCGTATGCCCTCGTCCGTACACAAACGCGCCTCGTATATTTATTGCCAGTCGTTAAACTCGTATCGATTTTTTTTCACCGCCGACCGACGGAATATAATCTTGGATCAATCCCATATATCGCCGCGCGAGGCGACGACGACTTTATTCCGAATAGGTCGACGGCGACTGGCGAATATACGGGGCTTGTTTACGTATATATACTCGTTTCGGGAAGCTGCTGCCGTGTCCTTATTCAATTTGGCAAAGTACACGTACGAGGAGTCTTCGTCCGCAACCGCTAAACCCGAAGCTATTCACCTACTTTTACAATTGTGTACTTGTTGATAGGATCGCCGAGGCCTTTTATCGATTAACCGCGGAATTACAAAGCCTCGCCGGCGGCCAGTTTTCTAATTGCACGCTGAAAAACGAGAGATATACAACAGCGGTGCCGCTTGATTTCGGCGCCCTTTACGATTCCCAGACGCGATAAAAGCCGGACGGACGAGCTACTCTTTTATTTTAAACGTCGCTCTCGTACTTTTCCAAGGATGTACATCGCCCCCCCGCGGAAAAGTCAATAATCGTATATATGTACAAAGGCGCTCGTTTCGAGAGATCGTGCCGCGGCCGCTTTTCGACGGCGGGCATGCAGTGTGTCGCGAAAATGGTGTGTGTGTTCCTTTCGAGAGAAACCGTATATACGACTGTGAGCAGTCCGTATATCGCGGGGCGGTAATTAGCGCAATTTTCATAATTATCAAAGCGCGGACGACGTTTGCGCCCGCACGACGATGTCGACGCGGTGATAACGTACACTTTTGACGTGCCGCACACGACGGCCGAGCGATGTATATAATATTAAATTTCAAACAGCTCGAGCCGACGAGCGACGACTGGTGCCGTTTTTTATCCGAGTAATATTCGTATTGCGCAAACGTGCAGTTTATTACATTGACGGGAACCGCTTTCAATTAAGGAGGAGCCGCGAGAATTTCTTCGTTTCCTGCGGCGATACGATATATACGTATATATATGTGTAGTCGTCCTTTCGCCGCGCGTCATCATACTCGCAGTCGGCGGCGCGAATTCCCCGGAAGCTCTCTCTCGTTTTCAATCGATAACTCGCCGCGAGCCGCGGCCTGGCCGGACACAAATTTTTACAATCCTCTCCCCGTCGTACGACCGAGATTTCGTCGACAAATTGCACGGAACGCCTCGAGTTCCGACCCCCGACGGGGTGTATTGTATGATATTAAAAAAAGGATGAATTTTCAATCGTCACCAGAGGCACTCGAGGAAGACATTAGAGGCGTCGAGGGACGGCCCGGGTAAATACGTCCTCGACCGCGGCGACGTGGTGTTGCGATTATTATAATACGAGCCGTTTCAGTCGACGTACAACGTACACAGGAACGACTGCAGCTCCTTGTAGATCCCCGATTTACATGATAGTAGCCGCCGACGGCGCGCGATTGCGGCCCATTATTTTTATTGTACGACGTCGCCTCGTTCGAGGATACGTACAATATAGTATAAGGTAGAGGCCTCGATATTCCACATTGTGTTCGGGGCGGCTCTCTCTCTCTCTCTCTCCTTTGGGGTGCCGACGAAATCGCATATCCCATCGTTAAAGCGGCGCGCGCGGCTGTCGGACAGAATCATCTTTCGCCGCTCGCTTCTTTCACCGCGTCGCTTTTCAATATATGTATCTAAAAAAAAAAGGTGGCGCGGCCCCATTGTGCGCTCTTTCGCGCGAGCGCGGCAGTATTTTCGCGACGCGGACGAGACACATCACATAAACTCGTCGGGGGAATGAACATTTTGTCGGAGAGTAAAATCCGCGCGAGTTTGGAATTTGGCCAGAGAGACAGAGAACCGAGAGCATAAATCCCGGGCGCTCTTTTGGCTCTCTCTCTCGCAATATATAAAGTAGTCGAGCGGGGGAACGCGGATAAATTTACCGGACGCCGGGGCGCCTTTTTATTACCCGCGCGTTTTACCTAATAATCCGGAGCGTTTGCGCAAAGGAGATACAATAAAAAGTCGAGAGAGCGCCAATTAGCGCCTTGCCGCCTTGCGTTATGCAGGTATATATATATAGCTGGTAGCCTTTAAGAGCGATGACGGTGTAAAAAAGCAATTAGGGGGAAGAAAGACGGTTCGGATTTTTCCGGCGGGCCCGGCAGAGCAGCGGCAGCGGAAAGCCGACACTTGGAAGCTCCTAACGCGGATCGGATCGCGCGTAAAAGCCCCGGCGACAATATTGGAAGGCCGGCGCGTATATAATATATAAAAAGCGCCGAATGACACGACGACGACTCGAGGCTGCGCGACACGAGGGAGGGAGAGAGAGGTGCATTGTGCGGCTCGAGTGGACTCGAGTGGAGAGAGAGAAACGCGCCCCCGGAGCCCGGAACCTAACCTATTCGCGCCGCTTCGACACGGCGAGTTAGTTATGGCCCCGGCTGCAGAGCTCTCTCTCCGTGTAAATTCGTGGACGGATGAGCAGCGGCGCGCCCCGGTATTATATAAATGACAGGCCGAGCGGGCGCGTTTAGCCTCTCTCGCGCTTCTCTCTCGTTAATACGCGCAATAAAAACCGAGAGGCCTCGTCGCTCGTTCCCCGGGGCCATTGGGTACAGAGCTGCCGCCGCGGAAGACACAAGGCCCTCGGAGACACGTTCGAGTGCGCGGTGATAAATGGGCGCGCGGAGCGTTAACCGGCACCTGGAGCCGCTCGCTCGGAAAACGAGCGTAAAATTGCGGCGAAAGCGATATTTTATCGGTCGCTCAGTGGATTTTATGAACTCGGAGAGCATTCTTAATTACGCGATAGTTCGGCATTGTGCGAGAGCAGAGAGAGAGTGAGAGCCACCTGGTAACCCTCGGAGAGCTTCTTATTCTCCCTCGACGCCCCTCGCCGCGTCTTGACTTTGGCACAAAAGTGTCCCAAAGTCCCCCAAAGTCCCCTCCCCTCCCCACCTCCTGATCTCCTCTGCACAGTTGTGACAGTCCCAGATTAGCCCCCATTGTCGCGCGAGGAGGCAGCACCGTGTTCTGCGGCTTTCCGCGCGCCGCTCCGCAATCAACGCCGCGCTTCTTCTCTTCTTCCTCTTTTTTTTTTTTTTAACAAACTCGATTATTGCCGCGCGCGCGGGGAAAATTGCGCGCGTCAATTAGAAGTTCGCCTCTTTCCCATGATGAATTTGTAAAAAGCGCGAAGGGGGTCGCGGCGGCTTCCGACTGCCGAGTCACCCCGCGGGACGTCGGATGTCAAATTAAAACTAATGAAAAACGCACTACTCGGCTAGCCGCCCCGGCGAAAACTCGCGCGAGACTCGAGCGTTTTTATATATGTATATCGGGACCGAAGAGCGTGTATATACAATAGGGCCCCTGAAAGAGGACAATGGGCCGCGTAGCCAGAGGCCGGACTTCCGGATTTCCCGACGACTGCGGATAATCTCCCCCGAGGAGAACTTAAAGAATAAGCGCATCGCGGCATTGAACTTAGCCAACAAACCGTATAGCGGCGGTACGTCTCCCGCGCATAATGGGGCCAGCTCTCCTCTTGTGCGCGTGTCAAAACAAAAGGCAGACGAGAGGGCCCACGCGAGAGGTAATCGATCGGGATCGACAGGTATGTACGTGCGTACGGGGCCCGTCGCGAAAGGGTTCTCTTCGTCTTCGGGGCCGCGGGGCCCGAGTTAGAGGCGGGCATTGTGCTTCGAAAAACGGTTCCGATACATCGGCCGAGCGCTTCTCAATGGCCGCGGGGGGAGACTCAATCGTATTTGCCGTTCTCAGGGCGCTCGCTCTCTCTCCTTCTTTTATCGATGACCGGCGATGCTCGCAGTGTATAATAACGGAGGCAACTTACGGCTCCTTTCTTCGGCGATGCACTTTTCACCGGAGGCCGACGTGATGCGATGAGAGGATCCGATGAAATGAGTCGCGATAATTCGGCTCGCCGCCCGGGTGAAAGCGGGGCTCAAAGGAGTGACAATGGAGAGAGAATATCCCCGTGATCGCATTTTTCCGAAAAATTAGAGAATCGCGTAATCTCGGAGTAAAAGAGCATCGGCCGCCGCGTATAATCCGCTTGGAGAGAGAGAAAATCGGTGCATTGTCCGCGTTCGGCGATCGGCGCTTTTCTGCGCAGCTTATTCTCTTTGCGCCACCCGCCAGAGGAGCATTTATACAAAGAGCTGCCATCGCTCTCTCTCTTTCTCTCTTCTCTCGATAGCGACGAGCGGCTACAATCAAAAAAGCAGGTTTCTCTCTCTCGAGTCGGGCCGCACATCATCGGACCCCTCGGCGCTGATTCGCGATCGGGGGGGAAAGGGGCGCAGTGGCCCCGCCCGCGGACCAATCCCCCCCGACTTGTTTATATCGCGATGAGAGAGAGAGAGAGAGAGAGGATATCGATTTTTAAGCAGCTCTCTCTCTCTTTCCCGACGCAACGGATGACGATGATGATGATGGAAGCGACTAATCAAATTAGAAGGCGTCGGCATTAAAAATCATGGCCCCGTAGTGCAGACGGGGGCATATGTCTCTCGGCGAGGATACGCGATACCGTATGGGGAGAGCACAGACCCCTCGAACAATTTTTTTTTTTCTTCTCCTCGCACTTTATATATCTGGCCTAACCGAGAGAACAAATATGTTGTACGATGTGCGCGCACCCCGTGGATTATCCTTCTCCGGCCGAATTATTAAATCCACCTTTAATTCGAGTCACCGACGAATTATATCAGTGTCCGCCGCCGGCGGCTTTTCCGGCAGTTAATTACAGGAAAATCTGATTAGCGTCTCGGGGGATCGATATCGCTTGGCTCGACGTCTCGTCACAATACACCACCACCACCGCACGGAAGCTCTCCGTATTTAATCGCGACGCGCGCCCGCGCCGCCTGATAATTCAATGAGCGCGAACAGCGAGCGACCGCGTCAAAGTCAAACTAAATGATCCGTCGTCGAGCGGAGCCGCCTGGCTTTTTTTATATCGGGTTAAGCTCTCTTTTCCCCCGCGGCGGATATTACATCTTTTCGAGTCGTCGCCGAGAGCTTCTTCGCCTCCTCGAGAATTTAATACGGGATCAATTTGGGGAGAAGGCGTATTATTCGCTTTCTTCGGCGACCGGGGAAATTGCCCGGGAAAGACTTCTCTCTCCTCTCTGTGTTTTACACTCGCGGGTTTTAAGCCCTTTTCTCGTCGGGGCTCTAATTCCGCGCGGTCGTATACACGAGCCGCGCGGACCAAACTGTCCGTAACGCCGCGTCTAATTCGGGCGCACTCGGGAGTTTCGTGCGCATCTTCAAATGCCGGCAATTTCGACACGTTTTTACACTCATTTTTACCGCGTTTAATTTTCCTCTTTCTCTCGTTGCTTTTGCTCTCTCGTTTGGCGAAAGGAGGGTTTCACGGAATGCGAATTCTCCTCGACGGAAGCGAGAGACGAGACCTTTTTTCACTTACCTGATGCGCGCGGATGAAAATAAGCTACGGTGGAACGGGAATTAAAAGTAAAACTGCGAAGGAAAGCATTAGTCATCACTTCGAGTTTTACGGTATGAATAAAGCCTTTAATTAAAACTTTTATTTCTATTGTCTTTCTCGGATTTCAAGATTAGCGAGGCGATCGTCGCTGATGCTCCTTGGAGCGGGTTAGATTTTTCTTTTTTTTTTTTAAACTCCGAACAAGAGTTTCCTTGCCGACGTTGCATCGTTAAAAAGGAGAAGGAAGCGGGTGATAAAAGTAGCTGTATAAAAGCAATTTATACATCTGTATAGGATTGTAAACAATACGTACATCTAAATAACTACTGACTTGACCTGCGATACAAGTGATACCAGATGCAAGTCTGCGTAATAGATACAATATTTTTTAAAATTATTTCTATAAAATTTTAGTAATTAAGCAATAAAGCAAATACGTTAAATGTTTATATTTTAGTTTTAAGTTTAGTTTTGCAAGTTTACTTTGAATTTGAATTTTGAATTTACATAGATAGGTAAATCCTATAGAAGGTAAACGTAGTTACCTGTACATATTAGGCTGGTACATCTTAAAATCTAAGGCTTAAAACTAAATAAAGTAAATAATAAAGTTAATGTTTTATAAACTATACCGTTTAACGAGATTAATCAACATTTCATAATTAGAGTTTTTAACCAGAAGCAATGAAACTTTTTATTTTGTTTTTAATACTGTTTTTGCTTAAATTTAAGCACTTCAGCTCTTTTGGTAAGCTGTTCAATGTCTTAATTGCTACTACACTTATTTCTAGTCTTTGATGTATTTTTTAGATACATGCCCTTTAATTTTATGTAATGATATATGTTATCGACTCCAAAACAAATAGTTGTTTTATACTCAAAGGTGCACTTCTTCCAGGAAAGTAATTTTTATTTATTATTTTTAATATTTTAGTTTAAACATTTTGTATTATATTTATATTATACTTATATGCACCTCCACAGGAAATTATACCATAATCTATTATACTTTGAAAAAAGGGCAAAATATATTTTCAATAATGTATCTTTTGTCCATTATTTTTTTTATTTTTGAAAAAATATATATTAAATACTTGGTTCTACTTACCATATATTCTATCTGCTTATCCCATTTCAAATTATTAGTCATATACATATTCAACTCTTTCTATTTTTTGATCGTATATTACTATACTTATTTCAGTTGGAACACTATCACTGTAATTACCAAATGTTATGAATACAGTCTTTCTTGTATTCAGAGACGACTTGTTTAACATTAACCTTCTCTAAGCATTCATTCATTTTGCCCTGCGCTAGAAGCCACGTATCATCATCGGAGATGATGACCGTGTCGTCCGCATAAGATATGTAATTGAATTCTTATGCATGTCTGACAATAGATCATTCACATATAAGATGAATAAAAGTGGTCCAAGCATTATTTTCTGCGAAACTCCTGTGTTAATTGCTTTCTGATAGAGAAAGCTTTGGATCGGTGAAATTTTTTGAGTCTCATATTTTGAAGCACACTTTTAGGCTCAGAGATTCCAAAAAAAGTAGTTTTTAAAAAATGTCCGGATGTACGTACGTATGTAGTTCCCCCTTAACTACTTTTAAACGACGCCGTGGATTCGCTTCAAATTTCGCGCACAAGTTTCATATCATTTTTGCGAGGGGGCTTGAAAATTTCAAGCACTTCCATAGATTAGTTTTTATTTTATCGTCAATTTTCGATTTTTGAACAATTTTAATGATAGGATTGAGATATTTTAATCGAACAAAAAACATTTTAAAGAGCATAAAAATATCTATGGTTTCAAAGAAAAAAAATTACTTTCGTTATTATGGTTCTTTTGTTTTTAGCAAAAATGTGTTTTATTTTAAACAGATTATAACTCTTAAATTAAATTATCAATTGCTCTGAAAAAAATGTTGGTAATTAACAATATATCGAACTATAATCTATATAAATTTCAAGCGATTTTGTCAATTAGTTTTTCAGAAACTAATTGACCAACGATTACGGAAGTAAAAAGGCTTCTGAACTAAAATTTTGAGAAAAAGTAGATCTTTTGTATGTTTAGAGCTGTATAGCTTTTCTTCTTATGAAACTTATTAGTTCAAAAGATATTACGGTTTTATTTATTTTTTTTTCAATTTTTAGAATATCTGTATTTTATTAGATAATCGGTCTTTTTGAATGATCGATCACTTATTTTTTTCATCTTTAATTAAATTTTCAAAATTTAAAAAAAAAATTTTTGATTCATCTACTAGTTTTTGTCTTATAACGATTTAAAATTTATTTTGTTACTTTTTTTTAATATAAAAATTCATGTATACAAGAGTTTATGGTGCCGGGCTTGTGTACTTATTGCTTAAAGATTTACTTATAATCGTACTAAACACTCCCCTCGGTTACGTGGTTGTCGGGCACAAGAGATTATTGTTTAACGAATTATTTATAACTATGAAATATTCCCAGGGTTGTGAGGTCGTTGGGTTTACATATTTATTGCTTACCCAATAAGTACACAATTCTAGACTAGCAATCAAGTACTCTTCTCGTACTCTTTTAGAAGTCTTGAGTGTCTCTGGACACTAAAGAATTGGAAAAGAATAATAGAAGTATACTTTTTTGGAGGTGTGCTTATTGTGTAAATATTATAAATTATCAAGTACTCTCCCGGGTTATGTGTGGTTGATGGGTGTACGTATTTATTGTTTAGAGAATTATTTATAATTTGAAGACGGAAGAATGATAATAAGAATGATATTGCAATTCATGTGAATTAGAATTATATTACACGTATTCGCGAATTAGGATGATGTTGCTGTACTTGCGAGTTGGAATTATATTGAACGCATGCGCGAGTTGGAATCTTGCTGTTTGGAAACGTCAGTTAGGATTATATTGCGTTGCTCTTTTGTTGGAATCATATTACCGGAAAAAATGAGATAGAATCTTATTGCTTGATTTTTTGAGATAGCGTTATATTGCCTAAACATTTGAATTAGAATCTTCACGAATTGTCATATTTATCAAAAATATTTGACTCTATTTCTAAAGAATCACTAAATTCTTTATATTTTTTCTTTGGAATCCATTTATAATATAAATTAATTGTTTCATTGCTTTTATGTTCTCAATGAGAAAGCATTGTGCCAAAATCTGTTGGCAGCGTTTTATTCTTATGTTACTCTTTTTATCTTTTATCCTTACTTTTCGTCGTCTATTTGTCAGATGACTTTTGATTTTAAATTTAAGAAATTTGTAAAACGGACCGGCGCCCAGAGAATATTATTTTTCTCGGCCGAATTGCACAAGTTTTTACATAATGTATATACTATATCAGTCTGGAATAAATAAATAAATAAAAATATATAGCTTTTGCGATTCTTTCAGCTGCGAACGCCCCATAACTCGTTCGAGTCCCGGATAAATTTCAGTTTCTCCCCGACAGATTTAATCGAGCGAATTTCTTTGCTCTCTCCGAGCGCCAAGATCTAACTGAGAGTAAGTGGCGCATAAAAGCAAGAGTTGGAACCTTTTACCCCGAGAGAAGGACGCTCGCGGATTTGGCTCTCCCCGAGTTTACCTCGAACCGTCGCAGAAGCTCCTCGGATTAAATTAATGCCCTGCAGGCGCGCTTTTATATATACACGGTTTAATGGGAACGAAAAGAAAAAAAAAAAAGAAAAAGTCGGTCGCCCCGCGCGCGTCGTTTAATCAGTCCAATTAGAGGAAGGACCCAGCGGCGGCTTGCAGTTTCTCAGGGATCGCTTTCGCGGTATTAGGCTCTCGAAAAACACGGATCGCTTCGTATACGAAAATCCGACCGAAATTCGGGCTCGAAGCGAGAATTTTATGGGCCATTCAACGCTAACGTGTAGATCGAATAAAGCGCTTGCGGACACGGGCTGGATATACACCAGGGCCATTGAGAAAACGACTCCGAAAACGCGTCTACAACAAGCTCTCGCCAAGAGCCTCTCTCTCTCTGCCTGCGCATCCCTTATTAGCCGCTCTCCCCCTCCCGCTCTCTCAGAAAATATTAATTTCGCTCTCCCGACGCAGCTCCTGCGCCGCGAGACGAGGGGCTGCTCGGAAAAAGAAGGGCGGGGCCCCGGGCTGCGGCACACAAAAAAGGGGCCCCTTTCGTACAACCGCTCGCTTCCACGCAACCCTCCCTTCGGGGTGGAGTCTAACTCGGGCAGGGCTATTTAGCGCAGGGCCAGGCTCTCGAGCAGCTCAGAGTCGCGCGCGCCCCCGAGCTCGCAGCGTCGTTCCCTGTTGGTGCTACGTCGGTTCGTTCAGTGTGTCAAGTGTGCCAGCATGTCCCGCAGCTTCCTCGTCGACTCGCTCATCGGCGGCAGCGGCAGCAGCAGCAGCGCCCCGTCGGCTGCCTACCCGCTGCCGGCGTATTACGGAGGCCAGCTGCCCAACTACATGTTCAACTTCTTCAACCTCGGCCTCAACGCCTATCAGCAGCAACAGCACCACCAGCAGCAGCAGCAGCAGATCGCCAGGCCCGTGCCGCTGCCCGTCCTCGCCGCCAGGCCCGCCTCCTCCTCCCCCACGCATCAACCCGCCGGCCGACTCGTATCTGGTAAGTCCCCGATATCATAGATTTCAACTAATTCCGGTATAGCAGCGTGTGCAGTTGATTATAATTTGTTCTCTCTCTCTCTTCCAGAAGAGTCCCCGTCGCGGCACAGCGGCAGCCAGCACAGCGGCAGCCCGACCCCGCCGCCCCGCTCGCCCAGCAGCAACGACCCCAACACGATCGCCAACAGCTCGAAGCGCATCCGCACCGCGTTCACCAGCACCCAGCTCCTCGAGCTCGAGCGCGAGTTCTCCGCGAACATGTACCTCTCGCGGCTGCGGCGCATCGAGATCGCCACCAATCTCCGCCTCTCCGAGAAGCAGGTCAAGATTTGGTTCCAGAATCGGCGCGTCAAGTACAAGAAGGAGGACGCCGTCGCTACCCCCGGCGGCTCCGGCAAATGCTGCTGCCTCAGGACCTGCGGCAAGAGGAAGGACTGCCCGAAGGCGGAGGAGCTCAGCGACCAGGAAGAACAGCCGCGGCAGCAGCAATCGGCGGCCTCCCTCAAGCCCAAGAGCGTCTGGCGGCAGCCGTTCGAGGAGGAGGTGCACGATCTGTCCAGGGGATGTAAACGCGGCAGGGACGAGGAGGAGAGGATGCTGGAGCAGAAGAAGATCAAGAGGGAGAGCCCGCCGCCGATGACCACCGGGTTCAGGCAGCTCACCTGCACGAACTACACCGTCGATCACATCGTCAACTCGTGATTAAAAGCGAGGAGTTGCGGGGCGACGGTGTTGTAAATATATTGTATATACAGGGAGGAAAAGCTGTTTGTAAATAGTTGTACAGTCGAAGTTTTTATCCTGCGAACGGAATTTGATATAGCGTGTATATATTTTTTCTACGAGTTATTTGCGAAAATCTGAAATGTGGGCTATTTTCCGTGAAAAGCAAAGTGATTTTAGATTTAATAAACGTATTTTTCAAATAAAATTTATGAATCTTATTTTTCACTCTTCCGTCCTCGTCCCATTGTTTTTTTCAAGCAATGAAAGTTCGTTAAAAAACTTCTTTTTAACGTCATCCGTTTGAATTGAATTTTGAATTGAATTTCGTATGACAGGAGAATTTGAGAGACAGTTCCAGATTATTCAAAGCAGATTATTACTACACTTTATATGCAAATCAGGCACTGGTAAATGCAACAGAATGACGAGATAAGTGCGAATGTAATATAAATTTACAGTACACTTTTAATCTCGTTAAAGATTATCAATTGCCACTCGTCATTGCTAAATATGAATTAAATTAACGATTTAATAAAAGGAATTGAATAAAATACTAAATCTCGAGTAATACGCGATTTATCATCGAGGGTTCCACCGCTTCGTATTTAACAGATAAGTTGGAAATAGAGAAATTGTTGATTGATGATAACAATTTCTAGGCTTTTTCCTGCCGATCGCTCACACCAATTAGTATCGTAGATAAAAAAAGGTGACGGATTCCAACCGGATTAAATATTGTTTTACCTAAAAATGAGAGTCTCACTGGAAAACTACGTCCGTTCGCATGATTTTTTGAAAGTTTTACATCCTCTTGGCTGTAATCTTAAGACAAATCAACGTTTGATCGATGTTTATTTAATCGAAATCATGACGAAGGTGCGATCAAATTCTACTCCAAAATCGTTTTAGCTTCTACTTGCTTATAATCCGCTTTAAGCCTGTAATCTTTGGTTCCAAGTGTAAACAGTCGAAAAGATTTGATTCCTCGTTTGTCGACAATCACAAACGTCGATTACGAGTGTTCCTTCATATTTTCGTCATCCCAAACATAAAGACGCACCTTCGCATATATTTTTTTTTTAAATTTCACCTTCATTTTTTGCTTTATATTTTTCGCGTTACTCTCATAATCAGTATTAAATTTTCTTTTATCGCTCGCAGATTGGCAAAGTAGTTTCTTCCCTCTCTCTCAAAAAAAAAAATTGCTTTGTCCGCGTTAGCGGGAATCGCTCGAACTCGATAATAATAAGCTCAATGAAAACGAAAAGATTCTCGGACGATTTGATTTAGAGGAGAGAGAAATGTATATAATCCCGTAATGGCCGAGGACGAGTGTCGCCGCGGGGATTTATCAGGTAAATATTGATGTCGAGAGAGAGAGAGAATAAAAAGAGGAGCGCGTGTGTGGCTCGGAATTCGTTTAAGCGATCTCTCGTCCGCGGGGGGAAAAGCAAGCAAGCACAAGCCAAGCCGAGCAAACCGAGGAGCGAGGAAAGCAATGCAAGCAAGGCGCGCGTTAGACTACCGAGAGAATACCTCTCGGAAATTCCAAAGCGATTGAATGCGCCAGACGGAGTGTCGCCGCAAACATAAAGTTGCCCCCTCCTCGAGAAGCAAGAGAGAGGCCCCGGCATTATAAAGATTATTGTCGCCCGGCTAAGGAGTCGGAGTGTCTGGGCCGGGGCCCATATCAAAAGGAACCTTTGGCGGCCTGCTCGCTTTTCGTCGAAGTCGAGAGCAAGCTCTCCCATTCAGGAATTTCTGAATGACCGAGTAGTCGTCGTAGTCGTCCTGCGACAGAGAGAGAGAAGAGGGGAGCAGCAGCAGCAGCAGCAGCAGCGGACGTAAAAAGGAGGAACCACCCGCTGGGGCTTTCGCGACACAAGTGTGCCATTGTCCGGGCGGCTGCCGCTTAACGCCATTAACTACGTTTTACCTTAAATTTGACCGAAAGTGGGGGCCCTCTTGACAAATTTTCCAAGGATTTATAGCCCACCTCCGTGTCCTCTCTCTCTCTCTTCTTTTTTTTCCGGCTCCCGAAAACTCCCTCGACTTTTCACGCGGACGCTCATTCACTAATTCCGTGCGCGTCGATCTATAGTACGCGAAAATTTTCGAGTGAATGAGGCAGCCAAATAGTCAAACTGTACGGGGCAACGGGGAGGTTCTCACTCTCTCTGACTTACGAGCCACCTTTTTCACTCTTACTGCCATTTCCTTTTCTCCGCGCTCCGAATTTTTTCCCAGATGCCGTATTTCCTTTTTATTAGGCAACGGCATTCTTCGACGACGCCTCACAAATTCGAGATTATCGAATGGTTACTTGGTCTTTGCCGAGAGATTAGATATCTATATGCCTTCTTTTTTTTATCGTCGGATTCTACGCGGAAACAATTCAGTCGAAGATAAAATCTTTAATTATCATCATCTGTCGTGCAATCAAAGTTGGATTAATCGTTCTTTTTTTTGTTGTTGTAGTTTAATTAATAAACTTGGTAAAAACTAAAACGTAGTATTGGTTGCATCAAAATTTCCACTTTTAATATTTTTCAACGATCTAAACATACGTACGTACATTCGAATATACATTCGGGCGTTTTTTAAAAACTACTTTTTTGGACTCTCCGAACCTGACTACGGGCTTGAAAAACGAAAAACGTCGTCGTTCCAAAGCTTTCTCTACGAGAAAGCACAAAGGAACAATAAATCGCAGGCGCCGATCAGATATCAAAATTAAAGAATCTCCTTATATAAAAATTTCTATGTATATTAGATTATCTGGTGATCGATTGACACATCGATATAGGAACAAGACGATCTCCGCTCTGCGTCCGTTTAAAGTGGGGTAAGACGTATATAATAAGTACGAGTCGCCCGCGATAAGATTAGTCACAAGTCGTTTCGCCTCGTCGCAGCAAAGGGTAAATATTTTCTTATCACCAACTTTCTCTCCGTGAAATACGTAATTATTTTATCAAAGCTACAAAAATTCTGTAACAAATTACCCGCAGTAACGAGAGAGACGATGCTGCGAGCCGTGATCTTCGTCGCCCTCGTGGCTCTCGCCGCGGCGGAAAAAGTCCGCTTCGAGGACTATAAAGTCTTCCGCATCATCCCGTCGTCCGCCGAACACTTGGAACTTCTCAAAGGACTGGAGGACAGCGACGAGGGGGTAAGTTAAAACAATTATATTCCCTCGAATATACGCCTTACGTTTATTAAATCCGTCACGATTCAGTACTCCTACTGGAGCGGACCCAGCCGAGTCTTCCGTCCCGTCGACCTGATGGTCGCCCCGTCCCGTCTCCCGAGCTTCACCCGGCTGATGGACGCCGCGGACCTGCGCTACTCCCTCTACATAAGCGACGTCCAGAAGCTGATCGACTCCGAGAACCCGAGGACCCGCTCCTCCTCCTTCGGCTGGACGAGCTACCACACCCTCGAGGAGATCTACGGCTGGCTTGAGTCCCTGCCGAAGAAGTACCCCGGCAAGGTCGAGGTCGTCGACGCCGGTCGCACCTACGAGAATCGCGTGATCAAGGGAGTGAAGCTGAGCTTCGGTAAGAATAAACCCGGCGTCTTCGTCGAGGGAGGCATCCACGCGCGCGAGTGGATCAGCCCGGCCACCGTCACCTACCTCCTCAACGAGTTCCTCACCAGTAAGGATCCGGCGGTCAGGCAGCTCGCCGAGTCCTACGACTGGTACATGTTCCCCTCGTTCAACCCCGACGGATACGTTTACACGCACAACACCGTGAGTATATATATACGCGTATTCGATTGGCCTCCTTGATCAGCGGGTGTTTTTTTATTAACCGCGCAGGACCGACTCTGGCGGAAGACGGTGTCCAAGAGCGGAAGCTGCAAGGGCGCCGACGCCAATCGCAACTGGGGCTTCAAGTGGATGAGTGAGATATATATACATACATTATAGAAAACGGGCGCTTTGCCTCGCGACTAATAAATTCTCGTCTCCCTTATCAGGCGGCGGCGCGAGCCAGAATCCCTGCGCGGAGACGTACGCCGGTAAGAGCGCCTTCTCCGAGCCCGAGACGAGGACCATGTCCGAGTACCTGAGCTCGATCGGCGACAAGCTCTTCGCCTACATCTCCTTCCACAGCTACTCCCAGCTGCTGCTCTTCCCCTACGGGCACACCGCCCAGCACCTCGACAACTACGACGAATCCGTAAGCGGCGACGAAATAAAAAGAAAAACTTTTTCCGAATCGAGATTATTTACGATCGATCGCGCTTGTTTTCAGATGGCCATCGGCGTCAAGGCGATCGGCGCCCTCGCCGAGAGGTACGGCACCAAGTACGTCACCGGGAACATCGCCGAGACCATCTGTAAGTCGTTCGGAGTAACACAAATTTCGGCAAAAGTACAGTACGCTAAATTCGACGATCTTTTCAGACGTCGCCAGCGGCAGCTCGATGGACTGGGTAAAGGCGACCCTCAAGCTACCCGTCGCCTTCACCTACGAGCTGCGCGACACCGGCCGGCACGGCTTCGTCCTCCCCGCCCAGCAGATCGTCCCCAACGGCCAGGAGGTCCTCGACTCGTTCGTCGCCATGTTCAAGGAGGCCACCAAGTTCGGCTACCCCGAGAAGCACCGGCAGTGAAGAAAATTATAAACGACCCCTCGTTCTTTCTGTATAATTGTATTTATCAAAATATATATGAGAGAATAAAGGAAACGGTCGTTGGAGGCGAATAACAGTGGATTTTTCTGGGAGAACGAACTAGAGAGAGAGTCAATCGACGAGTCAGTCGCGCGTAAGCGATATCGAGAAAGAGTGTTTATATGCGCGCGCACGAGAAAGTATTAGTACTGTAGCCAACTGAAAACAAAGCGTGCATCCCCGAGATCAAGTGCAAAGAGCGCAGAGGTTTCCACACAAAGTGCCCCCGCGCGCCAAGTGGATATCGGAGGCACTCTTTCCGAGTGCCTTGATTAATGGCCATTCCGATTCGCCGTCGCTCTGCCTCTCTCTCCTCTTTTCCGTCCGACTACGTCCGCGAGAGCCCCGCGCGCATTAGCATACTCAATGAGCCCCGTCGAGCGGAAGGGAAGCCGAGGCTGAAATTTTTAATTAGAGTACACAGAGCCGAAAAGTCTCCCCGCGCGAGCTTTAATTATTAAAAAGGCGCGCCGCGATACGGGGCCCCGAATCCGTCGGGCCCCGCCCGAGGAGGTCGAGTGTCTTTGAGCGACAGGAGAAATGTAGGTAAAGCGCAAGTGTGTGTCGCCACGGAGTTTCGCACGATGTCGAAAAAGCGCGCGAAAGCCGAGGGCCGCTGCGTTGTGCCGCGGGGCGCATTGTGTGCCCCGTTCGAGTGGCGCTCGATCAAAACCGGAAAAGGAGAAAAAAAAAAAGAGCGCGGGCCTCCGCTGACACGTTCGAGTGGCGCAAAACCGTTTTTCGTTGCGCTCTCCACCATTGTGCTGGTGGTATAGAGTATTAGTGTTGCGGAGCCCGCGGGGAGATCGAAGCGGCGGCGGCGGCGGCTCCATCATTTTCCGGAAAAGCGGCGCGCGGGCCATTGTGCCCGGCGGCCCGATGCCGCCGACTCGTGAAATCGGATTTTCCTCTGTGTGTGTATGGGGCTTTTATGCCTATTTGTCAGCCGAGCGCCGCCGCGGCTGTTTACGAATCGAACACGAGTCGGGTGCCTTATTATTTTGATATATGGGCCCCCGCCGCTCTGCGGCTTTTACGATTCTCCACGACGATTTTCCTATATGTATATATAGTGCTGATTTCGTCTTAAAACATTTTTAGAGCGAGAATTGGCCATTTTTTTTAAAAAAGTGCTACGAATCTCATAAAATGCTCCTTAAGGACGTTCACACACAGCAGCGGTGGTCAACTTTATCGGAATTTTGAAAATTATAATTTATTATGATAATTTATAATGATAGCCTTCTATAGTTAGTATACGTAATACGAATAAAAAATTTTATTGTATAAGCAACAGTATTAAAACAATGTTTCACAGTAAACGTTCTCGCGCGCTAACACTATATAGATATACAAATAACATAGGAGTTATCTTTCGAACAGCTATATATCTTCAAAATTAGTATCGGAAGCTGCTATAAAATTGGTACCATATTATTCTACGTAGTTCATAGAATCATAAAGCAGTTTTTCACAATAATTCAAAGAAAACTGCTTTTGCTATCTGTATAAATATGCTGCCTGGAGAGACCTATAATAGAAACTCCGTGTTAATAAGCTCAAGTTCAACATTGAATTTCTCAAATTTTAGTATCGTAAGGTGGGTTGAAATTTTTATCAGTTACAAAGCATACTTAAATCGACATGTAGTTCAAATTTCAAGGAAATCCTAAGAAATTGAATTTTCGCGTGAACGTCCTTAACGAGCAAATAAACGCTAAAATTTAACCTCAAAGCATTAAAAACGGCGTAATTTCCACTTAGAGCTACACTCGGAGGTAAATCGAAAAATTTTTAAACAAACGAGTCCAGCCTTCCGCTCGACCGACCAAACACCAATATACGCCCGGTGCCGGATAACAAAACGAAACGAAACGCGAGGACGTATAGTCGGCAATTACAGCTCGCGCGCGACGAATCCCGGCCGGCCGGAATCGCAAAGGCTTCGCAAACGCGCCAACCGTATCCGACGCAAGGACAATATTGATAGACGGCGCGACCGGGCCGCCCCGTTAACGTTCCTTCGTCCGCTTATTTTAGAGCATGACTAAAACGCACGTGCAGCCTCGTCGTCGTAGGTCGGGGGGTGGTACTGGCCTCATCCCCCTAATCAATTGTCACCAGGCGGACAAAACGACCATCGTTTTGCGAATCTCTCGTGTTCCATGAGTTTTTAATTAAAAGCACACCCGGCTGCGTGCTGCTGCGTGTTTTCGATTAGCTGCCTCTCTCTCTCTCTGGTTTTGCACCTCTCTCTCTCTCTCTCTCTCGCGTGTGTAAACAACGCGTCGGATTCTAATTTCGAGAGCAAGACGTCCCCGGGATGATTAACGATGATTTATCCCGCCGTCGACGGGGCTACAAAAGCGCCTCTGCCTGCAGGAGCAATAAAAGCGGTACGGGGCGCGCTTTGATTATGTCGGCCGCGGCGCTTGTACGGGAGCGTTGATAGAGCAGTGAAGCCCGAAGACCGAGCGCACACAAAACTCCGGCCGTATATCGGTCTCCTCGATCTCTCTCTCTCTCTCCGCGGAACTCGGGGCCCGACAGAAAAAAAGGAAAAAGGGAAAAAAGCCGGCGACGAGACGTCATCGCGCGCGCGGAACTGCACACAGGATCGATCGGGAGCAGCGGCTCCTCCTTTATTCGTTTACATTGTCGCGAGTCTCTATCTTTTATTCCCGGGGCCGGGAATCATCAATAACAGCGACGGAGCGAGAGAAAAGGGCGGAGGAGGGGGGGTGGAGTGGGGTGGGTTCAAAGTTCCCGGCGACTTGTGCAGCTAACAAGCCTGCTCGAGTGGCCCATTGTCGGTTCATGAATACGGAAAACGTGTTGTACGTCGGCCGGAGAGAGAGAGAAAGAGGAGGGCGTCATTACGCTGTAAAATCTCGCAGTTTTCCGGGGGCCCTCGTTATATCCACGTACGGACGGCCGGCGAATTAACTCTGCTTTTTTTTTTGTAACGCACACAATGCGCAAAGGCGCAAAGTCGGAATTTGGACACTCTCTCGAAGTTAGAAAGCGCGACCGCGGCGGCCATTTAGGGCCCATTTATTTTCGATAAGGCCCCGAGAGCTCGAGAGGCGGCCTCTCGAGTTTCCTGAAAATTGAATAGGAAGGAAGAGAAAAAGAGGAGAGAAAAAGGGCAAGAAAATTCCAAGCAGTAGAGAGCCTTATACACGGACACAATCGACTTCCTCTCGAGGGTTGCAAGAAAGAAGGAAGGACGACGGACACTCGAACCGGACACAAAGTCCGAAAGACGATTCGGGTGACAATCGCCGCGCCGATTCAGGAAAAGGAGCTCCCTGACCGCTCGCCGGTGGCTTTGTGACGGCTCTCGAGTACCTGTAACGCAGCCGGTGGAAATTCAAATTTCTTTCAATGGGGGTGAAAAAGCGGCGCGGTGTACAAGAGTCGAGAGAGAGAGAGAGAAGGTCAGGTTCATTGAGGAAAAACTCGAGCTCGCCTGAATGAGGGCTGGAAGCTCTCTCTGCGTGGGCGTTCGCCCCACTCTCCCGCTCAGCGGGCAGTCCGTGTGTCCGTCCTCGAGGAGTTCTCTCTCTCTCGCATTGTCGCGGAATCGATGCGCAATGGTGTGCCTTCGACTTCTTCCTTCCCCTCTCTCCCTCTCGAATGCTCTTCCAAGTAGACGAGACTCGGCTCAATGAGCCCGACGTCGCGCGCGATTCTAATTATGCCTTTATGCCCCGCACAATTAGCCACTTCCTCTGCATTCAGGATGCGAAGAGAGAGAGGCCCGGGGCTCTTCACCCCCGAAAGCGAGTCTCTCTCCGCTGTGGGAACCGGCGAGCCGAATCCCGCCACCGCCGACGCTTATAATACTTACTCCATTAGCCGAAGAGGGCTGTGAGCGCGGAGGGTGCCGACTTTTGCACTCCCGATTAATTTTGTGTGTTTTTTTTTCCCCCTTTTCGACGTAAACTACGGACGATTAAAATTCGGTTGGAGCGGCAATAAGAGACCGAGAGAGAGAGAGAGCTAAGGGCACTCGATATCATCTGCCCCCTTTCGCGTGACGGGCTATAACAGAGAGGAGGGTGGAGGGGGGGGGTCGAAAAACGAGCCGGCCGACGTCGGATTTTGTTATTTCGAGGGCCGAAGCGAGCGGGGCGCGAAGGAATTCTTCGAGGGCGTTCTTCGATGCTCACCGGCGGCCTCGACATTCGCCGAAGGGCGCCGAGGGCGAAGGAAATTTTATCGAGCGCCCGCGGAACTGCGCAGAAACACACGCTCCCACCCGTCTACGTATACGTACGAATACGCGCGCGCGTATATAGATTTTATTTTTCCCGTCGTCGGCGGCAAACAGGCAAAATAACGCGCGCGCGGCCGTAAACCGCGAAAAGGCCAGATATCTCTCGTATATAATTAGCGCGGCGGCAGTCGGCGCGAATTTCGCGTCCCCCCCTGCCCCCGCGAGCGAATGTGGGCCGCGCGCATCGGGGGCTCGTTGCCGAGCCACCCCGTCATCCGTCCAATTACTGTCGGCAACAAAACGGCCGAGCGGCGCGCTTTCATTACCGGCCCTTAACGTTACTGCAGACCGCGCATCGCGAGTCGGGTTTCATGCGCGCGGCCCCGTATAAAACGTATATATTCCGTATATATGCACGCAGCGCGCGCGCGATTTTTTAATCAGCCTCCGCGCCGCGCCGGAAATGACAATCCAATAAGTTTTCGGGGGGAGGGGGGGTGGCGAGGGCTTTATTTATACATCGGGGGAAGGGGGTGGGGGGGCGGTATACATAATCGATCGAGCGGCAAAGTGGCTTTTGAAGCGATATCCCCTTAATTAAAGTTCCGAGTGTGCCGGGGGCCGGAGAGTTCGTAGCCGGTGAGCTCCTCGAGAGCTCCTGCACGTCTGTCCCCGCCCACGCCAGGTGCCTCGTCCGAGTGGAGAGAGAGAGAGAGAGAGCGCTGCCCCCGGAGAGATCAGGTCAATCGCAGTCGGCGTAAAATTTCACGGCCAATCATCGGGAGACAAAGGCCACGGAGAGAGAGCAATTCGCGAGAGAGAGAGAGAGAGAAGCTGCAGGAACTCGGCGGTGGGGCCCCAAATTTGTTTTCCTCCCCGATATTCCCCAATTTGTCAGGGACCAGCAAGTCCGACCAGCTCCTCGGGGCACAAAGGCCCCGCGGGGGAGTCGGGGCCCCTCTCGGCGCGCGCTGCGGCATGTTCCGTGCCGCTGCCCCCGCGCCGACATTCGTCTCCCATTAGCCGCGTGCGAAAGCTTCTTCTCCTTTCCGTCTTTTTTTTTCTTTTTTTTCCTGTTTTCCGCACAAGCGAGCGCAATGTATATATGTATATATATCCGCGTCGATCGGAGGAGCCGCGAAGCGAGGAGGCACGCTCAGCCACTCCGCGCGCCGCCCGGGCAAACTTACCCGCCGCGCCGTGTATTACCGATCGATTAAGCCAAAAGGCAAACTTGTGTTCTGGATTGTTAAGCACGCGTTGATCGATCGGAGGGGGGAGGGGGGGGGGCAATAAAACTTCGAGGTAGAGGAGTTCGAGCGTGCTCGGAAAAATTCGAGCGAAAAGGGAAAGAGCGGAGAGAGAGGCTAAGATCTAATAACGATAATCGACGCGGCGCGGCGGCGGAACATGTAAATAGAAGGAGAGCGGCAGCAGCAGCCGGGGGCGACGTTTGCACGTCAGCCGCACGTACTCGCAATAGACGCGTGTATATATATATACGCGTATAGCCGCTCTGCGGCTAAGGTACACAAGCCGTATAATATATAATAAAACTCCTCTCTCTCTCTCTCTCTCTCTGTGTCCCGATGGAATCTTTATATTGCATTATTGCCCCTAAGTACTTGGGCACACAGACACGTCCTGGCCCGAGCCTCGAACGCAGAGGCGCGCTAGACGCAATCATTATCTTTTGTTGAGCGCCGAAAAAGGGGGGGGGGGGGAAGACCGGGCCCTGATCAAACATAACATGCGTAAGCGCACCCCGACCCTTCCACGATCTCTCTCTCTCTCTCTCCCCGGTGAGCCCCGTCGTTCCAGAGAGTTTTTACTCGTTTCCTGCGCAAAATCTGTTCTAATAACGCGACTCGACGTTAAGTAAGTGCGCGCGAGTCCCGACTAATTAACCGTCATCTCGAATCTCATCTACCAACAGAAGCCCGACAAAACTCTTCGAGGATATATCGCTCGAATTTCCGACCCCTCCCCCCGACTTTCTACGTATTCGCTGCTTAAAACGTCGCCGCGAGTATACGACGGGAGCTCGATTCGCCGATGTGTATATACATTTTCCGACGTAGGAGCGCGACAATGCCGCCGCCGCGGCCGATTAAGAAATCCGCGATACAAAAGGAGAGAGGCCCCCAGATGCGATTCTTCGATATTGTCAAAGGCCATTTTAGTTTCACAAAAAGCTCTCTACTCCCTTCCCATCCCCAGAAAGGCTTCTTCTCGTCGATCCCGAGGAGTATACGTTCGGCGACATGTCGGCTTGAAAATTCAATGCCCGCCGGTGCCTACACTCGGGGACTCTTAATAATTTCGCCGGGCTGCTGCCGCTGAGAGAAGCTGCAAAGGAGGCCGGCGGAGATGCGTCTTTCTTTTAAAGATAAAACAGAGGGAGAATGAGATTCGGCCCGGAGAGAAAGAGAGAGAGAGAGTCAAAGTATAACGCGAGGTGCACGGAAAATTGCATTTCCAGCTCTGCCGTTTATACTCCGGCGGCGGCCGACGGAGAGAAATTCAACAAAACGCGCCGGAGGACTCGCCGAGCAAGAGAAAGGCATTTGCAAATTTCCAACTTCCCCCCTTTTGTCCTCTTCAATATTAACTAGCCGGAGAGAGCGAAAACGCCGGAATCCGCTTTTCCGTTTTTCGCGTGCGGAAAATGTATAAATATAAATTTCATATTTTCCACGTACGATTCGGGATACGTAGCCAATTACTTAGGGTAGAGCCTCTTTCCGCCGCTGCAAAAGGAGAATGCATCGATTTCCTCTCTCTCTCGTTTGATGAAAATTCCCCCCGAGAAGCGGAGAGACAGAGAGCCCCGGCGGACGATGTCACCGCGCGCGGAGAGGACGCGAAATCGAGAAATGGAATCGGATTTCGCTCCGCGACGTATATGTTTTTTAAAAAAAAAAGAAGAAACTTGAAAAGCGTAATAAAATAACCGCTCGGTCGACCGGGCGGACGAAAAGGAAGGTTGTACGTATATATATATATATATATATATATCGATCGCCGCCGAATTGAAAAGCCCCCCGATGGCAGGCCGCGGTAAAGAATTGGATGTATCCGTGTCTTGCGAATTTTCCGCTCGATTCGACACCTTTTCAGCCCGCGATTATAAGGAGGCCGAGGAAGCCGCCGAGTAAACTTTTTTTTTAAGCTCCTCCGGTATAATATATATATACACTTGAAAAAATTATTGCCGCCTCGCCCGTGAATCGAAAGGGGGGCACAGCAAGTTCAAGGACGACTCATCCTCGCCTCCTATAACCGAGAGTGAACCTCGGATAATACGTGTCTGCTCGAGAAAAAAATCGTCCGTTAATACAAGTCGAACGGAAAGTTGAACCGCGAGTATATATATATATATATATAAATCGCCCGGAGTGCGTCGAATTCTTAACTAAGAAAGTTACATCCAAACAAGACCGGAGAAAATTTGCAAGCCGAGTTTGACCCATTTATCCGGCCGCGGAAAAACGAGGAGGAGAAGAAGAAGCGGAAGAAGAAGAAGAGTTGCAGGCAGAGGGAAATTAGCAGCGGGAAGAGATATAGAGCCCGAGAGGCAGATGCGCGATTGCGGATATGCGCGCGGGGCACGATTTCTCGAGGGTGGAGAGAAGCCTCCTTCTCTCCGGATTCTAATTGAATTAGCCGTCGGGCTTATGAGACGGGGAAATTGGCAATGAAATAAATTACTGGACCGACTCTCTCTCTCTCTCTCTCTCTCCTTCGCCTTTGGCATTACCGCGAGATTTCAAACTTCCATACGGGCTTAGCCGCTTTTCCAGCGGCAGGCAATCTCTCCCGAGTGCTGCTGCCTGCTGTACTACGTCCTTTGCGCACTTGATTTTTCATTAGCGGCCCATTGATCATCGCGTCCCCGAATCACGAGGCAATTACGGGCCTCCTTCAACGAATGCCATTTGCCGTTATTAGCGACGTATTGTACGCAACGCCGTAACGCAGTATTTATTGTAATTTTTTGTCTTTGAAGGCTCATCGTCGCGGCCGGTTTCTCTCTCTCTCCCCCTCCGAGAGTCGTAGTCGCCTCGATGGGAAAAGACACGACGGCCGTCGTCACCCCTCTGCGCACCGAGAGAGCTGCCCGTTTTTATTGCTCTCGGCAGACCGACCATTTATCTCCTCGCACTTACAATTAGATGAGGAATCGCGCCAACTGTCGTGTGTATATATATACACGTACGCGCGCACCTTTTAATACACGCCGCGGGGCATACAAATGCGGATATTATTATCCCCCGACGCTCTCTCTCTCTCTCTTTAATGGCCGCTTAAAGAAGAAATTAGAAGGCCCACTGTTTCTTTTTCGATTCGCCGAGGAATTCAATTATTTAGTCGGGGGATTAGTCGCGGCGACGACGACGACGACAACGACGTTAGTATAACGCTAAATTAGCATGCGGCCGCGCGCGCTTTCAATGCGTCATTGTGTCTTCTCTCCCGCCTCGTTTGTTATTAATTTGCAGAGAGAGAGAAAGAGGCTGCAGCCGTCCGCCGGGGAATATAGTATGCAAATAGCTCATTAACGCGAGAGAGAGAGCCGCCGGCGGAGAAGGCAAAGAGTGTATGTATGTATACGAACCCTTTCCGGGACGAAAACCCGCCGAATCGAACGGCCTTTTCGCCGGTTAACCCAAAAGCCGGCTTCGAAATTCGAAATTCACGCGGATCTACATACATATATATATCGGTTTAATTGACGGAAGCGAGTCGCAATTCCGCGCGCGCGGCGGGCACGAATTCCATTTCCCCGCCGCGGCCCGACGGCGAGGAAGATTACGGAAGAGCTGCTGCGGCTCACGTTCGGAATTGCCGTGTTTCCTGCGGGGACGGATATCGTCGCGGCGCGCCGCGACGGATCGAGCTTAAAAATCAACGTTCGACGACGTAAATTTCCCACCGCCGCCACCACCACCTGTTTTTCCCGAATATGGATATATCCGTCACCTGCGGACGCGGCGGCTAATCCCGGAGCCTCTCTCTCTCCGATCGCCGTCGGATAAACCAAAGCGTCCGCCGATTGACTGGTTGTAGGCTGGCTTTATTTTCTCTCTCCGGTCAATGAGCGCGTCAAACTGCAATTAGGGCAATGAAACGGCCGGGATTCCGGGGAGAGATAAGAGAGGTTACAGACGGAGAGAGAGAGGCTCTTAAACGCGGATTAGCGCGCTGACTTGCAGGACGGGACGATCGGATTTTTTAAACGGACTCGACGCGCTCTCCGCTCTTTAAGGCTCTCTTGACACCCGAGGCGAGAAGGATATCTTGATCGCCCGCCGACGGACGGCTACTTAGGCGATAGGACCTCCCGATATAGACTGCTTTATGCACAGGTAAATTTTCCTCGGCCCTCTCCGTCTCTCCGCTCGGAAACGACCGCGGAACGTGCTAACGCGCGAAACTGAGAGTCTTTTTAACCGTCGCCTAATGCGGTGTTCTTCAGTTTAGACTCGAATCTCGCGGGTTTATCTTCCTCCGTCTCTCTTGGGGCTGCCACAGTCTCAAGGAAACAAGGCTAACGATTCCGAAATCCTCCGAGTCATTACCCGATCGTTACGCGGCGGGGGCAGGTGCCTTTAACCTATATTGGAGTTTTCAGTGCGCGCACTTTCGCCGCCTCTTTAACGGGGCACCTGTACGCTCGGTCCTTAATGATTAGCCGCCCGCGCGCGCGCGGCTCGGCTGAAAAACGCGTTTCTCATCGCAATCATTAAGGGCGGAGGGTGAAAAGCGCCTCTCTCTCTATCTCGTTTTGCTTGTAAAAATCGTGTTGTAAACAGAGGCAGCTGCAGTTGGTATTGCAACGAAGCTCCGGCGATAAGGCTGCAGCGCATAACAAAGGTTAAAAGGTGAATTTTAGGGAGAATTCGGAAAAGTGGACGCGGCGTCGTTTCATTGTCAATTTGTCAGCCTCTTGAGGCGATGGATGGTTATAGCGGGTGAAAAAGATTCCCGGTCCCATTCAGCCGGACTCCCCAGTAAGTTAGTCGCGCAACATAGATCAAATAGGCATAAAATAGCTGTCCTTGGAGAGAGAGCGAGAGAGAGAACGGCAGACTCCTTGTCCGGGATCTTGTAAAAGCGGCGTGGCGACAAATGCGCGAGTCAGCCTCGTTAAATGGGTAGTTTTTTTCTCTTTCTATATCCGAACGCCCGGTCCAAAAGGCCCAGGAACGAGAGAGAGAGAGAGAGAGAGAAGAAGAAAGGATCGCCCCGAGTGGGACGGAGAGAAGAGCCGTGCGTTCGTTCTCTCTCTCCGCACACTCCGCTCATCAATAACGATTATGGGAGCACGCGCCGCTGACTTCCTCCTTGAATGAGAGAGAGACCCGTGGCGGAGAGAGCCCTTCGATTTTCATAATAAAACTAAATGCAAAGGCTGCACACGGGCCATATGCCGCGGAGTCGGTTGCCCGCGCGCGCACACTTAAATACCCCGGGCGATTCGTTTATTTAATTTAATTTAACGCGCTTCCCATATACGCAGATCAATGCAGATGATCGAAGAAAGGCGGAGGCGGCGACGGCGGCAGCTGTGTATTTTAGCTCCTTTGGAAGAAAAAAAAAAAAAAAAAAAAGTCACGAGTGGGCGACTTGAAAAGGCTAATATACAAGGTGAACCTCCGGTCCCTCTCTCGGCGCGCGCTACCGTTTCCATGTATATAATAACGCGGCCACCCCTCCTCCCTTCCAGGAACGGAGAGGACCGAGAAGCAAGAAAAAAAAAGAAAAAATCAATCTCGCGTAAAATTGCCGGATTGGGCGTACGTACGTAGGATCATCCACGCGCGGCGCGTTAACTTTTCACTGCAGCAGCATCAAGCGTATACAGTCTCGCTTCGTCGGCGTAATGATATCCCCACGCACCGGCCGGGACAATGGACCCGCGAGACACTCGACTGTGCAACAGGGCCGAAGACACACGCCGCCGCTGTTTGCCGAGAGGCATCAGCCGGCCGCTGGGCGCATCCAGTCCGTCGTCGTCTCTCCCTTAGGAGACCGCACACGCAGTCGGTGATGTGTGTTATATGTGTATACACGCGGGTAAATTAGGCTAGTCTGGCTTTAATCGCCGACTACTGCTGGCTTTATTATCCACTGTAACCTCCCCCCGGATCGAGAGCTTCTGCCTTTCCGCTAATTAACCGCCGACGACGACTAGCCCCGACTGCATGACGTTTGCGGAATATTATATGTATTTGTGTAGAGCGGGAAATTAAAAGAAGCCGACCGGGCAGTTTTGTCCCCGTGTATATATATATTGGAAACTTCCAATTCAATTCGACGGATTACGAGGCAACTATTAGCATAATATACGTGATGTGTATACACACGTCAGGCGGCGAGAGAAACTATTTTCGTATAACGCTTTGAAAATTAACGGAGGGTGATGCTTATCGAGAGAGTCAAAGCCGGATTTCGAGCGGCGCCGATAGACGCGCCTTTGTCGCGTTAATTCGACGTTGCATTTTAGATCGGGCCCGGATAAGGCGGGAGTATAACGGCCCTTCGGCTCGAATTACCACCGAGCATATTGCCGTCTATTTTCGCCTATTAAAATCAACATTTCGAATCAAGCGCGCGGGGCACACCGTATCAAGTGCTGATTAAACGGAGGAGAGAGAGTCTGCAGATGGCCGACGGGATTATAATTGGCGGGCGAACGAACGATGTATATATATAGATCCAAATGCGCTTTACATACCGGTCGGCTCCCATTATCGGCGAGAGGCTCCTGGACGTTCGTAGATAATACCGGAGGAGAGCCGCGTATATATATACGTCCGTAGGAACTTCGGCCAAGATGACAAACTAATCAAACCCCGCCAGACTCCGGGATATTCTCTCTAATTCAAAGTTTCCGAGTCGACACCGTCGACCGCAGCTGATGGCGACAAACCGAGAGAGAGAGAGAGCATCTCCCTCCGAAATCGGAAGAGCACACACCGGGTTTTTTCTTCGACTTAAAATTGACTTTGATCGCTTCTTATTCTTTCGGGCGCCCCCCGCCGCCGGCGAAATATATCGACTTTAATCTAAATGGAAATTTTCCTCCGCGCTATTGGCGTGTGTACAGTGGCCGTGTGCGCACCTTTTCGCGGCGGCTGCAAACTTCGCCGCGCTCGCCGCGACTCGTAACTTGTTTTTCACGAGCAAAAAAACTATATATGAGATACGATGAGAGATTTTCTTTTCTTCTCTCTCTCTCTCTCTCTCTCTCTCGGCTCTTTATACTTGCCTGCATTTTGTTCCCTCCGACTTTCGCTCGGGGAAAACGGAGTCCGGAGCTTACACTTTTGTTCCTCCTCTCTTCTTCTTTTTTTTTTTTGTTTTATGCGTCGATCGCCAACTGAAATAAACAGCTTTTCGCGAAAACCAGTGTGATTCGCTTCGGGAAAAGATCGCTGGAAGAAAAGAAAAAAAACTCGCTCAGGTCATATTGAATATATCATTTTTATTCATAGCATTAACGTTAATATATATATATACCATTTTTTTTTCTCGATAAATATTTTTACGCGCATAATATATATATATATATATATCTTGTCTTTAAATTTACATTAAATATTCTCTTATGTTATATACAGTATACCGACAGACGCACAAATATAATATATATCCAGTATTATATACAAATCTTATACATGTAATATTCACTCGTCATATTAGTTTCATAGTTTTATTTGGTCAATTCCAAGTTATATATTTAACATATGCATGCATTATATATATACTCGTACCTGCGAATCTATGCTAATTGTATGCACATAATACATTTAAAGTATCTGGAATTCGCTTAATCGAAAGTCCATACAATTCAAATTCCACCGTTACTGGAGAGCGTTTTATGCACTGTAATTCTAATAAAATTAATTATAATGCACTCAATGATAGTCAATAAACTCATTCGTTTCATTTTCCAAATAAACCTATATTTACGTCTAAAGTTACACAAATAAAGCAAACGTAATCCTCTTTAATTTCTGCCTTCAAATATATATTTTGCATTAAATTTATCAAAGTCAAAAAGATTTGGACCCTCGTAGTAGTATTTGAATAATATTTTTGTACGTTTGTAGCATATCGTCCGATTATAATGGCTCTTTGCATTCGCTGATTTAACGAAAAGATATATATTCAAATTATAATATGTATCGTGTAATTGCTTGGAAAAACGAGCGAAAGAAGCGGACCAAAGAATGTCTTGCTCTCTAAACAGATTATCCTGGTATACAAAAATAAAGAAATATATCCGCCACGACATTGGCACTTTTATTTCGGGTAATAATCAAACGCAACGTGTAGCTTAATTCTTACCTCATATATACGTTTACAGACTATTCTCGCATCCTTTGTATGCACGTAGAATTTTCTTTTTTAAATAACAAAGAGTGATAAAGATCAAGAGCCAATACAGTGTTCGTTAGTTAGAAAAGGATTTTATCGCGTAGACATTTAAAGTTTACATTATTTCATTCGTAAAGGCCGCTTTAACGGCGACTTTGGTACACCTATATGTATATATACTTTACGGTTACACGTAACGTTACACTGATTACATTGTTACGGTAATAATGCATAAATGTAAGACCACATTTGCGGTAACCGATATTTGCGGAGTTTTTTTTTTCTTTTACCGAAGAGTCGAGAGTTTTTTTCTTCTCGCTAAAGGAAAAGCAGATACTATTAAAATTGATTTTACGGTTAATAAGTTTATCGCGAGTAACGGATAATTAAAATTTATACCGATACAAGCTGGCTTTGAACTGGTTTTTATACATTTCGTAATTCCAATTGCAATAAAATCGAATAAATAATATTAATTCGACACTGCATAATTATTGAGAGAAAACAAATGCTAATGTTTGATTAAAGTTGCAAGATAAATTCATTTCGTTTTTACTATAAATCGATACAGGAAATTTATTCGGATGACACAAAAAACGCCGAATTATAATTCTGAAAAATTCAGCAACTAAAAGTCTACTTCCAAATAAATCCCAATTAAAATTTTCAACCCAAAAAAATAACGATACTAACGACCGTCGAAATTAAGTAGGCATTAATCCAGGAACATTTTGATGCGCGTACAACACATGCAAAGGCACTTACGAGCGACAATTGTATCATTAACTTTTTACCCGTTTAATTATGTACTTACTTGAAGATCACTTTTAGTAAAACTTTTTAATGAAAATTAGAAGTTTTTTTCTGCATATTGAATATACTAAAACCTACAGTCACTCGAATAATAATAAAAATAATAAAAAGTAAAAAAAAAAAATTAAACAAAAAGTAAAATAGTATAATAGTTTAAATAATAAAACAGTAAAAATACCAATAATCAATACCACAATTCAAATAATGAATCAGAGTATAAATTTATTTATTGCATTCAAAAGCAGATTTAAATATTATCTGTTTTTGACTAAAAATAAGTAGAGCAGTACTAGTTCTCGCTCCCGAAAGAATAACCGTCTAAAAATCAATAACTTCATAAGTTTAATTGAGATTGTCTGCAATAATATAAAGTGGAATGCAATTTATTTAAACGCCAAAGTCAAAGTGCCCCAGAGAGTACCTTTCAATTTACTCGTATTTCAAGAGAATTGAAACGAATCGTTAGAATTATTAGGCAGCACATTAACTTTGTCAATGTATATATATGCGTGCATGCGATTTGCAAAGGGCAAGTTTTCCTCTGCGACGACTTTGCCGTGTGTTCGTATACCGTTCTTGTATTTCCTCAAAGTGTGTACGCCACGTAAACTGAAATGATTTTATATTCCCGTTGTTTCTGCATTTTTCACTCGATCGTGAAAAGGCCACCGGTGAAGCTATTTGTGTGCACGAAGGCATTCATTTGGAAGTATTTCGTGCGCCGCGCAAGACGCTCGAATTCCGACGGAAACCATATATATTCTTTTTCTTTTTTTTTTACGAAGCCTCCCTCGCTGATTTCGTACGCGCATTTTGGAAATCTGACGGAATTTCGAATTGTGCTTTAATTATTCATTCGTTGGAAAAGCGTATTTTCGCAAGTCGGAGTGGTAAAACGTTAAAATAATTCCAGCAGCATTTATTTTCTCTCAATTTATATAGGTTTTCTCTGCGCTATTTTTTTTATCCCGGGTACTTTGAATATTTTCGAGCGCTTTTATCCCTTGTCAAAATGTTCCGTTCCTAAAAACCGAAGCTTTTCACTTTGAATCGAATTTAAAAACTGTAAAAACCATCAGCCGTAAAATACTCTTTTGTTTTTCAATTGCTCTCTTAAAGTCTCTCAATCGTCCGATTAACATACGTAGAATATACAAATCTAAGGAAGAAAGAAAAGTCAGTTAGTAGACTACTTTAATAAATATTATATATTTTTCAATTTGTATATAAGTATTCATTTTGCGCATAGAATCGTCTATATAAATAAAGTTTTTGCGGTGAAGCAAAATAAAGTCTTTTTCAGGTAGTGCAGTTTAATTAGTGTGCCCCGCTTATTTACAAGTATATAATAATTAATTACAGTGTACATAGTTTGTAAATGAATGTCTCTGCCTTTTATAAGACCTCGCACGAGTTTCGCTATTCTCTGGTAAATAGATGGACATTCACGTATATTTTGTGTATTTAATATTTCTATATAACGTCGCGAACCATTTCGCTTTGCACGGATACTAATAGAATTTCGTATGCCAATTCTTGCGCACTGCCAAGCTACAGTAGATGTTTCTATAATTATAATTTTAAGTATATTTCAAAAATGTTTCTACTATTATAATACTTATAATTCGCTAATTTACTTTACATCGGGATTCGATTGCTTATCAAAATGTATACGTAAGAAAATGTTGTAAAAAGTTTTTCTCGTACAAGAGGGAAAAGCATAATTAAATTAATAATCACTGCAATATAATTAGTGCAGCGAACGAAAGGAAGTTTCATTATCACAATTATGCGGATGAATTGTTATATCTTCGATGTTACCTTTGGAAATCAGCCTCGTGGAATAATATAATAACACTGCTACGAAATTGAATGTCTCTCAATGAGAATCTTTTTTTTCTAAATCATTATTTGAGTTTAAAATCAGTAAATACTTGACGATCTTACGCGTGCAATACGATTCTTTTCAGGTTTTATGAAAAGAATATAACA
Organism: Ormyrus labotus; assembly: GCA_035582975.1. Taxonomy (NCBI): domain Eukaryota; kingdom Metazoa; phylum Arthropoda; class Insecta; order Hymenoptera; family Ormyridae; genus Ormyrus; species Ormyrus labotus. The sequence goes on along the minus strand of JAWWEO010000045.1, from coordinate 10,547,625 downwards.
TTGTAAGTTATACTGGTTCAGAATAAATTTACAGTTCAATAAATCTACACAGTTGATTCACATTCTACTTTTATATTTGAGAAAAAACCAAGTATTTGGAAATGAACTGAGTTTTATACTTACTTCATTTTTATTTGATAAAATGTTTTATTCGGATGCTTTAACGTGCAGAGGCTTCATGTGTGCCGAGTAAAACGAAATTCTCATTAAAAAATTGATTAATCATAATTGTTACATTGGTAAAAAATATACGTGCAAATGCAATAATTTTCTTTCACAAGTCAACTTAAACTTGCAAGGTTGAGTTTTGGTGTATATACTTAATATAATTAATAAATACTTTAAGAAAATATATCAATAACTTTTAATATTTACATTTTTATACAATTCTTATGTCTATCGGTATCTAAAAAAATTTGAAATTCAAAATTAAAGAACCGTCGAGATTAATTTTGAAAAAGAATTTTTCAAAGTTTATGGGTATATTTAGTCCGTTGGTAATTCTTTTTTTTTTTTTTTTATAAATTTGTAACTTATATTATTTATTTTTCTTGAATATAAATCATCTAAAGCTTGTAAATGAATAGAAAATTTATTCGATGTATATAAATATCTACTTTATTTCTTATATTTTGGTGTTCAATCCATATGTACATTAATATTAATATAATTTTCATTATTCCTGCAACTAGTTGGACGACTCGTAACCTCGCGGTTGAATATAGGATTCTGTGCAAAATATGCGTACAAGAAAATTTGTTTATATCCAGCTTTGTTTACCCGTTGGATTATCATTATTGGAAAAGAATTTAGGTATATAAAAAGACTGCAACAGCTCTATAATCTGTCGCGTATAACTTATATCATTACCCTAGGCAGGTCGTTAAAGAAGCAGAACAAACATAAAAAAGCCGGAGCATCGAAATGGACAATTTAAAACTAATAATTACAAACTCTTCGAAGTAGTTGTTCCCGGTTATGAAAGAATGAGCGTTAAACTTATATTAAAAAAAAAATGTACGAACGTTAAAACGTCTACTGCAGCTGATAATTGGCAATGCGTAACAATTGTACATGCATATACACATATATATATACACGTCGGATAATAATCTTAATAATATGGACCCGTTTTCGAACCACTGTGCAGTTGCAAACGTTCAAAGAAAGCACATAGCAGAAACATCCTTGGTACCTTTTACAAAACTACCTATGAAAGACGCACGATTTCTTTTTTTTTATTTTTTCTTTTTACTTTGTTCCGCAAAATAATGCAAGCTTCAAGACCTGACGGACTCGCGTCGGACTACCGAGAAGCTGCATCGGTGAATAAATTTTCGGCGATTTATATATATATATAATATAATATATCGTCCCCCTGCGATCTTGGTTTTTAGGCGAAGCTTAGAAATAGTCTATATGTGTATATATACGCTCCATTCACTGGAGGAGGCGGGACCGTTTTCGTTGAAAGTTAAGAGTCATTTAGGCGTATATAAAGTGTCGAAGACGTTTTTAAGGGATCGCAAGGGATACATTCCGACAATCTCTACCAGAGTACATTTCTGTATAATTCTTTATAGACGGATTGCTCAGGTCCCTACTTGAAAACATGTCAATTACTTGCGATTACGCAGCTGAGACTTTGTTACTTTGACAATGAATTAGTAATTAGCTAATACTCATATATATATATTTATTCCATATAGACATATTTTTTTGATTACTATCCTGTATAATAGATAATTTTTATCGAGTAATTGACACTTTATTCGCGAGCGCGCGCTAAATTGCGAGGGGAATCGCCAGCCTCCTTCGTCACGTCCACCCTCCCGTAAAGTAGAAAAAAGTAGTCTTTGTATAATATATATTAATATTCTATTTCCTACCCATTCATTTTTAGGCTCGAGAAGAGTAAAAAAAACGCGGTAATACAGTTATTCTCGACGAGACGACTCGTTTGGTTGTTCGTAAGCTGCGAAAACGTATATATATATCCATAGTCGCGCGAGAGAGGAACAAAAAAAAGAATCAATCGGAAAACAAATAGTTATATATATATTGCGCTGCGGGTTCGATGTTGTATAACAATAAATACACATTTTGGTCTCCGCGTGAAAAAAAAAAAACGTAGAGCGGCCGAGGTGCGAAAGGTGTTGTGTGTGTCTGCGTGCATGCGGTTCGTCGGTGTGTCGCGGTGCCGATCGGCATCAGCGCGTACGTATTTGGTGCACGGGGCTTTTCTCTCTCTCTCTCAGCGAGGGTTTACGAGCCGCTGCCGCTGCCGCTGCTGCTCCTGCAAATGAGTCGGCATAACGTCCAGCGTGGCGGAGGCCGTTATGCCTCGAAAGCCAGTCCCTCGAAAGGCAGCCAGCTCTTCGCCTCTGTAAAATCGATTTAGAATATTTTCAGCCTGCCAGGACGACTCTCTCTCTCTCTCTTTCTATGTGCGGCGGACGCTCTTTTTGCGCCGTTCGAGCGATCGATCGGCAATTCGTGAAAAAGGCTTAGGCAAATTTTCACCCCCCCCAGTTACCCCCGCGATCGAGGGAAGTCTCGGTTTTTCTACCCCCTTTTTTGCGAGTGGCTCGCGAGCCGTGCAAGCTCTCTCTCTCTCGCGGCCTGTTGAATTATCGACTCGAACGTTCGACGCGCCAAGACGAAGGTCCGACCGCGGGCCGATTGTGCGGAACTTAAATAAAGAGCTGACTTCTCGTCAATTGTACAAAACTTGCCTCACGGGCAGCCCGTCGTATCAGAGCTGAATGATGTCGGGGGCGCGGAACTGCACCTTGCTGGAGTACTTGCTCTCGGCGACGAGCTGCTGCTGCTGCTGCTGCTGCTGCTCCTCCTCGGCCGCCGCCGCGGCTATCATCGCTGCCTTGCGCACCGCCTCGAGCGCCGGCGTCGATTCCCCGGGCTGCTGCCGCTCGCGCTCGTCGTCGTCGTCCTCCTCCTCCTCCTCCTCGACCTCCTCGAGTATCTGTCCGTCGAAGGACTTGTCGAGGAGCCTGGCGCCGCCCGGGTCGCTCTGCGAGCCCGCCGCCTGGCGGTGCTCTCTCTGGCGCATGGACTGTCTTGGTTATTTGTACCTGCGAACAGGGAAGGAGAGCGGCCTGCCGTTTTACCTGGCCGACAACACACCGTATAATCGATTGCCCGCGCGGAATATCGATCGTGTGCACACACGCGATAATGGACCTCAGCATCTAGTGCGCGCGATATACGTTGCGTGATGCACGTCAAGCTCAACGTACACCGCACGAGAGACTTTATGTATTCGCCCGCGGTGTAGGATTTTTACCTTTCCGGCCAGGGGCAGGCTAGAATTCTGCAGACGAAGAGGCCCAGCCCGGCGAGTACGCTCGCCAAGATGGCCGCGTAGACGATGCAGAGGTGCGTCAGGGAGAAGATGTACAGGGTTTTGTGGCACCATCTGTTAGGCTCGAAGCGCTGGGGCTCGTAGTCCGGCCACCGAATGCTCAGGATCCAGTAGTTTCCTGCAACATAACGGATGTAACGTCGTACCCCCCTGTAGTCGGGCAACCGGCTATCCTTGGATCGCGGCCGGGGTACAAGTCGTGCAGGGGCTGTGTGTATATAAGCTCTTATCGCGCTCTCCCTTCTTTCGCGAGTACAAAGCAAACGGGTCCGAAAAAGAAAAATCGCTCATTATCCATTATCTGACGACCCGAAATAGAGGAGGAGCGAGAATTCAGGGTCGATCGGGCCGAGGGCTCGCGTGCCGAGAATGGAGAGCGAAGCTTCCGCCGGCGCTTCTCCCTCTCGATAAGCATCTCGGGCCGCGGCTATACATGTATACCGCTCTCCGTTTTTGCGAAACCCGCGCGCAACTTGTACATATCGTGCGGGCTTACGTAATATAATACTCACCGAGCGCGAACCAGCCGACGAGGAAGCAGGAGAGGGCGATGGAGGCGAGCTTCTTCGGGGAGATGAGCGCCCGGGAGCCGGGCATGCTGAGGACCTCCGGTCGGCGGGCCTTTATGCGCGAGTAGAGCGTCCAGAACATGCGGACGCTGCCGAGGGTGCCGCCGACCACCATGTACACCGGGATGCGCGGCTCGCGCGGACAGTCCCTGATGAACTGGACGCCTGAGCGAGAAGGGCACGATTACTGTGTAATATGTTCGCGGAGTTGATAAATTTTAGTTTGTCAAATTTTGCAAAATATTGCCAAACACTATCAATCCTCTCTCTAAAGTAGAATAAGTGAAATTTTCACTTATTTTGGAAGTGAGTATGGTTTTCACGCATAAATAAGTGAAACTATTATTTTGAAAATTAAGCATTTGAAAATTCACTTTTTTATAAGTGAAAAGTAACTTTTTATAAGTAAAAATTTTGAATTTTCTCAGCCCTTACATGATTGTCACTTACATAATAAGTGAATATTCACTTATTGCACGTGGAAG
>JAWWEO010000045.1:10524464-10543089 GCA_035582975.1 Ormyrus labotus | reverse complement strand
GTGAGCTGGCCAAGCACGCCGTCTCTGAAGGCACCAAGGCCGTCACCAAGTACACCAGCTCCAAATAAATCAAATTTATTGTTTTTCTAAACGCAACCGGCCCTTTTCAGGGCCACCAATACATTTAAACGTACTGCAAATTAACATTCCTAATGAAATTAAACATAATTTTTTTTTAAGCATTATATTTTCGTTACTCGAAGCGGTGAAGCGACGGTTTTTTTGTGTATGGAGGTAAGATGCCTCTTATCCCTCTCTCTATTTTATACTAGTAGCAATGTAAAATGATAATTTTAAAAAAATATAAGACCTGACATTACCATCTTAAAACCTTCATAAGGGTCGGAAATTGTCGATGCAAAATGCTGTCATGTGGCACGTCAGACAATAAAAAAATATTCTCTGAAACTCAACATTTATAATTACAATATTTATGGCGTGAAAAAATAAAAAAAAATTCAATTAAAATTGCTAATTCCATTAAAACATTCTGTCGATTGAAAATATGCAAATTATGTCAGTTGTTATCAGCTGTACTTTATAATTCGGTATGATAATACCATATGCTGCTTCCATAAACGATAAACTATTGCAATTTGGCAAAGAAGCACTAAAGTTTTTTCACTCAAGTTTGTTCTAAAACTTGTGATTGTGACTTCGTCATGAATTTTGGAATGATTTTGTGACAGTCACGTTGCGCCTGTGACTAAAAGGAAGGCGTTGGCTTTGAAACTAAAAAGCCAGGCTTTCTGTGTCCTTATCTGCAGGTACGTCAATGTGAAGCGATCTTGAAAATACGCTGTTTGGAACAGAACGTCGTTTAGAGCTGACTACGTAAATTCACGTTTGCTTATATTTTGTATACATTTCATCGTAAAAATGTCAAAAAGTAGTCTGATTTAAAAACGATGCAAAATGTATTGATTTTTAATTTGAATGAATGACAGTTAAAAATTATTAATTAAAATTAAATAATAATTTAGTAATTAAATAATTTAATGTTTTCTATTTAAATTAAAAGTACGTAAAAGGAATATAATTTTGAACGATCGATTTCATTACTATAAAAAAAATTGCAAGTAAATAAATAGGATAAAATAAAATAGAATGTTCTTTGTTAAATGAACGTTTTGGCCCTGAAAAGGGCCGGTAGTTTTTTTTTCGGAAATAATTTAGGCGCGTTCTCCGCGAATGCGTCTGGCCAACTGGATGTCCTTGGGCATGATGGTGACGCGCTTGGCGTGGATGGCGCAAAGGTTCGTGTCCTCGAAGAGACCGACGAGGTAAGCCTCGCTAGCTTCCTGCAGTGCCATCACAGCCGAGCTCTGGAAACGCAAGTCGGTCTTGAAGTCCTGAGCGATCTCGCGAACGAGTCGTTGGAAGGGCAGCTTGCGGATCAGGAGCTCTGTGCTCTTCTGGTAGCGACGAATTTCACGGAGGGCAACGGTTCCGGGCCGGTAGCGATGGGGCTTCTTGACTCCACCAGTGGCCGGAGCGCTCTTACGCGCCGCCTTAGTCGCCAACTGCTTACGAGGAGCCTTGCCTCCAGTAGATTTACGAGCAGTTTGCTTGGTACGAGCCATTGTAACTTTCTGAGTGTTCTCTGAACGATGCTCGGCGTCCGATTCCGAGGCTGCATTTATACCCAGAGCTCGGAACGGCGCTCGAAAGCCATTGGCTAACGAGGTTGGGGAAGGGGAACTGGCACGCACCCGGCGCCTCCACCGGCGAACGTCGGTCTATAAATACGGAGAAGGTTTCCAAGCAGTCATTAGTTCGCTGTTTGTTGCAGTTCAGTTGACTACTTGCTTACTTCCGAGATGACCGGTCGTGGAAAGGGAGGAAAGGGGCTGGGAAAAGGAGGAGCTAAGCGGCATCGCAAAGTCTTGCGTGACAACATCCAAGGAATTACCAAGCCCGCTATTCGCCGTTTGGCCAGACGAGGAGGCGTTAAGCGTATCTCCGGGCTCATCTACGAGGAGACTCGCGGAGTCCTCAAGGTCTTCCTTGAGAACGTCATCCGTGACGCTGTGACTTACACCGAGCACGCCAAGAGGAAGACCGTCACCGCCATGGACGTCGTCTACGCTCTGAAGCGTCAAGGCCGCACCCTCTACGGCTTCGGCGGTTAAATTTCCCCGCACCTTCACGCTTCGAAAACAATCGGCCCTTTTCAGGGCCACCAAAAACTTGAACGTTTGAAATAATCTATTCAAAAATAAAATACCTAATAATTTGTAAATCGATTCATAAAATGATTAGAGATTTTGCGTCAAAAATACAAAAAAGGTTTCCCTACGAAGCAAAAATTTCTTAATTTACGAAATAAAATACAATCTGCAATTGTTAACACAATCTACCTACACTATGGTCTGAATTTTATATGCCAATTAACAGTATACAATTATAAAATTCAGTTTTCTTTTTAACTGAAATGTTATTAATGTAAAGAATTTTATATGTACCACATAAGAAAAAGATATCTAGCGTTCGTCCAAGTTGTCTTTAAGATGGAAGACACCCGAAAGAGCACGGTTAGGTGCATGGTCTCCTTACGGGCGGTCAAGTTGGCATGCGCGGCTGCGCGCTTGCATTGCAACGCTGATATATATCGGGTTTTTTCTTATGCTTATCTGCTCTGACTTCTTCGAGCCTCTCAAAACAGTCACCAGTGAAGGTGGCGCGTCATTCGCCCACTGTGCGTCGCAAGTCGCAATTCGCAAAGCGACATGCACTATAAGTGACATTAGCACGACGGAGGCGCCCCGTCCCTCCCTTTTTGCTATCTTCTACATTAAAAATTTAGATTAAAAAATAATTGTAAACTATATAATTAGAACTATATAACTATATAACTATATAACTATATATTACCTTTAAGTGAAGTTCGATTATAGTTATACGAAAGCTTCAGTCAAAGTAATTATAAATATATGTAGTGTTTCATCAGCTCCTCGCCAGGTGTCACAGCGTTCTTTTATAGATAATATCAAAAATGATGCCAATAAAATATATACTTAATGTAAAACATTAAAAATGAAGAGAGGGGGGCCCAGATCACTGAGCTCATCATCTCTCTCTCTCTCTCTCTCTCACCTACCACCTCATACGTTTAGAGTGTAATATTCGAAAGATTGTTAATTATCTCTACGGCTGGTTTTCAACACCTAGGGTGGGATTCTAATCTCCTCGTGTGAAGCTTATTTCGTATTATTATCCGTTTGATTTTTTAATTATTCTAGAATCGAATGATTAAAAAAAATAATTTATATTCTGGAAATATATAAAATTAATAAGATAATTTGTACACTGAATGGCCTAACAAGGCCATATATTTTTTTATTATCTTTAGGATCCTAGTTTTTATTAACTATATAATGTGTATAATCTGATGTAAACATTCGTGTCGCACTCTGGTGAATAATAAATAAATAAATAAATAAATAAATAAATACGAGCTTTCCTGATAATATTTTAAAGCCGCCTACTTATCGTTTGAGATCCTACTGCTATAAATGACTTTTTTAGAGATATAAACATGTACGCTTCATTCTTACGCTAAGTGATATCTTGAAGTGTAATTATATAAGTATTATATCGATTTATTATGTATTTATAAGACCTATCTACGAGTGTACAGCAATTAATGTATTTTACTAAAATCATGTAAATCTTTTATAATAAAAGTATATAATATATATTTTATTACAGTTATATAAACTCTATGTATGAGCCGATATGAACTGTAAAAAGTAGATACTAATGATGCATGACCTGCTTTATAGTAAAAAATAATTTTGGTTATCTGCTTACTATATAATAGTTAACATCGCAAAATAATCCAACAAAGAAATTCATGGACAATCTACCAGCATAACTGCATATAGCACAGAGGAGCAAGGACAACCTGCAGTGTAATACTAGATTTCGCATGAATTTAAAACTCTTTCGAAATTGAAACAAGTTATAAAATCCAAATATTTATATTTTTGACTTGATGTTTAAAATCTATTAAACTTGATGAGTCTCTTAATAATTAACTTAGAGCAGGCAACTAAGACTGCCGCAGCTCTTACTCTTACGAAGGGAAAGAAAAAGCATCATAAGATGAAGAGTATTGACAGGCCCTTGCTAGCGGAAAATTTGCACAAAATCACCAACATCTGGAGCTCACACCTTATATCGATAAACACCCCGTCTGCGCCTTTATCGACTTTCGCCAATCTCGGCACGGCGCAAGAATTCAATCTTACAGTGCGATATACAATGAAGAATCTTCAATCTTGTCTTTGAATTTATTTTTTAACCGCTATTTTATTTGTCCGCTTCGATAAGGTTTGATTTATTGCATTTTTATCTGCGGCTTTTCTAAATAATAGAATGGCCAGTTTCCAGTAGATTATTTTTACGCTCAAGTGAGAGCTAAGTAAACCTCATTTATTAAGGGGAATGTGAAAATTGGTGTCGTACTCTCGAAAGATAAAAGCTGCAATTGACTAAACCAAAATTAAGAGCAATACCCTATTATATATATTGACTTTTTCGTTATGCAATAAATTCATTGAATAATCCAATAACTTGCCTTGATCGACTGCCGATGTTTATTGATTCGAATGTTTGATTTTCAAATTAATATCTCATCGATCGTCGAGTGCATACGTCTGTAGTATAGATAACAAATTAATTTATCGTTCGTAGAAAATTTATGCTTTACATTACGATATATATGTATATATATATATATATATATATTCACTGCGGTACATCGTAAGTGGTGGTATCGGCCAGACGATTGTAAATACACCAAGGCAGAGAGGGGATTACTTAAATAAATACAAGCCGCACCTAATATCGCTGCTCACACCTTCGTTTCCAGTTGGTCAGAAAGAGTAAGTATATACGCTTTTTATTGAACAGTCGCTGAAACAGAATTGCTTATGTCGTCTACCGTTATTGAAATATAGTTCTGTTGTTTATAAACCTGCAAAGGTGAATATAACAAGTACCTGTCTATATTAAATAAAACAAACTATTTGTATAAATAATCTGGATAATTTAAAGTTATTGTACATTAAACAAGCGCAATGTAATCCTTTTACTCATAAAATATGTATTTCCTACTGTAATACGTATTATGTAAGCAAATAAATCAAAGAAAAAAAAGGTCAAGCTGATGAACAATCATCTATCTATTAAATAAATGAATTTTCTTCTTTTTTTCATTAAATTCTATTTCTCAGATTATTATTAACTGTATTAAAGAAACTTACTATGAGAGGACACCACTTTTGGGTCACGGATTTCCTTGTAACTTCGGGATATGTTTTCTAATGTTAAAATATGAAGAAAGCCGCGCCCATTCGGCCTAACGCTTGATTTTTCAAAAGTTATGAGCTCTTTTACCGAAAATCTATAAACAAAATCGATTTTTGTTTAATCACATAACTTTTAAATAGTTAATTGTAAAATATTTTAACTCCCGGAATTTGAAAGGTGAGATCAAATCCTGTCGATTAAAAAAAATGTCTAAAAATCTTTATTTGTTTCAAAGTTATAGTCAAACAAAGAATGATCATTAAAATAGCATAAAAAGTTCATTGACATAATTTTAGTTTATTTTGACGGTTATTCTTTGTTTGATTATAACATTGGAACGAATAAAAATTATTAGACAATATTTTTTTTAATCGATAGGATTTGGTCTCACCTTTCAAATGCCGGGAGTTAAAGTACTTTACAATTAACTGTTTAAAAGTTATAAGTGATTAAACAAAAATCGATTTTTTTAAATTTTCGATAAAAGAGCTCATAACTTTTGAAAAATCGAGCGTTAGTCCGAATGGACGCGGCTTTCTTCATATTTTAACATTAGAAAACATGTCCCGAAGTTACAAGAAAATCCGTGACCCAAAAGTGGTGTCCTCTCCTAGTTTTAGTTTAGTTTTTAATTCTGTGTATGATAATTTCACTACTTGAGCAATTATTTCAGGGGTGAGATCATAAGATGCTGAAAATTCTCGTCCTTGCGGCCCTTGTGGCTTTCGCTTCCGCGGAGAAAGCCAGCTTCGAAAACTACAAAGTTTTCAGAATTATTCCTGCATCGATCGAGCAGCTGGAACTCCTAAGGCAACTGGAACACCTTAACGAAGGCGTAAGTTAATTTATGTCTGTTTAATTATAAGAATCATAAATTAAAAATAATATCAAATAAAGTGCCTGACCAAGTGAAATTAACGTAATAAAGTTAGCTTAAAATTTAACTATTTTCAATAAAGACTATGCTCGTTACTTTCTCTCGGAATATCTGGATTAACGGCCGGAAGTGAAGCAAATAACAGATAAAAAAGTGGCCTCGAATTCCAGTATCTCAATACTCGACATGAATAGAAAGCAGATTGTCGCGGAAAAGTAAAAAAAAAATTGTCGTGGTTTTAAAAAGACTTCCTCGAAACCGAGCTAATGGGGCACAATGAAAAAGGCATTAGAGGGGTTCCAGCAACTTCGCAGCCGATTTCCCACGGCGCACGGAATTCTTTGAAAATAATTTGCTTTGAACATTGACCCCGACAGTACTCGTTCTGGAGGGGGCCGGGCCGCGCCTTCGACCCCGTCGACCTGATGGTCGCGCCGTCGCTGATGGGCGAGTTCAGCGAGCTGATGAACGCGACCGACATGAAGTACGCGACCTACGTGAAGGACGTGCAGCGGCTGATCGACTCCGAGAACCCGATGACCCGGGACTCCGGCTTCGGCTGGACGAGCTACCACACCCTCGAGGAGATCTACGCCTGGCTCGACGAGCTCGCCAACCTCTACCCCGGGAAGGTCGAGGTCGTCGCCGCCGGCAGGAGCTACCAGGGCCGCGAGATCAAGGGCGTCAAGCTGAGCTTCGGCGAGGGCAAGCCCGGCGTCTTCATCGAGGGCGGCATCCACGCCCGCGAGTGGATATCACCCGCCACGGTTACCTACCTCCTCGACCAGTTCCTCACGAGCGAGGAGCCCAGCATTCGCAAGCTCGCCGAATCTTACGATTGGTACATGTTCCCCTCGTTCAACCCCGACGGTTATGTCTACACCCACACCAGCGTAACTATTATGCTTCGTTTATATAATTCGTTGCGCCGGCCGCCTATAATAATTCGCGCATTCTGCCTTTTGCACAGAACCGCCTGTGGCGCAAGACTTTGTCCAAGAGCGGTATCCTCTGCAAGGGAGCCGACGCCAACCGGAACTGGGGCTTCAAATGGATGAGTAAGCCTTCTAATTCTGTCGTTTAAATTTTACGTAAATAGATTTTCAATTGGACGTTTAATTGTCCGCGCGCGAAACAGGCGGCGGCGCAAGCAGGAACCCCTGCATGGAGACCTACGCAGGAAAGAGCGCCTTCTCCGAAATTGAGACCAAAAGCATGTCCGAGTACATCAAGTCCATCGGCGATAAGCTCTTCGCTTACATCTCCTTCCACAGCTACTCGCAGCTCCTTCTCTTCCCTTACGGACACACGACGGAACACCTCGACAACTACGACGAATCGGTTAGTTGAATTTTCTAGATCCGATACATCCTGCATTAATTGCAAAAACTTGCTTTGATATGCCATTAAAATCTCCGCTTATTTTCAGTACTCTATGGGTCTTAGGGCGATCGATGCACTTTCGAAAAAGTACGGAACCAAATACACCCTTGGAAACGTTGCTGAAACTATTTGTATGTTTACTTAATCAGAACCCTGTGTCTTTTATGTACTAGTCAAAATTCGTATTCGTAGCAGTATAATAACTTGACTTGCACATTTCAGACGTCGCCAGTGGAAGTTCCGTAGACTGGGTAAAGGCTACTCTGAAGCTGCCAGTTACTTACACTTACGAGCTCCGCGATACCGGAAGACACGGCTTTGTTCTTCCCGCTGAACAGATTATTCCTAACGGCCAGGAGATAATGGATTCTTTCCTTGCTATGTTCGATGAAGCGACCAAGCTCGGTTACCCCAAGCCAACAAAACAGTAACACAGAGACATTTTTTTATCCACACGTGTATTGATATGTAAATAAAAATTTTAAATAAAAAAACTTCAGTTGATTAATAATCAGATTATTATTGATTCCTCCAGAAATTTTGGAAAAGTACGTAGATGTCAAGATATATGTAAAAAAGAAATCAGTTTCACTATCAGTTGCCGAAACTTCGTATATTATATTAGTATATAATTTTTAATTAAACCTAAATTTCGTTATTACTATATTTACAAATTATAAAATTAGTGTGCAGTAATTAACGCTCTCAATAAGTCCGCTTCCCCAGAAAGAGGATTTTTCGTACATTTATATATTTGAGAGATAGTACCGCTCAATAAAGACGCGCCGGTCAGCGCAACGACGAATACAGTGTGACGGGGGAAGCCTAATTCGCGAAAAATCTCTACGAGGCAAGAATAACAGAGTAAAATAAAAATTGAACTCTTTACGTTATAACGTGCGCCTTAGCCATTTCTTTCAGATCCTTTCTGCTAATTTTACCAGAAGCGGTGTACGGTATTTTATCCAAGAATTTTACACCACCCCGAAGTTTCTTGTAATCTCCCAACTCCGAACTCAACTCTATCAACTCTTGCTCAGTCACCTAAAACAGTATAGAATTTCTCTTATTTTAATCAGAACGGAGAAAAAATAAAAAGTCGTATCATTGTACCTTTGCCCCGGGGACTTTTTTAACGAAAGCCATGGGTCGCTCGAAGTCCACTTCGTGGGGTACGGGAACAACTGCTACCTCCATCACGTCCGGATGGGCCGCAAGAATTTCTTCAATCTCGTACGGCGAAACGTGATGCCCCCGGAATTTCATCACCTCCTTCAATCTGTCGACGATAAACACTTGGCCGTCAGGCTCGTAGTAGGCTTTGTCGCCCGTGTGCAGCCAGCCTTTGCGATTAAAGATACTACATTTTTTTTTAAACCCTTTTTGTTTCAAGTTTGTATTAATTCGACGGTATTACGTGTGTAACTAATATATTACCCTGATTATCGATCGCTTCCTTGGTCGCCGTTGGATTTTTGTAATAGTACAGCATAAGAGTCGAGGTTTTGGCGCAAAGCTCGCCCGGCTGATTTGGCCCCAGCGCCTCGCCAGTATCTATGTCGATTATTTTTAATTCGGCATTCGGTACGACGAAGCCGACGGAATCTGATTTACACTTGTTCGTTTGAAACGCGGCGAGTCCGCCCAGTTCGGTCATACCTTGAAAAAGAAAAAAAAAAAAATAAATAGAGAGCCGCGCAATATTTCATGTCGCGATACCGAAACGGCTGCAGTTGCTCGCTTTCGATATATGACTCAATCGCGGAAATAAAATGATTTACCAAACGCTTGACTGACTTCCGCGCGAGGAAGACTCCTCTTGAATTCGTCGAAAACCTCGCGACTGAGCTTCGAGCCCCCGGTCAAGACCTTTTGCACCGACTCGAGCTTGTGATTCTTTAGCGCCTTCGACTTGGACCACAGAGTTATCTCGCTCGTAGCCAAAAAAAGCCAATTAATCTGTAAAGCATAGGAATTATGCACGAGAAATGCGAGCGGCTGAAAGTGAATGAAATTTATGCTACAACAACGTACTTTATACTTCTCGATGGTCCTGCAGGTTCCCTCGACGTCAAAGCTCGCCTCGATGATCCTAGTTGCACCGGCCAGTATGGACTGCAGCATGCAAAGCGTCCCGCTGATCCAATAAAGGGACGAGTACCACAGGCAGACCTGCTTCCGCGGAATGAGGGCGAAAGCTTCGAAAATTTTGACGAGACTCGCGTAAGAGTGCGCGACGCCCTTCGGCAAACCCGTCGTACCGGAGGAGAACAGGATCATGGCGACGCTCCGCGGATCCTTTATTGAGCCGGGCTCGTAGACTCGCACCTCCTCGTTAGTTTGCAGCCTCATCGTATCTTTCAGGGACTCCACGTCTGGATACTTGCCGATGACGATAATTCGCGCGTCTACCTTCTCTAATCTGGCAGCCTCCTTCAGGACGGTTATCGAGCTCTCGCAAGAAAACATCACCTTCGGCCTGGTCAAGCTCATCAAGTGTCGCGCCGTTTCTGCAATTTTCCCAGACAAATGACTTTAGAGACTTTAGGTGGCAAAGCGTCGCTAGAGCGCCAATCTATTTCTAATTACTTAAGACGACCTCGTGATGCCATGGATTGAAAGCTGCTCCAACGTAAAAGGCAGCCAAGCACGGAATGTACGCATCCTCCTGGTTGTGAGTGCAAACTGCTATTACATCACCGCTGCCGATTCCTTGTTTTTGCATCCACAAAGCACAGCGAATAGAATCTTCTGTCATCTGCTTGTAAGTAGTTTGCTTGTCAGTAACGGCATCAATCTATTTTAACACGGCAACCATTCTTTAAAAGATCTAAATCACTTGCTCGATGTTCATTAATTAAATTCAATTGAATTAACGGATTTTAGTCCAATTTTCGATACTGATAAATGCGAGATATCCACTATATTATCAAAAAATATTCAAGAAATGCAGTTTTAATTTACCTGAGCCACGTGAATCGGATCACTTCGCAAAATTTTCAAAATAATCTTTCCAACCTCGTAACTTTTTATATTCATCTCTTTTCTCACGCCCTTTATAATATTATTTTCAATAGTAAAACCCGGATTGACCTGCAAAAAAATCAATTGTTTAAACGAACAATCACCTACACGCAATTAAGGAAAAACCCACTTTGTCGTCACTTTTTTCGGAAACCATATTTTTTTGCAGTGGATCCTCACCGACTAGAATCACAGAGTTATCTAAAGCAGTAGCAAGAATGAGTACTATCCAACGGTTGAAAAATACTTATATATTCTTAGGGACGCTTAGATTTACTTCCACTTTTGAAATAACTCCAGTGATTTCCTCTTGATAATAACTAGTGCCGCGACGAAGTGCATATCATTGTGACCAAGCGTAAACTACCGACTGCAATGCCTGTTGGAATGACTTTTTTTTATTAAAGTAAGGATTATTAAGTCAACATTATTCTCCTAATAATACTAAAAAAGTACTTGTAATACTATTATCTAATCAGAGCTATGCACTATAATAATAAAAAATCGCTAATTGGCGCTTAGTTTCCTCAAACTCAATTTTTTGCTTTATTATACTGTTTAATTTTCGACGCAAAAAAGGCATAATTTCATTACAAAACTTATGGCAATCATGATTTCATATTAGATTTCATATTATTTCATAATTTATATTTAAAAAGTGGTATTCACTCTAAACTTCTAAAAAATTTAAGCAGTAGATTTTTATTTCAACAGAAAAACTATACAACAAAACTACGCGTACTGCAATATGCTTTGTCATACGATTTGTAGCTTAAGACTTTTCAAAACATGTTGCACGTAGCGGTGGTCAAATTTATCGCAATTTTGATAATTATAATGTATTACGATAAATTATCAAGAGGTGCGATAGCGCCTCATGGCAAGTATGAGTTTCGAACGAATGACCAGCCTCCGATAGGCATTTTAAGTTAAGATTTTTTTGAAAAAAAAATACTTTTTAATTATATTTTTAATTTATATGGATGGCATCCGCATTATATATCCATATTTTAAGTCAATCTTTAATGCAGAAAAATTTTCATGCAAAAAAATTGACTATTTCTTTATTTTAAAAAATTTCGTTTCTATGATCGCGCGAAATCCTTTTTCGTAATTTGTTCAAGATATAGTTCTTCAGTCAGCCTAGTTCTTATCTATATTCTATCCACGCATTTGAATCAGAGACACCGAGAATAAAATGTTTGCCATAAAAATGGAGAAAAATCAATTTGCGAAAACCAAACTTAAAATCGTTAATACTAAAATAAGCCATTGCTTAGTCGCGAGTAAAGGCTTTAAAGCCAAAGTTATGAAAATCTTACATATTATTGCGAAAGCGTTTATTTACGCGACTGGTAACAAAGTCGAATTTCAGAAAAAATAGTGGTCGATATTATAAAATCTTTCATTACGAATTCAAGATTTACAAGCTAAAGCTGCAGTTGCAGTCGAAGGACAGGGCATTTGTTATTTCAAGCTGATTCTATTAAGTTACTTAAATAGAATGCTCGGAATACATCCTACCAAAGGTGCACCGTTTTTAAAATCTCACACAATTGGAGGAACGTTCAATCGATACTATGATTCTTTTTCTGGGAGTTTCGGGAAGGTCAATGTCAGCTGGGAAAATAAGAATAAAGGCCGTGAATGGTTAGCTTAAAATTATTTTATTTATGTCGCTTAGAAAAACTGTATGGGACCATAAAAAATAACAATGCGCATAATAATTTTGTGAAAACGAGCAACGTTCAATAAGGTGTAATGTTCTTATTATTTGGTTTTTTTTCTTTTTATTTTTGTTTTTTTTTTTTTATTTCGAGATCGCCATTGTCATGACGATCGTACAAGGCGCAACACTTAACAGATCAGCGTAACAAACTAGAACAATTACTTCCTAGCATAAAACAGTCCCTGCCACTTCTGCCTGCCGGCGTACTTATTGGCCACTGCCGAGAAAATTGATCTCCGAGGTATTGTTCGGTTTTCGCACCCAAGAACGAGAGGTATACGCAATAATCGAATCCTGATCGCAGCCTGAAAACGAGAGGGAGAGAAAAATAGCGCAGGGCCGTCGGTTGAAACGACTGCACAGATTGCAAGAATTGAACAGATTGCTTTCTCAGCAGTGCACTGAACGGTGCTTTGAAATTAGAATTTACTTACGCATGCAGCATCTCCATTGCATCTCATATATATGACATATTCATTAATTCGCCTCTAAATAACTCGCGATTATTCATTGATTGTTAATAATTATCACAGAAAGTTCGTAAAACAATGACCGTGGAGATTACACTTACGTGTTTACCTTTGCAATGCAAATTATGTTTATTTAGTTTAGTTTTAGGTATTTTTATCTTAAGTCGTATAGGTACGTTGAAGACGGAAATATCTGAAATTCGCAGCTCGAGCTGTCCAGCAAGATGCTAGATACTTTAAAAGTTTTCGTTAAAATTTTTAGACGTAACAGCTTAGATTCTATTATTTACTGCCTCTTTATTGTATTACCTAGTAACAATTAAAAGTGCGACTGTAGACAGGATATACATATAAAAGCTTAATTATTGCGACGCTCTAAGTTCAATAAATTTTTTTTAATGCTTCTTTTCAAATTAAAGTACCTAATCAGATATTATACTCATAATCACAATAAACATAGTATTACAATCAATGCTTAATTAATAATGCATACTACATTTTGTATAAGTTTACTAATCAGTTCTGCACTCTTTAATCTCGTCGAGAGAATTTCTTTTTTACTATAAGAATGTTGAAATACATATTAAAATCATTTTTTCTAAATAAAATTTCGACTATACTGAAGGTCACACAGTCTTTTTTTTCATGCTGATGAAGTGAACATTTTCTAAGTTCGATTTCGCGCACTGAAACTTAATTTTCAAAAAATTAACGTCATTGTACAATTTGAAAGCTGATTGGATCCCTCTTGTTAAAATCATTAATTGCATTGACTTGCTATTTGTTCAGCATTATTCTTATTTAATTTGCTTTTAAAGATCAGAAATTATATTTTTTACTTTAACTTATTGAATTCCTAATATTATTAAAATCTTTAACTGCAATGACTATTCATTTTTAAAGATAAAAAATTCTGTTTTTTTACTTTAACGTGAAATTGAAGAATTTTGGCATTACCAAACGGTAAAATGTGTGAAGAGAGAAAAACTGAATGATTTAAAAGAAATTGACATCAAAGAAGATTTGAACTATTCTGGAGAAATAGAATTATTGCAAATGTATCGATAGGCAATGCTCTAAAAGTTTTCTTACTCAAAGATCGGTCAAGTATATGCGCTACGATTTACACGTATTAGAATCGTTTTGCATAGTTATCCTTTTACTATTAGAGAGTTAAAAATCGCTATTTTTAAGAGTAAAAGACAGCTTTTTAATCGTGCATGCAGATATTAAAATCCGAAAGTGTGCTTCTATTATAGAAGAATTCTCGTGTTAAAAGAAATTTCTAGATACGATCCAGTATACAAGTTATGAGTACATATTGTTGTGCTCTCGAAATATAATACGAAAAATTCTTACAGCTTCTTTAGCTCTCGTTCTAGACAGAAAACGCGCGCCTTTGCTTAATATATCGTCATCGCCTTGCAATTAATGCTTTATGATTATCATGTTTCCGGCAATAATATACCAACAGTGTACAGCCACTTTGAAATTCGAAAGTAAATCGCCGAACGAGCAGACGATTCGAAAATTAAGATCAAGTTCTTTTCATCGAGTTTCTCAGCGCCGCCGATTGCAGTTGTATATTTTGCCTAACTTTAACGAGATACGTCATCTGAAAGTCGTAAAAATATTTTGAAATATATTATAGTATAATTGTGTACTTGTAGCGCTTATCAGCCGTACTTCCTTCGGGCAACAGTCGAAAATAAAAGATGGACATGTTTTTTCGACATAGCACAACGCTGAAATCATGATCTCTGACTAGATTTTTGCCGCGCTCCGCGTCGACGACGCTCGTCGAAGTTCGCCGACAGATATAACGATTATTGTATAGTTTATGCAGCATTTTAACCTGGATCAAAGCTCGATCGGTCATCAGTTATTAAATGAATGTATTACAATGAGGTGCGCGCGAACGTCAGCAACCCCCTCTACCCTCGAAAATTTGGCCTCGAAAACAGCCGTCCATTGGAATAGTAAGAACGCGAAGGGGAGAATCGCTGCCTAAACGGTATAGACGGGGCTAAAACTCGGACTGAGACTCGGGTAAAAAGCTCGGTGATTCCCCTTCGCTCGCTTGAGAAGGGGGAGGGATAAAAACAGTCGTCTCGACTGCTTGGCTCATGCTCGCGAATAAATTTCGAAGGATTTATTTACAGAGCCGACGTAAGAAAAGCTGCCGCGCCGATCGTATGACGAACCGTTTGCCGTTGTCCTTGGGCCGCGTCGGCGACGTTCCGAAAAACACGGGAGTAAACAGAGGCGGCGCGTCGATCGATCCGCGGGCGGCTGTAGCCAGGATTAATAAATACACACAGCGCTTTTATGCGGACGGAAACATGATTCCTGCGAATGATGAAAGCTCTCTTGGCGCCTTTTATTGTCGGGTAACGCGCGGCGGCAATAAAAGCGCCCCGGCAATCCGTAAATCCGAGGACTACTACACTCCGATGCCTGATCTCTGTCGCTCCGGCGGATGATATGTGAGGACGAGGCCGATCGAGGTAAGGGACGAACAAAGGTGAGCTGGTCGCAGGGAGCGAGCTTTGATCCTCCGCTGCTTCGGGCTCTCCGGCAACGAATCAGCCGTCGATCGGAGGCCCGCCGAGAGTTAAGGCCTGGACGATGCGCGGGTCCGCCTTGCTGCCCTCCTGGAACTCCTCGAGGGTCAGCTTGTCGTCGTGGTTCTTGTCCATCTGATCGAAGATCTTGTCCACCCTCTTCTGCGGCGTGTTCTCGTCCTCCGCCTGCGGAGCTTGACCCTGAAAAGGCCGAGAGAGTTACGGTCAGCTTATATTTAGCCGGACTCGAAGCCCGAGGGCAGAGAGAGAGAGAGAGAGAGAGTCTGTGCACTTACCACCATCTGGTAGATGGCGTCGACGATGTTGTACATCTCGTCCCTCGTGATGAAGCCGTCATTGTCGACGTCATAAAGCCGGAAGGCCCCTGGAAAAGAAGAAAAGCGTAACTTCAGGCGTACTCCCCGTTCCATTTTCGTTGGAGAAATTCACTTACAGTGCAGCTTCTCGTCCAAGTTTCCTCTCGACGTCACGGAGAGCGCCTTAATGAACTCCTCGAACTCTATCGTCCCGTCCTGCAAGCATTTCGCGCACGTCAATATATATGCGGGGTAGGGGGGGATCTTTTACTATCTCTTCTTTGAATCGATCTAATATCTATTCGAACTCACGTTATTCTCGTCGAAGACCCGAAAGACGAGCGAGGCGAATTTCGAGGGATCGCCGTGGGGAAAGAATTGCTTGTAGATCTTGATGAAGCCCTGAAAGAAAAGCAAGGACGAAAGTCAGCGCCGGCACAACGGCTCCGCATCGATCAGAGCTTACTGACCTGTTCCGTGAGCAGTCCGTCCGGGCAGTCTTTGAGAAAACCCTTGTGCCTGGAGAGCAGAAAGCAAAAAGTTATATTACACAACCTTCGAACATTCCGAACAATATGTCTGACAGGCCTAAAGGAGGAGCTATTAGAGATTGCAGGCCCCGAGGGAAATAATGTTTCGAAACATAAAAGATTGCATTCCCGTTTATTGCGGCCTCCATATTGGATACTGTACATATATATACTCTACTCCTTTTTAGACCCGCTTTTTGCCGATGGCTTGATGCGCGGAGTACTCACCATTGCCGGATCTCCTTTTCGGTAACTGAAACAGAACGGTGAAATGTAAGTAAACTCGCGAGAGCGCGTAATGCAGCATGCAATATGTGGGTGAAGGCCGCGGAATGATCATTTTTCAGAATTTAACGCGCAGTTTTTTTTTTTTCACCGCCTGGCGCGCGCGGCGAGCGAGCGATAAATTTCTGGCCAGTCCTTTTCTCCTTCGCTTCTGCGCGGCTTTTTCTCGTTTTAAGTGTACATTTCTTGTGAACGTGCCTTGTTTTTATATGCAACTCAATGTATACCTGATCTTACGCGCAATTAATTATTGAGCGAAAATTTGCTTGAAAAAAAAAGTCAAAATCATCGCGGAAACGAAATTCAACAGAAAAAGCATAAAAAAAGTTCTCTAATAGAATAGCTAAAGAACGATTTCTGCAGCGTCAGTGCGGTTCGTATCTGGCAATAAAATTATGTAATTGGCTTTGTTTCCACCCAAATGACACGTTTGTCGGTGACTCTCGAGAACGAACTGCTCGCCTCGTTCTTTTTTTTGCTAATTGACTTTTTTCATTGAATTTTTCCACCGTTTCTCATCGCTCGCTACTGGAAGTGAAAAATTATCTTTGACAATTCACCAGTTAAATTTTCTTTAACTTTTTTTTATTCGACGCGCCAAGACGTTCTATCGAAAATTCTTTTCGCAACGTTACACAACATCGGCAGAAGCGCATCTATTGACTCTCTCCTAAATAACCGGATAATCACATTGGCCGTGAAGTAGCTCCGTTATTTGAGTTTCCGTGGCACTCCAGTTGCTCTCGAGAACGACCAGTCCGTATAATAGCGTATAAATGAAATGGCAGAGAGGCTGACTCATAATCAGTCGCATATAATAAGATAGGAGCGGGAGAATACCCGAGTTTTTATTACGGGCTCAGACAATATCACTCTGCCAATCTCCTCCCTTCCATTTCACGGATTAGACGAAAGTCTCCGCTCCGACGCAGAGATTACCCGCCTAATGGAAATTCCGAGGGACAAGAGAAGCGGAAACTTTCTTTATTGTCGGAGCGATAAGAAAGAAGCAGCTTTGCGCGAGAGTAATAACTTACAGCGGTTGTGTACAAAAGTCGTTGAGCTTCATTGGCTCCGAGAGAAAGAGAGAGAAAGAGCAAATGGTAATTTTTCAGTTATACGCTTTCGAAAACTCGAAATCGAGCACGGGATTTTCAATTTCAACTTAAACGGCAAAAGGGCAAGCGGGATTTTATGGATTTCAGGTGATAAAAGCTCGGGAAAGACTAAAGTGCTGAATAATGGATGCATATCGACCTTTTTTTAGCTACGACCAGTTTTACTATGCCCGCTTATGCACGCCTGCTGAACTACTTAAGTGCCGCTCCGTGTTTTTCAAATTAATTTCTTTGTTTGGCTATTGACCGATAATTATCCCCTCCGAGCAGTCCGTTTCATTTCTTTCGTTAAAACGAACTAATCTATTTTTTAGCTTTTATTACTTCAGGTATATGATTCTAATTAGGTCAAGCTTCTCTCGTTGTTCGAGTTTCGCCGCGATTGCGGGGAAATAATTCCTACCGCAATCGAGTAATTCTTTCTCTTGTAATTACTTTCAGGCCATAAAGATAAGGGGGCTTTAGAGGTCCAATTGAATACAAGCCCAAAAGCTAAATGTCACGCGAGAATTAAAAGCGAGAAATTTGATTGTGCCCTGTATTGAGGAGGGAGAAAGAACTTTTCAAAAAATCGATCGCTCGATAGGCGATCCGCTCGAGCTTTTGGCCAAATAATGGCGCCTTATCCAAGAAAAGAAGGCTACAGGACTTATCGGAGTCTGCGGCTTATAGCGCGACTCGGGTTTCATTTCTCTTCAGAAGAGGCAGTTGACTGCTAAGTAACGTTTCGAGCTCGCCGACACGTACTTTGTCAGAAGTATTTATCGCCGCAATTAAAATCAATTCAGTTTATTCGTTCGCGACCGCCTTTTTCCACGGAAATTTTCAACCGAACAATTAGGCCGGAAAGCTTTCGACTGACCTAATTCCCCTTTGCTAGATAATCACCAGCTCGAACATTCGAGCGGAGCGAGCAAAGACTCCCGAAAGACCTCCCCCTGGTAGAGATAAAAGTATCAAAATTGGCCAGGAAAGTAAAAAATAGGTATTTTTAATTCCTAGTTACCTAACT
>JAWWEO010000045.1:10465762-10518411 GCA_035582975.1 Ormyrus labotus | reverse complement strand
AATTGATTAATTGCAGGTATCGAAAAAGTCGATGCAGCGTTTAGAAACGACAGGTAGTAAAAGAGTGTAATTAAAGGAAATTGCCATAAATATCACAGTAGTTTTGTGTTCGCCCGTGTTCTTACCTATCATTTTCATATATAATTTTACACTGCCAATTTACTGCAGGTGTAGACGCTTCCAGCTTTTATTACTAAAATAATCTGAATTTTTCAGATGAAAATATTACGTATTTCATTTCTTCAGTCCACTGCAGTAAAATTGCTAAGCAGTTTCTTCTATATCTATGGCTTTTTCTGAACTATATTATATAATGTGATGTACTCACTTCTTAGTCGGACGCAACTTAGCTTAAGGTTAATGTAATAAAAATATGTCTCTAAAATACTGAGAAAAATATTAAAAAATTCTTTAATTTTCAAACTTGTAAAGAAAATAGGCAGCGGTAAAAGATTACAAAAATGCTTTTTTTTTCTCTGAACTTTAATTATAAATGATTTCCATATTATAAACCGATTGGCAAATGAGTTTTAAAAAGCCACTAAAATTTCGCCCAACCGCGGCTATATAATTTTACAACTTGACCTTTTGACAAACTTCGAAGCACTGCATTACGCAGAAGAATTAATGTTTCTCTTTAGAGACTTGAAATATCAATTACTGGAATTGCTCGTCTTCAAAAACAGTGTAGTATTTGAAGTTAATTGTTAGATTAATAAGCGGATTATGCAAAGTAATCGTTAATGAAGTAACGAAGGATGCATTTCGCCCCGTCTTTCCTAATATTTACTCAATTTACAGGGTCAATAGATACTGCCAGCGGGCAGATCTCGTGAAGAAACGGTACGGCCTACACGTAAAGCCGTCACGTTATTAGATAACGAGCGACTATAGTGACGGAGTCGATTTTTCGGGAGTCAATGTTAATGTACGCTGTTGATGTAATATCTGCGGGTTTTAGCTGGCCAGAATGGCTTTCTGATGACACTCAATGGGAACCGGCTTGGTTGTCCGAGAATTTCTAGATTTAAGATTTTCTGTACATGTAGGTCATCGATTGGTATGCTAATTTTGTGACACTTTTCTCAAAACACTTGTTTTAGATTCACAGGCCAAATATTGAAATGGAGCAAATGTGACAAATATTGTTAACTTCTTAATTATTAAGTATATAATTATAGTTTATGTTATATGATTTTCAACTTATGTATATTTTTGTAAATTGATTTAAAAATATAATAAACAATCTTGACGTGATAATGTTGTAGCGTTTTTTCTTATTTAGAATCCAGGATCTAATGAGAAAAATTTCGAGTTTTAAAAATGTTTTCTATCATTTCCAATAAATTAATTAGCAGCAAGAAAAATTACATAAAACAAAAAGGTGTTCATGTGTAAATTTTCCGGTAATAAATGTTGCTTTCTACATATTTTTTCTGCCTTTTGCAATACTCGTAAAAAAAAAACCCCAAGAATCAAAAAGTAAAACCTATTTCTTTCGCATCCATCGATTCAAAGTGGACGAATCAATTCGACAGCAGGAAAAACTCGGGCTTTCCCCGCCCGCGCTTTTTCCAAACCTTCGTCGATTTATCTCCTCTCTTTTGTCCGAAAACAAACACTGCGGCTTTCCGATCCAGCGCACCTGTCCTGCGGAGTTTGGTTTGCGCGAGGTTACATTGTGCTTTCACTGTCGAATTTTCGGCTTGATCTTGATGTCGACGGCGCGGAAGTGGCAAAAAAATTTCGCAGATCTTTGAAGCGCCGAGGTGCGTGCCCCGATTGATAAGCGAGCGACGGCACGTGGAAGGAGAGTTGAGCAACGCGCGCTTTTTGGAAATTCGAAATATGAGCTGCGAGGGAAAGCGCGATTCTATCTATACCGGAAAGGTGGAAAGCGCACCTTTCATCGGGAAAATCGCGCGCTAATTTCTGGGAAGAGCCGAACGACTTCTTTGTAGCCCCCTGCACTTTTCACGGAGTAACGATCGTCCCGTTATTCCATTCGAGCTTATTACGAAGTGAGCGACTGCTGCTGTTGCTAATAATATGTACACTGAGAGAATTTTCGAGTAAAAATTACCCCCTAAAGTAGGTTAAGACGCAGGGCAATGCAATTTTCTGGATAATATTTAGCCCCTTTTAGAACAATCTTTACTCTAATTGAGTAATTCTTAATCTAAATTTTATCCAGAAAATCGCATTGCCCCGGGATTATTATATGCGATTATTATTATTAGATGCATTATCTTTCACTTGAGCACGTGTATTTCCGCGTGGATTAATTGTTGGTGCGTAACAAGTTTGCCGATCAGTGCAGTGGACTTTTATGCAAATTCATTTAAATACTAGCTGAATTTAAAATATTTTGGGTTTTACTGTATAAATATTCAACGTTTTTTTTTTTTTTTCAAAAAAAAGTTGCACACGTAAAACAATATTTACATTCGAGATCAGTTTTTAAATAAAAAGTTACAAAGTCGACCATCGCAAGAAGCAGCCAGTCGTCTAAAAAAACAAAAATATGAAGCGTTTTTATCCACACTTGTTTGCGCACTTGTAACTTTGCAAATCCAAGAAAAGCGGGGAAAACAACCCACGTGTAACGAAAAGCGACTCAAGACCTTCGTCGACGCGCGTTACGTAAGCAAAGGAATGTGTCGGAACGAAAATTTGAAAAAGAAAAAAAAAAAAGCGGTCCATTGTCCGTAGGCACCGGTCTAAATTTCTAATAATCCGGAGCCTCTCGTCGGGAGCAGGGAAAAGTGTCGAAATGTCGGGCGCGAAGCTCGGCGGGAAGGCCGAAAAAAAGGAGGAGCCGCCGCCGCCGCGATCGGCTGTAAGTTCGGAGCTGCGCGCGACTGGCGGAGCGCGACTGGCGCACGTCGGAGAAAGATAGAGTGAGAGGGAGAAAGAACAAGGTGTCCGGCTCTGAAATTATAAAAGACTGCTTGCAGAACCGGTAAGGGAGCAGTCGCTTCCAAGTGCGCCGCAAGGAGAGAACCTCTGGGGTACGCGAAGCTCTCTCGCACTTAACTTACCTGGCCGACGTCCCTTTATTCGCCGCAGTTAGCAGCAGATTCGTCTTCGATTCGTTTTATCAGGGTATGGACTTTGTTTTCTTAGCTTTAATTAGCCGCCGATAGTGAATCTTCCCGTGAGCCGGTTCCGACAGGTAAACTTATACTTTCAATTCTGCTATACCTGCACGTCCGGAGTGGCGTCTTATCTTAAAGGGCATGACAATTACTAACACTAATACCTTTGCAACGATGTAACGCTTGAAAGGGGACTCGGTATACCGCAATCGTCGGGAGGAGCGTCTCCCAGCTGCGAATGGCTTTCCTCGCGACGCTTATCCTTTTGTTTCTCTCGGTAGATATTTGAGCGCAGCAGCAGCAGTTTAAAGAATTGTGCAACTATTATATCGAAACCGGCTGAATATTGGAATCGTATATGAATTATATAATAATAAGGCAGGATAACGGCTGAAAATTGGGGCAAACGCCCGTAAGGGCAATTATCGGTTACGCGCGGACGAAGCGGCGAAATGGTCGTGTGGCATAATCGCGGCTCCATAACATCCATCTCCGCCGGTAAAAGTCCTGCGCGGCTCGCTCGCGTAATATTAACGCACGTGCATAAATACGCGTCTGTGTACAGGCACAAAGGAGCTGACGCCGGGTTATTACCCACTTTCTACGCGGAAGAAGGCGAGCTAATCGCCTCGTCCTTTTCGGCGACGAAGGAGAGTCGGTGCTTTGGTCCGTTTAAGCTCGAGTGAAAAAAGTCAGACTAAATCCACGCGTGGAATCCACGTGGACTCGGACTGAATGGGAGGGAATGACAAACAAACTCCGGTTGATCGAGGAGGAGAGAATTATAATCTAAGCCAAATATGAGAGCAATATTTCGTCGGCATTATGTCATAAAGCCTTACATAATGCCGAAAATGTAAAACTGGACAGCCTAGAAATAAAAAGGAGAGCCAGCCAAACAGCGGAGGCCCCATTATGTAAAAAGGGAGCCGATATCGCAGCTCTGAGTCAGTAGGTTCGCGCGCGCGCGAGAAAAAGATGGGTGAACAACCGCGAGAGTCCGTTGCGCAATGCCCCTAAGGCCCGACGTCTGCTGGAGAAAGTGCTTTCGAAAGAGCCGGCGACGCGTATATCTGTATATACAGCGCGAGCTGTTATATCATTGCCGCGCCGTTACCCGACTGATCCGAAAAGCCGTATTATGCCATCTGACGTAACCGCGAATAATATAATGATAATCGTGCACGCGAGCCGATCGGGCTGCACGGCTGATCGCGCCAGGATGCGTGCGGGGGTCAGCGGCGGCGGCAAATGACGGGTGTTGTCTCATACGCGCCGCCGGAAAGGGATTTTGCCTCAACTAATTGCTTATAATCTCTTATTGACTTTGTAGAATTGCAGGCTTCGCCGGGAAAATGGGCGCCGTTGAGTACGTGACGGAGGAGGACAAGTACGAGTGCACCTTGCCGGAGGACACTCAGAAGCTGGCCAAGGAGGAGCTCAGGGAGGACAAGAATACTAGGGACCAGGCGCTCGAGCAGGTCCGCAACTGGATCAGGCTTAATCCGCGCATCGAGAACAGCCGCATGGGTACGAGTCTGTTTATCGATCATCGAGCGTTTGCGTTGCATCCCAAAGAAACGCTATGCGACAGTCGATTTACTATAAATTTCTTAATTATGACGCGATACGATAAGAAGTGCATAATGCTGACGCGAATAGCAGCTTCATTGATATATGCGTGAACTATGTATTTTTCATTTACATCTTGAACCGCGGTTCTCTTTAACGTTCAGTTCGACAAATAAAAGATACGGCATTCGTATATATTTTTTATTTGCAACGCATTACATCCTTTCTTTTTTCAAAAGAGTAAACGAGTAAACAGTGATATTGACGAGTCGCGCTCTCTCTTCCAGACGGCCGTTTTCTGCTGAGATTCTTGCGCTGCAAGAAGTTCAACGTGCCGATGACGCAGGAAGCCATCGAGCGTTACCTCCTCCTGCGTCAGGTTTACCACCCGGCCTTTCACAACCTGGACATCAACGAGCCCACGATGGACGAGCTGCTGCGCTTGGGGTAAGCTTTTCTTCGAGGCAGCGGCGGTATATCGGGGAGGGGAAACTAGCGCCGAAGATCAGAGCTTACCGAGTCTACCGAAGAAAGCAGATTAAATACGATTTGTCCTCTTTCAGGTACATCTTCGCCGTTCCCGGCCGGGACGTCCAGGGCCGCCGAGTTATAGTCGCCAGACCGGGTAAAATGCGTTCACAATCAGTCAGCGCTCGCGCAATTCTCTCTAGCTTAAACAATCATTCTTGATCCTTAGCACTGCAGCCTCCGAGCACTCGAATAGATTTCAGATTTAGGTGACGTAAGGCGTGAGCGCAAAGCAATATCCCATTTCGCAATTGCCTTGCCTCGCATTATCTAATAATTGTCCCCCTATACTCTCTCCTTTCCGCGACTTTACGAGCATCGACACGCGGGATTCAAAGAGCATTGATTCTAGGTGTCTTCGATCCTTACAAATTCACCAACGCCGACATGTGCAAGATCCACGCGATCACTTACGAGGCCCTGATGGAGGACGAGGAGAGTCAGGTTCGAGGCTTCGTCCACTTCGCCGACGGCGCGGGGGTCAGTTTTCCCCATCTGACCCTCTTCACCCCCAAGGAGGCCGTCCGCATCGTTAAGAACGGCGAGGTAAGCTCCCAGAGATATCGGTATAGCAGCTGACCGCCGTGAAAGGGCTGCATTGCGACAGAGACGATGCGTCGCGTAATCGAGTGTTTTTTTTTTTTTTTTAACTTGCTCGGGATGAGTCCCGATTTCACCCTCAAGGACACTCGCGTAATGCCATTGAGACACGAGCTCGAACCGGTTTGCTGCTTTACAGATAATGATCGAAAAAAAATTCGGTCTCACACACACAACAATTTCGAGCACGGATCGCCGGCGATGAGTTTTACTTTCCTTGCGGTCGCAGCTGACGCGAGGATAATACGCTACAGTGGAGTGAAAGGATCATGCTGCCTCTACCTATTTGTTATTTCTTTCTCGTTACAAAGCCCGAGCGAATCGCTAAATAATTATTAACCATTGGCCGTTGTTAATCGTTACTGCACAAAGTGTACAAAGATACTGAGAACGCGCCAGAATAAGACTTACAAAAACTTTTAACACAGCTTTTTTTGTCGTAAAAACTCGTTCTCCCCCTGTAGGAAGCAGTCAAGGACGAGCGATTTTTGACGTTACTTATTTTACTCCCATTTGCAGAGAACGCTGCCGATGCGGCACAAAGAAGTTCACGCTATAAACGCTCACCCCTCTCTCAAGTTCGCGCTCGACTTCGGCATGTCCTTGATATCGGAGAAAATAAGGAAACGAGTCAAGCTTTACACGAGTCTCGAGGACGCAGTAAACAACAAAATGGATACGAGCATGTTGCCCAAGGAATACGGCGGCACGATGCCCATGAATGAGATGATTGGTAACTTACATTCAGTCAAATTGTTTCTTATTTTAAAAACAGATTCGATAAACTGAAAAAATTATTTTATTATTATTATAATTTTTTTTTTTTTTTTTTTTGCAGAGTTGTGGCGAAAGGAGCTTATCGAGCTGAGACCGACGTTGCTCAGTCATGACAAGATGAGAGTCCGCACGGAATTGTACTCGGAGAAGGCTAGGGAAGGTGCCGTGTCCGCGCTGAAGCAAGGCTTAAGCTGCTCGAGCCCGTCAAATGCTGACTCGACGATGCACGGCATTTGCGGTTCCTTCAGGAAACTCGAAGTCGATTGATCTCATTACTCATGTCCTGCTGCAGCCTTACTCGATTATTTACCTCCAAACATCGAGACACTGTCTAATATATAAGTAACCTGGAACGGTTTCAAGTACTAGTAAGGTTACTTAGATTATTGTATATTTTAAGACGATGCACGTGTTGTGGGTTATTTGTACATTATTACTTATTACATCGATATCTTTACAACTTTCTTACACTGTGGAAGCTTTTTAGGCTTTCGAATACACACATATGAACACAGAAAACGAAACAAAGTGTAAAACATTCCGAACAAGTTAGATGATTGTAAGATCCTTTCAAAAGTATGAAATCGATGCATTACAAAATATGTGTGTTCATAATTCTTTGTACAAAATATTTAGAGTTAAGGGTAGTATTTTAATTGTTAATTTTAGAACAAGACTTTTTATCTTATGTATAACTTTGTTAGTTGAAGGATAATTATAATTATATCAAACAGTTGTATTTTCTTATTAAATGCACATAGAAATAGTTTAATACGGTCTTTTATTTTTAATAAATCTTTAATGAATTTGAACATTAGGTGCTCCGATGATCCAACTTGAAACAATTCCTTTTATCCTTTTCCTAGCTTCTTTTAATGCGGAAATATCGTTTGGATCATCTTTTTGTAAATCTTGACAATGAGAAGAACCTAATATTAAAAAAATGAATATAATTATTTGTATTCCATGTGCAAAGGTAAAAATTGCGCATAAATTTACCTGGAATTAAAATAGCTGGGGAAAATTCATTAAGATCTTCAAGTACGGAAAGTGCATGCCAAGGATCAACATCTCCATTGGAAAAAATAACATTTTTAACATCTGGAAGGCCTCCGCCATACATGATATTTGTTCTGCTCACGCCGTAATCGACTAAGCTTGTGTCGTAACTAAAATTGAATTGTTTAAATAATACAGTTAGGTATCTTTACTCGTCCATTCAAAATTGCCACATGCTTTTTCTTAAGCAAGCCTTTTCAACTACTTACTACTTGCCAAAGACGTCTGTGCATACGTTAATGAAAAAGTCAAGAAGAAATAATCGTCCGAAGACAGATTTATCAGAATTGACTGTTTGATAATAACCAAATTCAGTGCAGGTCTGAAAATACCATTGTCTACCTATACAGGAAAAAGTATAAAATTAAAACCTTTATTTCGGTATGTAAATAAACAATCATAATAAACAACTCTAAAACTTTATATTACTAATAGATTTTCCCCAGGAATCGACTTTCATTTCTTTCAAAAAGGTCTTGTAAGAAGCGTCGTGGCATTTTCCTGTCTTAGGGAGCAAACTTGCTAATCTTTCGATAGACTTGCCAAAAGACGCATTTGTTAATTTCTCGCAAATCTCGCCAATCGAACTTTTGCCATTAGCAAATGCCTTGTTATACTGAACTGTTCCTGCAATAAGCTGTATACCAAGCAAGTTAATTTTAATATATTTCGTAAAAAAATAATTCGAAGGAAATTTCAAGTTAAGCTTTACGTACTTCTGCTAAAAAGTTCATAAAGTAACCAATGTCTGCATTCGATTTGGTATCTGGAGCGTCGCAAAGACTAAAATAAATATAATAAATATTGCAAAGATTATAATTTAATAATCTTAAAATAAAATTTACTGATGTTAAAAAATTACTTGAAGATTTTCTTTAATTGTTCCGGGCCTCCTTTAGAAGCCAATAATAATTCAGTCTGTTCAAATGCGCTGTTGACGCTTTTTGGACAAGGCACATCATGTCGTCTCAGTGATTCGGTAACTACTTCGTAATACTCTACAGAGAAAGTTAAAACAATAAAACTTAGTTCAAATTACTTCTGATGTTGTGTATAATTTGACAATAAACATTACATAATCTTACCGTAAAAATCTGCTTTGGCATAAACTGGAGCGCTACTTGCTACAGCACCCTATTATTTAAAGGAGAATAATGAATGCTTATTTAATACTTGTTGAAAGATATTAAACTTTTAAATTAAAAACAAATCCTTAATAGTTTTATATTCTTAATTCTTTTAAACGTTTACTGCAATAATATTCATAGTTATGAATAATTTAATAAATAAAAACTTTTTTATTTACAATTAAATATTTCAAATTTAAGTAATAATATAAAAACATCAATTTCTATCAAACTATAAATTAATTTTATTCTATATTCATAACTTTCATCCACATCTAAAAGATAAAATTGCATCGAAATTATGTTTTTATTGTTGTTTTAATTGTATATATACCTACTCTCAAATGCAATTAATTAAATTGGAGTTTCTTGATAAAGAAGCAGGAAATGCGAAAGTAATATCGCAGATAGAAAATGTCAATTAAAGACGTATCGATAAAAACACTCGATAACATCAAAAATGTCGATCACATTCTTTAACAAAAACATATTGTTGTAATTACTTAGCATGATATGATCAAATTAATTTTTAAATTAATATTGACATCCGTATTTAAAAAGATTTTAATGATACATCATTAAGAAATGTAATATTTTTTCTTAATATATTTAATTAATATAAAAATGGTTACGAACAATTTCTTTATTAGTCACATTTTTTTATAGCTGTTTTTCCCTAAATGCAATGTAAGCATTAACAGTGTATATAGTTATTAAAACTATAGATTCAGAACTTACCAATACTCTAAATGTTGAAAACTTACTGTGGAAATACCTAAATTTTTTACATCAACACCAACATCATTTCATATATTTATGCAGATATTGATGTAAAGAAATGTAAATATAATAATTTTAAGATAGATGTAATCTTGAGTCAATAGATTTTCTCTAAACCTACTCAATCTTACAAAACTATTATCTTTGGACTAATTACGAAAATTTCTCTCCTAACTTTCTAAATGTTTATTTACGTTGATAACAGACTTTCTATACCACAAACATTCCAAGATAAGATAAAAATAATCGTTTACCTAAATTATACTATTATTTGAATAAAATAGAGGCAATGTAGACCATGATTAGGTGTCTACAAAAATTATTATTATTATTATTATTATTGTTATTGTTACAAAATTTGCATTTTGGAGATGTAAAATAAATAGTTACTGTAAAGCAAAAATAAAATGCCTTTAGTATTTATGACAATAAAAATTTTGCAAACCAAAAGTGCCATAGATTTAAACCAATAATTTTATAAAATTATATCTTATTATCCAGTTTTAGATTCAATATAAAAAGATATCAATTTTTAAATAACTTTAGAGATACCATACTGTAAAGATCAAATTAAATTTAGTCTCGTTTCAAAATTGCAACGATCCTAAATTAACAAATTTCCATTAGCGAAGTTATAATCTCATGAAAAAATAATAAAATTTAATTTAAAAGGTCTGAAATTATATTATTAATTTTATAAACAATTTGACAAGGAATATTTAAAATTAGACATTAAAATCTAGAAAAACTTAACTATGTGTATTGCATGGAATTGTATAAACATTTAAAATTCTTTGCAGCTTAAACTCCCTTGAGGATTAGAGGCTGTGAATATAAAATTTATTAATGCAAACTAATAATTTACCTGAATAAGATGCGGATATTTTATTCTAATCCAAGCTGCCATGTTCCCAGCATAAGAGCCACCGAAAACAATAACCTTTGAATCACTAATATTCATTTCTAGTTTTCTATTATCTATAAAGTACGCTATATCTGCTAAAGCTTGATCAACATTCAAATACTGCATATTGTCTGAACTCATATTCCTGTTATCATTATAATTTGAAAATAATTTAGATTAATAAATGAATACTGAAAATCTGAATTATACTGAGAATTGATGAAATTTACTGAGTAGGTTTACTGATTCCGTAATAACGATGCTCGGTATAAAACATTAAAGCTCCGTGTTGTTTCGCGAGATCATGCATTAACCCAGTTTGTAAAAAGCCCGGACTTATCGTCCATTCTCCTCCCAACATAACGAATATTGGTCCAGAACCACTGAAATACTTGTCCTCTTCGAAATATCGCTAAATTTATTCGTAAAAATAATTTGGAAGTGCTTTTTAATTTCAAATAACTTCACCTTCATTTTTATTTTGTTAAGACAATATTATTATACAAACATACCATTAGCCAGGTTCGATTATCGCGATGATTAAAATGATCTACAGGCTGTTCAATCCACTTTTCATCTATAATTCGAGGTCCTATCCATACTGGCTCATCGAGCCCTTTGAAGTGTAATCCATGAAAACCTATAGCATTTACTGAAGCGAAAAACGCCAAGACTATTTGTATTAAGAACCAATTCGCTTTCATCTTCAGTTTTAGAATTGAAATACAAAATTATCTTTGAGACTCGACTGTCGAAAGTTTCAGTGTAAAAATTTTACAGAATACTAACAAGAAATCAAATCTGTGTCCACTTTTAAACGAAAAGATATGTCTAGAGGCGTTTGATAACTTATCATGATAGATGCGAAACGCGCATAGCTTACAAATGCTTGATAAAGTATAACTGTAAAAATTCATTAAAATAAAATAGGTGAAGATAGACTAACTGCTTAAGATAACTGCTTAAATCATTGTCTTTCAATTCTGATAAGAAAATAAATTGTGCCTCGAATTATCTAAATCTTAAATCTGGTATCTTCCAGACTTGAAGCCTTACAGCCGTACAATACAATACGAAAAATATTTATTACTGTACATGGTATGGTATGCTCAAGACTTCCAGCAATAATTACAATTTTAGAATCAATCATTTTCTTCATCAGTCGTATCCCATTCGTATTCTTTATCGCCGGAAGTCTTAGGATTTGCTGATGGGGGTTTTGAATATTTTGGAACATCTGCGTGATGCATCTGTTGATGAGATTGCTGAATACTATCGTTATTCTGTTGCCGTTGCCGGTATGGTGAAACTGATCTTGAACGAGAGCGAGAATCACGGCTTTCTGTACTTGAATCTTCACGTTTTTCGTTGTCCCATTTTGATAGAGTGCTAGCTGGTGGTTTTCTTGAAGTCTTTTTAGTAAAAACAATATTATTAGAAACATATCCAACTATAACATTATTGATTACTATTTAATAACTAACCTTAGCACTATTTTTATCTTTTAATAGATGACTTGGGGAAGGAGGTCTACGCTTTTTCTCGCGAGATGCAGATCTATCTTTTTCAACAGAGTGCATAATCCTTTGCTTTATTTTTCTGGAATCATACTCGTCATCCAATGGGACATTAACAGGACTTCGAGAACGAGTCTGGCGCAAGGATGCGGATCTTGAGCGCGATCCAGATCGTGACCTGGATCGAGAAATTGATCGAGACTGGGAACGGGATCGCGAACGAGATCGTGAGCGTGATCGGGAACGTGATGCAGATCGACTTCCAGAGCGAGATCGAGGAGATCGAGATCTAGACCGGGATCGAGATCTGCTTTTTTTATCCGTAGAACGTCGTTCTCTTCGTCTCATCTTGTTATAACCATAATCCTCATTTCCATCAGAGTCCGAATATCTTCTCTTATTAAATCTGTCATTGAATTGCCTGAATAAAAAGTAGCGATTAATAAATATAATTGAAAATAAATGATCTCAATTAAAAATTAAAATAAATAATAAAATTTACCTTCTTTGCGGTCTGTTATAATCATCGCGCTCCTCGTCCGAAAATTTATTTCTATTGTCATTGAAATTTCTTGGTCTTCTGTTGTTATAGAAGTTGTTTCTATCATTTCGACGATTGTCAAAATTGCGGTCATTGCGATTATTGAATTGATTGCGTTGGTTAAAGTTTCTTTGCATAGGTCTATTAAATTGATTGTGTCCCCTTCCTCCTCCCCCTCCTGCTCCAGTTCCTCCTCCTCCTCCTCCTCGTCTATCATCGCGTTCTGGAGATTCTGACCATCTCCAATTTTTATTGCGTTCTTGTCCATTGTCATAATCTTCCCAGTTTGTTCTTCTAAAAGTAATTGCATTCATTTAAAATTATATTAATTTAATTACAAAAAACCTTTAGCAATTTTAAAAATTTGTTTTCTTTTCA
Source organism: Ormyrus labotus (assembly GCA_035582975.1). Classification (NCBI taxonomy): domain Eukaryota; kingdom Metazoa; phylum Arthropoda; class Insecta; order Hymenoptera; family Ormyridae; genus Ormyrus; species Ormyrus labotus. Next base: position 10,505,530 of record JAWWEO010000045.1, on the reverse strand, counting down.
GTTGGTTTTACAAGTATTATAACTACATCAAAATTCTAACTGTAAACTTTTCACTTCATCTGACATTACAATATATTTCAGCTTATAAATCATTACCAAATTAAAATCAACTATCAAGATTTTCTTTGATATTAGATAGGCGACGTGAAATAAAGAATAAACAATAAAGGGATAAAAAGTTAAATTCAATTTATAGGATTTTACCTCAATGTATAAACAACTTTTTTTCTAATTATAATTTTTACTAACTATACTTTAAATACCTTAAATTTAATTATGCTTTTAATAATATAATATTTATTTATTAATTTAATATAATAAAATATGTTCTTCAAAAAAAGTATTTGTGTCTAATATTTCATTAAAAAAATAATTGCAGAAAGAACTATCTTGAAAATGCATAATTGTATACAGATTTTAGTTAATGCTAATTATTTTCCCGATCTCCATTTACATTCAACACAACTCTTTTATTCATACACTTTCAAATGAAAATTGAAATAGTATTGTTCTTAGCAAATAAAATTTTTACATATATCAATCATTATCAAAATTAATATAACCAAAAGTTATTATATTATATATATCATACAAGTGTTTCAAAACAAATTTTAAACAAAAGTATACATTTTACTTTAATTAAAACATAATCCTAAAATAAAATTTTTAAAGTCCAATTGATTTATTTAATTATGTATTATCAGTAAAAAATGTACATTTTTGTAATATTCTGCAGAGGAAAATAGTATTTCCTGGCGAACGGTACCAGCTTACTAAATTAAAAATTTAAATTAAAAAACTGAACTTAAAAACTAAAATTATCAAATAAATATTTATAGCATAAGTTTTATTAAAAAGCTAATTTTCAAGTAATGATATTTTCAATTAATGGAAGAAAGCATTCTAATAATTATAAATTATTCAAATATTGTTGTATACAAATATAAAAATTCTGATCACATACAGATAAAATTTGAAATTATTAGATTTTAAAAACTTTGTTCAATTGCTTTGCAAATCAGTTTGTATATTATTTGAATAGAATTTTATATGCAGCGTATGGAAGCACAAATAGAGCAATGTTAAATAAGATTAAAAAAAAAATTTTATATAGTGTTTAATTTTTCCAAGAAAATTTGAAGAAAACTTTTTTACCAATTTGTTAAAATGGCAATTTCTCATGTACTAAAAGATGAAAACCTAAGTCATTCCTAGGAAATATTAACATTTGAATTGTATATAAAATATAGCTAAAGTGACACATTATTTGGGAATTAAAGTCAGAGCAGCATTAAATTAGAAAGCTGAATATTTTTGAATCTCAATGTACAAAATCTGTGTTAATGAATTTCCATGTAACCAAGCATCAGAATTTTGTAGCCATATTTTCATGTTCAAGCTATCAAAGCCCACGATCAAGTTTTTATACATGTTGTGGAATAATTGAGCTTTTGTGTTTCCATGGGATAAGGCAAGTATATTAGCAATCTATTATTGAATGATGTAATATTGTTGTTTTTTTTTTTTTTTTTTTTTTTTTTTTTTTTTTTTATTTCTCTTTTGGAGTTTTATATGGCTCTGCATTGTACCTAGAGTTTACAGTGAATTCTGAACCACTGTTTTAATGACTTATAAATGCTATTTTTTCAAAATAAATTGAAAAGGGATGAAGAAGATAAATTTAAAAAGTATAGTAATATTAGAAAAGTTATTATATAAATACCTGTTGTTAAAATTGCCTCTTCGGGAAGATCCACTTCTTTGATCAAATTGCTCTTGCCTCTTTTGCCATAATGGAGGACTTTTAACTCCATACTCTTCAGTTGGATTACGGAAAGTATGTAAGAAGTTGCAAGCGCTCCCTTTAGGACAACGCATCATTCCACAAATGGCTCCTCTCCAGGACTTCAAATTTACAAATTCGCAATGTAATTGTCTACCAGCATACCAGCGCCCTTTTAATCCTCTTAAAGCTCTTGCAGCATCTCGTTCAGTATAATATTCCACATAGAGATTTCCTCTAAGGTGGGATTCAGTATTTTTGCAATATTGCAGTGTCTTGATTTTACCAAATTTTTCCAATTCTGGTACAACATCAAAATAAAAGTCTCGAAAATGATTACGGGTTTCTCTGTGATCATACTCAAGCCTCACATCGGTATCATACTCATGCGAGTGTCTTTCCAAAGAGAAATGGGTGTAAAAATTAGGTATTAGAATTACAGTACTGAGGCTAGGTCTTTGGTGATTTCTAGAGCAAATATCTCCATATCTGCAAGCACCAGTTTTATTAAAAAATGGACATATTTCCTTGCCAGGTTGAGTCTCATTAATGCTTCTGAGAGCTTTGGGTGTCCTTGATCCATCATCGATATAAGCATCTATCTCTTTTTTCATTCGATCAAACATTTTCTTTTGCTCATCCCTCCTTCGCCTTTCGGCTTCCTTCCTTTTACGATGAGTGTCTTGCATCTCTTCGTACTCTTTTCTCAGCTTTTCTTCTTGAGCCAATTGTATCTCCCTGGCCTTAGCTTTTCGTGCTTGTAACACTTCCCACTCTTTTTGTGCTTTAATCTACGGCAAAATCATAATTAAGTTCACGAATAAACAAAGTAGCGTCACGCGTCCTCGTGTTAGGCATATACTTACTTCGGCTTCGATCCACGCTTTTTCCAAAACGGCGTGCTCTTCTTCCGCGCGTTTTTCTTCTTCTTGCTTCAATCTAGTCTGTTCCTCGCACCATGAGCGATAGTCGTCGCTTTGTTCGAGTATTTTTTGCAGGTGCTCAGCTTCTGCGTCGCGATTCCTGGCGGCTTTTTGTCGAAGTCGTTTACGTCTTTCTTTCTTGGCTTGGCGCCTCCATTCCTTATGACTCGACCGCTTGGAGGACACGTTTTCCATTACCAAGCATTTTGACTGTTTTGTGATTTACCTTTGCCGATTTGAAGAAAAACGTAATTATACGTGAACACGACGACTGGACCCACACTGATCCTCCCAAAACCAGACGCTGTCTAATGTATTGTACTCTGAGTATCGAGCCGAAGTCGTAGGGGGACTCGAGTCGATGCGCCACAGCAGACAAGTACCGCCATCTTGAAAAATTTACTTCCTTAGTCCCTGATGCTTTGCAATTTTTACTATTAATTTGAAGTAAACCTATTTCTCTCTTTACCATTAAAAATATTGATTTTTTTTATTAAAAAAATTCTAGCTTTGTTATTAAAGAGAGCCAGTAAAATTACTCAGATAAAAATTTTAAGATTTATTTTAGGAAAGTACTTGTTGCGCCATCTATCATAAATATATATAAATGATTCTTATAAAACGATCATACCAGTCGCTGATAAAATAGAGATTGCAGTGTTTATAAATATATATATATAATAATGCAAAGCAAAATGATAATATTAAAATAATTATATATATTGCGATCAAAAAGTACTTTTATCAATAAAAGGTTATATTAAATCTTGAATTTGATCAAAGAAATGAAAAGAAAAAGTTTTGTATTAATAAAATGATTTCAACCGTTATCTAAAGGACACGTCAGAAAATGTCGAATAAATAAGCATAATTTACAGTTTATTATCTAATCTGCCTAATTAGCATAATATTAAATGAACCGCTGACATCGATTCCTCCTCAGCGAGGTGAACACTTGAATTTTTACAAGTGTATCCAGAATCGGTGAAAAGCGAAGCCGAAGATGCCGTCAGCAGCAGGCGCGTTATCCCCTCCTCCCGCCTGCGGGAGTTCCTGCGTGTATCTCCGCGTGCTTCGCCGCCAAGTGTACTGTTATTCTTCCTCTTCCTGCGAGCGTTGAACCAGAGTGCGCGCACACGGGATCGTACCTGGAAAGCATCTGGGTACCTGTTTCTAAAACCGAATTCCGAAGCTCAGTGTCAAGTTCACGGCGGGCACCTGTTGCGGGTAAACATGCGCGCAACCTGAAGCTTGGCAAGTGCACGGACGGAATAAAGGAACACTAAACTCGCGAAGATGAAGGCGAACGGATCGGCAGTAAATACGACGGGAACGAAGCCTGGACCGAAGACCAAGTTCTGGGCGTATTTCTGGTGGTTGTTCGGTGGCATATTCGGGGCCCACCACGTTTACCTCGACCGAGACGATCATGCACTCATCTGGCTGTGCACGCTGGGTGGCTATTTTGGCCTCGGCTGGCTCAGGGACCTGTACAGGATACCTACCTACGTGGCCGACGTCAACGACCAACCGGATTACGTCAACTGGTTCAAGCACACTGTCAGAGCTAATAAAAAGGTACATTTTTTACTTTGGCGCGGCTGTATAATTATTTAATCAAGATCTATCGGAAATTTTCATACACGTTTTGCGCTGTTAAACGGATATTTCAATATCGCTCGAATTTAAGTAAGTAGGTCAAACATAAATATATATATATATATATTTTTTTTTTCATTATTTTCCATTCGTAAATTCTAATTAATTTATTGAAAAATCTATATAGGTGCATGAAATAAATATGTAATTTTTTAAATTAAACAAAACATGAAAAATGTAATTGATAAGCAAAAATTTAAGTAATAAAAATCAAATTCAATATTCCATTGATATTCTCTTTTCAGCCTCAATTTGAGACGGTGCGTTTTTTGGGAGCCGTAGTCGTTTCGTATCTTTTCGGAGAACTGGTCCTTATTGCCATTCCCGAGGATGAAATTAGAGGAATTAATTTCAAGCCGCTGATAATTTTCATACCGCTTGCGGTTGCATACGGTAAGACTTTGCCTTTGTTTTGGATGAGTGTTTTTTCTTTCGTGAATTGCTTTAAGCCGCGTGTGTGTATAGAAATATTATTATATTGAAAATTGCCGATGGGACACGAACTAAGCTGCTTAATGCTGCGATAAATAAACGATAAGTCCCTCACGCAAAGGCCGCAAGTGCAGCAAAAAAATAAAAAATAAAAGCAAAGCCTATTAAAAATTATTAGCATGTCATCGTTACAAATTTTGCGTTTGCAACAAACTGTAAAAACATATTTATAAAATTTCATTTAAATTATTTATATATTAGTGTTTTTAAAAGTTTAGAGTTTCGAGAATAATACAAAATTAATTTTGATAATACTAATTTATATTGCAAAAATATCCTTAATTGTTATACTTGATCAGTACTTACACCGATTAGTTAATCGCTAAATCTGTTAATATAGTTTTCTTGTAAAAGTCTATAGAAGTTAATTTCAATAAAAGAAAAACGTTAAATAATAATTATGTTTCAAAATACAATGAAAATAATAATTTTTAATTTTTTGAAAAGAAACTTTTCCATTAGTATATTAGGTTTCATCCTGATATAGGTGTTTATTTTTTCTTTTGTTAAGTCGTTTCATTGGACTGTACTTTGCTCGACTACAATAATCTTATGAAGAACTTTAGTCCGCTTAAAATTTATAAATAAGTAAATAAATAAATACATAAATAAATAAATAAAAAAAGCTTGATATTTACAAACTTTTTATGCACTTAGGTACCTGGCTTGTAGGCAATGTCGGTCGGCAACAAGGTTCAATATGGATACCCCTCATCGTTTCATACATGTGCTATCCGACACTGTACTATATCGGAGACGACAGCACTTGGCTCGGTCTTATGGTCCTCGCGTCAACCCTTAGTTTTGATTCTTTTTCAAAGCAGTGGAGGCTCAAGAAGAAGGAAAAGCGCAGCACTTTGCGCAGAATAAGCATCATCTGCATTTTCGCTTTAATTTACGGTGGATTATGGTTCAGCTACTTTTATTTCAACGCTACGCTTACCGACAGCGAGGGAGAAGAAATCAAGCTATCCGAAGCCCTAAAGCACTTTTTAACTTCGCCAATATGGCTTGATCTCAAGGTATTTCGTGTTACTTTTTATTGCTAATGATTATAAGCGAGATCTTTAATTGTTTTTGTTAAAAAACTTTTTCCAGACTTTTTTTTTATATCCTTTAAAATTTTGTCAATTGAAATTAATTTGATTTAAGAAAAAATTCTCCCGCCAATATTTTATTCGAATGACTTTTTTCTTGAAATTTTAAAAGATTTATTTATCAATAATTAAGAGCAGAATCTTTATTCAAATTATCACTGATAAATTAATTTTTAACACTGGTGAATAAATCTTGCAGTCGAGCTTGGAGGACACTTGGACCCAGGCGAAACACCAAGGATTCTGGGCTACGTGGCGACAGATAATAGACCTTACGGATCCGCGAGGGGAGATAAATGCCTACAGAGTAAGTGTAATCCCGTACTATCAGATGTTGTAGAAAGAGATACTTAGTGGCTTTTTTTTCAACGCAGGTACTAGGCTTGTCGCAAACAGCTTCGCAAAGCGAAGTCACGTCCAAGTGGCGAGCGTTGTCCAGAGAACATCACCCAGACAAGGTGAAAGGCTCCGAAGAGGAGCGCCGCGCCGCTCAAGAAAGGTTCCTCGAGATTCAGCAGGCGTACGAAATTCTCTCGAGCGCGAAAAATCGACGCCAGAGGAAAAATAAAAAATCCGACGTCGAGTAGCGCGAAAAGTAGTTGGTCGTTTCATCTAAGAAGAGCTTAGAGAGGACAAACTTGAAATAATAACCAAGTTATAGACTGACATGTACTTGTTTATTCAGATAAGATGTTGCATTATTAGTATTTAAGTTCTTTTCAGATATTTTAAAGTCAATCTGAGCTTTGCGAATGATGACTGTTTACTTGACATCCCTGTCGAGAAGTTTGTTGTTTCAGAAAGTGTAAATTACTCGTTTTTTTTTCATAATTTAACTTAAAAAATGTATTTAAATAAACATCAACATTTTATTTATATTTTAAATATAAGACAATAATTGTATGAATTCGTACAAAAATGCTAAGACCAAACTTGTGTATCATACACTTTTTGTAAATGTATATTAAAGTTAAATCTTATAAATAGGCTCTTTCGAATGTTTCGATATTAATAACTAAGTTTACACTTAATTTATGGAAATAAAGCATGTTTTCGATAAAAATCGGCTCGTGCGATTTTTCCAGTAAAAAAAGGCAATAACAAAAAAACGAAAAGAACGACTTTATATAGGTATATGCGTATAGACATAGCGCGCGATATTTTAACATTATTAGATACAATATATCACACCGAAATGCATCAATAACATTGATTGATAGTTATAATTGTCAATAACATCGACAACATCGATTGATAGTTAAGACTACTACAGCCGCTGCATTAGCCATTTTTAAGCTGCCTTATTCTTCTTTTTCACTCGTGGTGGCTTCACTATCGAACTTTCAATCTTTTCAGCGTAAGACGCGGTGCATTTTTCACTCACTTTTTCGTTGTTATCCGGGGATGATACGAATGAAATCCTTAAAAAGTAAAGGAAAAGCAAGAAATAAAAAGAAATAGTAAGTCAATGAATGAGTAGACACCAAGCGACAACAATTTATTTGACAGCGACTTATTATCTAAAGTTATATACACACAAGTAGTTACAAATAGTTACAAATAGAAAAAAGCTTTGAAAAATGACTTAATTGACAGGAAGTAATTCGAACGTTAATTACGTGAGAGAGTCTTGATGTAATACAAGATGTAGTGAGTGAGTGTGTGTCAGCACGTAGCTTGAGTAGCGAAGCCGTTAAAGTATCGTTATTCGAGAAGCATTATACACAGCATTTGCGAAAGCAAAGTGAAATATCTGTTCAGAATGAACTGAAAAATGCAGAGAGCATTATGTAGAGTAGAGAGCGAAGAGTCTGGACAGACTTAGGTAATAAAGTCGGAGTAGTACCTTAACTGCGGTACGCTGAGCGGTCGTAGGAGGCTCTTGACGACCGGCGAGACGTCGGTGGGCTTCGGCAGGACGGGGCTGCTCGCGCAGAGCGCGGCGCTCGTCAGCTGCGAGACCAGGGAGAATTTCGTGTCGGAGCTCGAGGATGTGCGAAAGACGCGTCTAATCTTGGACTTTAGGCCACTTGACGGCGGCGGCTGCACTGGCATCGGGGGGACGGGCATCAGCTGAAAGAGGCCCTCGTCTTATTATTACTATTCTCACAGCTGTCTTCGAAATGAGAATCGCTCTGGCGTACCTTGCCTTGAAGAAGCTGGGTCGCGAGCTCGGGTTCGCTGCCCCAGCGGCAGGAGGTGCTCTTCTCGAGGAGTCGGTGCCTGGCGAAGCGCTCGATCACCTCGGCGCAGACGTATCTGCCGCAGAATCTCGCCCACTGCTCGGCCCGCAAACCGCGGCCGTGATCTCTCAGCGTCGGATTCGCACCTGAGGAAAGTCGCCGGATGAGTGCTACCACGTTATTGTACATGCTGGCGTAATCAACGCCGCCAAAAATAGGCTTTTTAATGAAATATTCCGTTGCGTGCATGCAGCCTCTTGCTTTATATTTATACAGTAAGTTGTGAGACCAGGAGAAAATGTTTAAAACGTTATTTAAATAGGAATTACCGGCAAAGAGAAGAATCTTGGCGCACTTGGTCCTGCCCTGAAGAGCGGCCTTCATCAGAGGCGTGAATCCGAGTGAGTTTCTTGCGTCGACCTCGATGCTCGGGCACCTCTGCAGTAGAATGTTTAGACATTCCGTTTGGCCTAAACATTAGACAATTTCCCAGTTACACGTAGATAAACAAACTCAGAAAAACTGGGTTACGGGTTATGGCGCGAATGTTTCCGGAACGCTTCATTCACGCGCTAAACTTGGAAATTTAAAAAAGATCTTTTTTCGATGAAAACGTGCTTATATAAATAGTCATTTTTAGCGGTACAAAAGGTTTTCTCGTCAGCACCTAAGCGGGTGTAGAATGAAATTTATCGCTCTAGTTGCCGCGGAAAGATGGATAATGTACAATTCAAAGGGTTAAATGTGGCGTACTCGAAACGTGAAAAAATCTTCGACCAATTGCATTTGACGCTCAACGAGATACTTAAAATTTCTAATAGCACAAATTATTAATTTTAGAAACTGGCGTTGAGCCGGCACTTAATTGCTTTTTAAATCACAGGAGTCAAAGAGAACAAGCAATAATTGAATTAATTCAGTTATCCGACTTGGACATTCAGTGGAAACAATCAAACATTGTCAGTGAAGGCTTTGATTAATTTGTGAATGCAATAATAAAGTTTTCCAAGTAAATTTACCAAATTTAAAAATTTAATACATTACCAAAGTTCACGAACTCGTTATTCAAAATCCGCTACCCTTCAAATAAAAGGTAATAATATTTTTTTCGCCTTGCTTCATGCGCAAAGCTTTCGGGCTAAGCGGATAAATAGATTTACAGAGTCCGTCGCCCTCTTCGTATTCATTATATATTGTAACGATGCCACTGACAATAAAATCGTCTCAACTTCGTGTCACGAATTTTATTCTAACCTTACAATATATACGTTTCTTCATATAAAAATGTGAAAGAAGCCACCTTCATTCAGCCTAACGCTTGATTGTCCAAAAGCTAATGAGCTCTTATAAACTACAGTTTAAGGTAAATCAATTTTCTTTAATCGCTTATAACTTTTCAACAGTTGACTGTAGAGTATTTTAATTGTCGCCAATCGAAGGGTGGAGATATCGAATTCTATCGATTAAAAAAATGTCACTTGTGATCAGACAAACATTTATATATAACAAGTATAAGCTAAAGCTATATATCCTTTCCAATGTCGACAATTGCTCTGTGAACGTTTTTCCCCTGCAGAAAATTGCAGATTACAGTTTCTCACCTCCGTTATCCTAAAATTCGCATTCAAAAGCAATTTGTGCGGCACGTTCTCCCCCATGGAGTGAGCCACTAAAGTAGCTCTCGAGTGAGAAGGGAGGTCTTTCTGATTAATTACGGGGAGACTCGGTCTTACGAACCGAGTTAGCTTGCGGTCATTTTGACAGATGTACTATAGTTTGCAAGTAGTAAGGCAATAAATAATATGATTAATTTCTAATTCCAATTGCGATCAGTGTGTATTTATTTATTTATTTATTTTTTTATTTCATTCCAAAGAAAGAACCCTGCCACTCTCCGCGATCCGTTATAGAACAGTATAATGATTCGGAGCGTGAATTTAAAAAATGTGCAACGGCCGAAATAATCTTTGTTCGTAACGAGATAATAATTGTAGTTCAAAACGACGATGAGACACCGGGGGCAAATTTTTTTTCAAACGATCGCGCCTCCGAAGGAAATCTGGGTCAAAGCTGCTCATTGTTGACGAAAATCGACTGCCAGGAGTGCAAAGTTTCCACATTGATAATAAAAAAAAATCAAAAAACCAGGCCGAGACGAGTGCACCTCGAAGGAAAGTGAAAATCGCAAGGCTGAGACAGACAGATTCGGCTCCCCATAGGCTGAAAATCCGCCGATCGATTTCGAGCTGCTGATGTTGCTACTGCTGCTGCTGCTGCTGCTGCTGCGGTCTGGAAATTTCAGCACGCATCACGGAATAATGGAGCCGCTGATCGATTTCTGCGAGAGGACACGAGGAGGCTATCGGCGCTGTATACGTGATCGATATGCGATTGACTCACCGGCCTGGGCGGCAAAGTGCAGCGGCGTGTTTCCCTCATTGTCCGGTAGATTGGCATCGATGCCGACGAAAGAGAGACAGGCCTCCAGCATCAGGGCACTTCCGTTCCCGGCCATGTAGCTTATGGCTGTCTGTGGACAGGGGCGAGAAATGCGGTTTTACCTCTTTTAAATGATAGCATTGTAAATTAACGGGAAATTTAGCGATGCAACAATATTAATGATCGCATTCTGTATGTAGGTTTGATTTTGCGCCGGGTTTAACGACCTGGTTGTGCGAGATTTTCGCTTTTCGGTTGATGACGGGCATTTAATTAAGTTGCCGTTTCGATCGATATTATTATTACACGGGTGCAGCGTCGCTGTAATTAATTTTGAAAATTAATGTATAATTTCATCGTCTTCCGGTAGCTGCACGAAATTAAAAGCTTTTACCTATTTGCATTATGCAATATTTGCATTATATATATTTTTTTTTCTATTAAACCCAATTCCCAATATGTGAAAGGACGCAAGCGTCCGTACGAAACTCAAAAGCAGATGAAAAAAAAAAAAAAAACAATGTAGACGGGCACGGAGCTCGCAGACAGGACGTATGTATACACATAAATAACCGCGTAAAGTGCCCCCGCGATTGAACGAGACGCGTCTCCGCGCGGAAAAAGTCGCGCTTCATAGAAACGGCGCGGAGGCCGATCGCCGCCGAAGATCCCGAGCGTCAGCAACAATGAGCGCGCCGACGCGAGCGGTCAATCCGAGCACAATGGAAAGGAGTAGGCTCGGCGACGTATCGACCATCGGGATTCAATTTATTAAACCTAAAGTACGCGCTCGAGTGCTTGCGAGTGATATCTGGGGCCCTGAGCGCGTATCATCGCAACGCACAGCGGCTGCAGATCGTCTGCTCTCGATTATTTCGGCGCAGGCCGTTTATTACCGCTCCGTGGGCAATTACTATACTATCGTTTATTTTTCAATTATACCCGAGCCGCTCGAGCGGTCGCGTACGCGCGGGATTAAAAGAAATTGTGTATTAAACGTAATGACGCATGCCTCGTCTTTTGCTTTTGTCTTCTTTCAAAAGGATGATACACGGCCGCGGAATAATGGGAAAGAAGTGCGCGAGTCAGCAGATTTTAATACGCTCCAGATGTGCCAATTGTATATTTTCTAAACATTTCGACCGGAGTGACGCCGTATTAGTTGTTAAAGCGCACATTACAGAGGGCCGCTTTAACTGTTTACCGATAATTTATTCAAATTTGACGAAATTTTCGTTCGAAGTGAAAAGGGACTGCTCGCTTTGCCGCGGCTTAAATATTATACTCTCATCGGCCGTTTACGATTATACAGAGCGAAATTCATTTCGAATCATGCGAGTGCAACGTCTGCGGACACGCTACCGGCTCGAACGATGGTTGTGTAAATGATTTAAAAGAAGCCTGTGTACAAGCTCGGGGCCTAAATTAGCCGAAAATTGCCCGAGTTAACTCTCACTCTGTTAACTGCTCACGAGCTGCCTTTGAGACGCCAAGGCTAAAGAAAACAATGTTTATAATTCTATTTGTAAAAGCATGCATTTCCTACTCGAGCGAGAAGGTCGAGCTCTTTTTGGAAAAAGCCGTCTCGGTCCGGTACAAAAGAGCTGCAGCGTGCAATATAATCCACTCACCCTTCCGCTGGCGTCGACGGCGTTGACGTCGACGTTCCCGAGTCCGGCCTTGTTCGCCAGGGTGACGATCTTCTTGATGAGCTCGTCGTCCCCATCTTGCGCGGCCCCCAGGAGGGCCTTGGGCCCTCCCAAGGATTCTTCCCAGGACAACGGCAGATTTGCCTGCTGCTCCTCGCGACCGTCCCGATCTGCGCAACAATTGATAGCTTCGCTTGAGCGTCAGTCGGACTGCTCCTCGCGTCTGTCCCGCGAGCGGGCGGCGGCGGCGGGAATATCTCGCGCGCGCACACAGGGAGGGCCGATATAATGCAGCAAGAGGGAATATATCTCTGCCGAGAGACTCGGCAGAAGCCGATGCGCGCGTATCGTTATTTAAAGCTTGGAAAAATCGATGGGCAAAGTTAGAGAGGCATTGTGTGTCGAGAAGCGGCGTGAAAGCCCGAGCTGCGATCAGCGTACTATATATATATATATATATATATATTATCGGCTCCCTCTGTGCTCGCTCCGAGCGGCGCGTGGATCTCGACTCACCCTGGAGAACACCCTTGCGGTAGACCTTGGCCTCGTGCACGGCCGTCTTCCTGCAGCTGGGCTGCCGCTGCTGCTGCTGCTGCTGCTGCTGCTGTCTCCTGTCGCCGAAGCTCGTGTCGGCGCTGAAGGAGACGCACTTGCGGACCGAGCCGGCGCTTGGCTCCCGCTCCTGGGCGAGGTTCCTGCCGCGGCGCCTCAGCAGCGAGCAGAGGCCGCGGGGCTCGAGCGAGGACAGGAACGAGCCGGACCGCCTGAGGATGCCGGCCGAGGCGCGGAGGTCCGCCGGGACGGAGGCCGATTTCGGGATGGCCGGCTCTTGGCCGGACAGCGGCTGCAGGCGCGCGCGTCCGCCGTCCCGGGCGCGCGGAGAGAGGACCGGGCTGCTGCGGCCGTTTCTGGTGCTGCCGCTGCTGTTGCTGCTGCTGTCCACCAGGATCCTGCGCGGCTTCTGCGGGGACAGCGACACTCGTGGAGAAGGAGGCGCTTACCGTGGGGCCCCTCTGGGGGGCGGGAGCTGCGATCGGCGCTGCTTCCCCGCTCGCTCTCGCGCGTCTCTCTAGCGCGCCTTCCGCGCGGCCGCGCTATTTATATGTCGGTCAAGTCCTCGGCGCCGAGCGAACGTCAGCGTGTGCGCGCGGAGCGGCCTGCCTCCGTAACCGCCTCTCTGTGGCTCTCTGCTAGTTTTCTTTCTCCATTATACTCTCTCTCTATCTATTTTTCTTGCCGCCTCTCGCTGCTCCTCGGATAGTCACGTGCTCGGGGAGGCGCAATGCCGCGGACGCGCGGACCCACGCGGAAACCCTCTTCCCGCTTCGGTTTTTTTTATTTATTTTTTCCTGCCCTCCCCTGCTTCTTAACCGGCGAGCGCGATAAATATAGACTCCGATCGGGGAATGCTTCAAGGCTTTATTCTACGATTTATTGGGAATTTTCAAAGCGCGCCGCGCTCGGCCGCTCGCCTGGGGTACTAACCCTTCTTGGCTGCCGTTATAATACGCGTGATGCAATTTTCTCCTTTAATCGGGTGAAAAGACCCCGCGAGGCGACGGCGGTATTTAAAGCTTAGAACTGTATAGAGCTTACATTTGGTCTTGGAGCGCGACCTATTTGCTGAACTTACTGGCTGGTCGAGTTGACTGCTCTTGGCGCCTGGGGCCGACGTCCTCGGATTGGCCATCGCGTTCAGTCTCCTGCTCGTGGCGGCGGCGGCTCGGCTCCCGGAAAGGCTGCTGGATCTCTTGCGGCTGGCTTCCGCGAGCTGCTGCGAACAGACGCGCGTGAACACGAGTCATCGCCGATCAAGATTTACCGGGCAAACAAAAGGCTCCGCGTGTTCGCGCTATTTTCGGAATTCGGAGCTACCGCCGCGGGGATCATCTGTTTTTTCGAGTCGATCCCGGCGCGTCACGCTGAGCCGCGCTCTCAAGGTCGAGGAGACTCGCGGACCGTCCGGACCTAAAGGCAGGCCTGTCGTACGCTGGGCTTCGATGCACCGAGCAGTTAGCCCGCCGCGTCGCACGAGTTTGGAAGGAAATCAAATTTGCTGCCATGTAGCGGCGTGCTAAATCAAAACGCCGGCTGGCCTATGACGAGCTGAGCGCGCAGGCTAAATGCGCGACTTATTTTTATTTCTGACGTTTAATAATATTGCGTCATTTTCGGTAAATGCGGCAATTTTACAAGCACCGCTCGCTAAGGCTTTAGAGAGTCTTTTTAATCAAGCAGACGATAACAATGTTTTCGAGTAATGACTAGTCTTCGATACAAGTACAAATATCGCAATGAAAATACGAGCGTCTCAGTTCAAACAATGCGTATTTTAAAACAAACAAAGAAAGTCGGTCAGAAAATGAGTTTATTATAGAAGAACAAAGATTAAGTTCATAAACATGTTTGTAATAAATTGCAAGATCATCATTTCTATATTATTGAAAGTAGCAATAAATTCTTTTGCATTGGTGTCTAAATTAAATAAAAACAATTGTAAAATCATTTTAAAAGGTAAATCACTATTAGACTAAAAAAAATAATAGCAATTTGTCGTTTTCAACTACAAAACAAGCCAAAAATTGGCTAAAAACTGTTTAACGTTTCTACCAGGGTGGTGACGAAGAATTGAAGCAACTGCATTCTGTTTCGTATTTTTTGACTAAATTATATTTGTTTGATGTTTAGAAAGATCAAGAAATATAGATTACAAGCGTGTGTGCAAGGCTGAATTTTTGCAACTCGTCAAAAAAAAAAAAAAAAAAAGAACGATTAAGTAAAAAATATAAAAAAATGCACTCTCGCTCGTTGAAAGTTTAAGCCAACACCGCATAGCTTTGAATGGGGCCGAATTTTAGGTCACAGATCAGCTACGGACACGATAAAAATTTTCATTATTATAATATAACATCGGAATAAATAAGTAACGTAAAAGCGACGTCGAAAAAGATCGTTCAAGAGTTCCGCGTCTCTTTGCCTGCAAACTCGTCAGTGCGCGACAGCCGTCGAAGAAAGCGCACGCGCCGGCAGAGATTGAAAATCAAGCTCCGAGAGCTCACGTGTCCGGGAAGCATAAATATTTATCTTGCGCGCGACTACGGAATTAGGATAGCCGCGTCGATTATTGTGCTTCGGCGCGAAATAAAATTTAGCCCGCGCTCTTAAAGTCTCCGCGCAACAATAATCAGCCAGCAAAAGGCGGCGGCGGCGGCGGCAGCAGCAGTCCATTCCGGCTGAGTATAGGCGAGCATCATTACCGACTTATATCCCGACGAGCAATGAAAACCGCCAGTCGAGAGCAGTGTTTACGTACTTGCGGGCCTTTGGCGCGCTATTTCCGTTGATTACAAAGCGGCAAGCTCGCGCGTAACGCACGCATGTCAACCGCGCGTTTCCTGGCGGCCCTCCAATATAACTCTCCTCTTATCGCGCGAGAGCTTAAACCTACAGCCGCGCGCTGCTTCTCCCGCCCAAATCGAGGGGAAATAAGAATCTCATCAAGATTATAGAGCCGGTGGCTCGAAACGCTCGCGCTCGGGGAATCGATCGACGAATCGCTCAAAGGCCTCGTCGAGAAGAATGAGCCTCTGACTCGGACTCTCTCGGTTCTAAGCGGACTGGAGGGGGAGAATAGAAAAGCTCGAGGACGTTTCGATCCGGCTAGCAAAACTCTCTTTTAAGCTCCGCCGCGATAGTTTACTTTCTCACTCATCCTTTTTCCATCCTACGTACTCGAATATATGTTAAATTTTATTGTCCGACGGCTCGTTTCGCTCGCGAGAAGCCAACGTAATCAGACATATTTAGTTTGAAAACAAGCCTCTGTTTTTGAAGCGGAACATTCTTTTCTCGACAAATATTTGCCCGCTAAAAATTCAAAGCGAATTTTAATTGGTGCTGGCTATTTTCCGGGGCAACATGTTCCTTATGTGTAAATATAATAAGGCCTCTAAAACGCGGCCTTTTACAGAAAATCTCATAATAGATCCCGCCAAATTCGAAGGCCAACGAAATTAAGTGCACTGGGGGGTATATTAATTCGGTGTCGCCTCCGCAGCTCGAAAACTCTCCTTTCTAAGGCGAATCTCTGTAAAAGCCGAGCGGAGCGCCTAAAATTATAAGCCTTGGCCATCGAAGCGAGGACATATTGTGTCGAGAGGGGCGGAGTAGGGAGGCTTTACTTTTTCAGCGCATCACACCTGGCTGGCCGAATCGATATCGAGCCGTGCGTGACGCTGATCTGGAAAAATCTCGGACCCTTTAAAAGGGCTCTCTCGCGCGAGAAAAAGCCGATCCATAATTGCGCGGCCGCGCAAACTTTCGATCCGTCATTCTCCTCGGCACGAACTCAACGGCTTGCATGCGCGACTGAGCTTTAGACGCGCCCTTAGGCGTCTTGTAATTCATTCACCCGGTACTCGAGTCAAATACTGATCGCTGATAAATATTTGCTCGAAACTGTGATTGGGATTCGCGAGCCGAATAATAGGCGGTAAATAAATGAATTGTATGCATGTTTGAGTAAAGATTTTTTCTTTTCACAAATAATAATAAATAAACAATAATAAATCATCGGAAATCGACATCCACTACTATATACATCGTCGTTCCAGACTGTCATCGTAGCCTATATGAAACTATATACCACTCTGGCCTCAATCAAATTCAGAAGAGCCAAATGAATTTTTCAGTTTAAAAAACAAAGTTCTATAAGCCAGTGTCGGAAATTGATTGTGCTAAATTTTGAAAAATACTAAAAATGCAAGGCACGGAAGGGAAGTTTTTTGCTAATTTTCAAGTCGATGAAAATCGAAGCAGCCGCTCGAGAAGGGTCAAATAACTTTATCGCGAAGTGGTCGATTTTACACGTGCGGTACAACAACACTATCCTTATAAAGCTCTGCCTAACCCGGTTGCCTGTGCTAAATACTCGCACGTATTTTATCATCACGTTTTCCTATTTGAAAATCCAACTTCTCTAGTAAATATTCCGTTAAACATAAATCACTTTCTATTTATTCTTTTAATTTCTCATAGACGTATTTATATATA
The DNA here is from genome assembly GCA_035582975.1 of Ormyrus labotus. Taxonomy (NCBI): domain Eukaryota; kingdom Metazoa; phylum Arthropoda; class Insecta; order Hymenoptera; family Ormyridae; genus Ormyrus; species Ormyrus labotus. The sequence goes on along the minus strand of JAWWEO010000045.1, from coordinate 10,488,250 downwards.
CATGAGATTCTTCATAGTAAAGCTCATAATGGTAAAATAAAACTGTTACAATATAACGTTCTGCTTATTGTTCACCTATTATTCAATTTTTAAAATGATCTCATTGCATCAAGGTTTTTTTTTCAATAATTTTTATACAGAAGGCTCTCAAAATTTTAGAAATAAATAATGCATTTTTGTTAGCCCAAAAATAGACTTATTAAACCAACGAATTTCTTGTAGAACCAACAGAAATTTTCATTAAAATAATATTCGATTATAATTAATTTTTTTTCTCCCAGTGCACAAGGAGAGAAGGATCCTTTATTCTAGTCAAATTACCTGTCGTCATTGTCGGTGATACGCGTTCAGGCAGTAAAACAAAGGTTGTATAGGAATTGAGCATCAACGTCTGAAGAGGGTTGAAAGCATTACAATCAAATAAATGCACGTAATAAGTAATAATTATACGTTCAGAAAATTTATATTCTCTCAGTTTTCTAAGGATTGCACATACGGTGTTTAACAATCGCTATGTAAGAACAAACGATAACGCGCTATTAACGTAACGAACGGCGTACTGATAATACACGGAGCCACGAGCCTCGTCATCTCGACAATTAAATCTAACAAAATGGATATCCCTTAAAGTTCTCAGACGTCGACTAGATATATTCCAACATTTGCAGCAAGATTTGCAAGTAATTATGCATCAGTGACTCGGGAGGACCTTATTCCAAAGAGAGACGAGGGACTGACTGTGGACTGCATAGATGACTTAAATTTAACGTGTACCTATGTGCGAGTGCACAAGAGGCATTGAACAATTGTTTAAGCAGCATCCCCAATACATACTTCGAATTTAAAAGGCGATCAGGAGAATTAGTGCGAGGCTCGTCGCGGAGATCTCTCTCTCTCTCTCATCGGCCACCGAGGAAGTCGGACCATCTCGGAAAGATCTATTGCGTGTGAGGTACCGCAAATCGGAGGTCCGCTCCCGGAATCTTGTGTCCGGCTGTGGGCGAGGAGCTCCGTCATGGTTTTTGTTCGAAACATAATAAGTATTTGCGAATTGCGAATTGAGTAGAGAGGAGGCATTCGCTCGTTAGGATTTTGTAATACATAATACTTTGTCTCGGAGATGACGAGTTCGTCTTGTATTGTTATTATTATTCCCACGTCATTTTCGTGAAAAGGAGAAGAATTAGAGAAGCAGTCACGATCGAGGGGATGAAACGAAGCGATCCCCCATGAATTCAGGCCAACGCCATCTGCAATCAACTTACATAACGGCGAAGTTACGAAATCAAGATAAAGCCAATAAAGGGCACGAGAGAGGAGCCAATCGATAGACAAAGATATTATCGACGAATAATCGGTGAAATTGAAAAAAAATCTTTGGCACGCCCGACTGGCAGCTCCGCAAGGTGCGCTTGTTTTCGCGCGAAGCGCGCCCGGAAAAACTCAGCCGCCTGTCGGCATTGGCTCGGACTCTTATACGCGCGTGTGTGCCCACAAGAGGAGGGTACACAAAGCGCTGTTTGTACGCGCGCGAGCGCTATATTCCTCTTTGGGGAATTGCCCGTTGTTTTTATTCGCCTTCGTACGATGCTCGCGACGACCGCGCCTATCGTCCCACGGGGATCGAGCGCTTCTATTTTCGACTCGGTTTACAAATTAGCGAGTGCGCGCCGCTTCGTTTCGTACACCGGACAAGTCATTCGAGGGATATTATCGAGCGTGAGTTCGCGGGGGACCAACCTGTCGTACTTTGATCTTGCGGACCAGCAGCGGCGGCTGCGGTGACAGCGGCGCCTCGGAGCCCGTCACCATCATCTTGGCCGCAAGCTGAAAAGAGAGCCGGGGATTAGAGCTGCGCCTCTTGCAGGTGCCGCGCGATCTCGGCGAAAAAGCTGAACGCGGCCGCGCGAGGAGCGTTTATTAAATCGATCGAAACTTTAATCAAAGTTCCGAGCAATTTCGGCGGCGGGGGGTCAGGGCCTCTCTCTCTGACAATTGCGTCGATTCAATCGGCGAAGTATGTAGCGGCGCCGCCGGCTAAACTGGCGAATAATCGCGGCGCACTTACCGCTTTGTTAGGTGAATTAGCTCGGTGGCATTTTCCGCTGCTTCCTCCTCGCGAGCCGCGTGATCACTGGGGTAAGTGTTAAGCGCTCACGGTTAAAACTTGTGCTCGACGCGGAGACCGGAGCGCCAAGGGCTACTCTCGCCTACTGGGCCAAAGTTCAAATTGCAGCCGGTTCTCGGCCTGCTGGGAGAACCACTTGCCGCTACGGAGCGACGCAGGCGCAGCTTTGTGCCAGGCTGCCTGCCTGGCTGCGATAATGTCAGCCTCGGCTTCCCTCGAACTTGGACTTTAAATCATCGGCTGCTTCGTCGGCTTCGAGTACCCTTCGCTCGCGTAATCAGATACGCTGGGCCCTACATAGCTAACGGCATTATTCGCTTTCAAAATTTTCATCTAAATTATAATTAGAGTGGCCTTTTAATAGCACTTAAAATATTGAGGGTAAAAATGAAAAGAAAAACAAGACAAGGACGTTATGTAAACGAGAGGTAGGTTAATGAAGGAGTGAGACTAGTATAAAGATCAGTTAATATTTTTGGTTTATTAAACACCTGAAAATAGTGCATCCAGAGCACTGGCTTGCCATAATCTTGCAAACTTAATGGTAATCAAGTTGAGTGTACTCGGTGAGCGTCGAATCCACTTCGCACTTTCGTATTACAAAACATGATTTAAGAAGACGCACGTGCCTTATACGTAACGCAACTGCAAACGAAGAAGCGCGAGTACAGCGTCGATGCGAGAGCGTCTGAAGTTGCCCTCTGGACTTTTAATAGCTGGCGTCATATCGCGACTCGTCAAGACGATCTATTCCGGTCTAATACTTGTGCAATCGACGTTTAATTTTGGTCGGCCGTTGGCACCGCCGCTGTGTATGTCATTTGCGCGCGTCTCGTTTAGCGCAGCACTTTTTCCGACGCAAGTGAAAAGCTCCGCTCGCAGAGCAGAAGACTGAGAGAGCGGCGCAGGCGGTGGCGAGGCGCGAGCGCGAGGAAAACTGCCGAATTCGATTTACGCCGCTCGTTCGGATGATACAGGGCGAAGCGGTACGAGCGCCGAGTCGACGGCCAACTGTGCCTAGGTCGTCTATTTCGATCATTCGTTTTTAAAGCGCGTGCACTCACGCGCTCTCGTCACCCGCTCTCCTCGTCTGTGCCTTTTTTTGCCTTGCCGAAGCTTTTTTCCGCCTCTGTCGTTCGCTCTCGCTCCCTCCTTCTGCCGGCGAGCGGAAGGTCGACGCGTACAACTTTGCTACGAGGTGCTTAAATAGCTTTGTACTACTAGCTCTCAACTCGATTCTCATCGGTACAATGGTGAAAAATCAGGCGGGATCGAATTAGTGGAATCTGTTTCTATAGTTTTAATGCACTCTTTTAGAATGTAGCTGCCTGTTTAAATGCAATGCGACGCAATCTAACGATAATTGTGTATGGAAAATATTCATTTTTTTTTTAATATATCCACTTTTTTCTTCAATAATCATGTACAACGTACACATTTCTTTACGTATATTTCTTAAATTACTATAACGTATTTGGCAACAATTAACAACAATTGAAATTTAGCCACTATTCTCAATAGTGCTGATGTTTTATGGCGAGAGTCGTTCAATTATTTTAATACTTTACTCTATTCAAGCTACTAAATTTTTTATGGCACGAAATATATATGTATATATGTATATTAGATTCATTCGTTTTGAACACTATGTATAGTATACTAATATTCTCTTAGGATAAAAAAATCTTTTATATTAAAAACAGCAGTGGATTTTGCATTCTTAAGAATATTTGATAGTGTATTTAAGATTATTGCACGTAAAACCTACTTACGCAAGTTCTAGTTGAATGCCTTAATATTTATTGTACTGTTTCTTTGATAATGGATTTGCAAAACGTCTCTTATCGCCTCCGTTCCCTTTTGATCGACTACTTAATCTAGAAAAATTCGACTGTTAAAACACGAGAAAGGCAAGTATTTAACGCGTACTGGCGCATCGATATCCGGATCATTCAAAATATGTTTACCTGAATTTTCAAAAGAAAAATCGGACCTTTTCAATGGGTATCAACTCTTTTCTCATTTTGCTATAACGACGATATAAAAAAATTTATCAACTTACAACAACGACGAGTCATAGAAATTAGAGAATAGGAAAACATGAAACACAGATTTTCCCGTCTTTTGTTTATCCCTTACCCAAAGCTACTACTGGTTTTTACAGTTAATTATTATTATTATTATACTTTTTATTAGAGTTTTTCGTACTGTTAAAGTCTCTTTTTTGCTATAGTCAAATTTAACAAGTAATGCCTATTTGTCCGCAAAAAACGCGTTTACTACTGTTTTTTATTTCCAGATATTTAAAACTATTTTATATTTATAAAATTAATATGGCAAAGTAATAACTATTAATTAATAATAGTAATTATTGGCCATGTCAGTATTAAAAAATACAATTAGCGAAATACAATTAGCACAATTTAATCAATATTGTCATAGCCACAAAACAATAACATCATAAAAGTTAAAAACCACAAAAATATTTAAGCAATGAGAAAGTTATCAGTTTCTTAAGGATATATTTAACAAATGTCACATTGAATTGTGGACGAAAGTACTTATTATTGTACTGCCAGTGATAAAGAAGCATTGGAAATGAGCTTTTAAGAGTGTAACATAAACCATTAAATATGCGTAAATATTAATAAAATTGGTTCAGTAAAAATTTTTAGATTTAAAAATTAACTTCTTATATTAATTTAATTAATTTCTAGTGTTTTAATCACTTTAAACATTGAATAATACTTTAGAACATTGATTATTATTAAACAGTAAATATAAGCTTTTCAAAAAATAGAATAAAATAGGATAAAATAGTTACACTTCAATTGTGTGCGCACTGTAATGTAAAAGGGCGGTTATCACATAATAATATTGATTCCAGCTTGTCTGTGTTGTCAATAAAGCTTTGGATGTATACTTGAATATACTAAAGAAAGCAATTTCTCATCACATTCCTTAGTGTCAAGAAGAAAAAAGCAATTCACCTTGCACGTATTAAAAACTCGTAAAGAGAAAAATGTAATAATTAATCGCGCAAAAAATTTCTTGAAAACACTGACTAAGCTTTGACTAGTTATTACCACCATATTTCTCAATAGTTACCATTACTATGTTATCTATACTTATAGTACGCATATTTTTGCAATGTCCAGTAGTACTTTGCGCTAAGGGATTTTGTTTTAGTGATGAGCCTTGCACTCTATATTTCTACGCGAAGTGTAAATTGTTTCGCTTGATATTAATCGGATTGTTAAAATGATATTTTCCAAGAGATGGGAGTCGTAGATGCTGTTCATTTAGACCCAAGAAGCTGGAACCCAAAGTGGCTCCGACTCAAGTTTGTGTATTGTTGCAAGCAGTTGTTCGAAAGCCATTGACAAGTCGGCATTGATAATGGTTTCGTCAAACATATGTGAATAAAGGAACTCTATTCTCGCTGCGCTTTGAAGGATCTCATCGAATTCCTCATCCTATCAGATGCAGACAATGAGTACTTCAATAAGACTGCTTTAAATTTAATAAAGCAAAAATTTCATATCTGCAATTAACTTACGGTAAATCCTCGAGAATTACTTTCATCAAACGTTGATCGCGCTCTACATTCATTTCTCGTTTCCTTTAAAATTTCAAATCGTGGTGGTTTAATGTAAATGATGTAAGGCTTCAAGTTTGGCGTTCGCAGCATTTTCAATGCTTGATAATGTGGACTTAGAATGCAAATGTAACCGGCATTCACCAATGAACTAACGCTTTCAGCGCTGGTTCCATAAAGGTTGCCTTTGTACTCTCCGTATTCGATGAATTTCCCATCGTTAATGTCTGCGTCCATCTGTTCGCGAGAGACGAAGATATACTCTTTACCGTCAACTTCTCCAGGTCGCGGAGGCCTTGAAGTATCTTAAAATTGATAAAAAATTTTTTTTTCGTTAAAAAGAGAAAACAACTTTTTTTAAATTTGGAAAAAAGTAATTAATCATGCGTGTACAATTATTTATGTATTATAGTCTCTCGTTAACAAATTAAACTTTCATAGAAATTGGATTTATATACAGACGAGTTGAGTAACTGCAGCGATGAATCGAACTTGCTTACCAACTTAAGTAGGTTAAATCAAAAGTTTTACGCTAGTTTACTGAAATCAATAGAATTTAACTGTCAGCCACGATTCTAACTAATTCGATACATTCATGCATCTTTTCGACATTTAATGAACTTACCATTTCATGCATTATTTAATGCACATTAAAAATATTTGAATAAATATAATAAATTATTAAAGACATAAATATTGTACATAGTAAAGCAGGAAAAGTAAAATAACGCAAGGCAGGAGAAAGAAAACTTACGATTCTGAAAGAGAATATATAAAAGTGACAAGAGGGCTTACAGGGCACAGGTGTTTTATATTTGTCCGGATCGATCGCCATGAGCCTCCTTTTGAGTTCGTTTCTACCGACTCCTGGGGGTCCGATAAGGACAACCGGACGGTGGAGACCCGGTCTCGGATAGAGCTTCGCTACCTCTTCGTACGTGGGAATCTCTTCTCGATCAAAGTCATCGTTCTCTGCAGCGTCATACATGATTTTTTTAGTTTTTATTCCTTGCAAGCTGCATTTTGTAGGCGATTCGTGCAAAGAAGAGGTACGGGAACGGGGGCACAACGTGGGCAAAGGCACTGGAACAGAACACAAGCCTAACCGACAGTTAGGTAAAAGTTTGCTGTTAGCTAGCCGTTAGTAAGCCAATTTTAGTGCTTAGCCTTGCTGTACTTTGTTAATGGGTTTCCAAAGCTTTTCGGGGCTGAACTTAATTTTATTTTAGTTTATGCGTTACCCACACGTGTGCATACAAGAGACTAAAACTATGCCAATTATTCAAAACACTGAATTTTTTGTTATCTCATTAGCAACTTTTTTAAAACTCAACAATTGCTAACTAGCTAACTTATATATAAGCCGACTAAGCTCTTACTTATACTATCGTCGTCAACTTTTTCATGCTGTTGCCTCTGCATGATGATCCGATGCTCTTGGAGAGCTCTGCTGGGTATTAATCCAGCTCGCATATTTCGATCTCCTTCTTTCCTTGCTTGCCACCTGCAAACATTTATTGTTACCCTTCCAATTGCAAAAAAATGTATTTTAAATGTGCTTCTGATTTGATTTACCAATGCGGATCGTCTTGGCAGACAATATGAAGAACGTCGCCTTTTTCGAAATCCAGGCCTGCTTCTGTACATGGCGTTTCTGGATCTTCCGATGCTTTGTAAGAAAAGTGCGCACGTACTCTTACCTGTATTTTAAATCATGTTTTAATACGCTTTTATCAATTGTTTATAAAGCTTATAATTACCTTGCTTTCTCTAAAGATGTTTCTACTTTCTGCAGGCACGATTTTGAAAGTAATAGTACCCTCAGAACTTTGCTGTTAAAACATCGAACATCGTTTGAGTTGTTATTGTTAATGCAAAACACTTTTTATAAAGAAATTTATTTTTAATTACCAAAATTTTTAAAACATCGTTTGGTGTTTTTCCTTCAACGCTAATCCCGTTGACTTCGTGAATTTCATCTCCAACGTGTATAAGACCAGATCTATCAGCAGCACCGCCATGCATAACTCGAGCAATGACAATTTTACCAGTTTGCTCGTCAGTCTTAATAGTTGCTCCCTATTGTCAGTATAGATATGCATTTTTATGAAATTTGTATAAGCCTATAATATCCTCTAATTATGCAAAATTCAAGTTTACCAGCAAAATAAATTTACTTACATAAAACAATAATTACAAACATTTACGTGATAATAAAAAATAAACAGAGAGTAATTATCTTGTATCACCGAAATATTTTCTGGTAATAAAGCAATGAGAAATTCCCAAAACTAAAATTTTCATTCTATAGAAACTTTTAACTATATTTTTTTGTAAAATTTAATAAAATTTTGGAAAATGTCCTGTACATTACATAGTTTATTAATTGTAAAATATAATCATTTTTTCTAGAGCATATCTCTCCGTATATGTAAATTACTCACATAAATGGAAATTAAACTTTCAAATAATTTAATTGAAGTCCTTGAAAATAAATCAATATGTATTGGGTTATAAATAAAACATGCGGGAAAATAACAATAATAAAATATATTTTAAAATCGTTTATTTACAAAGAACTATACAAAACAAGAACGAGATACATGCAAAAATAAAATACATTATTTGTTATAATAAATATAATACACTATGTACATAATTAATAAATCACTCAAAATAAGACTTTTCTAACACAAACAAATGTATAACCAAATTTTGAATTACACATTAATTATAAGTATAGAAGTGTAAATAAAATATTAGTAGCGCAAAATAATATTCATAGAAGCTTGCATTATTAGTAAGTCTTTGTTGATAGCAAATTTACTATTGAGAATTTAAAATAAAAGAATGGCATAGATATTACAAAGAATAAAAAGGTGATTTGCTTTGTGTAAGTCTGGGGCTTTAGTAACACTTACCATGATTGGTTCAATGCCTGTACCAGACTTCGGGCAAGTATGACAATAGAATAAAAAACGTTATTACTTACAAAATATTACAAGTAAATTATTTACCACTTAGAACTTCTACAAAGACATAGGTTTCAGTATAAAGGCATTTATAAGCTCAAAAGACTACGCTATGTATAATTTCATATTGATTATAAAAAAACGTTTTAATTTTTGAATATGCATGCATGTTTGAGTGAAAGAGGCAACAAAAATCCCTAATTAAGTTGTTAGATTTTTTAATATTCAAATAATTCAATTTTTACGACAAAACAAAAGTAAAGTATGCATGTCAAAAACATACCAGAGGTTCATCAGATTTGACCAATTGCACAATTTTTACAGTTTCTTCATCTTCATCAATTTCAACAGGGACATCTGGAAGTCTTGGATAATAATCCTTTTGGGCTACAGTATCATGCGATATAAGAAGGGCCTAAAATGACAACAATTCATATTATTAAAGAAAATTATGAATTTTAAAATGTCAGTTTTTATCTACTTACTTGAACATGAGGCTTTTGCAGTAATTGAAATAACTCTTTAACATCTTCTGATTCATGTGTTTTAGATGACAACAGGCCCAAGACCTCAACATTAATTTCCATAGCATTAGATAAAATGGGAAAAAATTTGTCATCTTTGAGATTCCTCAAAATCTTGTTGTATACATGCACCAGAGCATTTAATTCCTTCGATTGCAAAAGTTCGCTCAAAAAGTTGAACTCCTCGTCGGTGCAGCTTGGTATGGAAGCTCTGTTGGCTTCCAAGGCACTTAATAATTTTGATAAAGCTGAAATACAAAGTTAAATTTAACAGTGTATGAGTAAACAATGTCAAGGTCAATTTAAAACTATTAAAAGCTTTCCTAAATAGCTTGAATGGCTTTGCTATTATTTAATGATCACAGTTACATTTTAATCATAATATGATATAGGAAATCGGACTTTTATATTAAAAAAACAAAAGTTGCGAAAAACTTACCTGGATCCCAATTGCAGTTGTCCATGACTGCTGCCTCTTGTCATAATTTGCGCGCCCGGCGCTAAATGTTCCTGTTGGCCGTTTTAAAAACAACTCTTTCGCTAAATGACAGTTGACGGAAAGAAAAAAGGGAGATGCTACTAAAATATCGTGTGTGTGCGGGCCCCGGAGTAACAATCAAACTGCAAGAAAGAGGTGGAGGGGGAGCGGAAAATCGGGTCACTGGACGATCGAGCGATTTCGGCGCGTATATGTCTGTACTGTAGCCAACCGGCCGGCCATAGCGGACTAAACGTGGCTCAATGCCTGACAAGGCTACTTTGAATCGCGAAAATATTTCATTACGTAAGCAAATGTCACTCGACACTCGTACTGCCCCCAAGTCGTCCTCTCTACTCGCGCGACCGAAGACTATCTCCCCCGAAATCAATCGTGCGCGAGCACACACTTGTCTGCATCGATTATTATTTTCGTTTTTTTTCTGTGGAACCAGCTCGTCCAACTTCACTGATCCGTTTCACGATCTGTAATTGAGCCCCAAGCCTAGAAAGCACCGCTCCAAGTCACCTTTTAATTCACAACATCTTTCCCAAGTTTTATGCACACGAAAGACGTCTGCAACTAGGCGCTGTAAACGCCATCTCCAATCTCACTCGCGTTTGCGCAGGCCTCGAATTCTGAAAAGAGTATTGTATTGAAGGGATGTAGGTATTGCAAGTTTGCAACTTTGCATTTGCTTTGCTTTTGTTTTACAGAATTCAGGTGCATTTCACACGTCGTATTGGAAATCTAGATTGTTGAAGCTAAAATAAATTCACTTTGTCGTTAGGTTTGTATTTCATTTCAGCTCGATATGAGAATTCTTGTTCGCAAGTTTATCTCGATTTGTCGCGCGAATTTTTGAACTATAATACATTTGTAGCGAAAAAAGTTCTTGAAATTGTAGGTGAAAGGTACTTTTGTAAAAAATATAACAATATAAATTAATTACTTTTATGAGTTTATTTGTGGTTACATGTTTGTGAAAAAATTTTGAAAATTGGCTTATTTATTATCAATATAATATAATATTTATTATCAATAAGTATTTCAAACTTAATTAAAAATTTTCAGAGATTCATTTAAAGAGTGCAAATAGACAAGTACAACTTAAATACAGACAATTATCCCACCCGCGAAATGTTCGAATTGACTGTGATGCAGAGCAGCAAACAGTAATCATTAAATCGTCATGGCGGTGTGCCCGGCAACAACAAGATGGCGCCACTTGAGCCAATGTGTACATGCAGTTGTTTGCAGCAATAGAGGAGGTAGCCAAATATCGTCTCTCAGCTCTTCTGCCGAATCTCCGGAGAAGAGAAAAAGTGTCAGCACGGCGTCGAGCGCAAGTGAAAACCAAATTACGAATTGGACCGACGAGATCAGTTTCGTTCCGTTTTAACCGTGAAAAAATCAATCTACCGACCTGACGGCTCTGTACGAAAAAGGATTTTTTCTTCCGAGTTTTTGGCAGCGCGCTCGGTAAGCGGCCGATTTTCTCCTCGCTTTTTCCTCCCTTCCCTCTCTCGCTGTTTCTTCTTCCTTTTTATACGGTTTGATAAAATACGTCTGGGTTAAGGAGCGTGAAGCCGGAATCCCGGGCTTTTTTCCTTGAAGCGCCTTCTTTGGAAAAAATACGTCGGCGTCGCTCGCTTGTCTTTCTTTTTCATTAGTCTGTTCTTTTCGGCGCGGTTTCTTGGGATTCTTGAGTCGGGCAAACTGCCGTTTTCTTTCCTCTTTCGTTACCTCCACACTGGCTATTCTTTTCGCGGAACAAGTGGCGTCGCGACGACGGCGATCTTCTGTTTGCTCGGATCGGACGGTTGAAAGTTAACCCGTTGCGTGCGCGGATCCACAAGTGGTCGTCCCGGCGGCGGCGCCGCCGTTTGCTCTGATATGCAATTGATTTGACGTACACACGAGTTTCTGCAATTTTCTCAGTTTTTTTATACTGCTAATGGATTTTTTTTTCTTTTATCAAATTGTTTCCGTGTTTTCTGTCAAATAATTAAAAAATTAAGTAATATACCGTTTAAAAACAAATGAAAAACTCATTATCTTAAATCGTTTTGCGAACGCTGCAGTTTTAATATAGAATACTTTTTCCAATAATTAATCTACTTTTTTTTAAGTTTCTTAAATTTTTTAAATCTTTATTTTTTCATTTTGTTACAGACGCCTGTTTATTAACCCAATAATTCAATAATCAATTTTTTATTTTCTTCTTTTGGTGAGTTTTAATTTGTTTTTATTTTGATTTGAATTTTACAAATTTTGTATTAATTTTAATTTTTAATTGTTATCTATTATCCATTTGGTAAAATTTCTGTTCGAGTCGAGCCGACAACTCGATCGATAGTTTTTTAGTTTGACTTTAGAGCAGTAGATGGCGGACTCAGTATTTGTGACTTCAGCAGCAAAAGAAATATACGTAAATAATGAATAATTTTATTATTCTAGATTATTCGTATGTTTTTTTTCTTGCAAACAAAAACTGGATAAACTAGTAAATTAATAAAGTGTGTTTTTACCTTGACAATTGAATTTTTCCATATTTTTTCTATATTCATGAGGTTCATGTCGAGTTCTTGAATATTTAATACTTTAATTAAGTCTGAGGAAACATAAGACATTAAATTAATCGGTAAAATATTCAGGGAACTTATCCAAACGGCACTCTCATAAAAGGCCGAAAAATTTACGACGTTTACATAGGAAATTAAAATTTCTAAAGTATTTTAAAATTTTATGAAATCTTGACATACATTTCACAGCAGGATATTTATCGAAACTTTTTCAGTTATAAAGTTAGTTTTTAAGTTTTATAAACCACTTATCGTGCAATATTTATTTTTCCTGTTTGAAAATTTCCTCTTTTAGGATTTTTTGTCGAAAATTTAAATTGATCTATTAAAATAAAAACACGTTTATTTTTAGAGTATAGTTTACAATTTCATATGTTTGAAAACGTTACCAGAGGAAATCATTTACAAATATTTAAATACAAAGTAAAAGCTTAAAGAAAATTCCTTGAATTTTCTGGTAAAGAGTTTGAAACTCTTTTCAAGTAATGAATCGTAGAAAATTGACAAATAATTTTTGATAAATTATTAATTTCTATTATTATTTTTTTTTTTTTTTTTTGTGTTATCATGAAAACTTTAAACAAATGAAATAATTGAGTGATTATTTATTCCACGTCTCCCTCACTCGGAAAGATCGACATTACAAGCTTCTATTATATTTATGATAATGATTTATACAAGTGAAAATTCTATTAAATAGCGAGTTTCTATAAATTATTTAGAAGTTTACGAGTTAAAATTTGAATGAACGCTATACCTTCTCCGTCGTAAGAGGTATGATATTTTCATCAGTCTCAAAAATGCGTTTTAAAAAATGAGATGTAGGCACTTAATTTCATGAATGCATAAGCAATTTTCGCGATATTTTACACTTTAACGAGTCGCGTTTTTGCTCGGCTTTTTGAAAGAAATTTTTTATTAAAATTTAAAGAAATTAATTTGAAAGCTCGTAGTAAACAAGTGCTCAAGGCTGCGCGGCAGTGTGGTATTGATTTAAAATAAGTAATTGAGGGAAGATAAATTGACTGTGCTTGACTGGCGTCGCTGCGGTATGTAGCTTTAAAGAAATTTTGAACTTTTCCCCGAAGAGGATCCCCAGTGGGATCGAGACGTCGGCTTAAATAAATAAAATAAAAAAAAAATAAATAAAAAAACGTGACAGAAGAAGCATTGGTAGCCTAAGATAAATTGAAGTCGGCTCGGTGTTTTACGTCGAGTCTTATGAGAGCCGTGTAAGAAAAGGAAAGGAAGTGAGCCTTAATAGCGGCGCAGCGTACATTAGTCCAGATATGCAGTACAACATGCGAGCAGTGATTAACATACTCGAACAGAGGAGATTGAGAATTTTAATGAAAGGAATAGAAAGACTTGTAGGATTGTTTTTATTTAAGCGGAGAAAAACAAGTATTACAATTCGTTTCCTTTTTTATTGTCGAAATCTGCATGCATATACGTATTTCAATATGACGTTCAGCTCTGCTTAGCAAGCATTGTAAGTCGCTAGTGGATTATGCATTCTCGTAGCCGGTCGGTAGTAAAAAAGTCTGGAGAGCGCGAGAGAGAGAGAGAGCGAGCTGGGCGCGGACGGCTGGAGGGGGGAAAGAGCGCGCGCATTATTTGAAAAATGTGTATCCTTTGTCGCGCAGCATCAGCGTTTTAACGAGAGTCCTAAATATTCGTTCGCAGTCGCAGTATCGAATATTTCGTCGGACCGTCGGCAGGACGTTGCCTGTGTTGGGGGCAGCGGGGGGAGGAGGTCGGGAGGGCTACGTGTCAGAAGAATGTTTTACTAGCCTTAATTTCGGGTGCTTTCGCAGCCAATATGTCGGGCAGTAAATTCCAAAGTTTCGCTCGGTTCGGTTTTCAGAGGCGGGCGGGCGGGCGAGGCGAGTCGAGCGGGCCCGCGTTTTTGCGCTCCGCGCGCGACGTTACGTGGAAAGGCGCGCCGCGCGGCCGAGGGCCAAGTACGAGAAATCCCCCGGATATTAATTTCCCTCGTACAAGCAACGAGCTGCGCCCTGCTTCGCCCTCTCTCTCTCTCCTTCGCCTTCGCGAACGGCCAACTTTTTCCCCGGCGCCCTCTCCTCTATTTTTCTTTCTTCTTAACTTTTTATATTTTCCCACCCTCCTCGCAGCAGCAGCAGCAGCAGCAGCAGCGGCAGCTCTCCCGCTTTTGTATTTTTACGACGCGAGCGAGCTTGTTTCGCGGGCTAATCCAGTTAGACTGCTGCTTTTAAGTTTTCCTGCACATCCCAATCTAATACATGCCCGAAATCATACACGCCTCCGCTTATATATATATATCGCGGCTCTGTATTTACGTGCCTCGGAGTTCCTTGCCGTCGCGCCCTCGAGTTATTTTCTGTTGCTTTGCGGCAAAGGTTATTTGTTTAGGTTAGTCCCGAGGTAAACGTACCGTTGATAAGGGAAAATTATATTTATGGTCCAGACGAATAGTCGAGCCGAGGCCGGTAGATAGTGCGCTTGTTTAATCTTCGTCTGCAAGATAAATAATTGAGCCTTTTCTTCAGCCGGCAGGTGCAAGCTCCTTCCGACCGATCGGACTGCTCTCGAGCCGAGACAGGAAAAATTCCATCCGCCGCCTGTATATATTGGCCTCACGTGTTGTTGCGCGGAGCAGTGCGTCGGTGCAACGTTCCGTCGCGCTCTCCTCCCTCGATCGCGACGGATCGGGATTTTTTTCTTTTTTCTTTTATTTTTTTTTAGAAAACTCGCTAATTTGCCCGACTGCTCGTCTATTATTCAAGAATAAGGCATAGTATATTACGGCGCAGGCCGACGTTACGTATATTGCCGCGAGTTATTATGCCCTCTAAATGTTTAATGTGTTTGCCTTCCTTCGCTAGCCGCCCCGTGGCTTTTATGTTTTACTAAGTAAATTACTGTTTTTTTTTGTTCCTCCGCGTTGATGTTGGTTCAATCGATTCGCGCTTCCGTGCTTTTCCCCTTCTTTCTCACGAAGACTCCCCGCCATCTCTCTCTCTCTCTCTCTCTCTCTCTCTCTCGCTCGCTTTCTTCGAATTTTTCTACGTCGCTCATCAAATATTTAACTGCCGCCCTCGCCTCCTCCTACACCCCTGGCCGAACCGACTCCGCTTTCCCCTCTTCTTTTTTAGCTTTTTATATATACTACGACATATATAAATAAGCACAATCAAGCAGAATGGAACTTTCTTCGTTCTGTTTAGTGTAGCGTCATTTCGTTGACCCCCAAGCGGGGTTCACTGACCCTGTTAAAATACGCGCCTAGTTTCGTTTCATTTCACTAATATACAGCGGTCTATTTATAAAAAAAAAAAAGCTCTGCGCGGCAAGTTTTCGATTCTTAAGCAGATTTAACTATTTTTTTTTTTTCAACAAATGACGTAAGAGATGAATTATTAAATAATAATGTAAACTAACGACGTCAATTTTTCAAAGAGTAATGAAGAATATGCTTGCATAATTTATATCGTAACTATACAATAAGTTAATGACTTGTTGGAACAAGCAATGCTTTTTCCGCTCATATTTTTTGCAGTGACGCGTTACTGTCGAATTAGTTTAATTAACTTTTTAAATATTTAATGCATGAAAATGGTTTTTTTTTTACGTAATAACCATAATTACTCCCGCTAATCTTACTTGCTGATGAAATAATCGATATTATTTGGATTGCTGATCGTAACCGATATTTCTAATGAGCACGAAAATAAATACAGGAGAATGCGGTAGGCGGAAATTTTTCAGAATATATATTTTTCCACGTCTTGCCGACTCTCCCCGCGTTTTACACGTAGTTCAATAACCCTTTGTAAGTAATGATGCTTCTGGCTTCGGTTCGATTGTTACATAAATATTCTTTTCAATCTGAAAAATGTTGCTTCGTTCTCAAAAGCGCTCGATTTTCACGTTTCTTTATTTACGTATACGTTTGACGCACGAAGCACCTTATAAATTCATCTAATTGCCGTTAATTTAATAATTCGATTTCGCCGCGGACGGGTTATATTCCACATTCGCGAAAGTTTTTTTTTTTTACGTCGACACTTGTTTAAACAAGAATTACATTTTTATCGAGTGGCACTGTCAAATTGCTTACATAACACTTATTTCTGTACAATTATATTTTTCTGAATAGTAAATGAAGCAGAAATGCTCGCGAAATATTGTGCAAGCACTTGGCGTAAATCACCTACTTATTCATTGCTCGCGGCACTTAGTGTTTAATACACTCACACGCGCAAACACAACTAAATAAGAGCATTAAAAAGTTTAAATCGCTTTGGTAAATTTATATAAGAAAATTGAAGACTCATTGTACGCACATTAGCTATTGCACTACGGCTCGCATGTAAATGGAAGAGGAGCACAAAGCCAGCTTATCACTAAACTAATACGAGGGTAAACAAACGGCATCTCGGCATTGGAATTTGATTTCTTATATTTTTAATGTCGAAAATATTCCACACTAGGAAATTCGGGATTCGCAGCGAACTCCGCCGCCGAAGCGCAGCTCGAAATCGTACATCTAATTACCGACGCGGCGCCAAAGTCAACAAGCTCCCGGAAAGTTTGGGCCGGTTCAATTTATGCTTAAAACTAAATAGCTTCGCATCCGCGATAAAGCGGGGATGTGTGGTTGGCTAATTTTTTTTTTTTTTTTTTGTGTTTTATTTCGTTCGAGGACTCATCGGTTCCCGTTACGCCTATAATATTCTCCTCTTGTATACGAGCTGGCATTTTACTAAAGACAAGAGAGCGTTCCGGCATTGTTTGCCCGGCAACGACAATGAGCGGAATTCTTGAGCGTTTCAACAAATCTATAGGAGCGCGTTTATTGTTAAAAAGAGGAGAATGAAAAAAGAAAAGGAAAAAAAAAAGAAGAAGAAGAAGTGAGGCTCGCGGCTCGTGTTGACAAAATACTAAGGAGAAATCCAGCCTCGAACGATAACATTGACAGAGCGCCTTGCAACCGGAGATAAAAGCAAAAATAATCGCGATAGCGCTAATTACGTATATCTTAAAACGCGCATTTTTTTCTTCACCGTGTCCCATCAAAGTCCACACGGGCTCCGCGCGCGCTCGTTATCGTAATTCGGTGTCCGCGAATCGCGGCCGCGAGCTCCCGCCGAGGAACAGAGAGAGAGAGAGAGAGAGAGAGAGAGTCGGAAAAAGTTTCCGTATTTACATGAGTCGCGTAACGATTCCGCGGGATGAGCTAATTTACGAGGGGCTCGTAATTCTCCTTTTCTGACTGCTTTTCTCGGCAAATATGATCCCGGGGAACGGCGTACAGAGGGAGGCACAATGCGCGCTCGCGCGAGCCCGGCGCATATATATCGGCGGGTGGCCTGGGCTCTTGGGCGCCTTTGAAAAATTTCGTAATTGCAGTGCATAATTCAGAGGGGCCGGCGATTACTGCACGGCTAGGGAGGCCGTGGATAATGCAGGCCGCCGGTGATATACGTTTTGGCGAGGAGCGCGACGGCAACGGCGGCGGCGGCGGCGGCGGCGGTGCAAACAGGATCGGTTCTTATACGTCCATAGCTTGTACAAGCTCGATGACACGGCTCGGGAAGAGAGCGGAGGGAACGGCCATTAAATATGGACGCTGATTCGACGGCCGCGGATTGTCACCTGCCCTCGCAATTCTTCGGACACCCGGCGTTTTTCGCGCGCCCGCGTTTCCAGCGATTAACGAGAAATTTACCGGCGGGCCGCCAAGGTCGCGAAAGCTCGTCGGCGCGTGAAACCGAGAAACCAGTGTCAAACGTCGATAGATTTAATTTATCGACGCCGGCGGCTCAATTTAGAGGAGACTCGTACTCGACGGGGAGGCGGGAAAATGGAGGTTCGCTAAAACCTCGACAGATGCAGATGGATCGAGAGAGAGAGCCCTCGAACGAATCCTATTTTCGAGCGGTTATTAGATTCGGGATGGATATTGTAATCACGTGCATAAGCGGCCTTGTTTCAGTACCCCCCGCCTGCCTTCTGCATTGTCGGAGCTGCGTGACGACACGCTGAGTTTTTGTCGCCGCTCGAGAATCCCGAGCTGCAAGATTATCAAACGGCACTTGTCTATATCTCCGGATAATTTTTGTCGGGACGAGGTCCTCGAGAGTTTTTTTTTTGCGAGTCGCAGCTGTTGTCGCCGGCCGTTGCGACGACCTTTGGGCTCGACGGGAAATTGATTTAAAATTTGCTTTCCTGGCCGAGGCTCGCTGGGAAAACGCGCGCATCGTCTGCGGGACAGTCACGATGACTGCGAAACTTTCGGGCATTGTCGTCGGCTGGTGAATCGCAGGGTAGCTTTCCTCGGGGCGTGACGAGGCCCTCTTGTCAATCAAAATTTCATTTCCGATCTGGTGAATTGCTCGGGCGAACGACGGCCCCCTCCCGCTGCGCCGCTCGTACCAATTACTCTCGTCGGCGCCCGGCCCTCGATAATCTACCGAGTCTAAGGTTGCCCGCCGGACCTTTGGCTAAAAAGATTAGTGCTTCGATTTTATTTTTTTTTATTCTTTTTTATTTTTTTTTATTTTTTTTTTGTCCACCGGATTATAGTATTGCTTTTCATTTCGAAGCAGAGAGGCAGTTTCGCAAAGGGCCGCGGGAGCCGGAGCGGACGATAAATAAGGCCGCGGGGATATTTTCAAGTAATTCACTGTGGCGAGCATAATGGAGCGCATCTCGGGCTCTTATGACGGAATATCTGCAAAGTCTTGCGCGACTTGCCGGCAGTCACGAGGAGGCTCTCCGCGCGTCGTGAGAGAGGAGCCGCGGCGAGGGCTGTATATGTGTATTCGGGATATCTGGCTGCTGGAATTATGCATGATGCGGCCTCGCTAAGCAGTATGATCTTCGGGAGCGGCGGGAATATCGACGGAGGGGGAGTAGGAACGATTTCACGATCCGCGTGATCGGCCTAAGCCGGTAACAAGCCGATCGTGACCGGCGCGCTCCTGGTAGCAGGCCTGGAACAGGCTGAGAACAGGCTGAGAAAGGCAGCACGGCTAGACGGGACTCCCTTCCCAGGTGCATATCCGCCAGAAGCTGCCACTTACGCACAAGATGCTCGCACGCAATCGCTGGATTTTAGAAGAAAACGGGGGAGAGAGAGAGAGAGAGCGCCGAGCCGTCTGTTGTAAATCTAGATTGCGAATTTTCAAAGCGAGAGTTTCGGTGAGCGAGGCGGCCCGGAGAGAGAGAGAGAGAAAGAGGTGGGAGATCGCGCAGGAGGCAGGATACGTTTGTCGGAAACGCTTTTCTACCCGTTAATTATATCTCGGCCGGCTATAGGTTGCGTCCCGAGACGTGGGACGGCGCGAGAGCCGAGAGCCGCGCATAGAGGAGAGAGGAGAAATCGGGATCGCATGTCGGTCTCGAATTCTTCCGCCATCTTGGCCGATTTTTTCCTCCGCCGAGCGGCGAACGGCGATCGAGCGGCGAAAAAGCACCGACTCTGCGATTACATTCCCTTATAAATATGCAAATACGGCCGAGGCTCGGGGGAGGCAGCAACGGCGAATAGAGAAGGAGAGAAGGAGAGAGAATCCGACGAAAAAACCGGCGAATAAAGAGACGAGCAGTCGAGTACGGCAGGCAGCTAAGAATTGCGCTCGAAAAAATTATTCTACAGAGTTACGTACTTTTACTTTGCTGCACGTTTTTCGTTCGGAAATTTATATCATTTTCAGCCCCTGTCAAAAGCATGATGCTGCTTCTGCCGCTTCTCCGAGCTCGTTAATTATTCATTTTCTCGAATGTCACCGCTTTCGTCTAATAGATAAAAATAGCCGACCGATAATCGCAATTCCGATAACAAATTTACATATTTTAACGGGAGAAGCTATTCGCGAATCATTTCATCTGTAATTAGATAATTTATTTCTTTAGATAGTTAATAGGAACGTTTCTAATTACATCTCGTTCAAGCTTTAACAACAATGTACAACACTCCATCGTCTCGATTCTAATTGTTTTCAGTCGAAAATATCACGTTTGTCTGGGCGCATTCCGCGTTCTGCTAACTTTTAATTAGTCAATCAAATTCTAACGAATTTTTCGGAAAAGTTCCATTTTGCAATCAAACAATTTTTTATTTTGCAGGAACTTTTAATTGTTCGAGGTTTTCGAAATCTACAGCGCAGAGAAAGAATTCAGCTTAAATAGTTGCAATTATTAACTGCACATCGCGCTAGAGGGGCTATAAAGATGGGGGAACAGAATGCTGCAGTTACAATTGTATTTCGCTGCCCGAAAAATCTCTCGATGGTGGCTCGCGCTCGCGACGCGAAAATAAAGGACTCGGTGCGTTGTTTCACGACGACACGCGTAAAAACGCTTTTCCGCCCAAAAAAAAAAATAGATTTTCGATCGAGAAAGCTTCAATGTTTTAAAGCGTCTGGTTGTACTCTGGATTGCAATAAGATTTCCTCAAATGTTCCCGTTTTGAGGATTCCATCCGGCATGTTTTCCCAGTTATCAACCAAAATCAAATTGAAATGCGGCAAAAACGTGGTGTCCCACCTCGAGACCGCCAAGGTTTTCCAATTTTTATCCGCAGAGAAAAGATCAAACTTTGGCGCTGCGATCACACTGGATCTCCGACTCTAAATCTAGACGGGTTTTCGTAACTTTGACGTATCTTAGAGAATTGTTCTACATGCGAATAAAGTTTAGGAAATCGACCTTGCTTCTGACTGGGAATACTTGAGATCAACTTTGTTTAGAAAATGATTTTTAAAATAAAATAGGATTTATTTTGAAAAAATTTAGACCTATATTTAAATATTCATCGATAAAAAAAAAAAATAAATATGCGGGAAGTTAAAAACAGTAATGACCAATATAAAATTACAATTTGTAACAAATTTAGTAACTTATTTCTTAATACTAGGTGAATTGAGGTGCGCTACACACGCCCGGCCGATGGTTCTCGTTCGTTGTTCAACTTTTTTTTTTGCGAATGAATGGAAATCATCGATACGATGTAATCCGTTCGATACAGTTTGAGATGGATTGCTTGCTCGATTTATATTATGGAAACAAATAAAATATACCTTTGATAATACAAAGATATCTTTTTACTTCTTTGTGAATATTTAGAATGAAAGAAAAATGATTTAGGATTATTTAATTTAATACAAAAATTTCAAATTGAATATGCGATGTCATAAAACGTCACAACGCCGCGACCGCTAAAGCCAAGAAGAGCAACACTGCGAGTCGTAGCTTCTACAATCAAAATATCGCTTTTGTTTTTTCTAATGTGCTCGCGCTCCTGCCGAAAATGTATTCTTAACTTGTACAGCGTATTGAAAACTCGTCATACATTTGCAGTTTTGAAAGATTACAAGTAATTATCGTAAATGCAGTAAGTAAAATATAAATAAAATTGTTTCACCTATACCTTTAATTATCTCTTAAGTTAATAAGAAAAATGATATTCCAAATTAAAATTTTTAAGGTTATGTGAATCTTTTACACACATAGAGCAATTGCGTTTAATTAATTATTTCTAATTTATGATTTATTTATTATTATTTATTTTATTTATAATACATTCAATAATAAAACTTTACAGCTATGAATAAGAAAAGAAATATAAATTTCAAATTTGTCAATTTGTAAGCTGTTACGACGATGAAGGCAATTTTGAGATGGATATTGTACCCTCATCCTGGATAAAGTACGATCACTTTCAAAAACCGTGCGTAATTTTTTATCCAGAACCTCCATACACTACAGAGTCTTGCAAACTTTTACAATCGCGTGTAGAAAGCAAATATTGGTCCTTTAGACACCTAGCCTATGTGGCCAGTGACTTTAAGAGGAGGGGCCAGTAGGTAATTCACATTTATTAACTGTATTCTAATTAATATTTTTTAAGTTATATTTAAATTATATTTTTTTAATTATACTTTCAGATACTTATAAAAAAGCCGAGGATCGTTTGCTAAAACTAAAAAAATGAGACTTATGCATTTACAACTGATACAAACGACAAAAGTAGCAATAATCTAATAAAAAGTATAAGTAATATTTTAAGAAAAATTGTTACAAAAGAACTTATTTTAAACTTCACTGCTTTGAAAAAAAAATGCAAAGTAAATCAATAATTTTTTTTGCCTAGCGGGCCGAAAGTACTACTTTCCCTCCCGGCGCCGAATCGGGAAGGTTGTATTTTCGTCCTCG
>JAWWEO010000045.1:10442449-10465662 GCA_035582975.1 Ormyrus labotus | reverse complement strand
CGGCTCGGGAGTCAATTTACACGCGCTATGAGCTTACCAATACTTTACCTCCCTAGGTGCGTAATATACTATTAAAGACAACTGTTATATTTTTAAGACAAACTGTTACATTTCTAAAAGTGAGTATTTATTGCCGTTTTAAATAGATTCTTAGTATATAAATAATAACTTATTCAATTGAATTTATATTTTTTTCAGAAATTATTACTGGCTATCATCGTGATGGAAATGGAAATGGAATTTTGATCACAGACGCACAATTCCACTCATCTTTAAGTTCTGCTTTTAACATTTCTAGAGACTGGGGTGGAAGAATAAAGAAGACAACTATAGTAACAGAAAATAACTGCGAGCAAGAAAAACAGGAATAGAGAATAAGCATAAAGTAAATGTAAAATTTTATATTTGTAAAATATAATAAAATATAAATATATTTATATATACTCATAAAATATATAAAATCAATATTTTATTTATTCCTTGTTTATACCAGGGAAGAAGTTAATTGAATCCGGCCTCTCTAAAAATGAATAAGTGAAATTAGTCCATATGCACTTATTCTACGTTATAAGTTGTTTACTTTTGTGAATAAGTAAACGACTTTTAATATAGAATAAGTGCATATGGACTAATTTCACTTATTCATTTTTAGAGAGTGCGTGGTTTCCTAACTAGATTCTAGATAGATGTCCCAACAGGATCTCAGTTAGATATCCTATCTGGAATCCACGGAAGAAGTGGAACATTTTCAAACTGGAATCCAGTAGGGAACCCTGGGTGGATCCCAGACTGAATTTGGGAAACCATACTGGAATCCAGTAAGATTTTAGTAACAAATTCTGCACGGACGTTTATCGATATTACAAATGATAAAGCCAATAATAAATCTATGATTTATCGGACGCTTAATTTTAATAGTTACTTTCATCGACTAACAAAGGATGCGTGATAAAAATCTCTCGTAAAAATCTACCTCGATAACTACACTATTAACCCCCTCGGGAACCGCGCGGAAATTTTCCTTCGAAGCCTGAAAAGGCGCACGGAAATAATTTTGTCATTTATGCGCTTGTATACCAGTTGGTCATTAAAACGCATTGCAGTCCTACTTTTAAATCTTGTGGGAATTGACTGTTTTCGCACATACCGAAGCCGCGGCCCCTCGAGACCACACGCAGCTCGCGGAGATTCGCTCGCCGTAAAAATAATTACACATCCTTTCGCGACTTTATCACAGATTTTCCTGCCCTTTAAACTCTCTGGAAGAACTCGCCGAGCTGCAGCGTGTCCGAACGAAATCACATTCGCCGAAGGACGAATGGGCCGACGCGCGAAAAGCGTCGGCAGCGGCAGCGCAGCCTCGCATCGATTCATCAATAATCGACGGCCCGAGCTGGAGGCTCATTGTCCTTCGTATATACTCCTGTCCCTCGCGGCGTTTCGCGGGCTGAAAAAAGAGCGCGAGCTACCGTCCGACGAGGAGTCGTCGCGGATCCTTTGTTCGGGGAGAAAAATAAAGCCGTGCCATAGAGTGCTCGGCGAGTATCTCACGGAGGACGCGTGCGGGGGGAAGAATATATTTTTCGTTCGTCGGCGCCTCGGCGAGAGAGAGAGAGGCATCCGGCGCGCAAAAGACGGGCTTGGGATTGGCTCCGATAATGCGCTGTTTGGCAGCGATGAAGCGGCCGCTCCGGTAATTCCGCTAATTCTGGGCTTTCGACTCCGAAGGTTCCAGCTACCAGTCTTGGCTCTCTCTCTCTCTCCCTATCGGCGATTTTCTTATTCTTACCCCGATATATCGTTTTATAGGCGTGTCCCGCTCGGTCCGCGCGTAAATACATGGGATTCGCGCTTAAAAAAATATTAAGGCCTGAAAAGCAGCGCGTTATAACTATAGATCCGCGCGCGCGGAAGCAGCCGTATGCGCGTGCGCACTATCATTGAGACGGTGGGCCCCATTACGCGGCGGCTGGCCCGACGCCGTAACGATCTCGGCACCCAAGCTTTTTTAGCCCCGGAGCTGAGAGCTCTCGGCGAATTCAGCGGAATCGATCGCCATTACGCCGGTCTTCTCGCTAATTCGCTGCCGATAGATCGGTCACCGCTTGTCTGATTAATCGGCTTGCTTAGCGAACGGCGACGAAAATCAGCTGCCAGGTGATCGAAATTTCTGCTCGGCAGCGGTCTTTCCGTTGCGCGTTAAATGACTCGAATATAAACATGCAAAAAGTGAATTTTTTTCGCTAATCACTCAAACAGGATCTTCTTTATATAATTTAGTTTTGCCGTCGCTGATTAGCATACCATAGAGGCACACTGATAGAAGAAATATAATAAAAATTACCATACTGTCTAGTAAAGCCACCATTCCTTATATATGGTAATTTTTTTTCCTTACTAGGGAGAATGGTAATTTTTACTAAACTGTTCTCTCAGTGCAGTATAAATAGAGTGTCGTTAAGTAAAGAAAAAAGGAATAATTTAGCTGTAATTATTTTAAATGATATGACAGTTGGATAATTTTATAAGCGAAAAGAAAAGGAAATGTTGTTACTTTAATGAAATTATTTATTTTTACAACCTCAAGTATTTAAGAAGCCGATTCGAAAAAAGCAAACGCAGCGGATGTAGCAAAATGAATGTTTAAATGCTTCATTAGTCGAGAAAAGGCGAGTGTCAACCGTTGCATCTTTAGAAGTGCGATGCGAATCGGAGAGAAGTAAGACATGTCTCGCGGAGACGCAGAGGAGCCACCGAGCGAGAGATAATTGATGCACATCGAAGAGTGCAGGCAGGCGGTAAAGTTTTTATTCGATAGACTCGTTAGGAGGAATCGAGCGATATGGAAATAAGCAGCGCCGATCGGGAGGTTGCCCGAGAGCCGGGGAGTCGAGGAGTCGGAGCAAATAGTCGGCGATTTTCCACGCGAGCTAGCGGTTACGCGCGAAAAAGCGCCTTGGGAATCCGTCGGGGAGTCGTCGATGCGCCGTTAATGGCCTCGGCACATAACATTATCGAAGAATACTGCCTAGAAATTGCGGAGCGTTTCCGGGGGCTCTAAAGGAAAAAAAAAGGAGAAGAAAAGAAGAAGGCCCGCATCGGTTTCCTATGCCCGTAAAGCGGGGAATGCCTCGAAATTTCATGGCTTCTCGGTACAGCCCCGCGAGATAATTTAGCTCAACTCGGCTGCTCGGCCGCAGCTTCTTCAATTAAATCCTGGAATGCAAGACCGTTAATATTTATTATTTTTCACCTGTCGTGCTTTTTTCCCATTGTGTGGAGTGTGCGTGTGTGCGTACGCGGGGAGGACACGGAACCGTTCATTAGTCGCTCTCGGCGCTGCTGCTTAAGCTTGCTTAACAGCTTTTCGGGGAAGGTCTCCGTTCGCTAATTTTCCCGCTTGCCTTTCTTTTTCACTCCGGGCCCATATTAATATATTTGCTCGGCGCGGGGCATGTTTAACTTTGAAGGCTCGTTTGGTAGTTTTATTGTTGGCTCGTGCCTCGGAGCTTTGCGTATATAAGCGCTCGGCCGCTATCAAATACGCGGAAAAGCACGTGCGCATTTGTTCGCCTTAACGATATTTCATAAATCGTTGTTTCCCGTATCGTTAGTATAACAAGAACCGACGATTATAATTGCAGTGGCAAAACACCGAGAGCGAGAGAGGCGGCTAGAAATAACGTTATCTGGAAAAAGCTCGCGGGGAGCAGAGAGTGAGGCGGCAGGTAATTAGTTTACTTACTTGGCTGCCGCCTCCGCTTTCCGTCGATATCGGGTTGCGATAAGGAATTTATTATTGGCATCTAATTTCGTTTACGACTTGTAAATACGTTTCCGAGAAAATTTATTACTTATGCATTCGGCTTCATGAAAAAGAGTCGGAGAAGAAAAGACGGCGCGGCCAAGGAAAACAAAGGGTCGCTTTCTCGCTCTCTCTCTCTCTCTCTCTCTCTCTCTCTCTCTCTCTCTCTCTCGCCTATATATAGCGGCCCGAGAGAAATAAAAAGTGCGCGATGCCCTATACTTGACGGGGCTTTAATATCGCATTGGCCGCGTGCGCGGAGCGAGAGAGACTGAGACTGAGTACCTTATGGTAATCGTAGACGTCGGCCCGATTTTATTTCAGCCCACTCTATATATATACATATATATATATATATACGTATGCGCACGCGCACACGTACGCAACACAGAGCGCCGTTCCCATGGCATAAACAAAACGCGCAACCGCTAATTCCGAAGATGAAATATTATAAGTAATAACATATATCTATAGAAGCCCGGCTCTTCCCTCGCTGGACGGAGAGAGCGAGATAATAACACGCCACTAAACTATATACGTCCGATACGTATACCTACATATAATTGTATAATTATTATTAATGATATCGGGCGTCAAGACTCGGATAACCTTTCGATCGCGGCCGCCGCCGCCGCCGCCGCATAATGAGCGAGCATCGCTGATTCCGAGAGTATATACCTTCAATGAGCGCGAGAGAGCCGCGCGAGCTGCTCAATTAGAGCTTTTTAAGCAAGTTTTGCTCTATTCGCGAAAACTTTATTACCGGGGAGATTCCCCGCTCAAGTCGGGAATTTAAAACCTGCGCCGACGAGATACATTAATCCCCGAAAATCGCCGACTTCACAATACGACAATGCCAGAGGGCCCCCTGAATATTAAGAGCTGATTATCATAAGGTGACAAGTGAATGTCGCCGCGATCGTGAGCCTTTTATCGATTCACGGCTTTTCATGCGTGAAACTTGTAAAGCCCGGCACTCGTTTTGGCCAATGAAACTTTCAAGGGGCAGGGGGCAGAGGAAAATCGGAGGAAGCAAAGAGTTGCCGAGTCTCGTCGCTCCGGCGCTCTTCATTGTGTCCCCGCCGCCCGGCGTAAACTGTACATTGGATTCCGTTCCCCTGAATAATCCAGGCCTTTCATAAAAGAACATTTTCTAGCGCCTCGTCGCCGGCTTTATAAACGCTCGCTATCGAGGAGCTTACGCGCGCGGCCATCGATTATTCAGGGCCCGAATGAGAATTTCAGGCGAAATCAGCTTGGGGCGCAAAAAAAGAAGAGACAGCGCGCCTCTCGAGCGCTTCGTCATCAATGTCGAATGGAATCCAATAGCGACACGCATCCGCGGACGAAATCCGAAGGGTCTCCGTTCTAATGCGGGCGCCGCAGTCGTCACGTACGCGAGTATTATTGTTTGTCAGCCGCGAGACGGACTGCCAAGGCGAAAAAGGAAGAGGACAGGGCCGAAGGGAGCCTCGCGAGGGGCCGCGATCGCTCGCAATTACATGCTGAATCTTTAATGGAACGTTTTGAGCCTAGAATTAGCCGAATGCCCGTGGAAAGCCTTGCATCGCCGTACGTAATGCAACTCCGCGCCGGGCAAAGAAAGTCCGCTGCGCTCGGAGATGAGCTCGGCCGTGCATATATCTCTCTCCCTCTGCTCTCTGTGTGGGAAAGGCGACGCGGACCCAGACGACGAGCGCAGGTGGTCTCTTGGCTATTAGAGGCCCGGCACGTCCGCGCTTCGCTTCAGAAATCCAAAAGAGAGGAGAGAGAGAGAGAGAGCGGAAACGCGGAAAGCAGATGCGCCGTCGAGAGCTAATCTCTCTTGCTTTCTCTCTTCCGGCTGAAATCGGCCTTCGGAAAAGGACCAACCGCGGAAAAATGCAGGCGGACGCGGAGGAAGAACAGAGAGAGACCGCTGTTTGGTGCCGCGGGCGAAATTAAATTTTTCGAATTCGGTCGGGAAACCAAGTTGGAGAATATCTTGAGCAAAAAATCATGACGAAAACTAATTGGCAGGGCGATCAAACGAAATTGATTGGAAGGCCATTCGATCGAGAGAGTGTTTCGGGGCGAAGATTGGTAGAGAGAGAAAGAGAGAGAGAGAGAGAGAAAGAGCGACGGCCGTTTCGGACAAAAGGAGGTGGGGGGAGGGCCGCCCGCCGTCGTCTGGCCTGGCCATGGAAATGTAACGCAATTTAACGCAAGACGTTTGACGATGGCCCTCGATAATGTCTTTGCGAGAGCGGAGGTCTGGGCAGCCTCCCCGGTAAAGAGGTTAGTCTGGAGGACCGTACCTTTTTCAGGCCGGTAACCCAATAACCGAAAGCTCTTTCTGCTGTCTCCCACAAAGGCACAAAGTCGATTGAAAAACCTGCCGGAAACGTTATAGGTTAGGGACCATGATTTAACCGCTCGTTACGGGGGCACTCGTGCTTGAAAGTCCGCGAAAAAATAAGCGCACGCCGAGAGGTACCGCCACTTTGGCCTGAAACTTGAGAGGCGGCGGCAGCTTATCGCCGCTAATTGGCCGGATCTTCCTCGCGCTTTTATACGCGTCTATGTGTATCGGGGCGCTCCTCCAGAGCCGACAGGATAATCATACCTTGTTTTCTAGCATTCGAATAATTTCTCGCGATAAATCACTGCTAAAGCGCTTATCTCTCTATCGCTTTCTTTCTCTCGCTCCTTCCATTATCGGGGCCCCCCCTTCCTTCGTCCTGTCTGCGTAAAAACACGTTTGCGATGCTCTCTTGTCGAGTTCGGCTAAACGCCCGAGCGGAGATTAATCGCGTTTAACGCCGAGATTCCTTTTTTTGATAATGTACATTACTCATCTTTCCGTCTACTTTGCTCGGAAAACATTTTTAAGACATATCCCCCGCGAAATTACTGTATTTTTCGCAGGCCTTCCTTCGCCTGCGAGCGCGTAATAATTATTTTGTAACTCGAACTAATTGCCGGTTATTCCTTCAAATTGCACCTAAAACAATCTACGACTTTTCAAATAAATCTCCTTTTTTATAATTCTCTGAAAACTGCCTGTCAGAAAATACTATGTAAAATATGATTATGAATACTCCTGAAGCTCCCATAATTTTAATACTCGGGGTTTATAACAATAAAAGTGCACGATGATTGCAAGTTTGATATTTCAAACTGCCGAATAAAATTCCCAGGCAATTAGAATTCACTCGAGATTTCGGCTGGGGAATAAATTTTTTATTAACCAAATATATTTGCAAAATTAATAACACTTTTAGTCAAATTAAAGTACTTTACACGCGGTTATTGCATGTTAAGGACGCGCAATGTTGTCGAAAAAAATTTTTATTACTTAGTCCGGATTAAATTCAACTTTTGTGACAATTTACAAAATGCAATGTTTTAATTTGACGATGTGCTTTTAAATAAATTCGACGAAGTATTTTGATTAATTTACTTTGGAGTCGCGGTGCGAGAAATGCAATATAAATGAAATTATAATTTCGTAATATTTAAGCAGCCCTTTATTTATCATTTGTTCGGAAAATCAAAGCCCCTAAACAGTGTTTGCCCAGCGAAGAAAGCTCGCGCTCAAATTGGTTCACAAACTGTGTCGTAATTGAGCGCGCTTACGGATTACGAAAGAATTTCGCCGAGGGTTGGAGTATAATACATCGATATACGTCGCACGGCCTCAGGTGAGAGACCGACGATTAGATCGATCGGCTCGGCGCAGCGGCGGCGGTTGGGCGGACGGGTGGGGGAGGGGGGGGGGCGGGAGACAGCCGAAAGAACACTAATTTCGAATATTCTAACGATTCGGTACTCGGTAGCCGTCTGCATAGACGCTCTCGCGCATTATGCAGCGGCCATAAATGTATAGAGAGGTCGGCAGGCGGGCGGACGGGGGGGATATTGCGTCGAAGCTCAGGCAAAGAAGGGCTTTAGCGAGGCGTCTGCGGCTCGCGGGCACTGCTATTACCGGGGCCCTCTCGATGACTGGCATCGAACACCGCGAGCGGTTTCATTCCGAAAGGATTCGACATTTTTTGTGTCTAGCCGGTGGTAAGTGCAAATTGTACCCCTCGCGCGGTGGGGAGAGAGAGAGCGAGAGAGAGTGAGAGAGAGAACAAAGCGCAAAAACGGGGGTTGCGAAGAAAGCGCGCGCGGCCGAGCCGCAACGAGCGGGAGAGGAGAGATCCTCGGAAATTGCACGTTGTCCATGCAAATGCGAGAGGACCGGAGCCTCAAATCTCGCGCCCAACGACCGGCCGGGAGAGAGAGCTCTATTTTTTAACTTTAGCTCTCCTCTTCTTTATTATTCGCGGACCCACTCGTTTCTCCCGACTTTCTCCGCACTACTGTGCTGCTGGCCCGCCCGTCCGCCGCGGACTTTCATTCGGGCCGGGGAAAAAAAAAATATCGCGCACCTTCCTTCAATAATCCCTCATCGGCCGACGGAGCCCGATTTTTTTTTTTATAACCGTTTTTTCTTTTTTTTTTTTTTTTTTAAGATAATTTGCACGTCAACACCGCTAATTATTTACTTGCTTAGCGTTCTTTACTTTCGCATATACTCGCTCACCGTCCGGAATAAACACTATGTTCGGGGCCTGCACTTTTTGACGCATGCATTTCTTTTCATAATAATCTGCATGATAAGAGCTACCTTACGTGACGTCACTCGCGACTACTACTTTCCCCCGAATCTCCGAGCTGCAAAGTGGCCAGGAGCTGCTTTAAAGTCGCTGTAAAATTTATATAAGCTTGTACGGGGCTATGTAATATTACGGTAGATATATATTGATTTGCCTACCGCATTGCAACAATGATAAAACAAACGCAAACGTGAGCGCTTGCATTTCGATCTCTATAATTTAATTTGTAAATACCATTATTGAGAAAATTCGATCGTGCTAGATGTACGCTCGAACCCCTTTAAATATCAATCATTTTCGAAAATGTTTTATCTCAGGAATTTTATTCGGGGCACTTAAAAATGTTATCTGTTCGTAAATAAAGCTATAATGAAACTACACTGAGAGAAAAAAAAAGGAGTAAAAATTACATTTTTGTATCGTTATTTTAGATATGAGAAGAAAAATAAGAATATTTACTATATGAATAGCAAAAATTGCTTTTTTCTACTGGTCTGAATAGTAAATATTCTTATTTTTCTTTTCATATCTGAAATAACGATACAAAATAGTACTTCTTAGTCCTTTTTTCTCTCAGTGTCTTAAAAAACGCTTGTATTTACTCCGAAAGGCAAAGCGGAAAATCTGCCAAAATCGGGCGGGGAAAAAGTTTTGAAAATACTGATAAAACATAGAGTAAGTGTCAGTTAAACTAAGTAGCCGCGCTCGCCCCATAAAAGTAGAACAGAGGGAAGTGTAAGTAAGGAGCGTAAGAGAGGAGCATTCGGTAGTGGAACGGCAGTCGACTGCTCGATTGAAGTGCGGTCGCGTGGATCAGTGCGTCGCTTCTTGTCGCCTCCCCTCTCTCTCTCTCCCTCTTTCTCTCTCTCTCTTGCTCTCGGCTCCTCTCTTTCTTCCTCCCTCTGCGGCGCAAGCTTTCCGCAAGTATTTCTCACGTAACGGCGGACGAGTAGCATCGCACTCGCTACCTAAATATATATATATATATGTATATATATATATATGTATATATATGTATATACATATATCTGCTCAATCGAGCTGCAGGGTAACGCAACAAGTGGCGGTTTTCACGGGTTTTCCCGGGGATGAAAGGTATCACCGGGCCGTTTCATGCCGGCGCAAAAGCCAAGCTCCCACTCTTCTCTCTCTCTCTCTCTCTCTCTCCTCGCTCTCTCGCTCTCTCTGTCTCCGCTGGCTTTCTTCTTTCTGCGTCTGCCGCGAGCGCGACTTTGCCATCCTTTGGCACGGCCACAAAGCTCCCTCGCTCCTGCCCCGGAATTCCAGGCTGGAATCCCTTACATCCCACCGCCGGCGTCCTTTATCTCTCCTTTCGCTCCCGCCCTCCGTAAGCCAGCTTCAATTGAGATAGGTCACTGAATGCAGAGCCAAGCACTCTCTCTCGGTCAAGGTGAAAGTCCTCGTTATCGCCCCTGGATTTCCGCCCGATTTTTATCTAGACGGCTTTGTTCCTTTTACTCGCTCCTTGCTTGGCGCCTTTGCAAGTCTCGTTGGATTTTTAAATCTACCGATGGAGGTGGCGCAAGAATTATGTACCTTTACAATAAGTAGCCGCAAATAAATACCTATTATCGCAATGCGTTGATCTACGGCTGCGAGTCGCCTTTAAAACTTGAATAGTTGGTCTATTTTAACGAATAACTTTGACGTGAGATCCGAAAATATTTTTCACTCGATAAAAATTCGTAGGAGAGATGACGAAAGCGAATGATGCAAATGCTTCTTTGATCGATAATGCAAATTATGGAAATTGTTTATTGGGTGGCCGGTAGTGCGAGCGATTCTCGCAGAAAATTAGCCAAAGAAAAGAAGCGAAACGATCGGTGTTGCATTTTCTTTATGAATATTGGGCCGTAAAAGCCATGTTAATAATAACTCGAGCCTGGACGCTAATTATTCCCAGCCGGATTTTAGAATGCAATTCCTCGTAAATTGAACGGTGCGCTTTTTGCGCGGAGGTAAGTAGCGGCGGCGGCGGCGGCGGAGGCCGCGCGCGCGCGCGGTTTTCGGCGGCGGAGAGAAACGTTTTTCGATTGATATCGTATAAAGCGCGCCGAGGATGATGAGTAGGAGCCGCATTCGAAAGGATTTTACAAG
The DNA here is from genome assembly GCA_035582975.1 of Ormyrus labotus. Taxonomy (NCBI): domain Eukaryota; kingdom Metazoa; phylum Arthropoda; class Insecta; order Hymenoptera; family Ormyridae; genus Ormyrus; species Ormyrus labotus. The sequence goes on along the minus strand of JAWWEO010000045.1, from coordinate 10,455,096 downwards.
TCTTGTTGGCTCCTAAGTGCAGGATTGCCTCCCGAGGCAGTGTAAAATAACACGGCCGCTACATTAATTTTCAATAGTCGTTTCGACATTTTTCGAAAGCCGACGGAGGCCAAGAGATTCTAGGGCCGGGTGAAGAAGTATAAGGAAAGCGTGCTCGACGGTGGTCGATCGATGATACGCTCGATCCTCGACGGAGAGACTCTCGCGCACGCTCGCACACAGACTGCACGTGTATATATATATATATGTATATAGATGCACGTAGAGAGAGAGAGAGAGAGGCGCATGATATTTCCGAGTTTGAGCCGAGGCCTCTCGCGATGGAAACCATTATTGAAATCGGCGTACGCGATTGGTCAACGAGAAGGCACGGAGAGAGGTTCGCATGATTAAGATCATCCAATGATTCCTTCTCTATAATGATAGGCTCTGCTCCGGCTGCTACTTCGCGGACCCGCACACGGACGTGCACACGCGTGCCCGGGGGGAGGGGGATCGAGTGGTTCATGCAGCAGCCAGTCTCTCGGTGCCTGTTTTGCTTCTTTTTCGCTCAAAAGCCACCAAGACGAAAAAGACGGGAGCAAAAAGAAGCGGACGGGAGGCAAAAGGAGGGAAGAAAGGAAGAATGAAGGAACTTATGCTAATGAAAATACTTCGTCTTTTTGGTCTGTCGCTGCGGAGGTTCTCGCTGCTCCTCTCCATCCTTCGTCTCTTTCTTTGCGAATATGCTTGGCGCAATTCAAATACGTGGCAGCAGCGGGGTTTGTTGTTCGACCGAGGCAACAAATGAACATTTTAAGCAGAAGCAAAATAGCGCGCATTTCTTTCCCAAGATAAACAATATTAAATGATCGCGGCGTCGTTCCGTTGACGGAGCAAATTTTTACCTCGGCAATAAGACTGAAATTACTTGTGTTTACATTGACGTGGTCGCCGGGCCGCAGCCTCGGACTCGCTGCGCTGCCTCGGACAAATTCCATCTTATTATTCTCATATACGTGGTTATAATGAAATATTAAGCGAGCGGCCGCGCGGCGGCGGCGGCGGCGGCGGCGGCGGCGGCGGCGGCGACGGCGGCGGAGAACGGGAAACGGACAGAAGGGAAAGAGAAGCGAGCCCCCCCTCCGCCCCAGTCCAATGAGGTATGTGCAAGCGCAGACGGATTGAAAAAACCATTTAGCAACTGGCCATTATAATAATACGTGATTCGTTTATCTTGGAAGTACAGTCGTCGCTGCCGCTCAATTTTCTTGCAACTCAATTCCGCCCGACCCTCCGCTCCTTTCAATAACTCACTTTGCTCGATTTCACTTCTCTTTAATATTTTATTTACTCAAACTCATTAGAATAAATGAATATTCAGCGCAAATATACGCGCGCCCGCTCGATTTTTCCTCCGTAGAAAGGAGTGAGCCTTTTTTTTTTTTTCGACAAAAGTTATAATGGTCGCGGGCGAACAATGTGCTTAATGTTACATACCGCGGGAATGAGATTTCTGATTATTTTCAAGTTTTGCAAAAGACTCGGCCAAATTTTGAGTTTCAAATATTGACTCGCGGTTGGGGCGGGGGGGGGGGGGCGAAAAATGATATTCCGTCAGGTAGCCGCAGCCGTTAAAAATGAGCGAACAATTCGAAATTATTTCCAGAACAAATAGACTCTAAGGACGGAAGCAGTTGCTGAACGGACTGTACGATAATACCACGGAGGTACCTCTGCATTACAATATGAACTTGGACTGGCGCTCGGTCACGTTTGCTCGATCTCTCTCCCTCTCTCTGTGTGTGTGTGTGGTCCACTCGAGCACCCTCTCTCGCTCTTTTTTCCTCCTCCTCTCGCGGCGGACGCGGAGCGCGGCGCACTCGGCTCCTTTTTCTTCCCTTCCAATCCTTTGTTTAACTTTATATTTCTCACTGTTTTTTTTTTCTCAAAACAGCGCCGATGGACTCGGACTGGCGGCCGATGCTCGAGATATATCGCTCTCCGAACGGCGAGCTTAATATTTCGCTAGATTTTTCTACAATAAATGAGCGCGGCCTATAAAATCGGCGTTTTCGCTCCGCTCAAGCGGAAGCGGAAACGGTACCCTGGTCAGCGGGCATGAATTTTTATCCGAGCGTGCCTTGGAATTTACATAAGCCTCGGGAGACAAGTCGGCACCGTATTATTGTTGCATCGCATATACAAATGCATTAGTATCACGTTAATAACCCGGCGTTCAAGGATGTTTGCCTTAATATTACACAGCGGCGACGTCCAGTTCGTCCGGCGCGCGGCTCGCCAACCGTATGATATGAAAACTCTATAGTTTCCCAAGCATTTTCGATATCACGCGCCCGTGAGCTCGTCTTTACGGTAAATAATCCCGACGACAATCCTCGCGAAGTAACGGGGCGACGCGCGGCTACTGTACTCTCCCCGTTTCCGTCTCTTTCTCCGTGCAATCTCCATAGTCTTTTTTTTTCTTTGCTTCTTTCCTCGAGCTTTAGAAAAACATTTCCAAAGAGCTCTGAATGTAATCAATTTTTTAGCCGAAATCGTATCAGCAGATACTTTGTTAATGGCTGTTTGATACTTTGTTAATGTGCGCTGCTCGACCTTGGAAGAAATATAAATATGTTTATCTCGTTTCAGTCGAAATAAATTAAGATTACAGCCTCCCGCGTTCGGTCATCCAATCGCGATTGGTCGAGCCTCTCCGGTTGTTTCGCTTTCGTGAAAGAAAAACATTTAATTTTTGCTATTCCATAAACTTACGTCTTTTGTTGTAAATGACTTATTAATGCGCCCCGATTGTTCTTTTATATTACATTGTGATTATGATTATTCCGAGCGAGTTGAAAGTTTTTTTTTTTGTTTCTCATTCTCTCAGAACAATTGAATAATATATACATGAGAGATATTTATGGAAGCACGGTAATATTAATGTACTTCGTATTGTTGAAATAAAAGGTTAACTGGCTGACATTTTATTATAGCCGGTGGCATTAGCTAATGAGCCATCGCTAAGCAATTAAAGCGGTTAGATTTTGAATATTCATACGAGGCAGGTCCGCAACTGTCCGGGAAACAGTGATTGACGTTGCTAAATAAATTATTAAATGTGACGCTGTAGAATAGGCATAGACATATATTGACACGTATAAAAGAAAAGGCCTCAACCCCATGAGAAAGGTCAATGATTATTAAGAAAGCACCTATTCTTTTCGATGCTACGTATTATTCTTTTCTTATTACTAGTCGAATCGACGATAAATGTTTAGTATATTTGTTGTTAACTTGCGTAAGCCTTAGCCATGACCCTTCCCCCGGGTCAATATCGATACTTGGAATTTTTTTCGTGTTAATCAAAAAATTCACAATTTTCCGGCTAAAAACTTCTTTTATTCTATTGCGCAAATTTAGTAAAAGAAGCACGCTTATCACTTTATTAAAGTAATGACGCAATTTAATGAAAGCAAATACAAGTGATTATAAATAAAGCCAATGCTATTTATTCGCGATAACGAGATTAAACTTATTACGCCGAGCGAGAAATACCCTGCTAGAAAATTTACCAGATTTTTCATCTCGTTATATGGATTATTGGTCTTCTTAAATTAAGCATTAACAACATGAATTTGGAGGAAGAAATCCTATAGTATCATATGTTAACAACATATTTATGAACGTATACAAACCTTCGTATATTTTATACAATAAATAGCAATACTATAAAGTACAATGAATAGGGATAAAGAAAATGCTTGTAACGTTACATTATATTCACTGAGAAAAAATATAGTTGATGCAACGAATTCGCGTTGTTAATATCACAAAAGGCTCCGTTCAAATAAAGTAAATCTATAAATTATCAGAGAATTTCGGTCGGTTAATTAACGAAATTATATAACCAAATTAACCCTTTCAGACCCAATGTACATACCAGGGAAAACTGAAAAAAATTAAAATTGAAGGATTGAAACAATCTTCAATTTAAAATAATCTTTGTAAATAATTGTGCTGATCATTAGAGATGTATTTATACACTTATATTTGTAAGTACGCACGTATATACGTAGATATATATATCGAAAAAAAATTTTTTTTTACCATTTAAATTTGATATTTAGACCATAACATGTCAAAATATACTTAAAAAAGTGATATATCACGGCTATACTTAATTCAATTCTGAAAGGATTAATAGAAAAGGGCATTTATTTCTTAACAGGATTTTATTTTCAAGAATTAAAAATTTTTTTTCATGAAGAACTTTATTTGGAGGATCCTGAAATTTGTTGTAATTGTTTATTTTATTTTTTCAATATATATTATTAATTTTTTATGAATACTTACCGTAAGCTACGTTGTAGCATTATTAACTTTATTTGATTAAATTAAACTATGCACACGCACGCTGATCTTTATTACAATTATAATTATATTACAATGGTCGCTCGCTGTTACTATAAGTAAGATTTAAACGGTCTTATATACTAACTAATCTTCTATTTGGGCACTTGAAAGAGTCCGAAATTACGGGTCGCCACCTGATGGTAAGGGCAAAAGACAGAGCAGATTGTCTAAGTCGATTCCCAATTTTTTTAGTTCTCCCTCCATGGCCCAAGTTCAGAATCTTGAAGCTCTTCTCATGTGCACACAGTATTTATATAAATACAGATATAATACTGTCATCTCTGGGTGACTTTGAGTCTTCACGGTCTTAAGTATTAGATATTGAATCAAAAAAAATTTTTTTTTTATATAACGTAAATTTATATTTATTTTTTATTCTTTCAACATGACAAAGTTTATTATTTCATCGTCAATTTTATTGTTTTAAAAAAGCCTATATTAATTCAACAATACATCCTTGATTGAACAAAATTTGTTTTTAAATTAACGTGAATTTCTGTTAAATCAACAATACCTCTATTAATTTAACAAAACTGCTCTTTTTTATGTCTAAATTTTAAAATTCATTAAATAACTTTGTTATCTTAACAGAGCGTCTGTTACGTCAACAATGTCTTATTTCAATCAAAGGCGACGTTGTCAAAATAAAAGCTTATTTTGTTGTATGTATTCAACAGCGTAAATTCTGTTAAACCAAGTACACATTTTTTTTTCAGTGTACAATGACAGAAAAAAAGAGTAAAAAGTACTATTTTGTATTGTTATTTCAAATATGAGAAGAAAAATAATGATATTTACTATATGTTTTAAATTAACTACAATTCTCGATTTTAATATTTACTATATTCATATAGTAAATATCATTATTTTTCTTCTCATATATCTGAAACGATATAAAATAGTAATTTTTACTCCTTTTTTTCTCTTAGTGTATATTTGTATGTACAGTTTGATAAACTTTGTAAATTAATTAAGTTTGTATTACCATTAAATGTTTGGGAAGATTCAAGAAGGAAAAGCGCATAGCAAGAAGGAAATCCGTCGCCGGTTGAAAGTCTGAAAAATGTACGAAGTTTCGAAATACATTATCGTTAGCAAGTAGTTAGTATTCATTATTTAAAACGTTTATATTTAGACTATTGAGATGAAGTAAGAAAAAAAAATTTGATTGGATAAACAAGAGAATATATTACTGTTCACTGATTAACAGTCCTAATATATACCGAATCTTGTGCTCTGTCTGATACAAGCAACTCAAATTTTTTTTCGTGCATTTTCCTTCTTAAAAAAGTGATGAACCGAGATGTTGAAGCATTTAAAGGCTTGATTTGATGGGTCAATTATAGTTTGAGTGTCAGAATTATGAATTCTTTGAATTTTTAAAACTGAATATTGATTTTTAGATGTAAAAAGTATATAACTAAATCTTAATAGTTTCTACTTAATGCTGCATAATGAAAAATATTCGAATAAATTTTGAATTCATAACCTGATTGAATTCTACATGCCAGTCATGAATTATAGATAAATATCTAATATGTGTAATATTAAATTTCTAATAATAAATTTCTAATGTGTGTAATAAAATTAGAGCGCGTGGAGCGCGCCTGAATGTTGCTTGTATAATTAAAAAAAGAAAAAAAAGTACATTTTACAGATGAAAGATGTTATTAATGAGTTCGATGTATATTCTATAAAGATTTTTTGTCTAACAAAAAGTAGAAAAATAATAAATTCTCCTTGGAGTAGTTGAAATTGCAGTTGTGATTACGAGTACATATCAGGTGCAAAATCTCCCGCAGCTTAGCACCTTAGGAAACATTGGAGCTGCTTGAGCAGCAACTTGAGTTAATCCAACTCGGAACTTTTCGCGCGTATAACGTCGAAAGGACAAAAAGCATCCGGATAAACATTTTCAAATCTCGCTAATATTTCTCCTTAAAGAAAAAGACTTTTCAGCTCGGTCGTCGAGTGATTAGACCAGCGGTGTTTTCGGAAAAAAAAAAAATTGTCGGAGAGATCCGCAGAGGGAACCGGATCAGAAGAATATCGTTCGAAAAAATAGGGAGCACTCGGCTTTATGAAAAAGTTGCTGGCCAGTGAAAAAAGGCTGCTGCCTCGCGTTCTCGCAAATTTCGATTACTCCGCGGAGAGAGAAAGAGAGAGAGAGAGAGAGAGAGAGAAAGAGAGAGAGAGAGCAGCCGCGCGTATCCGCTCGTCGTGCATCGGCGAATTAGGTTTTATTCGGCCGGCAGGCGGGCAGGGCGAGCAGTAGGTGGCGGCCGGGTATAAGTTTTGTGTATGCAAAAGCTGATCCGGCTCGCGCGTCGTTTCTCATCCGCGGAAATCCCCCCGCGTATAAACGGGGGGCGGCCGGCGGCGGCGCGCAGCGAAGGGCGAACAAAGGGTGAAATACAGAGGCCTATATCTAAACAGCGTAGGCGCGCGCGGGCGCTAAAACACGCTCCCAGACCGGCGGATTAAAATTGCAGCGCGCGACCTCACGAGTCCTCCTACCTCCGACGATAGCCCGGACGATATATCTTTTCGGCAAATACGGACGAATTATATCTGCTGCCTTACGCCGCCGCTGCCGCTGCCGCTCCCGACGTCCTAAACAAAATTCGCCAGCTGCCTTTCAGCTGCTTTAATCCGGGGGGCTCTTTCCTTTTTCCTGCGGGGCTCGCGAATGCGAAACACCGGCGAATTAGCGATTCGCCGTTGTTAGGAAGGCACTTCTTGGTGGGCGGCCGGGCCAATCAGGAGACAAAAGCTGCGCACTGACCAAGTTATTGTGCGTACGCGCGCGGCAGCTGCGCCTGTATATATTCATTTAATGTATTTAGGCGCTAGGCAATAATAATCATTGCATTGCGCAAATTCTGTCATTATGCCGGACAATTATAATAATTATTTGCCTTTCGCGTCGTAATAATTAATACGGGCCGAGCAACGAACGCGAACGCCAACCGGGGGAACGCCGAGGCAATACATATATATATGTTTATATGTGGCGCGGATATCGCGCCGTATCGACGTAACGCCGTATCGCATATCGCGCTTCGCAATCGCGCTAATCATTCGTGCGCTTCGGCAACAACGTGCACTTCCCTCTTGTTTGTTTAGATAGGATTTCGATATTATTATGCTCGAGCCCGTTAATTAATTAATTCACTAATTAATGTTAACTTGGAAAAATAAATCTGTTTAATGCGAGAGCGCGCAAATAAGCTATAATTTCTCCCCGCCGCTAGTTATATTAATAAGAAATATCGTGCGTTCGAAAGCCCTTCGCAAAATAGATTGACTTTTCAATTAATCCGCGGAGCACGTTGCTTTCCTGCTTTTCCCGTACTTTGCCCCCCTCCTACTGACTAATCAAATCTCTAAATTATTAGAGCCGTATTTGCATTTAATTTTGATAGCCATCGCGCGCCGGCAAAATAATCAATGCGTAATAGGTCAAAAGCCATTTGCCGCGGCGGGCGTTTTCGGAAAAAGGTCTCGCGGTACTCTCGGTGCGCCGAAAGCAAGAGAGCGAGCAGGCCGAGGAGTCGGTTCGAGCGCGCGCGAGAAAGGGGTGAAAAGCCTAGGCGGGAGTCGAAGTAGATGATAAATTATTTCCCCGGCAGCTCCGTTAAAAATGACCAAGTTTAATATTAAATAATTCATTTTAATACTGGCTGCCGCGCGCGAGTATTGGCCCCGGCTGCGCAAGAAGAAGTGCTCTCGCCCCGAGGAGGGGAGGCGCACGACGACGACGGCGACGGCGACGGCGGCGGCCGGGGGCGCCCATGAGGCATCCATAAATTTCTAAACTTAATAAATACGTAATGCAGGGCGCCGCTTTGTAAGCCGCCTCGCCGTGTAGGTTTGCGCTCTGCAGCAGCAGCAGCAGCAGACTCTGCCAGCTTCTCTTATCGGCGCCGATCGATCCGCGCTTATTTGTTTGCGGCTCTGTTTCGTTAGCATTAGCAATTCGAGGGCGCGTAATTAGCGCGAGAGAGCCGGGCGTCCGAAAGAAGCGCGCGGCGCGCATTATCATATCTGTTCCGCGCGTTGACATCGTCGGGCATTGTTGCTGCGGCAAAGAATTGGCCTCGTCCGTCTTGCGCTTCCGGCCGTCCGTCAGTCTGCGGGCCCGCGGCGAGGGCTTATTACCGCGTCCCGATAAAAGGCAGCCCGGAGCGCGGCAGGTATATACGCACGCGTCCTCAGAAGTCGGATCCTACTCTCCGCCAAGTCAATCAGCGGACGACACGGCCGCGAGAGACGCAGCGTGAAACGAGCTTCAGCATACATTAATCACCGATGCTAATGGTATCATAGTCCGGACACAGAGTGCGAACTCGGCCCGCACGTGGCTGCTTTCAAAGTAAGGCCGCCTCGCTCTCTCTCTCTCGGAGATGCGTCCGAGGGCCGGGACAACGCGCGGCAAGCAAGCTCGCTCACCCGTTTAAAACGCATATATACGCAAAGCTTCGCACATGCATCCATATCGATTCGACATCCTCCGTGTTTACGTAAGCGCGACCGAGCGACCGAGCGAGGCTCGCTCTCTCTCTCTCTCTCTCTCTCTCCTATCTGCGGATCGGCCTAGGATTTGCACCCAAGCAGTTAATCTAAGGCTGCCGTCGGAATTAATAATTGACAGCCGTGTGCCGGCTGGCTCTCGGGATCGACGTGAAAACTAGGCAAAAGCGCAAATAGCGGCAAGAAAAAGGAGGATCGAGAGGCGCCGAGCCCTCGGAGGGAGGATGGAGAGGCGAGAGGAAGATAGAATGGAAATAGAGGGCGGGAGCCATGTCCGAAGTGACTCTCGAGGGGTGGAACGTTACCCGTTCGAGGGCTCGCCCGAGAGAGGAGGGCAGCTGCGGAGCTCGAGGTTCGTCCTATCAATCACGGTATTATTATCGAGTCCGTGATTAGCAAGGCATGCTAACGATATCTCTAGCCGGAGGCAGAGGCCAACTCTCTCTCTCTCTCTCTCTCTCCCTCTTCCCCTCTTCGTCGGTGTGTATATGCGCGGCCGCGTATTTGCGTCTAGGAACTGCAGCGCGTCGAGTGCACGAACCTGCGCACACACGGAGAGAGAGAGAGGCGAATGAAATGTGCGCTTGTTTGAGTAAGCAAGCCTAGGCTGGCTGCAGCGCTCTGGAGTGTTGAGCAGTGCCGACATCGCCAATACCGTGACGAGGTTATCGAAAGATCGAGGGGCTGCTGCCGCTTGGCGCGCCGAGAACCTCCTGATCGGGATCGAATGTGTATGGTGCAGCCTGCATACGTTCCTTTGTATGACGCGCGCTTAATCTTAATCTTATCCGCGGCTTCTTAATTCTTCTAGGTGGCTAGAATTTCCATTGGGAACGGATAACTCTTTTTTTTTGTCTTTGTTTTTTTTTTTTTTTTACAACTTTTCCGCCCTTTTCGGAAATGGGGACGAGAAGTACTCAATATCCTTTTAAAAATTTACGAGAGCGCAGTTTTAATTATCTTTTTATTTTTACTTTTATTATTTTTTGGTAATGCAGGATAACGGGATCGTAGCGGGAGGTGGTATCACTTTTTTTATCCAAGTGAATTTTTATTCTCGTCCGGCGGCCAGAAAAAAAAAATGAGGACATTAATGAAAAAATGACGTGCGAGGCGGGAGAGGGGAGGGGGGGGGGGGACGGGCGTCGTTTTTGTTTGTTTGGCTATTATAAATTTTTAGCCGGAATATTGAATCGGCGGGGATTCCGGAATTATTGGTACATTTTATTCGAGTTATGCGGATCGCTCGCAATGTGATTCGCGGCTAAACGCGTTACGGGAAACGTAATTTAGCCAGCGTCAGGATGCGCCGAGCGCGTGTGCGTGGGTGTGTGCGTGCCTGGGTGGAATATGCCTCGTGACGCGCATCCGTACGCTCGCTCTCTCTCGCTCTCGCTTTGTCTCGCTCGCTCTTTGTGAATCCTTTTCCTATCTGTGTGTCCTCCGCCCTCGCTTCTCCCGCGCCGCTCGCTGTCCTCTCTTTTTCATAATTCGATTATCGTCGCTACATATTCGTCTGTATTTTCCCTCTCGGCCCTTTCGAGAGCTCCCCTTCAACTACCTTAACCGTTTTTCGCTCTTTTTTTCCATCGGACGCTTCCCCTTTTCCAGTTTATTTTTTCTTTCCCTTATTCAATCCTTCCGCTCTCGGTCCTATTCTCCGCTCGTTCGACTCGACTCGCTCGCCCGGCTCCCCTTCGTTCCCCTTATATATTGTAGCTGCGCGTGTGCGTCGACGCTGCGGAACCGAGGGAAGCGAGAGCGAGAGAGAGAAATCCAGTATGTATGCGGATGCATGTGCAATGTCACCGATGCGCTCGGCTCGCTATCGAAGCTAATGATATTTCGCACCCATTATGAAATATTCGAAATGATTTGCCTGCATTGTACATTTTGATTCGACGCATACCCGTGAAATGCCAACAAACCAATCCTGTTTTCCCTCCTCGTTCGTAAAATAACAGTGTGAAATATTAACGATTTTTTCTTCGCTTTATTCATTTATTCTTTTTTACTTTTTCGACGCATTTTTCCTTGTCGCAAATATTGCGCGCAGCCCGCTCTGCAAAATGCATTCGACGCTAATAACGTTTTTTCCTCCCCCCCCCCCCCAACCCCCTCCAAGTCCAATTATGAATCAAGCTTTTTAGCGTGACTTTTTTAATTTTCGTTTATTGAAAACTATTCCGTTGTTTATTAAGCCCCGGCAGTATAGAAATATCTATAAGTAACAGTTTGAAAAACTGGCGAGTCATATCACCCGACTCATCTATTATTAAATATGTTAATAGACATTTACATTTTTAAAAGTCACTCTGAACGTTTCCTTTAAAATCTCTCTCTATGTACATTTATTAAATAAGATAGAGCAAAGTAATTTATATTTAAATTTTCAAGTTTAATTTCGTATTTAATCTATCTACATATTATTATATTATTGAACAAATTCAGTTTATTGTACACTGATCCGGCAGGTAGATATGTAATATTAGAGTGTCAGTCAGCACGGTCAATTTCTATGCCGTAATTTGCCAAACGTTCAGATTCATACACCAGTCAATCGGCAATATCTTATGCTCTTCAAATGTATGCGTTGATGCTTGTAATTGATATAGTTAACGAAAGATTTATGTTAATTATTACTAATCAATAGTAGACATCAAAAAATGTTAATCTGTACTAAATTTCAGTGCATGCATTTTCTTGCATTACTAAATCTTTGAACTTCCTAGGCAAATATATAATATATAAATAAAAAATAGTCCTGTTGGAATTTTTTTCACCATTATTTGGTCAGCGGTTTGACCAAAAACCCTGTTAAAAACGACATCGTTTTGATCGAAAAATTGGTCAAAAATTGGTCAAAGTGAAAATAATAGTAAAATGCTCTAAATATAATAACATTTAATCATAGTATTCAATTATTTTTAAAGAATTCTCTACTTAAACTGATTTTAAGTTTAAATAATGTTTTTAAAATTGCACGAAATAAATGTATTGGATAATTATTACATTATTTATATTTTTTAGTTTTATTAAAAAATTTTAATTGTTAATTAAACTTTTTAATCCGCAAATTTTTGAATTTAAATAATAAATTAAAAAATGCTTACATTTTAAATATAAAATTTTAGTTTACTTATTTATTCTTATTAATCCACCATAATTATTTTTCATCAGTTTTTGACCAATTGACCACAATATTTGGCCAAAAAAAATTGGTCAATTGGTGAATTGACCCAAAAATAGTGAAATTTCCCACAGGGAGTTTTCATTGCTCAATTCACCCTGCTTTTATCCTTCAAACTCTTACGTGAAATGTTTTTGAATAGAGTGGAGTTTAAATTAAAATTCTCAAACCAACAACAAAACTCAATAGAAAAGATCAAGTGCTTATCACCGGATTGCATATTGGTCACACCAAGTTAACTCATCAAGACATCAAACTACCCAGAAATACATGTCAACACTGTAATTTACCTCAGATAATAAAACATATTAATAGAATCTCCGGAATTCAATAATAAAAGGAAGGAAAACAAGCTCCGAGGAAACACCATTAAGGAAATACTATGTGATATTAAAAACAGAGTAAAAAGTGATAAGTTTTATACACTGAGAGAAAAAAACTAGCAAGACTTACTATTTTCGCTAGTAATGCCAGATATCAGAAGAAAAATAAAGATATTTACTATAGTTTTCTAATTAACTACAAT
>JAWWEO010000045.1:10422986-10442349 GCA_035582975.1 Ormyrus labotus | reverse complement strand
ATACCACTCTAACCTCAAAATCACGACTTTAACATGATTTTTCGGCGCTCATGGTATAAAATAATGTTCGATACTAGTGTTTAAGTTGATTATTTACCTCGTGTCTCACGAGGTAAATAATCAACTTAAACACCCGTGTCGAAAAGTACTATTTAAATAAAAATGTAAATTTTCTAATTGATTATAATTGTATCGGCTATTAATACTCATTTAGAGGGATGCGACCAAAAATAAAGCAATAGAAAAAAATTTTAATTTCGTCTAAAATAAAAACTACTTAATTCGTTGATCTGCCACAGATCAGTAAAAATTGTGTACTTAATTTATATGACTATAATTTCTAGTTGAACTAAATATTTGCGAAATACTTTTTTTGGCTAAAATTGAGCTATGCCAGCAATAAAAAAAACAAATATTTTTATGTACGCCAATTTGAACCCCGAAAAAAAACAAATTAACCTGATCTTTCCAAACGCTCAATATTTATAGAAAAAATTCCTTTTGTATCTTTGTACATTCAAGATTGCTTGTTAAACTGTTGAAAAGATTGCACAACTGCTTTTCTTATAATCAATTGACAAATGTAAATACAATTTCAGTCATTTATAGCTCGCTTTATCTTAACGAAGCACACTTCAGTATTATATGAAATATTCGCAGCACGAAAATGCCGAAAATTAGCATCATTTTCGTAAAAAGTGCTTAAACAATTGGTCCAATCCATTTAATAATCCACTCGGCAGCTTTGCCGTCAATCCAGGAGCGCAACCCTCGTTCCGGCTGGAAAATCGTCCGACAAAAGTCGAGCTTTCGAGAAATAATAGAGGTGTAAGGGATAAAGAGCGCATTTATCGCTTGCGGGGACAGAGCGGCCTCGGGGTAACAGCATTCGAGGGCTGGAGGGGGGAGGAAAGGGGGGGGGGAGGTGAAAGCGGGCAGCACGCGCCTGAAAAAGTGAAGCGCGCGCTTGCGGCCGGGAGGAGGAGGAGGAGGAGGAAGGTGAGGGCCGGCAGGGGTTAGTTTAAATTCTCTTCCGTCACCGCAAACATGCATAATGCAGCCGCGCGGTGCGTGTAAACGTGTAAACGTCGAGCGCATGTCGGTGCCAACCGCTAAATACAAAAATCTCCAACCACCTGTGCGCGCTGTAGCCCACCTCGCTCGCTCGCTCGTTCGCCCGTTCACTTGCCTGTGTATTCCAAGTTAATTGCAGCATAATTGCGGTCGACATTTTGTTGTTCGCTGCTAACGCGGCTATACCCCCAATCCCGGCCGAGCATCGTCCGCCTCTTTTTGACTTTTGCTGATAGTTCTCTCTTCAAACGCTTTCGTTCCGAGCTCTCTATTACCTTTTCCTATAGGTTTCTTTTAATTAGCTTATTTTGACGAAACCTCATCGGTCAAGTGGTATTTTTTTTTATTTTTTTTTATTTTTATGCAAAAAGTGACAAGAATTCTTTTGAATACGTAAACTTGGTAACTTCCAGGTTCTTGGAAGACAATTAGGTTTTTTGGAAAATAATAACACGATTATAACAATTGAAATTATTTATTAGATCAGCAATGTATCGTTGGCTTAGTTCGCCAACCTCTTTAGGCATATCATACGGGTTCTTCTTCGACGTTGGTCTGTCTATTGACACTCAACGAAGGAGCTCTGGTAGAATTTCAAATTCATAAAATGGCTATAAAAAATGGCTTGTTCTTAGGCTGTGACGAAACGCTTTTTCCGATCATTTTGAAGCATTTAATTGAATGAACATAACCACACTCATTTTTCTTAAATTGCAGTTCTTGTTCTCACTTATCTAGTGATGTTTTAAAAAGTATTTAAGTACTGTGAATAACTTACAAAAATGCAAACAAGCAGGTTAAACTAATAAACGTTAATAATTTTTCTTCCGCGAGAAATTAAGCAAAATGTAAAATTCGCCTCGTCGTCATTTTCTCACTCCAGTTCTTTGATCTTTTAGAGGTATCTAAACTGGTTAATATTACAAGCTTGGAAATATCGAAAGAAATAGAAATTACAGAATTTATTCTATTTTTTAACCCATTAAATGCTTCAAAATGATCGGAAAACGCGTTTCTCCTTTATCTTCGTATTTTTAATGATTCCATTTCAAAATACTTATTAACGACCTAAAAATTGGATTGAGATTTCTACCAGGGAGAATTGTGTTTACCGAATTGTATGCCTGAAGAGGTTAATGGTTTAAGCCTAACGAAACGTTGCTGATCTAATAAACAATTTCAATTGTTAAGTGTCCCTCCAAAAATCTGGAAGTTATCAAGTTTACTCAAAAATCCAAGGGTGTTGAGGATTCATTTTTCAAATAAGAATTCTTTTGACCAAAAATGGTTAAAATAATTTTTTACGGCGATTGGCATAAACGTCCGCTATTGGATTCTGAACCTATTTAAATTGAAGATGGTTCATAAAAAATTTTTCTCTTCTGAGTCTTTAATTCTTACTTAGAGTCAAAAATAATTTTAAAGATTGCTTAATTTTTTTATAAAGATCTTTATTTGGGTTTTTTTTAGATTTTTATAGACAGATTGTAACGTTTGATTTTTTTATTTTATTTTTCGCATTTTTATTTAGTTTACTTATTCAGTGGCACGTATATATAAATAAATCGTTGTTTTTTAACGTTAATTCCTCAATTATTAACTGCTTGACAAATATCTGATAATTCTTAGACCCTCAGTTTCATCAGCTCGGTATATGAAATTATACATATAAAATTTTATTTGAACGTTATAGATACAAAAATGTATTAATAATAATGTAAAAAGGTATTGATAAAAGGTGGGACGTCTATGTCCCACTGCCCCGCAAAGGGATAAAAATAAATTTTATTTTATTGATTTCATGAAATATTTATTGCTTTAAATGACGTATTTGAATCCTTTCTTTGAACTGTAATGTAATATTTTTTATCAAAATTCACGCTGAAAAGTAATAATTAGATTTTGATTTTTTAAATTAATTAAAAAAAACTCGCCGTGATTTCTACCGCAAAAATACATGAAAATCGTAAAGAAGCTTTATTATTATAGTTTTAACTAATTTTATTTTCTATTGCTAAGTAATTATTTAAAGTAGCTACGTGCCAATAATTTATTTCTAAGCTTTCTTTAACTTTGTCCATCTTTTATTGTTTGTGTACCTGTGTCATGGTTAAGTCATTAGATTGAAAATTTTTCAAAGTAACTTCTAAACGTATAAACTAGATGCAGCATTGACCTTGTCAGCTTTTAGCAAAGAGTCTTTGTAGAGCGTTCTATTGTTAAAAGTTTAGGGGAAAAAATTGATTAAATGGTACGTAGGGGTGAACGCGAAATAAAAAGTGTACATATAGGGCAGTTAATTAAATTGAAAAGGTTAAAAATAAATGGCCCGCATTAATTTATAATTTATAGAACAACGTAAAGTAGAGACGCATGCGCAGACATCGGAAAAGGGAGAAAAAGAAAATTAATGAGTAAATTTAAGTTTCCAATTACTTATCTGATTATAAAAATTTTCCGACCATAAACCTTGGCAAAGTTTATACACAAAGTAAAAAGTGCCGGGGAGAGAGTAAAAAAGTTATCCAGGGCTAGGTAAAGCAAGCGGTGTTAGTGTGTGTGTGTGTAGATATATATAAGTATATCGAGTGAAACGGCTGTTCGAGTTTGCTTTATAAATGAAAATGGCTGTTTTCTATAAGAAATGTATTTTGCCGTATCGAGCGGCATCGTACATTTCTCAAAGGGTTTCCAGCCAAGAATTGAACTTTTAATAATAGAGTTTGTCTATATAAACGTCGGGGCGGCGTATCGTTAGGGCTCGGAGATGAAAATAAAAAGAGAGGCTTCGATCGCTTAAAGCGAAATCGCGCTCGGGCAAAAAGGCAGCGCGCGAGACAAGCCCGCTCCGCTCCCTTCTCGGCTGCGGCCTATAAATTCATAGAGAGGCGCTCTGGCTCCGGCGTATCACGCACACGAGCCCTAACCGACAGCAGCGAGGCGGAGAGCGAGAGAGAGAGAGAGAGAGAAAACGTGCGCACATCGACTACTACCTCGCGTATATACGGCGCTCGTTCGGTTATACGCTATATAGAACACAATTAAGTAAATGAGCACGGGTTGCGCGCGCTATAGATACCCTCTATTAGGCGTATTGATCTCGCGCACGGACTCGGGTTACACGCGTATAATAAGTGTTTTGACGTGCATATATGCACATTTCCGCGCGCGATCGAGCTTGACCCCTCCCCCCGGCCGACGGGGGCCTATAGCCACTTGTCAACTTTTTTTTTTATTTTAGAAGCGAACAAAAAAAAACTAATATATACAGAGCAGAGCTTTTGTCCGTCGCTGCTTTTTACTGCCTCAAATCATTTTATAAGCTATGAAGCGATGCATAAACGAGCGCCTCGCAACTTTCTATTAAAAAGAGATCTTTATTTTTCTAGTAAATTACAAGAAAAGAAGTCGTAAAAACAAAAGTATAGCCACTCCCGACGCACCGAGTAACGATCTCTTACTGTTCTTCGTTACTTTTCTTTTAACGACTTTTTACTTATAATTCAATTCATAAATAAAAAAACTTTTTTTAATAAATTAAAAAGTTTAAATTGACTGCGCTATAATATCATATCGCCGCCGCCGTCGCCGCCGTCGTCTCAAAACTCAGGCAAGCTTTACCTCCGAATAAATAAATAAACGACTTCTATACAGACAATAGACAAATTAAATTGAAAGTTCTATCGTGCAGGTTCGACGATATAAATTGTATGTAAATTCAAATGCCTGCATTCGGGGGATCCGAAACGTAATAGAATATTCATATTAATGTGATATTTGCAGGTATCGCGTTACCGAATAACTTTTCGTCCTAATTATAATCCCGATATCGAAATTGGATTTATGCATAGAAAAAGAGGCGCGCGCTTAGCCGAGCCATTACTGGCCCTCGATGCAGGTAAATAACAAGGCGAGCTTACAGCCGATGCAAAAGGGTCAGTTGTGTGCCTCCTGCCTCCGAAGGGCGATCCATCCACTTTAATCGGCCGGCGGCGCACTCCTTGTAATTGACGCGAGCGGAAAAGTTCGGTAAGGCAGGGGCGATAATTACTCGAATCGGGCACATTTAACTTGCGCGGACGTGCGCCACACGTTCGATTCGTTAATATTTGGAGCGGCCATCGTCGGCGCGCGCAAAATAACCTCCCAATCAAGCATACATAGTCCTTCGATGCATAAAATATGGAGTAGTAGATTTGTTGAAAGCGAGCGCGATGCTCGATGCATTTTCCATGCGCGAAGCCTGTCTGCCTGCCTGCCTGCCTGCCTGCGCGAAATTCCGCCAAGTGGGAAAACAATGGAGTGGACAAATAAAGGGAGAGAGAGAGAGAGCGCGAAAGCGCTTTATTTATTTCCTTGCGCGGACTGATTGTAATATTGCGCAAGAAAGCTCGTAATGCGGATGCAAATGCGTCAGATAGTTATTCGCTCTCTCTCTCTCTCTCTCTCTCTCTCTCTCTTGCAACGAGCGGTATTTTATTCATACGGCAAGACTTATAAACAGAGAGCGGGACAACGAACTGCCTTAAAGTCCATTACTTACATCCGAGCGTATATACTCGGTTACGTCGCGCGATCGCTCATTTCTTTTTTTAATTTTTTTTTATTTTGTCTTTTCCCTCGCAAAATGCGATAAAACCCGGCGCGCGCGCGGCTCTTATGTCAGCGCAGTCGTCGACGCGACGACGAAAAACTTGCGTAAATCGCCAAGGAGATCGACTCGGTATCGATTATCGACGATCGCGCGGCCGCATGCAATTCGCCGAGTATCCACACTTGGTTAATTTATATGCACATACTAGGTTTCTCTCGAAGCGTCGCCCGTCTCTCTCTCCCTCTCTCTCTCTTCCTTGTCGCAGTTTCGCGCATTCTTTTTATATAACGTCTTTCATCGTTACGTTTGCCCAGCGAAACAGACACCCACGGCAAGTCTTTCCTCCCGTTGTTTCTGTCACCGGGGCGCCCCTCTTTCTTTCCGGATAATATACTTTGCGCATTTACATTTCAAATCTACGAAAGACGGGCGGCGCGCTTTGATCGATCGGGCGCAATCGCGAATTACGCGCGGACGCGGTCTAATTGCCCGATTCCGCGCGCTCGCTCCTTAATTTACGTTTAAATCTATGTGTCGTGTTCCTTCGTAAAAAGCTTCGCGAGAGAACAATGGCGCGAATTCGTGTAAAAGCGCGCGGGGAAATGGAAATGAAAGAAAGAGTTCAACTATTAACGGTTGTGTTTCTCTGTAAGTAGCGAAGCAGACGACGCGCGCGGAAGGCTTGATTTTTACTCGATGCTTTCGTCAAGGGAGAATCATCGTAATTATTAATCGAAGCAAGCGTACAGAGTAAATATAGGAAATGGCACTGGCGGCTTTATGAATATCAATGCCAAAGCTCGAGATAATGAAGCTAATATCTTAATTAAAGCCGCGCGCGGCGGAGCTTTTATTTCTGCATTGGAACCGCCTTGCAGTGAATGCGTGCACGGCGCCGAGGTGCAAAAGGGGAAAAAGAGGGGCGAAAGGGGAGAAAGGAGAGAAAGGATGAATGAGAGAAAGGCTCGGATAAGTTTTGCAGGTTTGGAATTCGGTCCGTGAATACCCTAGTGGTTGTTGAACGATATGATCAGTGAGATTGAACGTCGAACGTCGAAATAGAATATTTCAGGTTAAAGATAGAATTGGAAAAGTAGAAAGCAATACCGGCGCTCTCTGCTGCAGCTCGCCGAGAGAGAAGCGGAGAAGCAGGGAATGGGGGAGAACGAGAGAAGAGAGAGAGAGAGAGAGAGGCAGAGCGGCAGAGCTTGCTTTCACTCCCTCGCGGTAGCTTGCGCGAGTAATAAGTTAGTAATAATATTTTCACAATATCTCTTTTGGATTGGATGTTATTTCATTACATTTTATTGGCCTCGCTATTACTTTGCGCTGCAGTCTGCGCGCTCTTCGGCTTGTTTCCGTTTTATCATCTCGGGTTTTCGCCAAGGGAATCCTCGCTTCCTACCTCCTCCTCCGTGCCCTAATACTCATTATTGAGAGGTTTATTCTGCCTGCAACCCGCCGGCGGCCTACCTCTTTCTCCTCGGCTTTTTTTAAACCGAATTCTTTAATTCCCGAGACTGATTCTTCGTATTCCATGGGCGTTCGCTTTGACTGGGTCTAATCCAGGCGAATTTTATATTTAAAAATGGGATCGGAAGCAGCTCGCCGAAGCTTTGATTTTGAAATTAACTCGACGCTTTTTTGCTTTCTGTTGCAGATTCATTTTAGGTAAAGCCAGCAGGACCTCTACTGTGGCACTTGACCGATGTCTGCGTTTCAGAGAGTGCGTCTTCGTCGGCGACACAAGGCATTTCATTATTTACAGGCAAGTATAAAAATACCAGAGATTGAAGGAGGACGATAAAGAGAATAAAGGCTGGAGATACTTTAGTGTAGTTAAAGCGTCATCAATTTCTCGCCTTGTTGAAAGTGAGATTTAATTATGAAAAAAAACACGCCGTGACTAATACAACAATTCATCCAGCGCCGAGAGAACTTAAATAGTTCTGACCTCACGAGCCACTGGTCGATCGTTGATTGAGTGACGAAACGCATTATTGAGGTGCACGCCCGAGAGCTGCACCGAGCGGACAGTACTGTTTTGCCGCTCGCTGCGATCGCCGATTCCTCGAAAATAATTCAACCGATTCGAGTCGCGAGAAAGAGAAGCCGCCGCGGTCGAGAGGCTAATCGATCGGGCGAGGATGATTCGCGCTCGAAAGCGGGAAAAGGCGGCAATTCCGAAATGACGCTTGAAGCGTCAAGCGAGAAAACCGAGGGTCGAGAGAGATAGAGGGAGAGAGACAGAGAGAGGAAGAGGAGGAGGAGGAGGCAGGTCCGAAAACCGCAAGCCGGGCTTTCGCGCGTGCGAGATATAGTGGGGCGAGTCGAGGAAGAAGCGAGGGCGCTCGCGTGTAGGCGTGTGCGTGTCTGCGCGTGTGACTGTGTGGGTGGAGGGAAGGGGGTATCGTCCGCTTGGTAACAGGTAAGCGCGTAGGGGTTACAGGGATTTGGACCGGCAGACTGAACTAACTGTAATCAGCGTCGAGGGAGCAGGCGAGAGGAAGTCGCGTTCGTTGCCGACGCGCGCGGGCTCGCACCTCCCGACAGCCCTGGACTTAATCCTCTTAAGTGGCGCTTGATGCGCCTAAATATCAATCACAGTTTATATCGGAACACCGACGCCGCCGCCGCCGCCACCGCCGCTGCCGCCGCTGTCGCCCGCTGCCACGGCAGCTTCTCTCTCTCTCTCTCTCGAAATCCTGAGCAGCGATCGGGTCGATGACACGAGCCTGTAAGCGCCCCCGGAGCTCTCCTCTATTGACCCTCCAAAGCCTTTTATGCGCTCTGAACAAGCTTGTCATTTTCACGCTTACTTGTTTGTGCCTGTTCACTTTTCCTTTTCCCGCCTCTCTCTCTCTCTCTCTCTTTCTTGCTCGCGCGAGCCTCGTTGGAGTACTTCCTCTCTCAAAGCTAAACTGCCTCCACCGACACCCGGCCTTGTATTCTTCTGTTACCGCGGAGCTTTGATCAATTCCACCTTTTTCCCCCCAAGTACCGAGTAGATGAGCGGTCGAAAAATGAATTTCCAATTTAACCCGAGCCGATATTCGAACCGTTATAATGAACAGTCGCCGAGAATTCGCAGCTTCCGATCCCCCGTTTATTCGAGGAAGTAACGACTCGACGTCGGAGAGAAATTCTCGAGAGGCTACAAACAACGTTCAGCTGTTGAAGACGTCGTGCATTTTGCAGACGCGAGCGATGAGGAATCGTTGTCGGGCCACCGCGAAAAAAAAAAGAAAAAGTCTCGAATGCAAAATGAAAGGGAAGTAGGCGGCTCGGGCGACGGCGCGCGCTTTTGCGTTTTCTCCGCGTGTAAGCTTCGCCCAAAGGGATGAAAGAGTTTGAATAATTGAGGCGCCGGCAGCCCGGCATTCTTACGATTACCATCGACCCTATCTCGCGCGATTCATGACGCGCCATTCTCAATTATTCAGTCCGGACGACGAGGATTTTCGCCCGTTTTCAATTGCACGTAACTCCGCGGATGCATCCGGGTCCCTCTCGCCGCTAAATACATAAGGCATGGGCCTTGCTAATCTCGGCCTCCTCCTGCCCGTTCTTCGATTATATAAATAGCATTGCGCGGCTGCTTCTGATGGTTATCGAGCGGAGTCGATGTACAATCGCCGGAGATTAACGGAATTTTAAATATTTACGCCGTCATTACGACGGACGTACGTGGCATTAAGTATTTAGGAAATCGGGGGTAGGTAGGCGCGCGCGCGCGCGCGAGGCCGATGTGTACATAAGCATAAAGCCGGGAGGAGGTTAACGAGATCGGGAGACATTTTAAAAGGACAGCTTTGCTGCGCCGAGTGCTGGCCTCCTTAATAATTCAGGTGCAATTAACACGTCAATAGGTCCATTGCACCTGACTGCCGGCTGCTATTTTCCGGCGAATACGTCTTCTGAGAAGCGCCAGATTTTTCCCCTCGAATGCACAACCACTCTCGATCCTCGGCTTCCGCTCGAGAATCATCCGCCCGCCTCTTCCTTCCTTTTTATTTTCGTCTTCCCCTTTCAAACGATTCTTCAGGCTCGACTTGCTTTCCTCACGTGTCATCGAGCTTATATACATATTAATATTTACACCAAAACTAGTGAGTTTTCGTGTAAATATGACCTCTTAACGTTTCAAGTAAATTAAACGAATATTTTTATTCAGCATTGTTTTATTCACACCAAGATATCATTAGACGTTAAAATAAAGTTAAAATAATATCCTTTTCTCAAACGCTCATTTAAACAGCAGCTTAAGTTGAAAAAAAACCGCTACCAATTTATTGGCACGTAGCTTCCTCTTTACTAATTTATCGTTCCAATGTTATCTCCAAGATTCATTAAAAACCATCGATTTTAACAACATAATTTCAAACTATTCTATATTTAATGAATTATTTATTTTTGTATTATTATTATTTTATTTTTATATGTCTCTTTTAAAATTTAATGAAAAGTAAACAAAATGTAAATAAAAATTGCATTATTGGAATATTTATAGTCCTAAAAAAGTCATTTGAAGCATTTTTACTCCAGTAATCGTTGGACATAGAAAATTCATTTTTTTCAGTTTTCATTTTTTTACTCAAAAACTAGTTGGCAAAATGGCTTGGAATTTTTACAGATTTTAGATACATACATGTATATATAGTTTTAATTACCAATATTTTTTTCAGAGCAATTGATCATTTAATTTAAGAGTTGTAATCCTTAAAAAAACACGTTTTTTAACACATGCCTGAAAATGCTACATTCTCGTGCTTATTTTCTGTGAGGGAAACTCATAATCCCTCACGTAGGCGGGAAAGCATTCCCATTCCCGCACGGTTTTTTTACGACTTTTTTACTTTTTTTTACTTCTTTTACTTTTTAAAAATAATTTTTAACAAAATCATTAAAAATTAAACTCAATGGAATATAAAAATATAATTTTATTATTCATACGTAAAAAAATAAATAGATGAATAAGAACAAAAAAATTGATCTTGTATATTGTATTCTAAGCACTCGAAAGTACCATTTTCATGCATTTGTTAAAAAAAATATCGTGTGTTACACGTGCGAGAAGCTATTCCACTCGTGTGAAGTTTGCATAGTCGACTGCAGCTAACACGCACTCGCCTCCGTCTCGTACTGCAAACTTCCCACTCGTGGAATAGTCTCCTTCCCGCACTTGTTGCAAAATATGCTATTTTGTTAAAAACAAAAGAACCATGATAGTTAGAGTAATCTTTTTCTCTGAAATATTTTTATGCTCTTTAAAATGCTTCTTGTTCAATTGAAATATCTCAATCTTATATCATTAAAAAAAATTAAAATTAAATTTTTCAAAAATCGATAAAACAAAAACAAAAGCAAATAAACGAAACAAAAAAAAAAAAAAGAATTTTTTCGCTGCCATCACAAAAAAAAAAATATCTGTGAACGATGAAAATCCGTTCAGTAGAAGCTGAGATCTAGGCGTAACATACACACACACGCACACACGCATCCATACAGACATTTTTCAAAAACCATTTATTCTTGTTCCTGACACCTTAAAATACAATTATAACAGGTTTTTAGAGGAACTCCAAAAATTACTATCACAAAGCTGCCTCTAGAAGGAAGGATTAATTGAATTGGAAAAGTTATCTGACACTTTACTATTTTCGATCTCGTATAATACAACGCAGATCAAGCGAAATTCACTTTATTAATAGAAATTTATTCAATTTCATAAAGTCTTGGTTAAAAATTAAATCGATTTTCTCGCCAATTGCAAAAAAAATGTACGCCGTCGAACAGATGTGCTATTTTAAGGCGATATCATTTAAGAAAAAGAAAGATATTTTACGATTTTCTTCAAAATGCTCTGCAGCATTTATATGATGTAAAGTAAATTAAGACAACCGCTTTTTAGAATCAAAGAATTAATTATGAGAAAAACTAGATGGAACGAGGGGTAAAAATTTAATCAACACACTTTAAAACGTAAAAATATGCCGCGTGCAGAATTAATTATTTATCTCGCTTCGCGGTTGGAATAAATATATAATTCGCGGGCAAAGAAAAGTCGAATCGATTAGCATTAGCAGGCGGACGAAAGAATCGGCAATAAAAGTTGGTAAGCGCGCAAGCTCGGCCCGCTGTAATACTTGCGATATTTGGCTCGCCTTGCGAGGGAGAGCAACGCTTACAAAGGAGGTAGGGGGCAACGGGCTCTTTCGCGCTGCTTATGCCTTTGCGCCGCAGGCCAGATCAAAAGGGCAGCGGGAGCCCTGGCAGAGACGTACGGAGGAAAGGTTGTCTCCGCAAAAGCGCGTTCCTCGGGACATTGTCGCTGCTATTGACAAGTTCGGCAGGCTCTCTCGTGTGCACAGAGAGAGAGAGAGAGAGAGAGAGGGAGGGAGGGAGAGGGAGAGAGCAGCAACGGCAGCAGCAGCGGCAACGACGGCCGGTGCGCGCAGTAGTCGCAGGCTGCATTGTCGTCGGTTGCAAATCAAATAGCCGATATCATTGTTCGCTCCCTCTCTCGCTCTTGGCGGCGGCGGCGGCGGCGGCGGCGGCCCTGCAACGTTAACCCGTACAACGCGCAGCGACCAACCCGCAACTACGACTACCTAATAACTATTGCCGGTGCAGCAATACACGATAGCTACAAGCCCGAAGCCCCCGATAGGCTTGCCTCCTGCTGCCGCCACCGCCGCCGCCTTGCCTCTCTTATATGTGCATCGCTTACCCAGCTATGTGCGCATGAGTTTACGACGTGCACCCGGTCCACCGTATAGCATTCCCCCTCCACCCCCCCCTCGTCAACCCCGAGCCCGTCTCTCTTAACACACATTAATTCTACATACTTGCCAGATATTTGATACGCGCCCCTGCACCGGAACATCTCGATTATTCATTCGCCATTCGGCAAACAAGCGGCAAACTTGGCCTCCGAAATCGGCTGGCCGGCTCGATATCCGCAAAAGTCCCCGAACACTGTCCCCTATAATGAAAGCCAATTGCAGCGTCTTGGGCGCGAATAAAAAAGCCGCGGGGGGGAGGAAAAATGTAGGCAAGCCCAGAGAGCCGAAGGGGGGATTCGTTATCAATTTATAGAGCGACGTCGGCGCGCACTCGCTCTCGGGCTCAACAAGTACTTAGAGGCACACGAATTCGCGGAGCGTCCGAAGCGTAGGCTTGCCATATTGTACAAGAACAATGAGCAAAGAGAAATATTGATGAGCCGGCGGGGGCTAAGCACGCGAGGCTCTTTCTCTTTCTCTGTCGCCCTGCCCGCCCGTTCGTCTCTGTGCGGAGGGGCTGACGAGCACCGAAGAGAAAGACACCGAGAGCGTCGCGGGAGCTTAATCTTTCAGTATCGCTAAATTCTGCGCTTAAATCGTCGGGGCTCCTTCTCACCTACGCCTATCTTACCCTCGTTTAAGTCGCTGCTATGAGTAACTTTTCTTTCGATGCACCTACCTACTTAGATTTGGGGATTCATAAATTTGTGCTTCGGGACGTTTTCACCAATGTTTATTCGATTTTATGAAATGTCGATTCTTCGACGTGTCGCTAGAAACCGATTATTCAAGAGTTTATCAAATTTCTCTGGTTATAAAGGCTTTACTTATCCGTAATGTTTTTACAAATTCATTTGCTTCACGTAGATTTTCAAAAATACACCAGCTCCTTCTTTAATTAATTATTCCATATTAGTTCTTTTACTGAATGTTCTTTGCCGATTAATATTTACACGTTATTAACTGAATTTGAGGAAGAAAAAGAATGACGAAATTCGAGCTCTGTCAAAAAGTAACTGTGGTAAAGCCACAAATTAGCTTAATTCGTAATTATATTGTATTAACGACATGTGCTGTAACTCTGATAAAATTTCCACCCGAGAATAAATTTGCTTTTCAATTTAAATAATAAAAGAACTACCTGCTAATAAGAATGTACCCGTGCGGTCGCAAATTTAACGAAATTAAATTTCGCTCCTTTTAGCGGCAATCGCGAAAATTCAGAGTCATCACCGCTCGTATGTTTAGACATAGGTAACCTCGCATATTAAGATTTTTCATGCAGGAATAGTTAATTCAAACTGAAAACTCGCGTTTCTGGGATTCTCGAAGCAATTGTTGAATATTAAATGACGCGACTCCGGTAATAACTCATTTTATCCGTATTTAGAGCATCCCCCCCGTGATAAGTAAAGCGCCCTGCACAACTTTTCGAAATTGCGTTTTCGTTCGACGAACTCTCTAATATTTTTGACTTTATCTCTTCGTAAACCCAGTAAATCGATGATTAGTGCAGCCACCATCAAAAGTCTTGAATTCAAATAGCCCAATATTTTAAAACGTCATTACAGTCATTGAAAATGACAATAAACTTTCGTCGGCGAGTGAAGGAAAGGTTACGCGTACTTGTCTTTGCTCAACAGAATACACGTTTTAATTGTCGTGTAAATACACTGACCAGGAGAGAACCAGGGGTCCGGGTCACAGATTTTTTTTATAGCTTCGGTATATGTTTTCTAATGTTAAAATATGAAAGAAACCGCTTTCAAAAGTTATGAGCTGTCTTAGCGAAAATCTAAGAAAAACCAATTTTTGTTCAATCACTTGTAATTTTTCATCTGCTTTCTGTACAGTATTTTAACTATCGGTATTTGACAGGTGAGGTCAAACCCTGTCGATTAAAATAAGATCATCTAAAAATCTTTATTTGTTCAAAAGTTATAGCTAAATAAAAATTTATAATAAAAATAAGCTAAAATTACGTCGGTGAATTTTCATAATTTTTTTTATGCTATTTTAATGGTCATTTTTTGTTTGACTATAACTTTTGAACAAATAATGATTTTTAGATGATCTTATTTTAATCGACAGGGTTTGACCTCACCTGTCGAATGCCGATAGTTAAAATACTGTACAGAAAGCAGATGAAAAATTATCAGTGATTGAACAAAAATTGATTTTTCTTAGATTTTCGCTAAGACAGCTCATAACTTTTGAAAAATTGAGCGTTAAACCTAATGGACGCGGCTTCTTTCATATTTTAACATTAGAAAATATATACCGAAGTTATAAGAAACTCCGTGACCTGGACCCCTGGTCCTCTCCTGGTGAGAGAAGAAATATAGTAAAAGTTACAAATAAAAACCAAATGACTATGCTTTGTAAGATATTTTACTAAACTCTCGGCTAAATTTTTCTATAAAGTATGCAAATTTTTTGTTTGTTTTGACAGTGTTAGGCAGTGTGGTAATTTTTACTAAACCTTTATCTCACAACAGTGTACGTACGCGGACCTAAAAGCGATTTTCTGCTCGCTTGAGATGCACGAGCTCGTCGCAGAGGGCGAGTACAGAAGGCGTATAAAATTGGCAGGGCTTAGAAAAGAAAGCAAGCGCGGAAAATAAAAAAATTGTATACGGGCCGTTTCCCCGGGGTCTGGCGCATTTCTAATTTCACTCACGCGGCGGCATATCCGCGCATAATATCCGTAAAGGCGCAGGCACAATTGACGAGCCGGGGGCCCATTCCTCTTCGATATTTCGCTATTGCGCTTTATGCGGACCATTGGCGTTTCTTCCATCTCGGCTGCTCTTTCATAACTGACCCGGCGGAGGGGTTCTGCGCCGCGCGCGCGGAAAAAGTACTGCCCGCCTGGGCTCGGCCGGCGCTCCGTCCCGGCGGGTGCAGCCTCGAAAACTCGCCGAGGAGCGAGCCCGGGCCTATCGGCTCGGGGCGCCTCGAGGCGCCGAGGCCAGATTGGCAGGACCGCGACGGGCGGACGGAGCTCCGAGGCCCGGACGCTTCTGCAGGAGATCGTCTAAATCTTCCCCTTCGGCTCCGGGGCCGAAGGGCGTTAGTATACTGTTTGCAGTTAAACAATATTACGCAGTAAAATTTATGGCCCAGGCCGTGTCGTGCTCTCGCTCGCTTCGGCTCCCTTGCACTCGGCGGGCTTGAAAAAAAGTATCAGCGAACGCGCGATATGAGAAATACGCGCGTTATGACCGGTACCAGCCTCACTCTCGCTCGGCTTTTTTTACGGACCTCGTCGCCTTTTCCGCTCTGGCAACAACCTCGTTCCCTCCGCGCCTGCCCTCCGCGCCGCCCCCTCCTGCTCTTACAGGAATGAAACATCCTAGTCCTGACTGCAGCTGCTCTCGCGTTCTCTCTAGTTTTCCTCGAGCCATTTCGCCCCGAACTTTCGCTGATTATTTTTCGAATAAGCGCGGCATTTCCAATTGAGCCGGTTTTCTTGTGCCTGTTCTTTCTTATGAAATCATCGCTCAAGATGTTGGAATAATTAAGATGGTTCAAGTTTTATATAAATGCTAGTCACTGAAACTCATTCCGTGTGCGCGATTTAAATTCACTTAGTTAACAATTTCATCCGCTTTAAGGAATATTCTAAAAATATTGTTTCATTACAATTTCCAATACGTAGCGTGAGAAGTGGAAAGGCGATTTTATTAAACTGCATTAGAAGTAAATCTCACCGGCGGCCGAGACTAATGTAAACGAATGCAAAACTATTGTGGTCGAATTAGCAATTTTCCCACAAACTCCGATTGCCAGCTCGACTCCTCCGAGTCGACGAAAACAGCACTTAACAGACAGAAGACTTAAAGATTAGCCGAGCGCCGAAAAACTCGGAGCCGGAATCGCGCGCGGCGAGCGATAAATACGCGTTAGGCGCGAGGCTGCCTAGTGTTACCTCGCGGCGGAGGCTGCGGGCCGCGTTTATGTAGTGCGCGCCTCTATAAAAAGCGAGCAATATTCTTTCATCAGTACCTCGCGGGCATCGTTACTCAGGCAACGTGCGTGAAACCCAAGCGCGTATACAGCCGCCGCCGTCACCGGGAGAGCGCCGTCTCGTTGCTCGTTGCCGCGGTGTCGTTACACTTTTACACGTTTAATATTGCGTTTAGCGCCGAGGCCGCGGCGCTGCCTTCGCGACATTATACGAAAAATCGCCTTCGCCATGCCGGATGAAAAGGTCGTTTCGGCCCTCGCGACCGACCGCGGATATGTCTTTATTCGCCGCAATTGGATTTCTGCAACGGCGTCCCGTGCCGGTATGAAAAGCTCGCCGGAGCGCCGACTGCTTTTCTCCTCGTTCCAAGAGACTTTCCACTTGGTATTACGAATATTCAGTATTTTAATAAATCATCGCTCGCGCTAGAGAACTCGCTCGCGATTAACCCCTGACTGGTATTTGATTTTAAAAAAGGGTAAAATATATATATATATTTTTTTGTTACTTCTAGCTGTATATGCAGTTTCATTTTCAATAAATGTAAAGAGATCAACAATTTTATTTTCGGTCAAAAAATTACAGTATTAATGTAAGATTTTAAATCAATAGTTCTCAAAATTCGAAAAAATTTTTTTATTTCCAGTAAAAAAGTTACAATATTAATAAAATTCCAAATAACTATGTTGACTCTGTTAAAACTTTTTTCAAACACGATTTTTGAGAGTAGAATTTAAATTTTATTTGAAAAGGACTTTTTTCAAATAAAACGGAAATTCGATTTTCGAAAAATGGTTTCGAAATTAGTCTACAATTCTCGTATAGATATGTTTGTTTTAAATTCAATAAAGGTCAGAAAAAATCGATAAAGAATAAAGCAAAAGACTAATCACGTCTGGGAATTGCAGCTAAATAAATATATTAAATATCAAAAACGCTTAAAAATTTAATGATTTAAATACTTTTCTAATACTCGATATTGGAATATAATCATTTTACATCAAGATTTTATTTAATATAATATAATTGTTCTATCTAAAGTAATCGATGTTGATAATATATGTATTCACTATCTGTTATAGTACGATAAATGTTCAATAAATCAAGCTAAAGTAAATTAAACATAAAGTTTCAGTATAAAGGCCAAGTTTTTAAAAGCTTTGTTAGTATATTTTATTTGTGTTGCAAATGTTTAGATTCTAAAATAAAGACTTTTCATCAATCCAGTTAAAAATTGTCGCAGAATAATCAATATATAATAAGCATATATCAATTTTATTTATCTTAGGATATTTTGAAAACCTTTTTACAGTATTTAGTAGAATCGACAAAAAATGCCATAATGATTTGAAATCGTTTCGCGATATACATATGATGACAAATTGTACACTTTGATAAATAACACTCCGTTTTATACTTTATACACATCAAAATTAAATATACCATCAGATAATACTTTATACTGCAGTCTTAGGTCAAAAATAGTGTATCTATTCTTCAATTCTACAAGTTCCAAAGTAATTCGACTTGAAAACTTGATTAGTATTGGTTAATTCTATCATATTTTGAAAACGCAAAAAGCGGATGCGATAATACAGGCACGAGCTCTGACTCACAGATTTTTTTCAATTTTGTGATGTTTTTTTACTGTAAAAATATCAAGAGGAATTACGTTCATGCAGTTTAACCCCATATTTTTTCAATCATGTGTTTGGTATCACTCTTGAACAAATGAAACATTTCAAATGAGATATTGAATAATCTGCAATTCTTTCTCGTTAGGCCACAGTATAAACATGGATTTTTCTTAAATTGTGTAGCTAAAAGAGGGCAGAATTTAAAAAAATCGAACATTAACCTGAATGGATGCGGCTATCCTTATATTTTTATCGTGAAAAGTATATCGGAAAGTTACAGAAAAATCTGTGTTTCTCAGGTACAGTACTCTCTTAGCAAATGGTAATGTTGTTCCGAACGACTTTCCTCATTTTTCATCGAAAAAACTCAATCTTTATTTAAAAAAAATGATCTTTTACTCTTGCACTGTATTATGACTGATAAACTGCGAGTATAATGATGTAATTTAATTATTAAAATATTGAGTAAGATTGCAAGTAGAGTTTCTGAAATTTTCCCGAAAAAATTGTCGTGCAAAAATCGAAATTTTGCCTCGTAAATGATGCATTCAAGTTTTAAAATAGTTCCTCTCTTCATAATCTTGCCCGCTAATTTTTTGCAATTATCAATAATGAAAACTTGCACCCTATTAAGTTTGAAAAAGTATTTTAAATTTAAAATTTTTTCGCCGAATCGTTACGCATAATTGAGGATAAACTGAAATCTCGTAACGCACAATTTTTTACTATTCATTTCCCTTTGAAGGAAGCTCTCGGCTCTGCCAGCGAGACTTCATTTAGCGAGTCCGCGGTCGAAGAGCAGAGGTTTATTCAGATTTCGTCGGTGACTAGAAGTTGGCTCGCCCGTTGACGCGTGAGAACGATCTCGCAGCGATCGCCGGCCGGCGCGCGAACGAATCCTTTCTCCTTGAATCGGTCGCATAAAATTTGAGCTTGGATTTTCCAGGCCCGAGAGGCTCGATCGCTCGGCCTCTCTCGCCGGCAGCCCGCCTCCTCGGCGAAGGGCCGCTTTCCGCGTTCTCCGCGTGCAAAAATCGCGTTCTCCGCGGCGGGCGATCGCGATCGGTCTGCCGGTCCTCCTCCCGCGCTGGCTGCGCCTCTCTCTTTCCGTCCGGAGGAGCGAGCGAGCGAGAGAGAGAGAAAGAGTGACTGAAAGAGAGAGAGAGAGAGAGAGAGCGGGAGGGCGAGGGAGCGGCCGGGAGGCGTCGGAGGCGGTCTCTGGGGGAGGCGGGGCCTGCCGGCGTGGGGCCGGGGGCGGCTGCCGCGCTCGGCGGAGAGGCAGCGCGCCAGGGGTAGCGCGGCT
>JAWWEO010000045.1:10387471-10422886 GCA_035582975.1 Ormyrus labotus | reverse complement strand
CGGCTCCGCGTGCGGCTCGGGGGTGGGGGCTGCGCGCGGCGCGTGGTGGGGCCACCCGCGCAGCCCAGCGCCGGCGGGAAGCGAGCCGCGCGGGGGCCTCAGTCGCGACGCGCTTGCCACGCGGTGCAGATCGTCCGACAGCCGGCGCGAGCGAGCCGCCCAGACACGCGGACCCGCGCGCCCAACTCCCCTGCAGCAGCGACCGCTCTCGCTCGCTCTCTCGCTCTCTCTCACGTGCGCCGAGCGTGCCGCCGCGTGTGCACGTGGACAGTTTTGCCATGGGACTAGTCGCCCCGAGAGACAGTGCTTGACTTCTGACTGACTGAATGAAGTGAGACTCGGTGCGCGCGTGTTTCAGGTGCAGCAGCAGCAGCAGCAGCCGCTCTGAGCGGAGGAGCCAGGCGCCACAGACCCAGGCACAGCACCAGCACCAGCAGCAGCAGCACACCAGCAGCAGCCGCGAGCAGAAATCGGTAAGCTGGCCGGCCACGAGGAGGACGACGCCATGGCGCAGCAGAGCGGCGCCGGCTCGCCCCAGCAGTTCTGCCTGCGCTGGAACAACTACCAAACGAACCTCACCAACGTCTTCGACCAGCTGCTGCAGAGCGAGAGCTTCGTCGACGTGACGCTCGCCTGCGACGGGCACTCTGTCAAGGCCCACAAGATGGTCCTCTCGGCGTGCAGCCCCTACTTCCAGAACCTCTTCTTCGACAACCCCTGCCAGCACCCGATCGTCATCATGAAGGACATCAAATGGCCCGAGCTCAAGGCCGCCGTCGAGTTCATGTACAAGGGCGAGATCAACGTCTCGCAGGAGCAGATCGGGCCGCTGCTCAAGGTGGCCGAGAGCCTCAAGATCCGCGGCCTCGCCGACGTCAACAGCGAGCACGAGCTGAGCACGAGGCCCGCCGGCCTCGAGGAGCCTTTGGCGGCTCAGCAGCGCAAGAAGCGCCGCCTGGCCTCGGGCGAGCGCTCGCCCAGCCAGGGCCAGCTCAGCCCGGAGCGCGGCGGCCAGGGCTCCGACGACCACGACTCGGTGAGCACCGGCCAGGAGAGCCACGGCCTCGGCTCCTCCTCGACGCCGCGCTCCCTCGGCTCGCCCAGCGTGCCCAGCATCTCCGTCACGCCGCAGATCAACCTGCAGGAGCTGCCGGTGAGCCTGCCGCTCCCGCCTCCCCCGCCCCTGCCGCCCCCGCAGTCGCAGGGCTCGGTCCTCGGGCACCACGTGTCGCCCGGCCACGTGGCCGGGGGGCCCGGCTCCGTCAACCACCTGACCGCCCACGCCGTCGCGCAGCAGCTCTCGGTCCAGCAGCAGCAGCAGCAGCAACAACAGCAACAGCAGCAGCAGCAGCAACAGCAGCAGCAGCAGCAGCACCAGTCGGTCGTAGGGGACGACCCGGAGATCAAGCCCGGCATCGCCGAGATGATCCGCGAGGAGGAAAGGGTGAGTAGGACGAGCGCTTTGTTCCGTTTCGCGAAGGCCGGCCGCTACGGAGCTCGCCTTGATTAAAACTCTAATTACTAATTACATTCGCGGAATATTACTCGCGCCTTTTTCCCGGCGAGTACTTAGTGGAAAGCCCCTACGTATATAAAATATATGTATACATAAGTAATGACTGGTCGTGCGCGCACACAATTCAAGCCGGAGATATTAAGGGGCTCATTAAAAATGGCTGTACTTCAATTACAAATGTAATTACGCCGCTGTGCTTCTCCAGTTTTCTAGAGAAAAGTATTACGAGCGCTCGAAAAATAAAAGCAAAGGAACGGGGGAGTGGGAATAAAGTTAAAATAACAAAAGCCCATATTATTAGAAGGCTCTCTCGTGGGGGACGAGGCATTACGGGGACGGATGATTGCGTGCTTCGTAACATAAATGAAATGAAATTGGCCGAGAGGAGAGAATGGGGCTCCGATGTATATATATCGAAATAGTTGGGCAGCGCGCGTAATCAGAGCCCCCCCGGAGCGGTAGCGGGGGCGTGAAAAAAATTTAATCTCGCCTCGCATTATACGTTTTTGGCAATAACAGCGACGGCGGCGGCGGCGGCGGCGGCGGTGGCGGCACGCGCTACGCGAGGGGTAGAGGTTAAGTTACGCGCGCGCGGCCGAGCGACACCGCTCCGGGAGAGAGCGGGGAGGGGGGACGGGGGGGCGCCGAGAGAGGAGGAAAGAGTCGCGCGAGACAGTAAATCGTGAATTGTAGTAGCCGGGCGCCATTCATCCTGATCCGGACCGGATGTGAGTACATATTTCCTTCGGTGGCCCGTTTAAATTAGTGTTCTTTTTTTTCCCGCGCGATGCTCTCCGCGCTCGCTCGCTGCATTACAGCGATGCCGAAGCGGGGCTCGGAAGAAACGATATCGAGCTCGAGCTCGACTCGCCATAGATTCAGCGCTGATCGGCTCGTACGTAACGGCGAAGCACCTAAGCGATATATCAGGAAGCGTCGTTTCGCCCCGGCCTCCTCACCCTCGCGATCCGCGATCGTTACTGCGCTGTCGCTCCTCTGGCGATACGCCCCAAATTGAAAAGTTTGATGTATTAAAATGCCCGGCACTCTTCTTTCCCTACTTCCTCTCTTTTTTTTTTATCTTCCCCGACGAGCGGCGCGGCCCTTTCCCGATGTGCGCACCACCCGTACACATAAATTTTTTGCTGCTTTTTGTTGCCGCCGCCGACACCGTCGACGCCGACGCCGCCGCCGCGGCAGTCGTTTACATTTACTGAGAGAGTACGCCTCCGCTGAAAGTCGTTCAAAAATTATTCGATGGCTCTGTTCGTTTGAAACGTCAAGGAAAAGAGCGGCCCTTTACTGCTTTTTTCGATAAAACGCCCCTCTCGAATGGCTCGTTTCTTTATTCATGCGGTATGCGCTCGCGACAAAATTCAGCTCGTTCTTTTTTTTTCCACAGGTGATGGCTTTAATAAACCGTCGAGGAAATTCGGGCGTTCGGGGGAAACGGATTGCGTAGCGGCGCAATTGGAGGATTGCGCAAGGAGAAGCGGAGATAGAAGTATAGAATTTGGGCGAAAGGAAGGGCAGCAGGTATATAATACCGGTCCGCTGGCGGGGGGAGAATCCGCGCGGATAGAACGGACGGGGAGCTGTGCTCTCACGGGGCCCCCGAGTTCGAAAGCCACTCGGCGCTATATATTTTAATAAGGGCCAGCGCTTGCTTACGACTCCGCGGTAATGCTATGTGTTTTAAATATTTCGAAAATTGCCTTCCTAGGAAACTCGGCTCGTAATAGCAATACTCGGAATATAAGAGAACCGGAGCCCCTTTCCGGCCGCGTAATAGCGCCGTGCGTGCGCGCCTATCCTTTTTCTCGCTCATTAGCCATTCGAATTGCGACCGAGGAGCAGCGGCAGCGGCAGCGGCGGCGGCGGCGGCGGCGGCGGCAACGGCAGCGGCAGCGGCGAATCATTCGGTAATGGAGAAAGAGCGAGCGCCATTCGTCAAAGTCGAGAGCCGAACGAGAGCGAGCGAGCGAGCCGAGCGGCCTTAGCGGCTGCTAAATTTTCCATTTCCAAAATGGCATGACGGATACTCGGCGCGCGAGCGAGAGACGTCCTGGCGCGGTAAATCAGAAATTATCTTGTCGCGTCCGCGGCGTCGGCGGCGGCGGCGGCGGCGGCAACGGCAACGGCGGCTCCTGCCTTTTCCCATCGAAACTCGCATAAATACCGAGCCCTTGTCCACTCGGTCCGATATTATACGCGAAGCTTTGATGGACGGATGAGCGAGCCATTCCGCAGATTGCTTCTCTCTCTCTCTCCCCCGCGCAGCAAGGAGATTTATACCGGGCGCGCGCACCGTTATCTGGCCGACGCTCGCTCCGCGCGCCGTTCGCCTAAATAAAAGAGCGACCTTTAGTACCGATTAGGCCCCGGGACAAGGTCGGATTACAGTCTCGCGGATTAGGAAACACGGCGGCGCGGGCCGAGGTGTCGGACAGCTTGATTCGATTGTCCGCGCCGGCGCTGCGCAAAAAGCGCGGATATACATGAAAGTCGAACGCGTCCGGGGGCGGCCGATGAAAATTTCATTTTCGAAGATTGAATTATCCCTCGTATCCGCGCGCGCTCGCGTCCCTCACAAAGCCCGAGCCGAGTCTCGGAGCCTTTTTGCGCGCTGACGCTTCGGCCCGAGGGCGAATATGCCTCTGCCCCGAAACAATCGGGGACTTGAGCTTTACACATTCCGCTACGGCCTCTCCCGACAGCGGCTTTAATTTGCGCGTTTGTTCGTTATACTCGGCCGCCCGTCGATATTTATAGACGTTTAAATCGGCATTATGTAATTTCGCTGAATGATGTATCAGACTAGAAAATTCATTAATTCGCTTTTTCCCTCCCGATATTCCGCAAGCTAAACTTCTTGATTACGTTCTGACACTGACGTAATTTCATTTCACTATTATTATATGAATTTCCCGGCTCCCGCCGATCACGCGATAATGTCATAAATATTGAAAATTAATGAAAAATTCGAATGCAGCATTTACGCTGGTACATTAATTTATCATTCGCCCGGTCATAAAGTTATACTTGGAAGCAACAATTAATGAATCTGAAAACTCGGACCGCGCCGCGCGAACTTCGGCTCCATATTTTACCGCGATCAGTTATCGATCCCGGAGGAAGATATCCCCGCGCGGAAGCCTCGTATATATATATATATACGTACATTTGCCGAGGACGAAAATTTGTGCAACAGATTTTTCTTATATTCCCGCCCCTCCCCAACTGTCCGAGCGGATCTCTCCGGCTTATCGAAATTTCATCGCCTCGTTAATCAAGCCGCTGCGCTTTTTCCGGCGAGTTCGGCCGTCCATTAATAATTTCTTTAATATGCAGCGGCGCGCGGCCCGGGGAAAAAGGCCGCTGACAGTTTTATCACTTAAATTTTCAAGTTGTACACTCATTAGGCGACTAATAAATTTCATTTTCCTCGCGTGCACGCGCGCGAGGAGCCCGAGCGCAGTCGTTGAAACACGGCGGACGATGTATCGCTCGAGATGCCTGACGGCGGCCCATTGTCTGGACTAGAAATTAATCTGGGCGATCGATAGAGGCGACGTCTTACCGGCCCCGTTCGAATCTGCGCGGCCGCGGTCTCTCGGCAAACTCGTCAAAAATTTATCGGCCCCGGGCGGAAAGAAACAACTGGCATTACGCGAAAAGCTGGCCTGTGTTTAGGCGCGACTTCCGATTTCCGAAGTAATTGCGCTTTTGTCTTGGCGAAGGAGGACAAAGCCCGGCAGACTGCGTATCCGAACCCTATAGTTTCGGCAAAGTTCGAGGAGAGCTACCTGGGGCTTCTCCTCGCTCTCTCGTCTGATTCCCGCTCCGGAGTTTAGCCGGGCTATAACTATATATCCGCGACGGCGTCAAGCCGCGCGCCGGATAGCGGAGGCGCTTGATATAAAATATTCAAATAGACGGTAAAAAGGGTTCGCCCGCCGGCGGGAGTAAGTATAGAAGCTACGCCCGGGAGGGGGATTGCATTAACCAAGATTGCTGACGATAAAATGAAAATAATGCAGAATGACGCGAGCCGTTCGGGGGTGGAGGCGCGCGCCCGCTGCCGACGAGGGAGGAGGGGGGAGAGGGGGGAGAAGCGACACGGCGGGAGGGAGACAGAGGATGATGTAAAGTAGGTTTCGCGGCTCGTCGGTCAGACTCTGCCGAGGAGTAGTAGTGGCTCGAGCAGCCGAGATGACACAGAGAGCCGAAGAAAAACAGGCAGCCCGAATGGAAAGAAGGCGCCGAGAGTCGCGCGTAATTGTATTAAATTTTCCCCGGCGCAAAAGCACGCCCTCCTCTCGGAGCCCGCGAGAAAGTGCACTTTGCCCGAACCCCCTCTCGGAGGCTGAAATTCGAGACACCTCGCTCGCCTCGTTCGAATTCCCACCGCCGTCTTATTCGTTATCGAGCTTTGATTTCTCCCCGAGCTCGAAGGAATAAAATTCTGTTTAGACTGTATTGGAGTTGGGCCAGCTCTCGAAGAATAATACGCGTAAAATCGAAACCCGAGAAGTTTATTTTGCCCTTGTCCCCGGCGCGCAAACAAGTCTGACCAGAGCGAGAGAGAGGAAGAAAGAGAGAGAGAGAGCGAGAGAGCTCCGTAATGCGATCGAAAATTCATTAGCATTTTAAAATAAGGCTGAGATATTTTTTCGCGATCGCGCGAGCATTTGAAAAATACGAAAACTCGGCCCCGCGCCGCGGCCGATGTTTTTTCTAAAGACGCTTAATGGCTCGGGCCGTTGTATCTCATAAATAGTTTAGCATAAAGGTAAAAATAATGTTATTTTCATGTAAAATGCATCTAATAAAAGAGTTTTTATTAAAGGCCGCGCTTGGCTCGCGGGGCGCTTGGCTCGCCGAGAGAAGAGAGAGGGAGGAGGCGCTGCCCGAGAGATCGGCCAATCGGGGGAAAAAATGCTAGCGGAAAAGCATAGATCGCAAATACAAGTGGGTGGTCCTAAAAAGCTGCGCGAAGCACTCGGCTCGGCCTAAATGCGCGCGCGGAATTTTCGCCGGTGCGCCTGTCTCTCTCTCTCTCGCGCTCTGATCCCCCTACTTCACCTGCCGGCTGCTGCTCCTGGCACACGTGCACTCCCCCCCCTCCCCCTCCCCCTGCTCCCATCCCTCCCTCCCTTCTCTAGACGGCGCTCTTCCCCTCGCTCGCTCGGCCGCTCTCTGACACGCTTTTATTGCTGCCGAGCTTCTCGCTCTCGTTCCTTCGCCCAAAGCCGGCAACAATAATATTGCGCTTGCAATTATGGCCATTCCTTAATGACTCTTTTCGAATGCAGACGCCGCTGCTTTGGAAAACTTTCCATTTTTGCCTCGGCCCCCGGATTAGAGCACCAAGAATGCCCTCGAGCAGCTTTTCTTATTCGCTTTACTTAGCTTTTGATTTGAGATTTACGCGTCGCTTGAGGATCTCGAGAGTTTTCTGCTTCCCTCGTAAACGATTGCACATTGGGGGATTTTTAGCGGAAAAAAAAAAGAAAAGAAAAAAACTTGCTTTTTGC
Organism: Ormyrus labotus; assembly: GCA_035582975.1. Lineage (NCBI taxonomy): Eukaryota > Metazoa > Arthropoda > Insecta > Hymenoptera > Ormyridae > Ormyrus > Ormyrus labotus. The sequence continues at coordinate 10,415,833 of JAWWEO010000045.1, read as the reverse complement.
CTAATAATTCTGGCCTCCTTCAAGACATCAAAGGTCTCTTTCACATTCGGCACGGAGCTCGTATATCGGTTAAAAGAATTTTTTACTAAAAAAATATTTAGTTAATGAGATTCCGTCTCTTTTCAGAATCTCTTAAAAAATTCTTCCATTGTTTCCATTTCATTTCATAAAATTTTTGCCGCTATAATACAGCCATTGTCTGATAACTGTTTTAAAATTACATATTCCTAATGATATTTTAGACAATGCCATTGTTGCAACAACTTTTGTAAAATAATATTTTATCCGCATTAAAAAATAACGCGCCGCATTTGCTCCTATAAACAGAAGCGGGCTTTTCAGATGCGTCAACTTTTTGTTGAAAAAGCATGTAAGTGCTCGCTTATCGACTGATTGTATTATGCGGAAAAAGTTTCGTTCGTGCAGCATATTTATGAGCGGCGCAACTTCGCCATCCAGTTCTCATGAGTTATTTACGTATAGATAAAATGCAGCGGAGCCGCGGTTAATTGTTAAAGAAGGCGAGAGGGGGAATTCGAGCGTTCGCCTCGTTATTTACTTAAATAAACAATGCCGAGTGTCGTGAGGAGGGGATGGGGGGCGAGTCACGGGCCGTTTAGCGAGCGCAGTCAGTCATCGATTGGGCAATCGAGGCGCGAAAGAGCGGCGCGCGCGGAAGTCGCCGTCGAAGAATTCGAAATTCCGGACACGAGGAGCCAGGAGTATATCCCGGCGGCATTAAGCTTTCATCGCGGTGCAGCCCCGCCGCCGCATCGATCGTTAGCAAGTTCAGCCTCGCGCCCCCGAGACAAGCAGAAGGATGAAGTTGGCGTCGAGAGGCCACTTTGCTCGGCGTCTGGCCGCGAGGAGCTTTGGTTTTCGAAACGGTGTCTATCGCGAAAAAAGCAGCGAAACATTGACAAAGAGAGAGAGAGAGAGAGAAAGCGAAAGAGCGAAAGAGCGAGGAAAGAAAAGAAGGTGGGGGGGCGCGGGAGCAAGACGCTGGGGGAGAGCACGAGAGTAAGTTGACTTTGCATTATTTAAACGACGTCCTAGCAGCGTAACACGTGTTCTTTTGAAGTTTCGCCCCTTCAAATATTCAGGCTGACGTCACCGCCGTCATATTCCGCGGAAAGCCTGAAAAGCTCGCTCGCTCATTCTTTCTCTCCATATGTTTCCATCCGGCCGGAGAACACCCGGGGAAAATCATCTTTTGCCATCTTCTTTTTTAACTTTAAACTCTCGGGCCGCCCTGCCGCTGATATTCGTCGGCGCGACGCGGCGCGGGATTGCCGGGGAGCGGTGCCGCTAGTTTTTTTTTTTTTTTTCGCGGACGAGCGCTCGGCGGCGCTTAATTCTCGAAGAATGTGTAATACATATTTATTCGACTTGGCGCATATCCTCCCCGAATAGTCGCGAGGATTACGTCATGGTCGCGTCGAGAATGGTCTTTATTATTTAACACTCGAGAAGCTCGGGCGAACGCCTGAATAGGCCATTGAGGCTGTTTCTAAGGGACCGTTAAGTTATTCTGTAGATATAATTGACGTTGAAACCTCGTGAGACTTTGCGGCTGCTAGTAATAAAGTGCCTATAGATGTCTGCCTTTTCCTTTGCCTTGTCTCGCGCTTACTCTCCGCCTCGCCTCGCCTCCTCCTCCTTCTCCTCCTCCTCCTCCTCGTATGCATTACATTTTTTTCCGCTCCTTTTGTATTACTTACACGTACTTGCACGCACCTCTCCCCGCGCGCAAACACAAATGCAAGCCTTTCTTTTTGTTTGTTTTTTTTTTCTTTCTTTTTTCCTTTTACTTTAGCCCCATTTTTCCCATTTTATTATTTTAGCTGCCTCTCCGCGCTGCTCCGAGAGCGCCTTTCTCGAACGTGAATTAATTGTACCTTACGAAAGCGAGCGTTGTTTCGCTCTTTGTTACGCGGCTTCCGGTGTCTCGGGACTTCCTTGAAATCAATTACAAATTCAAATGATCGTTTTTATGATAACAATAATCCTCCATCTATTTCCCTCAAATCCCATTGTTCTCCGAAGGTGTAAATTAAAGTTTTATTTCCTGAGAAGAAGAAAAAAAACTTATGATTTAATGTTGTTTTTACATCTGAATAAGTCTTAATTGTTCTAAAGATATAAACTGCCGTTCGAGTACGTTCCGAACAGAGGGATTTAAATTTTTATTGTATGTAAAACTAATTTATGAAGCGACGAATACCATTACGCCCCGCGCGCAGAATTCTACCACTTTGGATTCGCAGCCATCAGGTGGAATTTTCATTCTTCGTTACAACAAACTCGAATCGCACTTTAATATTCTACTCGATTACATTTGCCCCGAACCGCGTCGGCAGCGCGCTTCTTCCAAAGAACCGTCTCGTCTGTCACAAAGAGAGCGCGAGATCAAGCTTTTTCATCAGCGGGGCGACAATGGCGCCGGGAGAGGAGGGAAAAAGCGCGAAACACCTCGCGCAGAGTTCTTCGTTTGAAGAATTACTATATTCATTAGCGAGTTACGATTCAGTAGAGCCTCGCTCGAAAGGAAAGGTACGTGTTAATGCAGAATTTTCGCTCCGGAATTCGCCAAGTGGCTGCCATTAATTTTTTTTGGCCAATCGAAGAAACCTGTGGCTACATAGCTCCGGACTGCACGCCGGCTGGAAATTACAGTAATTTACTGAATTGGAAATAAAATACATCCGCGCAGTAAATTTCGCTAATGACGTCGGCCGAGTTGTTTTTTTTTTCGCTGAAAAACACTCCGGGAGCTCCTCGCGCGTCTCTTTCTTCCGCCCGGACTCGCTCGCAATATTTAGATTTGTCGCGCCCTGCTTGGCGCTCCGTAAATTCGTAATTTCAGCAGCCGTTTAAAGATTCAAAGAGCGCGCTCGCAGAAGGAGGGAGCAGTACGCGCGCGCGCGCGGGCCACTCGTGATTTTTGTCTCTGCAAGCACGAGAGAGAAAAGCGGCGACGGCGGGCGACTCCCCTCCCGGAACAATGCAGACGCGCGCTCATTTACTTAACCCGGCCAGCGCGTGTCGCAGACTTTCGCGCCGAACGGGCAAATAGAAGCCGCGGCGGCCCGAGGCTCCCAAAGTAAATGCGCTCGCATTGATTAGGCGGGCCTCTCAATTCTTTACCGACTGTCCGCGAGGCCTCGATCAAACTTTTCTCGCTCCACCTTCGTTGCTATTCCGCGCGAAAAGTATCCGAGACTCGTCGCGGGGGGGAAAAAAGCAAAAGGTCACTTTAAAAACAGATTTTCAATAAGCATTCTTAGCGGGGAAGCCGTACATTTTGCATAGTTTACTTGAATAATGCATACCTTATTTACGAAAGAAAATTGAATGGTAAACCGAGTGGTGTATTCTACTGATTGTTAGAATTCGAAATTTGCAGAAAAAAAATAAACTGTCAGGTCAAGGAATATATTTAAAATTTATCTTATGTTAAATTTATTGACAGCCGAGGTTACAATACCGTGTTAAAAAGTTTAATGCCACCGGAAGCAATTAAAACTTTTTTAATTTTAACGCGAATTTTTAAATCCGAAAAGAAACGCGGATGTGCGCGCATCTCGCGGTTGATAAAATGTCCGCATTACTAGCGAAAATAATGGCTTTTTGTCGAATATTTAAATTAATATTTCCTTAATCGCGAGCGGCGGAGTTAGTATTATTGCCCAGAATCTGCTTGAAAAATGTCTGCCCTCGATGATTCCAATTCCAGTAAAATAATTATATTAATCCCGGGAAAATTTTTCAATTAAAGCAGAGACCGACGAGAGTAAAAAAAACCCGAAGCCCCGCTCATTTCGCCCGAGATTAACGAAAGTAAATTAATAAATAGGACGACGTAAAAAAAAAAAAAAAAAACTGCCCGTTCAAGGGACCCTCGGCAGTCCGCGAGATATTGCGTTTTCGCGAGGCGGCCGCCCATCGCCGCGCGAAGATTCCGGTGAAATAAGCAAGTTCCGATGGGTGACGCGTGTCGGCCGAAGCCGCATAATTGCGTTATTGCATTCGCGCGTCGCTCGATCGGAAAATCTCGCTCTTTTAACGGTACTACCTCCGCTCGAGAGCTGCGGCCCAGAAACTTTCTGTGGCGCACACAATACGTCTGTCGGCGAAGAAGTGCGTGTTCATTACTCAGCCGCGGCCGACGCGAATCGCCGGAATTCGCGCACTGCAGGCCTCTTTTGCGAACGCACGTCGTTTGCTTTTTTTTTCTTTCCTTTTTCCTCTCCGGCATAGTGAATTCGGCCGGCTCGGAATTCGTTCGCATTCCGATCGCACTCGCACATATTTTATTATTACGAAAATCTTACTTGGCTCTTCTGGCCAAATGAAATATTGCACTGGCAGGCGCGATTTGTTTATTCCCCCGGCAGGCTTACGGCTCTCGCGACTTATTTATTTAAGGGGATTTTCTTTCGTTTTCCAGTTTGCCCGGCAGAACAAAAGCCCTTGGTAATAAAGATGATTGATCAAGCTAATCCTCTCGGCGGGGCCGTTTAATTTTTAAAAAAAAGCAGCCGCCATTTAAAATTCAAGCATTAGGAAGTAAGGAAAAGGGAGGCTGGAACAGCGGCGTCGGCGTCGGCGGCGGCGGCGGCGCATGAGAAATATCCATGAATAGATGTGCTTGATAAAAAGGGCGAATTACTTTTTTCACGAGTTCCTTGCAGTGCGCTCTTGCGCGATATTAAAAATAATGAGAATTAAAGAGTATCCCCCGTATCCCCCGACGGTAATTGCGCTCGTTTTGAAAGAGAATACAATTTAATTCTCATAATTTTTAAAGGACGCCAAAGGAGTAGGTGCGCATAAAAATGTATATTTTTTTCCGGGCTTTGCCGGGTAGAGAGAGAGAGAGAGAGAGAGAGAGAAAGAGGAAGAAACGGGAGCGGCGGGGCCGCGGCTGGAAGAAAAGCGAATCGCAAAAGGGGAGAAAGGAGAATAAGCCGGCGAAAAAAGAGAGGCGCGCTAGAGGGAAAGAGCGAGAGAGAGAGAGAGAGAGAGAGCCAGTCAGGAATTGAAGAGCGAAAACCCGAGCCCCGAGCCTGCGCACGTGAAAGCAACGCTTCTGCCGGACGTTTAGCTGGTGCGCGGGATTCTTAAATATTAATGACTTAATTATCCGGCACTGGTTAATAATCCACCTTTCGGCCGGCAACAGCAGCAGCAGCAGCAGCAGCTCTCCGTGTCCCTCCAGACGCGACGCCGGTCCCTCGCGTGCAGCGCGGATGCACAGACGTGCGCGCGTACAATTTTCCAATCCCTGCGCAGTCGACCCCCCCCCCCTCCCCCACAGTATGGCAATCTTCCGCGGTTAGGCGGATCACGCTAGACACCTGGCAGACGCGATTAGCGTTGGGTTCCGCCACCGCTTTCGGACTATATATATTGCAATTGCCACTCGGCGGCGGCGGCGGCGGCGGCGGCGGCGACCACGTAGGCACTTGCCTCATTGATATTTCTCGCTCCGCTCGGCAATTGTACTTTTTATCTCTGCCACCCTTCGGGCCTTCGGATGAGCCTCGTTACGTTATTTCCTGATCAGGCTGCTAGCGAAGCCTCTCCTTTCGGAGAGCCCTTTTCGAGGAAAGCTCGCGGTCGAATATGAAAATTTATTTTTTTTTTTCGCAATGAGAAACACCGTCTTCTCGGGTCATCTTTTCACGTTAATATAAACTTCTCAAAATAGCCTTTCTACTTACTTTTTAATTTCGCAAATGTAAATACTTGATCGAGCGACTTGCATAAGCTTTTATAAACGTCGACGGCAAATGTCGCAGAAAATAATTTCTATAAAAAGTTGCCGCGGCTGCATTAATGATTTAATGATTGTTAAAAAATTAGCGGGAGAATATTTTATTGCAGTGTTGTACGGATAAAAGTATCTGTTTTACGCGCATGAATTATTTACTCGAAGGAAATTAGTCGATACCCATTAAGTTAGTGTACGCGTAACGAAGGAATAAGGTACCCCTATCTATTTTTCTTATACACCTCATAAAAGTATTAAAATAAATCAATATTCAATGCATCAATATTCCCGCGAGAGTTTGCTTTGTAAAATATATTATATAGCAAAAGCTACTCGCTGCATTTTTAATGCCGTCTTGACCTATTAATGCAAGAAGCGCTTGATTAAATAAAATCTGCTAATTCTGACGTAACGATAATAATAGCCTCTTTCTATAACGCATCGTAATAATTAATATTATCGACGAGCGGACGTGTCGAAAGAATCTCCGCTCCGCAATATACACGCGCTCGGAACAATGAAATTGCCAATAATGACGAAACGCGCTTTTATTTAAATAAACGCGACAATTAAAAAGAAAGGCCAGAGAAAGAATTTGCTCAACTTGTCGACGTCTCACGTTTTCAATATCCATAAAAGTCACGGCCCGGAATATACGTACGCAGTAGCCATTACAAGGGGATCTTTTCTTTTTTCTTTCTTTCTTTTTTTTTTTCGGAAACGGTTTACGCGCCGAGCATAACGGAATAATTAACGCCGGATTATTTATTTATCCCAGCGCCTCCTGGCGAGACTTTAAGACCCGTCCGTAAGGCAAACAGAGCCTGGTAATGACAGCGATAAAAGTCATCGCGTTAGAGAGAGAGAGAGAGAGAGAGCGGCGCGGTACAGCTGTGCGCGCTTCCCTCTCCCTCCCTCCCTCCCACAGTGTGTGCATGTGCGATTGCGACTTATTAAATAGGTTAAAGTTGCAAATGCGATAACGATAGTAATTAGAATCGGACGCGCAAGTCGAGAGCACATGTCTCTCGTTCCATCAACGTCGTTCCGAGCGCGGGGCTATTATAATGCGCTTTGCAGATCGAGGTCTTTATTTCCTTCTCTAAGGTTCGAACTTGTACTTATCTCGTTAAGAGCTTTCCGCGACGGCGGCGGCGGCGGCAACGGCGCATTGTTTTTCTCTCCTCGTACCGCGAGCAAACGGGTTTGCCGAGAAAAATTCAAATTGCCCGACATTTACTTGTATCGAGCAATTTATTTCATAATTAAATTCCACAGGAAGTCAATAGGCCTTTTTCTTCCGAGCCGCTTTCCGTGAAAGTTCCATCGTAACGAGGCGCACTCGCGTTATTGCATATAGAAAATAATCGGCAAGCAGCAGAGAGACCGCGATTTAATTTTAGCGCGCGATCGAGAATAGTAGCCGAAAATCCTCCTCCTCTGGCAGGATATCGCAATTTGTCGGCCGGAGAGGATAAGGGCGAACGATAACGAAATCCATTAAAGCTTCGTCGTCGCTATTACACCGAAGACGCGCGTTAGAACGAATGCTCTCGCTCGTATATACGTCATTAAAAGAGAGGCGCATGCGCGCTATTAAATATAAATCGGCCGACTCGCAGCCGCCGCCGCCGCCGCCGTCGTCGCGATTGTTTTAGGCTGCGTAATCTGCCTCGCAGCTCGTCTGAATATCTGTGTCGCGACTTTTTCTCCCCGGCTAAAAGAGCGCTTAAGCGGGAGCGCCGGGCGATTAAATGCTCGGGAGCGCGCGCAAATAACGTGTCTGCGCGTTTATGCCAGCCGGCATTCAGCCGGCTCTCTGTCTCTCTCGCTCGCTCGCGCCTTTGGCGAAAATCGTTTGGCTTCCGAAAGGGAGAGCCGCGCGAGAGGAGCGACACGTGCTGGCCTGCCTGACGAAGGTTAAAACCGACTGGCTGCTGCAGAGTCTTGCTCTCTGCGGAGCTGCTCTCGGTACTTACGGATAGATTGGCGTGATAAAAGTGCTGGGGAGGGAGACGGTCAAGGAGCGTAAGCGGCCAGAGTGTAATCACATCTGCAGGATGACCCCATCAGGGCAAGTTATGATTCTATAATTGAAGCGGTCTATTCAGACGGTGCATGCGGAATGGAGCCCGCGTCGCCGCTGCTATTCCAATGGCGAATTACATCAATATTATATGCAGATTCGGCGGCAGGCCGGCCGAAGCTTCCTGCTTCGCTACTCTTCCGAGCGAGCCGAGCCGAACAAGCGCTTTCCCAAAGAGTTTCCCTCCTCTTCTTGGCCTCTCCCCCTGTTCCTCGTTTTGCCTATTTTGCGTAACCGCGCCGCCGCCGCCGCCGCCGCCGCCGTCGCGTATAATGTTGTGCAAAACATAATGTATGCCGCTTAGGCGCTAAGTACTGTTAAGTGGCTCGAATTTACTCCGCGGCTTGTAATTTCTACTTTATATTCTGCCTCGTCGTCGCAGCTCTGTTTGGTGTCCGCCTCGAGCTTCGGACGCCAAAGGATGTCGCTCGTTTCGTCAAATCTGGGTTATGTACTGGTCGCTAAAAACTGCGCAGTCGATCTAGCCGCTCTCCGTCTCTCTCTCTCTCTCTCTCTCTCTTTGCCCCCCCGCGAAAATCTCCGCGATCATTGTTTCCCGAGGTCGCGGCCAAGTGCGTCATTTCGTTATGCGATCGATAATTTACTAAATATATATTCATCAATCGAAATGAAAAGTTAACGCTGCTCCTTTTTCGAGCCCGTCTTTTTCTACGAACGAGAGAGCGAGAGAGCGAGAGAGAGAGAGAGAGAGGGAGAAGGGGGGGGAGAAACAAGTGCAAGAAGCAAACGAGTTTTCACGCCGGCGCGTGGGCTGCCGCCGCAGCCGGCGGCTGCAGCGAGTTATATAATTAATTATTTCATATATTAGAAGCTATTAACGTTCAATTATCTCGATGAGTGGATTTTTCCACGCCGGCTGGAATAAGTATAATATAACATTGTTACGCGGTGGAGCTGCTCGGGCAAAAACTATTTAATACGTCAATTACTTATTCGAATCTATGACCGTATCGTAATTTTTCATTTAAAATAAAAAGGAAAACATCGTCTGAAAAATACTCGGTCGAACGGCTGAAATAATATAACTGTCTAATGTCACTATTTAAATTTTTAGGAACAAAAACTTTGAGACGTAATCGTGAGAGTCTGCCGGTTTTTTTTTCTTGCGCAGTCTCGACAAAAACTTATTATTCAGCTTTTTTGCATTATTAAAAGTCCGATAAATTAAAAGTCTTAGATTTGCGCACGAACAAATGCAGATACTCATCGGCGAGTCGCTTTTTCCGAAAACGAATTCGACCCTTTTCCCTCTGCTTTAATGGCCAAGTGGATCAGGCGAGAGCGGCTGACTGTTGGAAACGAGCGTTAATATAGGCAATAAATTAATAATTTCCCTTTTCCGGCGGCGGGGAAAAACGCCGAGGAAACGAGAAAATTCCCTTGGAGTTTTCTTGCCTCCGTCCGCGATCAGCCGAGCCTCGTTCGGATCGGATAAGAGGGAAAGAATAATCGACTGCTCTCGCGGTTATGCAAGTAATTGAAAATTTCACCGGACGGCCGCGGCGCTTTAACGTCCATCAGATTTTAAGTGATTAGTACCGGTCAATCAGTCTTGTTCGTGGAAAAAAAAAAATAAAATAAAATAATAATCCTCCCAAGTTTTTAAGCTTCCACCCTTCAACTTGAGGGTAGGAACAAACTTGCCTCTAAGGAAATTCATTTTTAATCAGAAAGCGGAGCGCGAAATGTATCGAGCTCCCTCCGTAAATTTTGAAAATCGATTATACTCGGACGCTAATTGCCTTTCCAATCCGGCGAGCAAGGAAAGAAAACGAAAAAAAAATCCGACAGACAGCCCGGCAGCGGAAAAGGCCGCGCGGAGAACTTTAGCGATGCGTGGCATGACTTAGAAAAAGCTCGAACGAGCAGGAGGGCGGAAGAGTTTGTCCGTCGGAATGAGAGCAAATGAAATAATAAGGCGCGTTGCTCAAGTCGAGAGAGAGAGAGAGAGAGAGAGAGAGTCTCGCCGATGGAAATAAGTTAAAAGGACTCGGCTGCATATTACATTGTGTCACGTGGCCCGCACACGCAGCTACACCGCGTGTACACGCTCGAGTCCCCGCTAAATATATAATAAATCTCGTCGAACACACTGCACGGCGCGCACTCGATGTCCCCGCGTCTATACGCACACAGACACAGACGCGATGTATACCGGCGACGGGCATCGTTGTACGCTTCATAAAATTAATGGCCTTGACTCTTCCGGGCCGCGAGGGAAAGAGCGCATTATTCGAAAATTCGCGGGAAAACTGCGCTCCGCGCGCATGCCCGCCATTATCGAATTCGAGCCGGTATTACGAACGCGAGGGCCGACCGCCTTTCTCGGATCCATTTTTCTTTCGAATTATAGTTGCGTCTCTCCGAACGAGAGGCCGAGAGGCAGCGGCTGAATTTTTCAGCGCCTCTTTTCCGGAATACATTGTGTCCGCGGGGTTAAGCTTCGTCGTATTCGCCTAAGCCGTCGGGGCGCGGGGCGGCTGCCTTTCGGAGATTCGGACCTTCTCGCGCGATCGAGGGGATTTCTTCGAGGCTGCATGCATTACTGATAGGGCGATAGTGCCGGAGGAGAGGAAGAGGCGGCTCTAAGATAATGTCGGCGGTGGGTTTGACGTCAGTCAGCGAAACAGGTCGCCTCTCCGCGGCTGTTGGTTTTCGGCGCCGGTATAGAGTGAACGGCGAGGTGCCGATGTCCCGCGAAGGAAGGAAGGGAGGAAGGGAAATCGCTCGGCTGTAGAGATGAGTAGGTATACTGCTTTATGCTCGCGAACGGAAACACAAAGAGTCTTTCGCGTGCTAGAGGCGGCCGCACACATAGGGAGCCCGTTCATTATGATTCGTATATTTATATAAGGTCTAAAAATATACCTACGCTATGCCGGCGGGCCCCACCCGGTATTTCATCTGAGAATAATATTTTAATGTATGTAGGGGTTCTCGCTCTGTGTTTGTTCTCTCTCTCTCGCTCTCTCTCCCTCTCCCTCTCCGCTATAGCCTCTTCTCTGTTCTTTTACCGTGTGCCAAGATTCCATTTCCTTCCCTCTCTCTCTCTCTCTCTCTCGCTCTCCTTAGCGACGAGTCGCGCTTTGTACTGCTGCGTTTTTGATGTTTCTCTATGAGCGCGCGTTTGTTGCTGGAATTGTGCGCGAGCGCCTCGGCTCGCGTGTATTTGCTTTATAACGCGTGTGCAGACGGAGAAGCGGGCTGTCTGTGTGCGTTTAATGCTTTCGGCTCCCCCTTTGCCTCGGTCCAAAGAACCGACGCGAGAGAGAGAGAGAGAGAGAGAGACGCCCCGGTCAATCTTTTTTCTCTCCCCCTCCGGGCGCCGCGCGCCGCGACGAGTGCAGAATGTGCGCGCTCTCTCTCGCAAGGTGGGAAAAAAGGCCGAGGCGCAGGAGACAATTGGCGCTAATAAGGTTCAAGGATTAATCTAGAATCCATTGACGGCAATCAATAACGAATAATTCATGCTAGAATCAGGGAGGTCGTTGCTTAAAACCGCGGATATAGCGGCTCTATACGTCTCTAACAAAAGTGCGCTCGCGAAGCATGGCAATGTGAATGGGAGCACTCGATTTATCCGCGATTGCACGCTCTCTCTCTCTCTCTCGCTGGCTGCTTCTGGCGGGGAGGGAGAGAGCGACCGGAGAAAGAGAGAAAATACACTCACGTGCGCTTTTGCATGCGAGCGCTGCTGCTCTACACAACCTGTAATATATTGCCGGCTACGAGTGCTAATCTATAGGGTTTTAATAAATCTTATTCTTCGCCTATGATATATGGTAATAATAATTTACAGCACAAACTATAAACTTACCATAAAGACGAGATAGAAGGAGCGAGAGAGAGAGAGAGGTAGCCGCGCATTGTTATTATTTTATCCGGTAGCCGCGGCTCGATTTTCCCCCTTTAAATGCTCGGCTTCGAATAAAATCTTATTTATAAACCGCCTCCTCACTCCCGGTCTTTGATGCGACCGTTATAAGAGCTTTTAATCTTCATTGTTGTCGGTTAGCCGGGGGATTCCTTCGGAGAAGAAAAGCCCGCAGCCGGGGCCTCTTTTTCAAACGAATTTTCGAGGCGCGCGAGCTCGAAACGGCGTCGATCGGCATGTCTAATTATTTACGAGCTGATCGCGGATACGTACTTTCTAGGCACTCGCGAGAGAGGTACGGCCCGGCCTGCAAACGCATTATGTAGACTCGATAATCTCGGCTTTCTTTTCCAAGTAAAATTACCGGGAAAGTTTATAAAAATTTTTAAAACATGAACCGCTCTGCATTTGAATAAGTATTGGAAATTCAAGGAGAGGAAGCCCTCCCCCCCCCCCCTGCACTTGGAACTTTAGATTGGACCATACCTTTTTCGTGGCTTCGTAATGGAATTTGGATAGAACTTTGTCATATCTGAATTAATCTCATATTTATTCAAATTAGCGCATTTATTCAAAGCCATTTTACATATTGAATATAATAAATTTCCGGGCCGGACGGCATAATTAATCGAAATAATTTATATCCGCGGCGAAAAGAGCGCTTCGAAATTTCGCGCGGGGCGAAACTTTTTCCGAGAGCTTTCGGCTCCCCGTCAAAATAGAGACTTTGAATGGACAGAGGCGCTCGCGTCTCGCGCGCGAGAGAGGGTCGCTGGCCTGTGGGGCCCCCGGGGGCCCGAGGCTCGCCGGCTATTGTGTGCTCGGGCCGCAGAATAAATAAAACCAGCTCGTAGGAGGTGGAGAGGGGAGCATAAGAATGCCTCGGGAGATATTATGCCGAGTGCACAGTGCGCCTGCAGAAGTAGGCCAGCATTACAATATTTTATTACAAGGCACTAACGTACAATCTAACGTGCTCGTATGCATTCGTAATGAACGTATATGAATCGTGTCGAAGCGGCTCTCCGGCAGCGTTCGGCTCGGCTCGGCTCGGCTCTCCTACCTCCCCCTACCTCTCTCTCTCTCTCTCTCTCTCCCTCGCCGCCGCCTTCATCTCACTCGCCCGCGCCACCCATACACTCGTGTTATTTTATTGAAATTTATGGCCTATAGCCATTTATATATTATCCAAAGTCGAGGCGTACAGCTGGCCCCGAACGAGGCGAAGCGGCGAGCGAAGCAACGAACCAACCAACAGCCCCTCGACAACGAGCCGGGCGAGCTTTAGAGCTCTCTCTCTTTCTCTCTCTCTCTCTCTCTCTCTCTCTCTCTCTCGCTCTGGCCTCGCGCCTCCACACATGCACGTATCAAGCGCACACAAGCCCGGCATTCTTTACTCGCTCGCTCTTAGATTTGAGCGCTCTGTATATTAATATTTAAGTACAGCGCTACGCGAGACGACGACCCGCTGACGGATGGAAAATACGCGCCGCGGCTACCCGGCTATTTTTGCCCTTTCCTCTTTCTTTCCATCGGCGCGGCGCGCCTTGCGTATTTTTATTATAACCCGGCCGAGCCGCGCGTATTATTGCCACGCGCGCGCCGCTCGAATAAAACCAGCCCGCCGAACAAACTCGGATGGCAAATGAGTGTGTGTCCCTCCTCCGCCTTCTCCGGCCGCCGCTGCGAGTCCGCGTGAGAGAGCGCGGGGATATTTTATTTGTATATCATTATGCGCGAGCGCCCCCCCTCCTGCCTCCCCCTCCACCCTCAGCCTCTATCCTGCCAGGCTGTATTTATTTTATTTTATTATTTCACCGCTCTGCCCCTCGAGAAGCGCTCCTCGGATCGATCGGATTCCGAAATCGGCGCGACGCCACGTTAAACAAGAGAAAGAGAGAGAGAGAGAGAGGAGCGGCGAAACGCCTGGGAGAGAGGAGAACGGCAGCGTAATGATTGCATTAATCAAGCGAGGTATACAAGAGAGAGAGCTAAGCTCAAGCGGGCAGAAAAAGAATGGAAGAGAGCAGTGATAAACGAGCGAGTGGAAGCCCGAGCGCTTATGAGAGACGTATACGAAATGTTTGAGGCTGCGCTGCACACCGAGTGGAAATAGAATAAAATAGCTGCGCGAACGAGATAACGGAAGCGGCCGAGTGTAAGCAAGAGAGAGAGAGAGAGAGAGAGAGCGATAAAAAACGGACGTAAAAAGTAAAATTTCTGAGAGATAAGAGCGACAGATAAGAGATCGCAATAAAGGAGGGTGGGCTTTTTTAAAAAGCCGGAGATCCGCCGGCCGATTCCCGATGAGCTTTTCCCCTTTCTCGGGGCTCGCATGTCGCGAGACAGTAGTTGGGCCACTCTTTCTCGCCGGCCGGCAAAACTTTTCTTATCCGGGGCTCGGCCCCGCGCGTTTAATGTTTTGCTCGTCTGTCCGCTCGCAGTCAAAACTGCCGGGTTAAATATTAAAATTTATGTTCTTAATAAAGCAGCGGCCCCGCTCGAAAAAAGGAGGAGCATCAAACGAAAGGGGAGCTCTCGGGTATTGAATAATGCAAGCTGATAACTCGGAGCGAATATCGAGAGAGAGAGAGAGAGAGAGATCGAGGGAAGGGGGGTGGGTCGCGCTTTAAAGCATCACATAAGATTTTAATTCATCAAGCGCGCGCGGGGCTACGGTTTTTGATTTACCGCGGCCGGCGCTCGCTAACTTTTTCGAAGGCTCTCCCTCGCTCTCCTATTTGACGTAGATTCGAGTGGCGCGCCGGCCGTATATCTGAAAATTCAGACGGCTGAATTATAAAGGCGCGCTCGCGATAAATCATCGAGCAAAGTTTAGCGGACGGATCGGGCTCGCCTCGATGGGTAATCCCCCGATTTTTATATATCGGTGTGCGGGGCCGGGTTCGCGGTACAAGCGCCGCCGCCGCTGCCGCCGCCGCTTCCGAGCTAAGAAAGCGTCTGCAAAATTTTTTCGCTCCTCGTTCGGCGTATAAAGCGAAGAAGAAAGGCTTGGGAAAATAAAAGCTGGAGCTCTCGCGAACGAGCGAGCGAGCGAGCGAGAGAGCAAATGTATGTATGATGAGTAGCGAGAGAGCGCAAGTTATTTGGCGTCGAGTCGCTTAAAGCGGATGGGTGCGTGCGCGCCTGTGTGAGTGTTTGAGTGCGTCGTCTGAAGGCCGAGTATTTGTGAGGCCAATGCACCCTGGAATATACGGCGCAGGCAGCCAGTCGCAATGCGATGTAATATTATATTTTATCGCTTTATTTATTCTAACCTCACGTCCTCCCCGTGCCGCCCGCCCACGTCGTTACCAGTCGCCATACGCCGTTCTTTCTTTCTCTTTCTCTCTTTCTCCTTCTGCTCGCCCCCCCCCCTGTCCCCCCGTTCCCCCCGTCCTCTCTCTCTCGCTCGTTTCGATCGCTCTCTCGCGAATTCCACCTTTTCCGCGCGCGCTCTTTCTCCTTCCTCCTTTCGTCCTCCCCCGAGTCCCCCCCATCCCCTCCTCCCACCCCGCCCGCCGTTCTGCCTCCGGCTCTGTCTATTGTTTTCCGCGCACTTAAGCATTCTCGTAAAAATACATATGTGCGTGGACGAAATTTAAGGGGACGTGCATCGGTAAAACTTAATTCTTCCTCGTCTTTTTCTTCGCCTTTCTTTTTCCCCTTTCTTATTTAACGTCATAATTTTATTGTTCATTGTAAAAGGTATATACGCTCAAATAAATTTCTGCAGCCTCTCTCTCTCTCTCTCCCGCGGCTATTCGCTAGCTTTTAGGAAAAAAGCTAACCGGCGCATTCTTCCGTTTCGTCGAATTTATTCGCAGCGAGAGCGCGTAATGACTTTTGCAGATGGTAATTAGGGAGGATACGGCAATAGTATAATAATACTTTAAATGCGGGGCTTTACTCGTTCTCATTAATCGTTACATAGTTATTAGAAATATTAATGTTTTAATAAGGTAATAATAATTAATACGAGGATGTCTATAGCCTGCCGCGAAATAACTATACTTTTATAGACACAGTAAAATTAAAATTCGAATCAATACGCGACTTAATTATTTATTGGGCAGCAGTTGCCTTTCATAAATACTTTTTGTAGCGCTGCTGCGCTCCTAGGCAATTTCCAGTACAATTATAGAATTAATAAGAGCGAGGGTCATATTTTACCAGCATGCGCAACGGCGGTAAGGCCGACGGTTTTTCAGGAGGAAAGGAGAGTGCACACAGGTGGGCATCGATTTTCGCCGGTCGTTTGTCGAAAGCGTCGTCGAAAATCGCTCGTCGACAAACAAATCCGCCTGCAGATACGTTTCGTCGCGGCTGTTTACCGGGGCCGCTCATCCCTACCTAAACGAATATAATTGACGCGAGTGTGTTATAAGTTATTAATAATCGGTACGGCTGCCGACGGAATTTCTACATTAAACGGCCAAGAGGCAAAGCGGGAATCGGCTCAACAAGATTCCATTGTTCCAGCGAGTCCCTCTCTCTCCCGCCGCTATCGTCATCGAGTGCATGTACAAGTATTAATTATTGAAATTGTTGGAAATGCCATTCCAGTTCCGAGAGCATTAACATTTATCGCCGATAATGAGTGTAGAAAATCTCTCTCTCTCTCTCTCTCTCTCTCTCTATTGCTCTCGAGCGTAATAAAGTACAGTGATGCGGTCGCCCGCCGAGGTTGAAAGCCTCACTCGAGCGACACGTGCTTGCCGTCCCCGCTCGAGTCTTCCAAATTCGAGTAAAAGTCGCAGAAAACGGAGCGCCGTAAATTGGCCCTCGGAATATTGTAAATTCCATTGTTTCCGTGTCGAATCCGCGGCGTTTCGCGCGTACACATTAATAATGATAAATACACGCGATACCTCAGCCGCCGCCGCCGCCGCTGCCGTAGCTATGCTCGCGTGCGCATATCGGCGCGCGCCTGAATATTGTACGCGCATCGTATTATTATGTACGCTAGTTGCATTTGGGATTTACCGTCCTGACATTCATCTAATTACACTCGGGCAATTATAATAAAAATTAATGAAATTATTACGCGCGCCGCTCGCCTGCATGCCCGGGCTTTTACCTGCCCGCCGCGCCGCTCCGGACAATGTACGATATTTCCTCGTCCGTGAATTATATAGAATAAAATGTAAAATAAAATATTTATTAATTTATCGCGATGTTGCGCGGCGCGGATAAAAAGCGGCCCCCGTTATTTTATACTTTATCTGGGAAAAAATTCGGGCTCCTGAAATTTTCAGATTTCGCGAGAGCTCGAACGAGGGACTGCATAATATGCAGGCGGTAATTTATGAACGGCGGGGCAGCTAATTGAAATAAAATACGGACGCAGGTAGTAGTAGGAGGCTGATCAAAATTTCCTCGTTCAATTTAGGATTTCCGCACGAGTTTTCGCAGGAAGGAGCCGCTGCTTTGCATGCGGCGTAAAACCGACGATGAGCTTTTGATATCTTGGCCAAATTTCGCGGCGGAGCTGGTGCTTGAAAAGACTGCAACTGCCCAATAAAACGGATAAGGGAAAAAGTTTTCAAAGCAACTTGCCAATTGATTTTTGACTCGACGCGAGGGAGCAACATGTGGTTGAAGGCTATTCTATAGGAAAATAACTTTCGTCTTTGCTGTTTTTTTCAGCGGCCCGGTTTTCCTATTGATTCCGTCCGCGCTCCGATAAGCCCTTGATATTTTAAACGAGCCTCTTCAATTGGAAATTAAATAATCCCGATAAATAATAATCCTTTTATTTTTTAAGCCAGCATTGCGCACACGAGGCGCGCATTTGTCGCGAAAGGAAAAAACACTTGCCGTAAACGCTGATCTAATGTTAATGTTCCTCGGCGAGCGCGAATAAAGCTGACTCTATTAATTTATTTAAATGAAAAATGAAATTAATTGAAACTTATTATGTGTTATTCTGAATTGTCATTATTATGAGAAATAATGCGATTGAGAAACAGCGAGATTACGCACTTTATAAAAATGGATAGCATTGATGTTCGAGGCTCGGAGCGAGGCGGGAAAATAATCAATGAACAGTCATTTGTTTGAATATATTTATGTGTAAATTGTGCAAATTAAAAACTAAATCTCGAGCTGACAAGCGACTCTTGTGCCGCGAACGTTATCTCGCACTTTGCCGAGGTGTGAAGCGCGTAAAATACTTAAAAAAATACGCATCCGTATGAAAAAAAAAAAAAAAAAAAAAAAAAAAAAAAAATACTGTCGAGGAATTAGCGCACGTGACTTAGTCTAGTCGAAATGGAACTGCGGAATCCTCGTGACGCGAGGCGGCGGCATCGAGAGAATCGCGCTCGGTAATTTTCCGGGACTCGAAAATTGTATAATAAGACTAATAAATCGGCGTATACTAAATGATAATAACAATATGCGAGGAGCGTTGCATAAGTCTTGTGTAAACATCAGAGTCGCGTCGAGTGTACGCCGCGTATAATATAAAAGCCGAACGCGATTTGTTTTGCAAGCGACTCGACAAGCACAAGCACAAGCACAAGCACACACCACAAGCTCGTTATCTCGGATTTTAATTTTTTTTTTTTTTTTCATATACCCCGCGCATGCGCACAACTATATGTTCCTACCCATATACTCGGGTTACGCGCGCGGATCGCCTTGGGAGGCTTCAATTTTTCCTGGTCCTTATGTAGCTGCACAGTCTACTTTCGGGGGGAGGGGGGTTCTGCCGCGCGATAAAAGTTATCTCGCTATAATAAATAACGAATCGCCGACTGGGAGACAGAGGCGCCGCGAACACGACGTCGGTCGACGTTCCGGCTGCGGAGGCGCATCTAGCCGAGAAAACTATTCCCTTTTTGCATATTTTATAAGATTTCCTTAATACCAGAGTCAGCGCTTTATCGCGCGATTTCACATGCGTCGACAATTTTTATCGTCGCGTCGGCGCAAATAATTTTTTTCGCTCTCCGTCCGCATCGGCTGGTAAAAATTGGAAAGCAACACTTTGTTTAAGCTAAAAAATCGTAGCGGCGGCTGGATTTTCGCTCGGGTAGCAGCGGCGGCGGCAGCGGCAGCGGCAGTTCTCTCTCTCTCTCTCGCTCGCTCGCTCGCTCGCTCGCTCTGTTTGTGATTGGCGTAAACGTACGTGCGGCCGAAGCGTCGAGCGTCGAAGGGGTCGGGGGCGCATGCTAAAAAGCCGGGCTTGAATAAATAAACACTTTTTAATTGCAGTCCGCTGCTACCGCGTAAAAACAATAATTATTGGCTCGCTCAACAGAATGCTCCTGTATATGTATTACTCCGCTCTGTGACAAGTGCACTATAAACGTTATCTGCTCGGCCGCTTGCGCTCTCGCGGACGGGAACGGGGGGGAGGAGGAGGGGGCCTCCGGACGGGCGAGCGTTTTTTTTACTGTAATTTTTACAAATTTACGTTTTAAAATACCGCGCGCGGCGCTTGTTTATATATTTATGCTTTGTAACGGGCCGACCGAAAACTCGGCTAGATGTATGGCAGATAAAAAAATGCTTGCTTTACGCCCACCGACCGGCGCTTTCGATTTATTTTAAAATCCCTCCTCCCCCCCCCCCATTCTCCCCCCTCGGCTCTTTTTCCACGCGTAATAACAGACTCGGGCTTTTCTTTCCTCGGAATTTCTTCTTTCCTCTCTCGCGCCACTCGCGAGACCCTAAAGCAGGCCGGAAACCCGCGCCGACCGCCTAAAAAAATCTATCCAATTTGTTGGGGGGAAGGGGGGGGGCCATTAAAAGTTGAATCTTGAACAAAATGCTAATGAAGGTAAATATGAAAGTATGGAGCTACATTTAGCTAACGGAACATTATTCAAAATTATGAGACTTGTGAGCCTCTCAGCGTGATTCAAATAAAAACGGATCTCGGAATATTTTTGTATTCAAAGTCGCTAGACAGGAAAACCGAGTTTGAAAGAATTTGAATATTATAAAGAAACGTTAAACATTATAAGCACGACTCGGTCGCTCTTGGACGTTTTTTATTTATTTTTTTTTTTTCCCCGAGTATAATTTATCGTGAGATATTTAATTAATTTCCGCGATGCGTATTATATACGAGTCGTATGGAAGTTTATGTAAGCGCGTTCGTTAAGCTGTATCATGATTTATCAACGCAATTTTTTGCTCTCCCCCGCCCCCCTCCCCTCGGACGATCGCTCATTTCAATACACACATTGTCGGGCAAGAAATCACGGGAGAGTCTCGGCCGGCAATTAGCAGCCCCGCTTTTCTATACCCGAGCAATCGTCCGTCTCGTAATTGGGTGACGTACAAGGAAGGGAATCGATCGGAAAGTGCGCGAGAGCGGCGAAGATAGAGAGGCAAAGTCGAGGAGGGGACGAGAGGCGCGTGTCGAGTGTGTGTGTGTGTGCGCGGGAGAGCCGGGGAAAATGAAGGTGTTTCACTCTCTCGCTCGGTGCCGACACAACGTCGCTCGAGGCGGGCTTCCGCAGTTCCGCGGCGCGCGCGCTCCGAAGCCCAATCGCGCCGCGATCCAGGCGAGAGCCGGGATTTTAAATCATCTTTACGGTATTAATCGAGTTTTTAGCGCCGGCCGGCCTGCACTTTGCGGGCTATTTTTATAATGAATCCGATCGGCGAACGGGTCTCGGGCGAGCGCAGGCCGCGCGCTAAAGAAAAACGCATTAGCGTCTCGTATTTGGATACGTCTTGAAATTAGTCGGAACAGGCGCGTGTGTGCTTTTCTCGGGGCGACCGGTTTCTGGAAAGGCATCCTAAATAAATGTAAAGCGAGCCGCTGAAATTTCTTGGGCACACATCGCGCGCGCCTCGTCTTTTCTTTTTTTTTTTTTTTTCTATTGGGAACGGGTTCGTTTTCTTTCCCTCTTATCGCTGCTAAGCTTTTTAATTGCAGAAAAATACAGGGTCGCCCCTCGGCAGAGGTGGACAAAGGCTCGCTTTACGAGGACTGTTAAATTTATGAAAGTTTTTAAATAAAATTCCTCCGGGAGGATCGGGGAGGTTTATGTGTAAGCGGCCCGAGAAAAATGTCTCTTATTAGTTTTCTACGGGATGCTTCATCCGAAAGAAATTTAAAGTGCACTTTAGAAAATTTAAAACATTCATTATGTTTCAAAGGCGAGTCGCACACGTAGAGCCATAATAGAGAGGGCAAAAGGAGCTAAGTAAGTGTAAGACGAAGAAGGCGAGGAAGGAAGGAAGGAAGGAAGGCAGGCAGGCAGGCAGGCCGGCAGGCAGGAAGGAAGAAAAGTAAAATTGACAATTAGTTTTGTCTTCGTTCCATGCGCCAGGTGGTTTCGACGTGAGATAACACGAGGACGTCAGAGCTTGCTGGCGGGGATAAGAAAAGAGAGAAAGGCGGGATGTCGAAGCCGAACGGTCTGCTCCTCTCTCTCTCTTTCTCTCTCTCTCTCTCTCTCTCTTCGTCTCGGCCGGCTCGGCTGGCTGGCTGGCCTGTGTTTGTACGGGCTGTACGTGAGCGGAGGGGTGGCTCGCCTCTGACTGAAGAGAAACATATTTCTTTATTATTACTCCTTCCAAGCTTATTTTTCTTCTCCTCCAAGTTGAATTCCAGGTAGGGGTCTTGCCTGGGAGGAATTTATCTTTGAAGTCGTTATGCTTTTTATATGCGCCCCGCGCGTTTATATACATGTAACTATATATAAGTGCGCGGGACTGCCTGCCTGCCTGCCTGCCTGCCTGCCTGCTTGGCTCTCTATGCGCGGGAGAGACAGAGACGAATATTTTTTCGCGGCCCGTTCTCGAATATAACGCGCCGAGCGATATGGACGTGTGTGAGCGAGAGCGCGCGCTCGCGCACCTATGATGGATGCCAGTCCCTCGGAACGAATGCAGCTCGCAATTATTTATCTTTTTCAGCCCGAGATAGGCGCGGAATGAGAAATAATTCGCCGGCTTTTTCCAAAGAAAATCAGCGGAAAGGCGCGCGCTCAGCTCCGGGGAGTCGCTCGCCGGCCTGTCGCGACGACGAAAAACTTTCCAGACCGCCTGTACTGGCGTCAGACTGCCGTTATAGCTGTTATTATTTGTATATTATAATTTAGATACAATTATATTCGCCTCCTCTCTCGCTCTCTCTCTCTCTCTCTCTTTCTCTCCTTCGCTCGGCGAGCGTCACTGACGGCGAGATGGAGAAAAATAGAGCGGAGGATGGGAGGGGAAAAGAGGACGCAGGAACGAAGAGAGAGAGAGAGAGAGAGAGAGAGAGAGAGAGAGAGAGAGAGAGAAAACGTATAATAAAGTCTCTCAGCGGCAGAACGAAAAGAAGCAAGATGGGAATAAGAGTAAAGTATAAGGGGCAGAGGATGGAGAAAAGAGAGAAACTATTTTATTTTATGAGAGGAAGAGAATAAAGCGCGGCGGAAGAGGAAAAAAAGGCGAAGCAGGAGAATAAAGATGAAGAATTAAAATAGAAATGAGCGAGAGAGAGAGAGAGAGAGAGAGAGACTTTAGACAGATGAGATTGTGAAGAAAGAATTGAGATAAAAAAGAGGGAAGGAGGCAGAGGCAGCAAGGAAAAAACTGTGTATTTTGTAATTTTAAGCTAGAGCTAATTCTCCGCTCGAGATATTAAGGCGATTTTTTTTAAAATTATAATTCGCCGCGCATAAAAAATACGACTTACTTTAATTTTCTCTCTCATCCCCTGCTTTTTCAACTCGGGCTTCCTTTTTTCCGCTGGAAGCGCAAACTTCCATTGGCCCCTCGCAGCGGCGGCAGGCAGGCAGCACGCGAGCTTCTTTCTCGTTGCTCTTTATAAATTAAAAATACAGTATTAGACTCTTTCTTTATAGAAAAGCAGAGCACGAGAGTGGAGCGCTTGCCGCGCGCCGCCAGTCGGCGGGGGTGGAGGAGGGGGTGAAGAGGCAAAGATAAAAGAGGGACAAGAGAGAAAAAGACGGCGCTACAGAGGAGAGCGGGGGTGGCGGTACTGCTGGAATTCTTACGTCAGGCGGCGAGAAAGGGGTGAAGAGGAGAGCGCTGCAAAGGAGCGCGCGGGCGGGAGGAGTGAGAGAGAGAGAGAGAGAGACGAGTGACGGCAATAAAATATATTACCGGAGAAAAATGATGGCACTGCGAGACAAAGAGGGGGCCGAGGCAGCATTAGCCGCGACTGGCGAGGTTAAGAAATTCCTTTAGTATATTTCTCCTTGTGGATTCGTCTGTGTGCGAGCGAGCGTTTTGTTCCTCCGTAACGACCGATACACCTGCCGCGCGCCTCTTCGCTTTGTAGCGAGCCTCGTTTTCTCCTGCTGCCGCTGCTCCTGCTCCTGCTCCGTCTTCTTCTTCTTCTTCTCCTTCTTCTTCTGCTCCTTTTCTCTCCTTCGTTATTAAAGCCTGTTTATAAATACGATATATCGTGCCTTTCAAGGTCCCTCCTTTACAAATATCGCATTGTCGCGACTGATGCGTTTATCAATCTTATCGGCTGCGATTCCTCCGCCGCGGGAGCTGAAAAAAGAGGAAAAGCCCATGCGGCGCAAAGATAAATTCCACTTTGATGCGAGAGCAAAGGAGCAGGGAAAAACAGTGCAGTCGGTCGGGCGCGGAGGGGGGAGGGGGAAAAAAAATAAGAGTGGCAAAGGAAAAAGAGTTAGGACATTTCTTGGTGCGTTTTATAATTTCTATAATTTAAAGTCCGCGGCAGCTGGCGTGGCACGTAATTACTTTAACCAGAGGAAACCCGTAGCTCTCGACGTGTTTACTTTTAATTCCCCCTCCCCTCCGACTCATTTCCCCCTCTTTCTCCCTGATTCTACGGCCACCCTCTCGGATCCCCTTAATAACGAACCTCCGTCGTCGTCGTCGCCGCCGCCGCCGCCGCCGCCGCCGCCGCCTCTCGACAACGTTGCCAATTTCAAGGATCCGGCGTAAATCGAGATTTATTTAATGCTGCTGCCGATCGGGGCGACTCTCTTTCGGAGCGAGCTCGAAAAAGCGGCCGCCTCGGAAACTGTTAATTTCGCAAATTAAACAGTAGGAGAGCGGAGGCCGGGCCCACGGTTTCCCAACGGCGGCCAGCCAGTATTGTAAAAAGCCTCCTCGTAAAGCGAAAAGTGTCGAGTAAAATGCAAAGCAACGATCGTTACCCGGCTCCGCGTTTTTTCGGGGCCTTTTGTTGTAACATTAAGCGAGCCATTCGCCCGGCAGTTTTACGAAATAACGATTCGCTCGGAGAGGAGATCTGTGTGTTACCTGGCCGGGTATAACGCACTAACGATCGTCGTCGCGGCTGCCCCCTCCCTCCCCCCTCCCCGAAGACGGGGAGTTCCGCGAAATTAATCTTTCAGCAAAATTCAACGAGTTTCTCGCGGTGCTTTTTCTATCCAGCCTTATCTTCTTTGATTCTCCTCCTTGACTCTGTTCTCCTTTTTTCCCCCGGCCGTCTGACAACAGTCAGAATGGCTTGGCGCTTCGCCTCGTTTCAGCGACTCGCTGAAAAATCGCCCGTCGTAAACGGGAACAGCGGTTTTATTGTTCCGCGCCAGACAATGCCCAAGAATATTATAAAAACTTTCAGACGGAATATATTAATGTTAACTCATCGCTTTACCGTTAGGCAAACTTTTCGTTCTTCCCGGGTAACTCGCGAGCGAGCGAGCGAGCGGCGGCGGCGGCGGCGGCGGCGGCGGGCAACTCGATCTCTCCCTACCCGGGCTTTCCTTTATTTTCTTTCTTGCACTTTTCTCCCTCCTCGGCGACTGGCGCCTGCGTCCGTTTTTCGCGCGCTCATTCTCGATATATACATGTATAGGGTCGGGTAGGAAAAAGAGAGCCGCCTTGCGCAATCGATGCTAATCGGCCGTGTCAAAGCGGCAATTATTTCAATCGCCCGCCGAGCGGCAACAAAACACAGTTTTGCGCCGAGCAAGTTGACGAAATCTTTTCGAATTCGCCGAGGGAAACGATTCTTTTACGTAGCTGCGGGAATTCTGTTTTTTTTTTTTTTTCTCAGTTACCGAAAGGATTCGCTTTGCCAAGGTGTCAAGGCTTCTTCATTGATCGGGCTCGTCAATAAAAATAGAAAGGCCTGCTTTTAAATTATTCCCTATTCTTATTTATTAAAGCCAAAATTGCTTTGCTTCAATTTATATACAATCTAGAGAATTTTTTAGGCTTCTCCATCTGCAAGCAAATAAATAGTCCTTAATGCAGAAAAATCATCTCGCCAGGAAAGGTTATTGCTTAAATCGTTATTTGTGGCAGGAGAAGGTCTGTTTTCCGAGTGTCGGAGTTTCGCCGACTGTTTTCTTTGCGCCGCAAACTAACCTCTTTCGCGGTTGCCCCCTCCCTCCCCCCCCCCCTCCTCCTCGCTTTACTTCTCTTTCTCTCGTTCTCGCTCCGCAGGCTCTCCGCGTCGCGGTTCGGCTGTGTGAGCGCGCGCGATAACGCGGAATATGAAATTTAGCTGTAGCAATATATTTTAAGTAGTGACGAACTGCATAGTTAAACTTATCGTAAAAAGCACTTGGAGCGCCTTTTTATTGCCGGGTTTTAAAACTTTTAGTCCGCAATGCTCCCGCGGTAATAATAAAAAATTTTTTAAATGCAAATTTTAAAAAGCCGCGCCAGCCAGCCAGCTCTCGCGGTGTGTGCGTGTGAGTGTGTGTGTGTCTGCGCGTGTGCGGCCTACGGGCTCGAGGAGCGTTTCTGCGCTCTAACTAATTTGACACGACGAGCCTTGCCAAAGCGATAAGGAAAAATTTTAATTATTTGCTCGCTGATTTACGAGCTGCTCGATGACTACGCTTGCATTTAGTTTAAATTGAAAAATTTTTAATCCTCCGTAGAAATTGACTGGCGATCGGTGCGCGCGGCTCGCGCACAATGCGTTTCGCTTCTCTCCTCCGCCGGGCTTTATCGTCATCTTTTAACGAAGCCAAGAGAGCTTTATCTCATTTGCACCGCCGGCCGGCGAAAAATCAAATTAATGAAAAACAAGATTTCGCATTAAGATTTTAATCAGCGTTATATCTCCGGAGCCGTAAATCAATTTTCCAATATCCCCAGATCTCGGTTTCCGCGTGCGGCGGCGGCTATTTACTTTTTGACTTATGCAACCGGCGCGAGGAGTTATTCAGGAGCGTCGTTAACATAAGGCAATCTAGAAAATGTCTTGCAAAGTGTCGTGCAGGTGCCATCGGCAAGTCCGAAAGTCCTCCAAGAGATTACGCTACGTAAAGAGGAGGCGGCGAAACTTTGTCCCGAGAGAGAGAGAGAGGGGAGCTCTTCTCCTTCGGTTTTTTTTATCTAGTATCTGCGCACGGCGAAATATACAATACGCGCCGGTATAAAGTGCAAAGTTTGATAAAATATTCGAAGAAGCGCTCGTTCCGAGGTCATTTGAGAGTCCGCCGGAGAGGAACGGAAAGAGCTGTAGAAGCGCCGCCGCCGCCGCCGCCGGAGAGGGCTGAGGGAGTCGAGGCAGCGAGGGGGTGGAGGCGGCCGGAGCGACAGCGATAAACTTTAATGTATTCCGAAATATTAAAATATATTCGCGGCTGTATAGCGTAGATATTTTAACGAGTTACGTCGCCGAGGCGGCGGCGGCGGCGGCGGCGGCGACGGCGAGCCGAGTCGAAGCCCGCCCCCTTGGCCAACAAATTATATTTATACCGGCTTATTTAAATATATTCGCCTCGGTTCCGCGCAAATGTTTCCTCCGCCGGGCGAGGAATGAGCTTCTTTCTCCGCCTGCCTGCCTGTGTACCTTTCCTTATCAGTGGGAAAAAAAATTTCCCGTCTGCCGTCTTTCTTTCACTCGGCGTAAAAACTGATATCCTATGCACTAATTTAAGTGTGCTCTCGTAATTTTCGAGCCAAGTTCGCGAAAGAAAAAAATGGCTGAATTTCGCCTCCGTTTGAATAAATTAAAGCGATAGCTGGCTGGCTGGCTGCAGGTATATAAGGCTGCTCCGAAAAAAGGAACAGTTTTAATGCGCAGCTACTCTGCATGGTAAATAATGATGCGAAATAAATCTAACGATATGACGTCGCTGATACGATAAGTGAACCGCTGCTTGAATAAAAATACAAGAATAGCCGTTTTATATGTCTGTGCGCGCAATGAAAAATAATAATAATCGCTTCTCTGCATACGAGCTTTTAAGTATAATGAGACAGCTATTCATTGTTTATGAGGATTATTCTAAATAATAGAGCGTTACTCGGAAAAGTTCTAGCAACTAGCTTTAGAATTTTATCGGGTTAGGTGCGATATTTTATTCACTCGGCAAACTACCTTTGTTTGTTTATCGCCGTACATTGCAGCAAATTGTTACTTTAATCGAGCTCCGTTTTCTAAATAATCTGAAGTTTCGTTTCCGGGCGTACTTTAATTTTACAGCCGAATGTTTGTTCCTCCGAATCTAATGCTTGATTTACACGGCGTTAAAAGGTCCCGCTGTTTAATGAACTTTTTCAATTTTCTTACTATACCCGGAATTCTTATCAGGCAGGCAGTCTTGTAAAGAAAAAAAAAAAGAAGGCGAGCATTACGCAAGCGTATTTAATTTTCTTTTCTTCGCGGGAGATTATTCAGGTTTAATTTCGAGAAGGAAAGTATAAATTAAAATAAATGAATGTAGCCCGAACGAAAATACAAGGTGGCTCGCGATTAATAATACAAACATCTAGACTCGAGCGAACGCATTTCTCCGCGGAGCATAATTCTTAATTAAATATTATTCAAATGGAATCCGGGCGTTGGCGAATATATTTCGAGCCGCGAGAGTGAGAGAGAGGGGGAGGGGGGGGAGGAGTGCACGATGTGTGCGTGCGTGTGTGTGCCGCGGGCTTATCAGAAAAAAATTGACGCGGCAGATGCGGCTTCTAAAAATGTAGCGCTCTCTGTAAATTTCCCGTCTTGGCGCGTATGGCAGTGCGAACGATAAAACAATAATTCTCTAATTTATTCGAGGCGTATCGCGCGCACAGTTGGCGTTAATATATCATTGGGCGCATCTGCCCCCAGCGAAGCGTTTCAATATGTTCTCCGGTAACCATTTCTATATAAATATTCACCGGACGCGGCGGCCTTTCTCTTCCTCTCTCTCTCCCTCCGCTTTGTTACCCTCTCTCTCTCTCTCTCTCTCCCTCCGCTGTTTCGCGCGCGCGACGCGGCGATCGATTTCGCGCGTCGCGATTTCATTAGCGGCGCGTCCGAGTGCGAATGTCTAAATTTCCAAGAGCGGCCGTCGCGCTGTCGACCTCGGGCTTTTATTGTAATCGCGCGGAGTTAGAGCCCCGGCTTCAATTCCTTTAATACACAGAGCAGCGCGATCTCTCTGTTTGTCTTGTAATCTTTTGACCATACCGTCCGAGAGCAGCCTAAGAAGCAGCAGTAGCGGCGGCGGCGGCAGCAGCATTCGAAGAAGGCAACGATGATGAAACGTACGAACGCGGGGAACGTTGAACCCAATCAAGTGGCTGTCATAAATTTCCATCAGGGCGTCGCGCTAATAGCCCGCGCAAAAATCAAATATATGGGCAATATCTTGGAAAGGGCTATTAAAAATATATGCGAAATACAGAGGTTAGAGATTAGTAACTAATTGACAATAGCTTGGCAATGTATTG
>JAWWEO010000045.1:10347979-10387371 GCA_035582975.1 Ormyrus labotus | reverse complement strand
TTTTTTTTATTTATGAATTATAATTGCTTTTTATTTAGTTAATCTGCGAGGCTTTTAAAGCAATTTTCAATATTAGGCAGAAATTAAACATTAAAAAGTATTATGCATTAGACATATGTTGGCTGATGTAGTTTAACAATACATTGCCAAGCTATTGTCAATTAGTTACTAATCTCTAACCTCTGTATTTCGCATATATTTTTAATAGCCCTTCCCAATATATTGCCCATATATTTGATTTTTGCGCGGGAGCCGATACGAAATTGCGCGAGGAGCTCCTTTATCCGCTTCTTTCTACTTGTCTGCGGGTAAAATTTGACGAACGATTTTTATCGCTAGGAACGCACGAGAGAGAGAGCTCGACTCGGCCGCCGCCGCCGCCTCTATTATATGTAAATCTCCTACAAAGTGTATCATTGTTGTCATGTATTTAAATGTAAATGAAATACGCAAGGCAATGTAAATTTATAGAAAAAACCGCCGATCAAGATAATGTAAATTGAGATAATCTTTTAAATGCAAATGACATTTTTCATCTGCATATAAATGCGCCGTTGGAATTTACATTAATGCAATATAGCGGCGCGGAGAGCGAGAGAGAGAGAGAGAGTGAGAGAGCGGAGGAAGGGAGGCAGGAGGGAGACGGATGAAAAAAACGAGCGCGTCTTATTACACGTATGACTCAGTCGGGCGCATGCAACAATAAATGTGATTATATTAAAATATCGTTTCATGGCGCATTGTGCGAGCGCGGACAAGGATGTATGAAAAGCATCTCGAGAGCGCGCCAAGGCCCCGACGGGTGATCAATCAAGCAGCAGCGCGCGCATCCATATATACACCTGCCTGATCCGACAATTATTCTCCTAAGCAGGCGGCGCTGAAAAATTGCCGGCCCTTCAAAAGGCCGCGCGCGGGGCTCTGGTATAAAAGGATTTCGCCGAAGCTGGAAAAAGCGCTGGCCCGGTCGCGGGAACGCGCCGGCTAATGGAAAGACGTACGACTTGGGTAATGAAACGGGGCGCGCACATCGGCGTGTGTCCGTGTTCTGCGAGGAAAAGCCCGAGCCCCGGAGGGGGGAAGAGAGCTCCAGATACGACTAATGTCCGCGCGATGTACGCCGGAATGAATATGGAGCATTTTTTACGCGCTTTTCACGCGAGCGCCGCCCGCCGAGCGAGCCGACGTCCGTTCGGCACTTTTTACAGTTATTATTTTTTCGTGTTTATCTCTCTCGTTTCGAATCGTAAATCCAAGAATGACGGGCCGTTAGCTCTCGAAATGGCGGAGCGCCGGCCGTCCTGTGCTCGCAGGCTCGCCATCCCCCTTCGGGCCCGAGCGATAAGAAGGGCGCGCGCGTCCGTATTCCGCCTTTCTTTTCGATATTCGAAACAGCAGCGATGACGGCGAGCCCCGTCTGCTGGAACGACGCGTGATTTCGCGCGAGCAGGAAATGACCCGCGATAAATAAGGCAAACAAAGCGCGAAAAAGGGGCTAGAGAAGCGAGGCGGCTGCTGCTGCTGCTGGCAATTAGCAATAAACTTTTCATCGTTTAATAAAGGGGGCGCGAATAAATGCCGCGATAAAAAATCAGAGTCGCGAATTGGAATATTTTTTCTGTTTTTTTTTTCTTTTTTTTTTTGGCGCAGGCCCGCGCACGTGCGGCGTGGCGCGGCGAGAGACTGCGGATACTCGCGCGTCGTAAAGCGCTTCGGAGAACGGCAGCTGGACCGGCTTTTATATATACGAGACAGTTATTTTCTCTGCGCGAACGAGAGAGAGAGAGAGAGAGAGAGAGAGCGGGGAGAACGCGCCATCGCCACTCGATTCCAGCGAGATTATCATAATTATACTCGCGGTTAGTTTTTCACCCGAGCGGCCGACTGCTCTCTCGATACTGCTCCTTCGATTTCGCTTATTACCTTAATTATGGCCGACTCTCTCGGCTGGATCCGCCGGTGTAATAACTATACGGGCGACGTTCGCTCGGTCGCTCGCGCGCGCGCGCCTACAAAGCCAAGAATTTGCAAAATGACGATCGACGAGCGACCGTCGGAAATTAGAAATGAAAGCCGGAAATTCGGCTTGTTTGCGGGAGCGTTTCTCCCCAGCCGATCGGTCGAATCGGTTAATCGTCTAATTAGTCTTGACTCCCGGAGCCGGAGCCCCGATAATAAATACGGTTATGGACATGAATTAGATGTAAAGATATATGCGCGTAAGGACATAAAATTTTAATCCATTATTCAGTTCATGAATTTGAAATTTTATTGGAATTACATGAATTTATTCCAGCGTAATATATTTCCACGGCGGATAAAAGTGCCATTCGCGATTGCTTACTGATAAATCTTTGAGCTAAACTTGCTTGTACAGCGGCGTAATAAATTCGACATTTTTCTCCTTCGGCATTATGCAAATAAAGACACAGCTTGCTCCGGCGGCGGCGGCGCCCCACTCGCTCGCTCTCTCGGGGGGGAAAGTCGAAAAATTTCGAGCGCGAAACGGCCGCGAATCGCCGCGATAAATAAAAGCGCATTAACGCGACATAAAGAGCGGAGATGCATCGGCGCATCCCAACAAAGTAATACATGTATAGGAGCATTAAAGCTCGGAAGCATAAACGGGGCTGAATCGCCGGGAGAGAGAGGACGTTATTCGCCGTGATTTGTGAAAAAGAATCAACAGGACATTGTTATGCGCTCGGAATCTGGACATTCCGGTAGTCCGTAATGATCCGTAACGGTATACAGAGCCAAGCGCGTAACGTCCGCGCGCTGCATAAGTATATAAATATGTAATATTCCCTCCTCCCCCCACCGCCCGGCCGCCTTCCTCAATCACGCGTCGAGGCGCATTGTCGCGGCTTCGCAAACAGAGCTTATCAGAGCGGCAACGCGGCGAACGGGAAAGACGCGCAGGAGCAGCAGGCGCACCTCCTCGCCTTCCCTGCAATCAGCGGGAAAGCCAGTCCTTTCGAAAACAAAACCCCTACCTTTCTTCTTAATCACACGTCCGTATAGTTGACTAATTGCGATTTTCCTTTTCTGTTTCAGGTGAGTAGTCCGCCCGGATCCCGGAATACTGTATATCGCAGTGAGTAAAGCCCAACGGCGCGCGCGATATCGGCGCGGCGTTATTAGCTCTGGCCCCGACGACTCGGCGGCAAGTCACCGCATTAACTGCGACAATGGGCATAAGTTGTAGCGAGTCTTGCCGCGAATTACCGCATGCGAACGAGGCAGACACAATGGGGGAGGGGCATAAAGCCCAAAGAGGAGGGAAGAAAGGATCTAGAAAGAAAGAAAGAAAGTCGGAGTGGGTAGAGAGAGCACAGAGCGGAGTGGAGCAGTACAGAGAAAAAAAAAAAGTTCACGCACAGAGAGAGAGAGAGAGAGAGGGCCGGGTGGAATGAGGAAAAAATCGCGCTGCGGCGCGATCGCGGAGCAGGCGTGAATGGGAGAGTCGTCGTCGTCGTCGTCGTAGTCGTCGTCGTGTCGTAGCTGGCGGGCACGCCGGCAGTGAAAAACCGGAAAAATATGTCATCGTTTCATCGACAGTCATCACAAAGACCGAACGAATGAACGGAACGGAACGAAGCGAACTGGAGCAACACAGAGGCTGCACGCCGTGCCTCCGACTCTCCCCTGCCTCGCTCCCAACCCCCTTATCATTTTCCAGGCCTCTCCCTACCTCCGAACGCAGTCATTGTGCGCGCACTGCTGCTCATCCCGGCGTATTGTCATCCGAAACAATGATTTCATAAAAATACAAGCGCAACAAAAAAGGGACGCCTGATGACGGCGGATGCGAATTGAAAACAGCCCCTCGCGCTCGTACCCACCCACCTGTCCAAGTGTCGAGCCCGAGATTTCGCTAATTGCAGCGACGAACTGCTTCGTTATTCCGCGCGCTAATTTTGGCCCGCTCTATTCTACGACATACGATTCTCTCCTTTACATGGGTTGTACGTCGATTTCATTAGCCGCGACCATTCCTTTCGTATTTGCTGCGATAGAATTTCTCGAGACTTCCTTGGATGCTTGGTTTAATCGCCGAGAATAATCAACTTTTCCGCGGACGAACATTCAAAGATGTGCATAAACGAGCTTATCGTCTCATCGAATTTATCTCGTTATTGCCATGCCGCCTGTTTGAAATCCCATCCAAGACTCGCTCTAAAGATGGGCAACATTGTTCAATGTTATCTCGCGAACATTAAATATCAATAAATTCAAAAAATTGTATAACAACCTTTGAATGCTTTTATAGCTAAATAAACACTATTCTGTTTATTCGTATTGATAAAAATTCCTATCTACTCGGCGGTATTTTTTTACGCTTCATAAATAAAATTTACGATATAAAATCTTTATCAAGCTGTAAAAAGTTTAGCCTTTAAAAGGTTAAATTTATAACAAACGACGCAAAAAAAACCAATGCCAGGCGGGGTGATCTTCGGCGCGTCCGCCAACAATTATTTACAATGCCCGCGTGACGTTCTTCGGGGGAGGGGGAGGAAAGAAGTTCGCGAAACAATTTGTAAATGTTGTATGCGCGAATTGATGATGCGCGATCAGCTGGGGGGAGAAAGTTGACACGCAGACAGCGGCGGCACTCTGTTTACTAGGAACGCTCTCTTTCAATGAATATAAACGCGCTTATCAAAGCTCGAGTTCACGCCTCGGTGATAATGACGCCGACTCTGACGTACATCGGTCCGAATTATGAAACACCATCAATAATATCATCGCGATGCGCGCTCGCGGAGAACTGATAACGCCGCTTGATTGATTAAACTCGCGCGCGAGTCTCGAGAGTGCAGCGCGACGAAACGGGGAGCGAAAAAAAAAGAAAAAAAAAAGGAAGAAAGAAAGGAAATAGAAGAAGTCGGCGGTGCGATCCGTTCATTAGCCGTTTCGGTCTTTTTTTTTTTTTCTTTTTTTTTTCTTTTTCGGCCTTACGATTATTATTATATCCGTCTCTCTTTGGACGCTTGTCGCTCGCAGGCTGTCGTGCCGCGGCACTAAAATAGTACGATGGCGTGACTGCGCGCGGCAGCTTTGGAAGGATGGGGAGCTGGGGGCGTTTTTCGGCTCGTGCCGCCACCGACGCCGTATGCAACAGGTTATAGTTTTTGGCACACACCTCGGCCTCTCGCTCCGCTGGCCTCCTCTCTCTCTCTATCTCTCTCTCTGGTTCCCTCTTTCGCACTCTCGCCCACCGAGCTACTCTCGTGCACTCGTGCGCCACTCTCTCCCTCTCTCTCTCTCTCTCTCCCTTCAGCTGTCGGCCTCGCCGTATCTCTTTTCTTTTCCTCTTTATTTTCTGTCATTTCGCTCAGAAGCGCCACTTGCTCGCTCGCCCGCTCACTCCCGTGCCGTTTTACTTCCTCTCTCTGCTGCTGCCGCCGCCGCCGCCGCTTTTTTCGTTCCTCTTTATCCGATCGCCCGTTCGCGAAAGGGCGTAAAACCGCTGTCGAGGCACTTTCAACTCGAATGAGAGCCCGCTATTTCTCGCACTTTGCGTCTCCTTTTTATTTTCCGGACCCTCCGGCGTTCCTCCTCCTACCGCTCGGACAATTTTCCATTACCATAAAGGATGTATTTGCTGGTTTACATAACCCTGCATAAAATCGCTATAATCCGCGAATTTCCTCAAATTTTTCTGCAAAAACAATTTCGCTCGAGCGTTCGTCGCGGATTTAAACATTTATCAAAAATACTGATTGACCTTGTACGAGTTCATATTTTTCATTGGGCTAATATTTGTCATTGACGATTCAAATTCATTAAAAAAAAAAAAAAAAAACACCTTC
This sequence comes from Ormyrus labotus, assembly GCA_035582975.1. Taxonomy (NCBI): domain Eukaryota; kingdom Metazoa; phylum Arthropoda; class Insecta; order Hymenoptera; family Ormyridae; genus Ormyrus; species Ormyrus labotus. The sequence goes on along the minus strand of JAWWEO010000045.1, from coordinate 10,381,552 downwards.
CAGAAGTTTGTCATTGCACGTCAGCGCAACTTTTTAATTAAAGATATAAATTTCGCTTGAAAACTGATATAGTTTCGACAACGCGTGTTAATTTAATAAATGAGTCAACGGGAAAAATAATTTCTTGCCCGGCATCGATTATTCAAATATTATTTGTCAAATGTTCAACTACGTATTGACGTATTGTAGACATAAATCAGGCACTATTTGCCGATTTCAATTCCTTACAAGATTATTATATCGACGAGCGTCAATTTTGCAAATAGCCGCGGCGCATTTACAGTATCGAAAAAAAGTTTAGGCGATGTCTCAATTCTCGTTCTCAACCTGCTCGATCGCGATTACCCGAACAAAGCGTTTAAAGGTCCCGTGGTTAAAAAAGCGGGGGGGAAGCAGCAAGAAACGGCCAGAGGAGCCGCGGATTGGAATTCCGGCTCGCTAATTAGCCGCCTTCGGAAGAAGGAGAGCCTCTCGAAAAGTCGAGTACGGTCTAATTCAATCGTCAAACAGATAAGGCGGCAAAGAGGATCTCCTCGCCTTGGCCGCGATAAGCGATCACTCGACTTCCGAGCAGAGGGGAGGGGGGAGGGATCGCTGCGATCCGGCCGAACGATAGCCCGAGTCGGGAAGAAGCGACGGCGGAGCGCCGGGAGCTGCGGCGATTACGAGTTTGCGAACTTGTCACGCATCGCCGAGGCTCGCGGCATTTCATTGGCAAACAGCGAGCGTCCCTTTATTTCTAATTCCCCGATCGGCGCAGCCCGAGGATTGCTCGGTGAATGCTTATTCGCATTGGCAGAGGCTCGCTCGGGAAAGTCGAAGTTGAAAAACAAGACGTTTTCGAGAATGGGATATAAAGCGGGTGGAGAGAAAAAAAAAGTGGAAATGGAACGAGTGCTTTTTTGAAAAAGAAACGTCTGCCATTCGCGAGAAAAGGCTGAATTTGCGTGCTCCATCTCTCTCTTTCGGCTCGTTTTTTTCGTTACGAGAGTTTGTGTGTTATTTGCTTTACGGAACGCCTGTTACAGATAAATATAATAGGCATTCATAGCGGCGTATTGTCCCCCGACGAAGCGCTGCTGCCGCCGCGTTAGAGCTTTTACATTTTTTCCTCCGTCCCGCTCCTACGCGCGCGAGTCCCGCTATTTTTTTCCTTCTCTCGTCTGTTTTTTTGTTTCTCCTCTCCTGCACACGGACGCGGACTGGCTGTGCACGTGCAGGCGCGGCGGCGGCGGCGGCGGCAACGACTAGCTGCCGCGCGAGAGAGAGAGAGAGCGAGGAGGGAATATTGCAGTCGCGCGCTTGGGCACCAGCTCTCATTTTTATTATTCGCGTTTTTTGGAATTTTTCCAGTGGCACCCAGCATTGTTTCACGGTTTGTCATTGTTGTACGCGAGCGCACCGCTACGTCCTGCCGGCTGCGATGTATGCCAGCCCGCGGAGGAGAAGGCCGGGGGCTCGAAACAACCCTCGACGAGGAGCTATGCGCGCTCTCTCCCTCTCTCTCCCTCTCGCTCTCTCTCTCTCTCTCTCTCTCTCTCTCTCTCTCCCGCGCGCGTACAGAGAGTTATGCGCGCTTTCGCGGCTTGTAGGCGCTGAACCGGACCAATCTGGCTACGTACCTACGAATAAGAGAAAGAGGGAGAAACGGCGAAACGAGCTTCGATGACTATCGAATGACTCGGGGCGTTATCGATTCCGGGCATCGTTTTGTTCTCCCTCCGGCCAGGATCCTCCACCCACTTCGCCTATGCGCTATGCATTCTCGATATGTATGAAGCGACTCTGATTTTCATTCTGCCCACTCCGCTGAATGCCGCAGCGATTTTCTATGTCCACCTGCTGGCTTTTCAGCAGTCGCCTCCCCCTCGGCTCTGCTTGCTTTGCTCACCATTTTATTTTGACTTTTCTACACACGCTTTTTTTTTCTATGCGCCTGCAGATCGTTTGTCGCGCGGGCGCCCTTTTTTTTCGACCAATTTTTCCGCATTTTTGTCCAAACATCCCGAGCGCGGACAAAAGACGCTTCCGATGCTTGTATTATATCGAACTCTCTGGTAGCCTCGATACTCCATTTGACGTTAGACCAGCAGAAGAACTTGTTTCGTCGGCTCGCTCGAACGAAACTGCCGCGCGCAAAAAAAGTTCCTCTCGCTCCTCCGGGTGATCCGAAGCGCGTCTCGCAACTATCCATTAGACTAATGTATTATTGTTCCGAGGACTGGAACAATCGCTCCTAATTCATAGGTCGGTTCCGGCTCGAGCGCTCTATCCCGAGCTTTGTCCCACCGCGAGAGAGCGACAATCGGCTCAGGAGCAGCCAGTCGCCAGTGGAGAAAGAAAATAAACGCGTACGGAAAAAAAGAGCCAGTGAAAGGCGAATGACACGAGGCACGTACAGCCACGCGGACATCTATATACATTTATATATATATATACACATATATATATATATTCGACACACGCGGCGAAACAATTGAATCGTTACACGTGCATATATCGGCCCGGCTTCGCGAGCGTTTGGCATCAACGCGTTTTCAATTATATTTCTCGACGAGAGGTGACAAAGGGACAGACGAGGGCACGTCAAAAATGGGCCGTAGCGCCTGGCTCCCGCGAGCGAGCGAGCGCGCGCGCGGGCGGCTGCAGTAATCGTAAACATAAAGCCGAAATGATATAAACGCAATAGGGATATTTAATGACCGGGGCCATTTCGCCTGCGAGCCGCACAATGAGCCAATGACAGCCGAAGCGAGCCCCCCCGTAGTATCCCTCTCCGCGCCCCGAAAGCTTTGATCGGCGATCGATCGCGGCGACGACCTGCACCCGCGACGCTTGTGCGCTTTTTCTTTTTAAGCCCAAGGTGAAATAGAGCCGGCTATTTACGACGAGCCGAAACGAGCTGGGAAATATCATTTCTTACCTCGCGATCGCGCCCGACCTTTGCCACCGTTTTCCCGACTGACAAATTCGGACGCTTTTGCCTTTCGTTGTCTCGAATTAATTTGACTGCTGATACCGAGTGGTATAGATACCGAGTTGCATAATATCGCGGAATTCCCATGCGAGATAATTCCCATTATCCACCTTACAGAGTTGATCAATCATCCTGTCATTGAATGAAAACTCGCGCTCGGAGAAGAGTCCGCGAGGCTTATTTATATTTACCCCTATCCGCTTGGATTTTCTTTTTCTTTTTTTCTTTAGTTCGCCGTAATGAATTATTGAATCTTAGCTGCGAATTATCTGCGCGTGGCGTTTGAAGCGCTCGCTTGCGGTCTCCCGGTATAATCCAAACGGACACGTCAGCGCGCGCGCGGGGAATAATACGCGATGTCCGCTCTCTACAATTAAATATGAATCATTGATAACTGTCGTTGGCAAAGGGTATGAAGTCGGGGCTCGGCTTCTATTAGGGGTACACGTACGTGCAGCGAACGATCGCCGACTTCGGCTTGGCATTCGCGCCGCTCTGATTTACGCCGATAAAATTGCTCGCGCCTATGGCAACGCGGCTTGTTTGCTGCTCCCAATTTTCGAGATTATTTTTCGTAAAGTCGACAAAAAACAAAAAAACATGGAGCAATAAGCATAAAATGGTCAGAAGCCTGTTGGGCACCGTAAGCGCCATACGGGTGAAGCCATTTCTTACAACCTTTCATTCCTCCTCTCCTCTTACTCTTGCTCGCTCTGCTCGGTCATACATTATTGCTCGGTGCGCTCGACTTTCTCTTGCCCGAACCCCCCCCCCGCCTCGACTCGTTCATTCTTTACTCAATTATCCGCGCAACTCTGGCTGGCTTTTCATAAAGCATCGTATTTTATTAAAGTCGATCGAAGAACTTCGGACTCGCGACTCGACTCGTAATAGTTCGACTTTAAACGTTTTAATGTAAATTGTTGGATTTTAAATTATCCGTAGGGTGCCGAGGGCTGTAAACAGGCGGGGAAGAAGAAAAAAGTTTAAACTGCCGAAGTCCGCTAACTGTAATTTTCTAAAAAATGCCTCGCGCGCAAAACTTTCGTCTGTGTACAGTCAATAAACTTCACTAAATATAATTATTCGATGAATTCTTAATCAATGGAAAATGAATGGCGGACGAAACTTTTTCAATTAAAATGCCTGGCTCTTCATAAATAATAACGGAGAAAAATAAAATCCAAGTCCCTCGGTCGCGCGGGCGGGAGGATTATTTAATTATAATTAATTGACGAGACGAAAACTTGGGGGAGACGTGGCAGCAATTTTTTATTTTACGTTAAGATTCCATTATTATGCACACCGAGCCGGAAACAGTCGATGCTCGCAATCATCGTTGCGTCGGCTCTATTTGCCTCAAGATTTACATATTATCTCGTCTACAAACCATTGGCCGAGCAAACGGCACCGCGATTGACGCAACACGGGCGACTCGTTTGAAAAATCTTTGGAATCGAAGCAGCCGTGCCTTTTGCGAGTTTCCGAACTTTTCGGACGGGTCAAGAGACTAGTAGAGCAGGAGTAGTCGCCGGAGGGAGGCTCGAGTGCGCTGTCGCCCGCTGAATTATTCATCGACGTCCTCGCAGGATTCTCGTCAGTCGAGGAAATCAATTATTATCGCGTACACGTTGTTTGCCCGTACAATTCGCCGTCTCTTAATAACGTCACCTGTCGAGCTAATAATTACATCGGAGTCTCATAATTTTATGCCGCGCTTCCTGGCTCATGATATTTGATAATGCAGTCGGGAATCGAAACGTAATTGCAGGAATGACGCTTTTTTTTTTGTCTTTGTTTTTGTTTTATTGAATCGGAATCTGTGGACGCGAGAAGAGAAAAGGGAACTGTTTTAAATAAATAAATGGACAGCTTATTTTGGAAGCCGATGAAACCTTAATGAGAGCAGATTATTCGAAAAGCTTTTTCTTCAAAACTTTGAAACTCTTTAGTTTATCGGGTTTTTATCATCTGCCGCATTTAAATATATAATGAGTTGAAATAACTCGGCTTTAAACCCGGATGATAATTTAAAGCAATTCCGCGGTAAATTGCAGAAAATTAAGCAGGTAACTATCTCTCTCTCTCTCTCTCTCTCTCGGGCTATTGCGTTTTAATATTTCGCTCAAGAAACTAAAAGACGGAGGGGCTCGAAGGGTTCGAAGGACGCAGAGGCCTGCAGGGGGATATAGAGGAGAGGGAGGGTGGGAGCGAAGGAGGGGAGATCGAGCTTGCATTATCGTCCGAGTGATGTTTACATTCCACTCGTACACGCGCTTGGAGGGAGCTATCGTTATGCGGGATTCTCCATCCCCGCCGCTACTTCATGTCACTCCCCGCATTACCGGGCCCCGCGCCTCCGTTCCTTTTTTTTTTTATTTTTTTTTATTTTTCAGGCTCCGTTAAAATACTCCCGGCGCGCGCATGCAGCGGGGCTTCATCACTCATATCATTCGTAGCTTCGGGAAAATTGCTTTTAAATTTCGAAATCGATGGCAAACACAATTGGCCGCGCGTGGCCCGATGTTTGCTCGAAAAAGCCAGCGGCTAGGAAATGTTTAATTACCGCGAGAGCTCGCGCGCGCGCGCGCAAAAAACAGCTAAGAGATGAGCTTCCGCCCTGGTCATTAGGATTAATGCACGCGGCGGCGGCGGTGCAATACTTTAAATCGGCCTAGGCTACTCGTCGATGGATTATTTTCAGGCCAAGCGGAATAAGGGGCTGATGCGGATGCGTATAGAGAAATGATCGAACTCGAGGGATTGCCGGAGCCGATGTGCGCCTAATGCATCGAGTGCTGGTAGGCATCGGTAAAGCTTTCGAACCACTCAACATAAAGGCACGCAGCCGCGCGCAGTCGCGCTGCAGCCCGGCTCAATCGAATGCTGATCCACTCCGGGCTAACTACCCTCACCTACGTTGCTCCACCATTCTCCCTCTCACTCTCTCTCGCAGCCAGAGAAAGAGAGCCGGGGAGCATATCCTGCTCGAATTGCCCGCGTCTCGCGTAATGCGCCCTCGAGCTGCTTCAAGAATTTAACGCGCAGCGGCCGGGCCTCTAGTTTGTTCTTTCCGGATCGGTTCTTCGGGCTTTTCAAACTTTCATGCCGATCTGCAGTCAATCACCCCGCGATCAACAGTACGCCTTGTTTACCCGACTCTCTCTCTCTCTCTCTCTCTCTCTCTTAGTTTTCATTTCCTAGTGAAAATGCCATTCAGGAGTCGCCAAACGAACAAAAAGAGCGATCGAAGACAGATTGGGGAGTCGGGGCGCGGCTTCTGAATATTTTAACGGTCGCTACAGTTTTTGCCAAAACTATTTTTATAAATATATCATTTATCAGATTTTTAATGAGAAAATGGACTTTAATCCCTGATTAAATTGCTCTTAACTTATTATTTTTAATGGGAAATAATTAATTTCCAATTTCCTCGCGAGTGCTTTAATTTTTATAAATCTGCTAAACACTTTATAAATGTTTAACCACTGCACAAGTCAGATACGCTTTTATGCAGCTGCAATAGTTGTCAACGAAGTGTATAAAAAAAAAAAAAAAAAGTAGCGCCCGATATAATAGAGCTCAGTTCGAACGATCGGACTTGGGCGGATCGTTTGATTGATAAGAAGACTAGGCGTCACAAAGGCAATTTGCGTTTTTTGCATACAGACTGCCGGCGGAGGGGTCAAAGAGGAGATTCGAGAATGGGGGAGGCCGCTTTTTCGGTGTAAAAAGCGCGCGGAAAACGGATAAACGTAACCGGAGAGCGGGATGGGAAGAAAAAAGAAGAAAAGGGTAGCCGTACATAAAGTAGCACGTGTAGGCTCGCCGTGTTGCAGGTATATATATCGAGAATTCGAAGCTTAGGGGTTATTCAAATGAGCGGTAAAAATCATCCATAACCCGAGGCTGGAATCCTCTCGGTATCGGCCGGCGATATTTAAATTGATTTAAGCTTCTGCCTCTGCCCTTTTTGCCGTGTACCGAAAACGAGCGAGAGAGAAAGAGAGAGCGGTGCAGCGTACTTTATGCCATCGAAACTTTTTGTCTATACACTCAAAAAGAAAAAGGCTTTGTCGAAGCTGTGTGTTACACGCACTAGTCGCAGCCGAAGCATTTTCTTCGGGAAATCGATCGAATTAGTACCGACAAGTGGCCTGCAAACTCGTCAAAGCGTGCCGGCCGCCGTTCGCTGCCGATGCATCAAGACGATTTGCGCACTAATACGATTTACTTACCGAGCCCCGCACTTTTTTTTTTTTTCCCTCTATCGGCCTCGGATCGCCGCTATAAACATTGGAAGCGCGCAAATGACGTTTACGATGGCACAAAGCTGCGAACGCTGTCGGATATTCCTCAAGTGTATATTTTATTTGGGCAAAGCGCTACAGTGATTCGCCGCTCGTCCGGACACTAAAATGATATTGCGCTTTTTGCGATCGACAAATGGAACGAAATGCAAAAAAATAATGGAAAATCTCGCTCGAGAGATGGTAGCGAGCGAAAAAAAAACGCCGCTGGAATGGGACAATAATTGAAATGGCACGTAAAACCGCCGGATCCTCAAAACCATTTTATATTTTAATCGCACTTCGATAGGCTCCCCAGCGAGAATCTCTCCCTCGATGCGAATGGTTTTTTTCTTTTTTTTCCTTTTTTTTTTTTTTTTTTTTTTGACAATTTTCCGCAACCGGGTTCACGCCGAAAATCTATCAAAAATATATTTGCTCCCCCGCCCGTCCCGGCGGGCAAAGCCCTTCGCACTCTTTTCGGAAACATTGTCTACGTTATTTTTAATCCCCGCGTGTCAGGACAGAAAATATTTATTTATTTTCGTTTCTGTGTGCATTTTTCATGAAAAATTTGTTTATTTTTTTCTGTTTCAGGTGAGTACATGCATCATGCAGAGAAACTGCCTGGGTGCGGTCGCGGATTCGTGAGTAATATTTACACGAGCGCTTTTTTTAACGAGTCCGCGCTCCGATCCTTTGAATTTTCCGAGGCTTCTTTCTGGGAGCCGAACGGAGCCCCCGAGCCACTCGAGTATCAACTAAATGAATAAAGGCGGCAAGAGTCGCCGGGACGATTTAACGTAAGCACTTGCGTTAAAACTTGCCGTAATCGTAAATATTTCCCCGATGAAAGAGAATCGAAATAAAAGTGGAAGAATAAGCATATAAAGCGGGGAGAAAAATGTAATATAAAAGTGTTTGTTCGACTGTAAGCTCTTTAATATGCAAAGTTCCTCTGACCACTATCTCTTCTTTCACATCTAGAAATAAGGCAGTAAAAAAGTTTTATCTCTTATTGCCGGCTTCTTAGCGGAATATTAAATCATTATTTTCTTACATTTGCACAATCGTTATTACAGTCTAACGATCCTTTAGAGCTGGAAATAAAAGTAAGGAGAGAGAGAGAGAGAGAAAAAAAAGAAAAAAGGACGATGAAAACGAGTTCCAGATAGCGTACCGATTACATTTTATTCCTCGCCAACGAGCACGAAACGTAGAAACGAACTCGGCCCCGGCGAGGGAGCAGCGGTAGACTCTCCCCCAGGCCGGCCTCTGAATTCTTAAAATCTAATTTTTATCCGGCCGATATTTTATTAATTCTAAGACTCGCTCTTGCACACAGTACCGCTCGGTCGCGTTGCGTAACGAGATTTGCCTTGTAACAATGTCTCTCTACATGCGCGATTCCGACTGTTCTCTCTCTCTCTCTCTCTCTCTCGCGAGCGCGCGCACGCGCCTCCTCCTTCTCCGCCGCCGCCGCCGCTGCCGCCGCCGCCGCCGCCGCTTCACATCCGGCACTTTTATGCTAGATTCCTCCGCCTCTGCGCTATAATAAAACTTTATGTATTTATTATCGCAAGATAACGAACGGCACTGCACGCGCTTGTTCCTCGGGTTTCTTTCGCGAAACCGTTTCTTGTTTTACGCCAGCCATTGTGCGAATAATATTTTAGAGCTCTTTCTCCTGCTCTGTCTTTGCGCGTTATTAGCGATTCATCTGGATTCCTTTTCTTTCTCTCTCTCCCTCTCTCTCCCTCTCTTCACCGCGCCGACGCCTGCCGAAAGCCGCGAGGAAAACAGAGCGCGCTCCTGCGCCAAGGTAATTATTCAAAGAAATGAGTTTCATTTTTTTTCCAGCCCCGCATAAAAGAAATTACTCCTAATTTCACTCTAATTACAGCAGCTCGGCTCCGCTCGCGGTCTTTATTTTGCCAATCTCGACGTCGCGAGTATTATTCTTCGCATTGGAAACAATTATCCCTAAAGGGCGCGCTTGGAGAGCATTGCGCGATTGCGAGAACGGCGAAATAGGAAGCCCGAGAGGTAACCAGATTAGGCAAAACACTCGCGCAATTAAAAAGAAACAAATATTAATCCCCCCGCGGCGGAGGGAAAACATGCGCCGAGCGAGAGGCGCGGCCGCACAAAAGCGGAGGCAAAAAAAAAAAAAAAAAAAAGAAAGCAGAAAAAAAAAGAGTTCCGAAAATGAAAAATTAAGTCAATTGATTTTTCAGCTTTCCATTGGCAAAAATAATTTGTATTCCTATTAAGGGGTCGCGGGGCGCCTGGCGAATGCCTCGGCGCAGCGAAAAAAAAAAGAGAGAGAAAAAAAAGAGCGAGCGAGAGAGAGAGAGAGCGGTCACCGGCGGAACAGCGAGTAACGATATCGGCGTTGCACGCTGGCTGGATTTTAATCGAAGCGCGACGTATAAAGTTGCTGACAATCAGATTACCCCCTTTGCGCGAGCGCGCGCCCGCCGCCCTCCCTCGACTGCCGCCCCGTTCCGACAGCTATTCGCCCGTCGACGCGCTCCTCTCCACTTCCTTCCTTCGCCCTTCGGCCCTGGGCGCTTCTGCTGCCTTTTACGCTAAACTTGACGCTCCTTGGCGGCGCTTGCTTTCTCGACCGATAATCCCCCCGGCGGGTGTGACGGTCAGTACCGCGCGCGCTTCTGCTCGATTTAACGAAGGATTGTTCGCGGATGCCAGCCTCCGCGCGAGCATTTCAATATCGAAATCGTGCCCGTGCTCCGCTCTCTCTCTCTCTCCCCGCTCCCCGTTTTCTCCGTCCCGGCAGCCGCAGCCGAGCGGGGGAGAAGAATTTTGAGCGACGAGGGAGGGAGAGGGACAATCGCGAGGCGTACGATTTTAAGCGACGCACGCGGCAGCGACGTAGACGCAATAATGTCGCCCTCTTGTTTGGGGGGAAAAGAAAAAAAGAGAGCGAGGGCGAGAGGGGGGGAAGAAAAAAATTCCTCGACCGCTTTTACCAGGCACAAGGCGAACCGATAGGCTGTTACGGCGACCGCCGCCACTGCTCTCTCTCTCTTCAGAGTGTACGTGTGCGAATATGTATGCCCGCTAAGTAGCAAACAGTGCCACTATAAAGTTCCGCATTATTGTCACACGCACGCTCCGGCCGCGCTGTGTGGGTGAGCCACAAGTGGAGAGAGAGAGACAGAGAGAAAAAAATGTACGTACGAGCTCGCGCATTTATATAGGAAAGCGGGCTCGTGCAGATGCGCGAGGGTGCCTGCACGTACGAGCATTGAATTCGATCCTTAGCCACCCCCCCGGAACGCACGAGGGTGAGATTTCGCCCCCTCCTGTCCCCCGCGAGCGCGCGGTGAGCCTTGCGCTTCCGGCCGCGGCGGTACTCACCTCTTTTCACCCCGAGTTTGTTATTCTCTTGTCCTTTTTGTCCATGTTTTCTTTTGCTTCTGCTCTCTCTCTCTCTCTCTCTCCCTCTCTCCGAGCATTCAGGCAAGCCTCTATTTAGAGGCGTAATTAGGGACTTGTTTCAATTACTTTGCTTGTAATAATAGCCGAAAACGCTCTCGAGAAGCCGAGGTTCCGTGCGTCGCCGGATAATGTGCATCATTCGCTTGTGTGATTGGTACCCGCGATATGTTTATAAGTTTTTCGCGGGGCCGAGGGATTTCTCTCTCTCTCTCTTTCTGCGTCTGGAATAAATTGGCTCCGGTGGAAGGCTTTGCCATTATACAGCGAGAGATATGAAGAGGACTTTTGCGGGCTTCTCTCTTAAATAGAAAAACGATCGTTTTGCTGTAATAAAAGCGAAAATACATTAGTCAAAATTATCGTGCGCGAGGCGAATCGAGTAATAACTCATCGGGAATGGAGATAGAGAAAGACGAGAGAAAGGCAGAGAGAAAGAGAGACGTAAGAATAGCACGAGAAGATCCTTGAGAATGAAACTCAAACGGATTGGCGAGAGGGAGAAAAAGAGAGAGAGAGAGAGAACAGACAAGGAGTCCGTGTATATTTGCGCAGGGCAAAATTCAACGCTCGGCAATTTCGTTCGTTAGACTAAACCCAACGTTATAATATTATTTTTTAATAATGGCCTCCGCGGAGCAGCCGAGAGAGCGAGAGAGAGAGAACGAACGCGCGGAGGAGAAGCGGAGGTTAGCTTGCCTGCCATTACGTTACGCGGTAAATAATAAACGTTTATAAGGCCTTGGAAGTTATTATACAATATATATATGTATAGACGTTCGTATACGCCCGTTGCCATTACTGCTATCGTATATTATTAATGCAGTGGCTCTCAACTGCTAATTCTCCTCGTTTGTCGTACCAATTTGAAATTCAAATTTAATCTGCTTCTCTTGTTTTTCATTATCGAAAACAAACTTATTAAACTTATTTAGCGAAAACGAAAGACTGCCGGTGGCCAGGGTTTGTTTTTTTTTTCTTTCCTTCTCCCCTCCTGCCTCCCCCCTCCCTCCCCTCGGGGGAAGGAAACGCTCTTCCGCGAGTAAATATCGAAACGGGGAAGGTAATTCCGTAAAGTCGGCGGAGGCTGCGAGCGCGATACGAAAGAAATAACGCAGAGGGGAAAGCCAGTCCGTGGCGAATAAGTTTCGGAGCTCTCTCTCTCTCTCTCTCGCTCTCTCTCTCTCTAGCGCCGCTCTAATTGCGCAGTTATTTTGTTAAGATAAGCTTCCGCGGTCTGTGCTCGCGGTGGTACCGCCGCCGTGGACCCTCCCGAGCTAATTATTTAAGATGCAACGTCGAGCCGCCGAGATAAGCGAAATGAACTCTCGTCTATCAATATTTATCAGAGAGCCGCGCGGAGAAAAGCATAGGACACGTCGCGCTAGTCGGTAACGGCCGGTCTCTAGGAATATTTATATTGTTACGTCACTCGCTCGCCGCGCGTCGGAGACGCGGACGACGTCGAGAGAGTCCGAGTGCGCGCGTGCAGGCCCGCCGTATGTAACGAGCGTGTACGTACAACTCGCATTTCTCGATTGAATTTCATTACAATCGCCGAAGAAACGAGTCTAATTATCGTCCTGCCTTTTCTTTTCCGTTTCTCTCTCTCTCTTTCTCGTGCATATAACGGGATTTTTTGTCGACCGGTAGAAGGACGCCGCTTGGCTCCGCTTCTTTTTCAAAACGGAGCGACGACAAGAAAAAACATGGAAATGATTTACGATAAGGTACTGCTTCCACATACTTTTATGGTAATTGCAGTGCCGAGCTCTCTCTCTCTCTCTCACACACGCGGGCAGGCGCCCCGCTACACACTTTCTTATTTCTACAATTATGAAAAATTCTAATGTAACTGTAATAATATCGGAGGTAATGACAGCAATCGCGCCGCGGCTGACAATTATGTTAATATTTTTAATAATTACAGGAATGAACTCGGCATACTCGAGCATGACTCCGCGATTACGAGGAAATTATAAAAACATCTTTTCCCGCTCGCGCGCCGCCGCCGCCGCCGCCGCCGTCGCCGTCGCGACACCGGCTCTCTTTCTAAAATTATTGGCTTTGCCGCGCTCGGCGCGCTCGGTAGTGGGGCAGTACATTACATAAAAATGCGCGCTCGCGCTCGACTCGAGAGATCTCGTTGAGAACCTCCTTCGACGCGCGAGCGAGCGAGCGAGCCTGCCTGCCTGCCTGCCTGCCTGGCTGCCTGCCGTTTTTATTGTGAAAATAAAAGCATTGCGCAAGAAAATGACTGAGCGCTCATGATACGACCATAAAACATCGGGCCGCGCGGCATTATTAATAAAGTACGTATAGTGCTTTATTGCGCCGAGTATAGTCCAGGCTACGCACCTGCATAATGCTGCTGGTACTGCTGCTGCTGCTGCTGCTGCTGCCGCTGCCGCTGGTGCTGGTAGTGGTGCCACAGCCGTGACCGTGACTCGGTATCGTTTTCCATGGTGTCGAATGGCCGGGCTGACATAAAAGCCGGCCAATCGATCTCCCCTTCCGTGGCGCGCTCCGCGGCCGCGGCGAGCGCTAAACTAATACAAATAACGCGCGCTCCATTCCGGGCCGGGCGCGAGAGAGCGCTTCTATTTTAAATACCCCCAAGGCGAAAAGTCGACACGCCGCCATCACCCATTTCGGATTTCAGATTTCGCCAATTTATCGCCGTAATCGCGCCTCGAATTGCTTTTTTATTTCGTTATTTTTTTTTTCTGTCCCCAGCTCGCGCCGAACAATCGCCCCTTTATAGTTTTATTTTCCTTTCATTTTTTTCGTTCCCTCCCTCTCCCCTCTGTATTTACATCCTGTCGCGCTCTTTCTCTCTCGCGCGCTTTTTTTTTCGGGCCGCGGCGATCGTTCTTTATAATTTCGTTGGACTTTATAATAAAAAAAATAATAATTTTTATACGCGCTCGCAAAGTGCCGGGCCGGCCGTTATTGCTAAAGCTTTATTTGCTAATTTCATTTTATGACTCTTTTTCATTGCACTACGCCGCTTGATACGTCGCTTTAATAAAGGTTCCGGGAAATAACAAAATAATTGCTAAACTTTTGTAAAAATACGGGCGCGCTCGCCTTTCTATAAAGTAACGCGATCAGCCGGGGCCATGAATTATGAATGAAGCTGCTTCATGAATGAGTCTCAATTAATATAGTTAGGATTGTCCGCCGAATGGAAAACAAGCGAGACCGCCGCCGCCGCCGCCGCCGCCGCTACCTCGCGGAAAAAAGCGAATAAAATGATGATCCCCCTCCGTCTAACGGGCTGCCGCTGTTGCTGCCTGCCGCCGTTCGTCGTCGCATTATTTTCGTCAGCGATAAAAAGCCGCGGGAGTAGTATAACGAGGAGGTAGTATAAGGCGGGGAGCAGGGGGGCGGGGGACGACGACCGAAATTACAAATTCGAGAGGGCAATTTCCATAAAAAAATATTTTCATTACCCCGCGGTCTAGTCGCGGAGGAGTCCGCGGCCGTGCTAGAAAATCGATTCGTTACGACCTCCTTGTAGAAAATATGCTAGCTCATTCTTCGGGGGGCAGGGGAGGGGGGGGGAGGGGGGTATGGGGTGGGAACGAGATAGCGAGAGAGACGGCGAGATATAACATAACTTACACGCGGAGCGCGCCTTCATCCTCTCCCGGCTCGAGCAGCCGGGCCCCCGCGCTTGTAAATGTGTATACATACATACATACATATAGAATTAAATATACGATACATTATTCATTTTAAGTTCTTTCTCCTTGCTCGCTCGGCGCTGCCGCCGAGAGGGAGAGAGAAGGAGCGACGAGCGTCCACGTGGCGGCTGCAGCGAGCGAGAGAGAGAGAGAGAGAGAGTGAGTGAGTGAACGAGCGAGCGAGCGAGCGCGTCTGTGTTTGCCAGATACGTACGCCCGAGCGCTAGTATAACTTTTTATTTTAAAGATGGCGGCGCTCATTTGCAATTCTATGCCGGACGTCGATATGCTTGATTTATCGTAACTATACTTACCCGTTCTGTCTATCTCTCTCGCTCTTTCTGCCGCCTTTCCCCCCCCTGATTCTGCTACAATTTATATCAGCCATCCACGTCTGTACGGGCGCGTAGATCCACTATGAAACTGTTACATGATGGACTCCGCTTTCCAACCCCGCGCTCCCCCTCCATCCCCCCAACGCCGCCGCCGCCGTACTCTTTCTCCCATTGCCCAAAATCTAACTTTATGTGCAGAGAGCCGGGTATCGATTCGACTCCTCGCTGTGCTTGCAAACCAGCCTCCATTTCAATGTTCAGTCCTTTATTATTTAATGCACGACAAGCAGACCGAATGAGGGGGAGGGGAAGCCAAGAGGTCCTATACTTTGTTTGATTACACCTCGGCATATGGAGACTTATACCTATAATTATTCGTATTAAGTATAACGTTGTTATCCATCTGATCACTATAATTACACTAAATAATACTATATTTATATAAAAAAAATCCCCCGTAATTGTAGGTATAAACTCCATATGCCGAGTGCAAGTTGCAATTATAATAAAATATAGAATCCTTCATCGTAAAGTTCTCGCTCGCTCGCTCGCTTACTCTCTCACTCTTTCTCTCTCTCTCTCTTTCGCAGCGGGGGAAACCATTATTTCGAAGACTATCGTTATTAATAGAATCCGAGTTCTGAATAAAAAACGACCGTAAAAGGTATTCGAATAATAATTATAACGTGCCGTCCATCGAGGCGAATAAATTTTAACGTCGAAAGCTTCTTAATTCCGTCGCGGAATTTATCGATTGAAAATCGTATCTTTTTCCAATGCTGCCTCCTTCCGCGGAATACCCGGTGAATTGACAAATTACACGTCGAACGCTCCAGTTGCGCGCAACTGTAATAACAACAGTCGTGTAACAATGATTACGCATTCATTATATCGAGCTATGCAAACACGCGCGATCCTCTGAATATCGCATGTAAGAAGCGAAACAGAAAAAATACAAAGTGAGACATCGCTCGGTGTATATTGCTCTTTCTCTCTCTCTCTCTCTCTCTCTCTTTTCTCGGCCCGCCAGCCGCCGCCGCCGCCGTCGCCGCCGACGCTGATTCATGCAAGAAAGAGAGAAACAAAGAGCCTCGAATTTAATGTAATTTATTGGACCCTTCTAGAAAAAAGGAATTTCGCTTTAATATCTGAATTTTTAGTCCCCTTAATTTACGACTTTATTTAATTCGGTTATTTTTTTCGAGCGGAGAGAAGGAGAGCGCAAATGCGAAGCTGAAAAATTGCGCTCAATTCACGTTCTAATGCTAAAATGACCGCGGGTCCGGGTTCCTTTCGAGCCGGGTTCTGATGGGTCGCAGTCATGGAAAGGCCACGAAATTAAATAATTGTATTTTATTACACCGCCTTGACTCGACCAAAATTGTTGTATTAGCTTCGTTATTGAATCATTCCGCGCGATGAGTCAGTGAATTAAATTTTATAATCATTTCTGAAAAAGAATTTTTCCATTTGCGAGGAGGTGTTTTTTTTTCTCTCTCTCTCTCTCGCTTCAAACGCCTATCCTGTTTTTAATAATATGGCCAATAAAAGTTTACTGCGATTTTTCTTATATAATCAAATGGCTTTTATTAATTTCAGCGTCGGCGCGCGCAGGCTAATTTAAATATCCACTTAACGCGAGCCTATCTATAAGCGGCGATACAAGGTTTATTTACTAATATATTAGTTTTACGATTGGCACGTCAAAGCTCGATATGGATTTTCCTTATTCTCCGCGCGCCGCGAGCGCGCCACAATGCAAAAGCGCGAGAGTTCGGCGAGGTGGAGAAGGGGGGGGGGGAGGTAAAAGAGCGGCGAGTCGCGGCAGTTATCAGCCGGGTCCACGTGTTCCTCGGCATAATGACCGTTGTTG
The DNA here is from genome assembly GCA_035582975.1 of Ormyrus labotus. Taxonomy (NCBI): domain Eukaryota; kingdom Metazoa; phylum Arthropoda; class Insecta; order Hymenoptera; family Ormyridae; genus Ormyrus; species Ormyrus labotus. The sequence goes on along the minus strand of JAWWEO010000045.1, from coordinate 10,364,927 downwards.
AAAATGCGGTTTAACGAGCCGTCCCCGTACGGATGCGGCCGATCGCGTTCCTCTTTTCAATCGGCCGGTGCTCGTCGCTCCCCCTTTTTCCACAATTGCGCGAATGTGCGCAGAGCTCGCCGATACCTGGCCGGCCTGGCGACGCGGCGCGATATCGACGCCGACCAGGCGCTAATTATATCAAGCGCGGCCCTTCGTTTAGCCGCCTCTTTCTTGTCTCCGCCGCCGCTCTCTTTTTTTTTCTGTTCTCCGACGGAGATCCCGCTGCAATTGTCGCCGATTTGCATAATTCAATGGTGCGCGCGTGTGCTTTTGTTTGCCGGATCGATTGTATTTTAATAAAGCCAGTCGCGCGATACATGTGAGCTAGATATAATAAAAGAATTGACGAGCGACGCCATACGCTTATACAAATAACTTTTATGTAATCGCTTGAATACATGTTTCTCAAACGAGATTGCAGATTGTGAAAAAAAAGCGTAATAAATAAATTAAGTAAATTCAAATTCTTCTTTTTCTCTCTTTTTTTTTTAATTTAAATAAATTTTTGTTCTCCGCTCACGCTCCGATCGGTACTTATTATAAAGCCTCGTGATTCATGATTATGCGTTATTAAGATATATATCGGCCAAGATTTATTAAAAATCTCCGCTCAATGTTGCCGCGCGCTTTGTAATATTTATCACATTTTTTTTTTCTTCGCCGTTCATTTTATGATAATTAGATGTGTGAAAAACAAATGCTGATTTCACGTGGCGACTCTCGAGGAATCTTGTTTATTAACTATCTACACGTATAGATATTATTTTTTTTTTCTTTTTTCACAAATATGACATCACAAATATTTTCTCGGTTTGCGCAACGCGCTCTCGCTTATAACGTACATACGTTCGCTCATCGATCTAATCTCTTCTCTATAAGAGAGAGAGAAAAAAAAGATCGTTATTTGCGTCGAATTATTTGTGCGGCCAGGACTGCCGCGCTCGCTCCTCGGGAGTATTAGAGAAGCCGCGGCCCTGAGGTAGACGAAGCTGTTTGCAAATTATATTTTTATTTTTATCTCCGGCACATGTTGAAACGAAAGTTTTTGCGAACTGATAGCGAGGCGAGTTCGCGCGGCTAAGGAGCCTTAAAAAATTTATTTTCCTCTGATATAACAAATGAATCAAGTAAAGACCTCCAGAGTGTTTGAGGCCAGATAAAGAAGTATATTTATTTTTAGCAAGGTCACTAGATAGCGCTTTGATAATCCGAGTATTTACTTTTAAACCCGGAGCAAATCTGGCGCACTAATATACGCGGACAATAAAAGTATCGGTCGGCCTTTATAATCGTGCCGAACCTTAATATACAGGGCTTAATATAACGCGTATAGGCGCGCTGAATATTTCATGTCCGCGCGAGGAGGAGAGCGAGGAGGAGCAGCACGAGGAGCAGCGACTGCGAATTTTATTATAAATGCAAAGGATTCCTTCCACGCTATTATTATTTAATATTATCCTTCATGAAATTATTACCTCTTAAAATTCTATATTCATTCTTCTTTGTTATTCTTCGCAGTCTCGCCTTGACCCGCAAAAAATGAAGCCGTTATCTCGAATTGCAATATTATCAGGATTTGATGAAAAAAAAAAGAGAGAAAAAAAAACAAAAGAAAGAAAGAAAAGGAGAACAGCCGCCGGACCGCTACTCGGGCATTATTTATTATATACGGCAAAAACTGAATTTAAAAGCCATTTCTCGTACCGCGGAGCGAACTCTACGGCAAAGTTGGCAATTCCGCTCCTTTTCCGCCGAAGCGAAATGTAAGAAAATAAAGTGCACGCGAATCGGTAATTATAAGCATTAGGAGGACTACGGAGCTCGGGAGCTGAGGCGAATCTAGAAATTTCACACAGAGAATTTAGCTCACGCAACTGAGGCGGCCCGGCCATCGGAATAATAATAATGCCCGATGCCAGTGATAATAATGAAAATGATAAAAATAAAAATAATAATAACAATAGTAATAATAATAATAAGCATAAAAGTAATAATAATACTAATAATGATAATCATAATAATAACGGGGAAATGTTATTACGCATAATAATTCTCAGGGACGTAATCGTTAAGAAAGGACGCCGCGGGGTAACTGCATCCATAATCGTTATCGTTACGCTTTATGTTGGCGACGGCAGCTCTTTCCTGACTGAGCTTTCCTCGTTGCCAGCTCTCTCTCTCTCTCTCTCTCTCTCTCCGCTCCCGCCTCCCGATATCTTGCCGGGGCTCTCTCCTACCTGCGCCCTCCCTCCCCGCTCCCTTTTTTTTTTCGTCAAATCCCCCCGCAAGGTCGCCGGCATTTTTACGGCCAATTAAGAGAATTCGCGTCCGCGCGACGGGGGTGTGGGGATATACGCTTGGATATCTTGCCGACGCCGCCGACGCCGGACAGAGCCCCCGGAATAGTCAGAAGCGGAGGACCATTAGTTTCAACGATTATTACAGTTAGTTCTAGGCGAGTGAGTTTCATAAATGCTCGTAGAAACTCGGCCGGCGCATATACTTGTATTTATGCGGCAACATTCGTGCGCGCCTGCGCCTTTCCTCCCCCACCTCCTCCCGCCTGTGTTTGCTCGCGAGGAGAAGCGCCCGACTGGAGGAGCCGCGCACTTGTTATTATTTTTTATCACAATATTTGCTTTTCCCACATTCTGTTTTATGTTAATGGTCGCCCCCCGTCCCCCCCTTCCGGGGCGTCTCGCGTGCGCGAGGCAGCTCCGCCCGGAACTTTTAGCATTTTGTCTCGAATTTAAAAAAGTTTTCCAAGTTTTTCACCGAGACGCCAAGGGGGGAGCGAGAGAGAGAGAGAGAGAGAGAGAGAGCGAGCCGCGGATGTGGGTATAATTTTATCCAGTTTTTTATTGCGGACATGTTGAGCTGGTAAGGGCCTCGATAGCAGCCAGCTGAATCGGAAATATTGGCCATAAATATCGGAGATACAGCCCGGGCAATACGGCGCGTTCCCTCGTACGCGCGGGCGAGCGCCGAAAACGCGCGCGCGCGAGATATTACACGCATAGCCGGAGAGATAGCCGGCTGCAGATTCCTATCTCTCGACTCGCGGATATGCCCCCGCAGCTTCGAAGGTACTTTACCTCCGCTATCTGTCAATAGCCGCGGCCGGCTATCTCTTTTCAGCGGAGCGCCGTTCTTCCGCACTGTCCTCCTCGCCGCTCTTTTTGCCGCGCGGCTCGATATTACGCGCGTTCCCGAGATTCAGGGGACGCGAGTCTCCGCTGGGAATTCGACACCTCTTTCTCTCTCTCCGCAGCTCCGACGCGTAATCCTATCGCGAGAAGCGCCCCTCCGGGCCGCGCATACTTTTGTAGCGGGCCGCGAGACCGAATCATTTTCAATCTTTCGCATTTAAATACAAATTACTACGCCCGCATAAATAGTCTTGGGCGTACGTGTGTGCGCGCGCGACGCCGCGGCCCATTAGCCCGTTAAAATTAATCTCGTAAATTATTGGCCAAATACTGTCCACCTAAACAATTTTAATGAATATGAATAAACGCGCGAGAGCGGGCTGAAAAATACATAAATTATCGCATAACTTTATGAAAAACATCTAACTGAATGCAAACTTTAATTAAAGCTCGCCTCATGATTTATGCATTTTCATCGTCGTATAATTATTAAAATTTCTGAAAATTGATAAAGTGAGATAATTGTTTGGGCATTAATTTATGATATTAGTACAGCCGACTAATGACAAATGATTGGGGATTAAATACGTAAAACAGCCGACGCAATGTGCAAAATAAATATATTTTGCATTGTTTGCGATTTCAGAAACGAGGCTATAATTATAAATAATTGCGCGGCGAAACTCGATTGATCAAGACAACCTCTTGCGCAATCCATAGTCGCCGTTTGACCTTGAGAAGCCAGTGCGACGCTCCTTCGGATCGATGTCATTCCGTTAATCTCGAGAGCGCCTCTCGGTTTAAAAAAAAAATCCCATCGCGCATATTTTATTATTCCAGTATCGATCCTCGCACCTTCGCAAGTGTGCGCGCGTTACGAGCAGCGGGCCTGGAATGCGTAAGCCGCGGAAAGCTCCGACTCCCGACTTAAAAAAAGCAGCTCGGCCACGAGCGATTTCGTCGTCTTTAAAGTATCGGCAAGAGTCGAAAAGAAAACTCTCGGATCTCGGCGAGCATCGAGGAAGCGAGAAGAAGCAGTCGATGTTTCTTGCAAATTAGCGGAAATCTCGTATGCGCACTCGTGGCAAAGCGGAGGCGCGAAAGCTCGAAGGGCGACTCTGCCATGCAGAAGCGACATCGACAAAAGGCGAATAGTGGCTCTTTCATTGGCTGAGCTTGGGCATAAAGCCGCGAATGAAAAATAAAAAAAATAATAAAAAAAGGAAGAGAAAAAGAGAAGAAGAGAGCTTCGCGCGCATTATTTCGAGCGCCGCCGTAGCAGCAGCCTCTTTCCCTTTTCTCTCGCTACGGGCGAGCTTTTTCCTTTCACCCCATGCAATATGACTTTCTATATATAGGCGTATAGATATTTTCCGCGCACATGTACATCCGCAGGATAGGTATGTATATTCGGCTCGCCGTTTGTCCCGGCGCGACGCTCTTTCTCCCCGCTGATTTTCGGCCGAGAATTCGCACGGATACAAGTGGCGCGAGTTCTGGGACAAACTGTTGAATAGTGTAAAAAAAAAAGAGAGAGAAAAAAAAAAGTTCGTCCCCACGGGAACAAGAGACACGGGCGCGTGCTCCGAGCTCGAGCGACGAAAACAAAGTAGGGGGGCAAAAATAAAGAAGACCGACCGAGAGCGACGAGAGAGAGAGAGAGAGAGAGGAGGAAAAAAATGGAGCGGCAAGCAGGCACTTTTCACCGACACCGTGAATCTCCGCTGCTTGTCACTGGAACGAGGCGATTGAAACGCTCTCCTGGGGGGGTAAAAGGAAGAATTGAAGCGGGGAGGAAAACCGCGAAGAGGGAATTCATTCTAAGACATTCGCTGGGGAGGCAGGGGGGGTGCTCTCGAGAAGGAGCAAAGCGGACCGCGGAAGCTTGTACTTACAGAGATATCGAGCGGAAATCGTCTTTTAAGGCTTTATGCACTTTTCAAGTACTCGCGGTATTATTAACTGTATTACTGGCCCCAAAAAAGAAGAGTACTTTGACGCGAGAGGAGCGAGTTACTTGAATTTGGAAGAAGAGCTCGGCACGTTTATTGGTCGTCAGTATTTCTAAAGCACCGTCAGGAATCCTCGTCGACCCAATCTGCAGCTGTTTAAAAAAAACGAGATTGTTTTGCAGCCGGGAGTCGGGACGTAAATTTCTGATCGACACGTTTGTTTTGCACTCCGTTAACGGCGATACATAAACGTCAAGATAGATGATCTCCCGGAATTGAGATTCTAGAGATTCGATTAAAGCTCTCCGGCGAGTTTCTCTCCCTTCGCATCGGGGGATGCAAAGAAATTTGCGACAGCGTCCGTTTTATTGTTCGAAACTTGTCGATCGCCGCGAAAAATGGGTCGCAATAAACTCATCCCTCCTCTCTCTCTCTCTCTCTCTCCTTCGCAGTCTGAAAGAGGAGGCGTCGGCGGCGCTGCCAGAGAAAAGGGAGGCGGGGAAACGGGGGATGGATGCATCGACGCGAGCGAATGTATCGACGCGTCGGCGGTAGCCCCGGTCGCTTGCTCCATTGTATCCATTGTCATAACCCATAGAGGCGACCGTAAATCGGCGCGAGAAGGCGCAAGAACGCGCGATATATCAATCTACGTCCGCTCCTATTTGCTAGTAATTAATCACGGCCCCGCAGCGTACTTAGCATCCGATCGCGGCGGTGGCGACGCGCAATATAACGTATCGCCTGCAGCAGCCCGAGGGCTCGAAAAAAAAAAAAACAAAACCAGGAAAACAAAAAAGAAAACCAGGGAGCCCCCCCCCCCCCCCGACACCTTTGCGCGCGGCGTTTTCATTTTTCCCGCCGACGTCGTCCTCTCGTCATCAAGAAACTCATTCGAGCTGCTGGTGCATTTCGAGGACGAGGGGGGGGGGGAGGGAGGGACGCGCGCGATTAAACAATTGGCGAGCGCCTAATGGGATATTTGCGAAACACGAGCAGCCAAGGAGGAGGAGAAGAAGAGAGGAAGAAAAGGCGCAAAACCCGCGAGCGGCTTTTAACGATCGTCGGACGCTTTCTGGCGGTTTCGCTAAGCGATTAACGCGGAAATAATGATTTCCCACTCCGTCGCCGGAATAATGATTAGTCAATTAATTAAGCTGCACATAATTATTAGCGCCAAGACGAGGAGGGCGCGCAGTCGTCAATTGCTCGCTCGCGGGTCTCGACTCTCCTCGATTGGGAATCACGGAGAAAATTAATCGTGCGTAAAGCACCCTCCACCCCCCGCCCCCCCCCGTCGGTACGCCCTCTTCCAGCCTCGGCTGCTCTGGGACTTTGTTTTTCAATATAAGAATCGCGGCGGGGGGAGGGAGCCCGCGCGCTCGATGAGCATGTCAACAAAAAGAGGAAGAAAAATAATTGCGCGCCCGAGCATTACCCTCATAAGCGTCGTTCTTTCTCCCGCCTCTCTCTCTCTCTTTCCCATTTTTTCGCATGGAAACTCGGCTCGCGCGCCGAGCCGCTTTATTTTTCCTCCACTCGCTTTCGACATTATAAAAGTAAAGGCGCGCGCGCGCTAATTGCTCTACTTTATGCTCGCCGGGCGTTGGTGGCGTCGGCGGCGGCGGGCATCCTCCGCTCGAATTAATTAAGAGAGAAAGGCTATGCTCGCCGCTGAAAAGAGCGTATCGGCAGAGCGTTTAGAGACGGAGGAGGAGGGGGAGGGGCGCCGCGACAGGGCAACGTTAAATGCTCGCTCGTCATTCTCAGCAGTGTTTTATCATTAATTATAATTAACCGCATAAATATGCATTGGACCGTGGCATAATTTGACCAATAACAGTAAATTACTCAGGAGGGGCGGCGGGTGGAGGCGAACGTGCGTCGGACTCTCTCCTGCCGTCGGAACTCCCCTCCCTCCCCCTCCCCCCTCCTCTCTCCCCGGTAGCTCCGCGGCGCGGCTCCGACACGATAATGCGATTAATTGCTATTGCTAATCGCCGATAATTAATATAAATAGATGAGCGCGATTAGTTGCCTCTGCGCGGGATTCGCCGCTGGCATGTACATTCGTTATATTGGCGTTTTGTTCACGGACACTCGATAGCAGCAGCGGCCGGCGGAGCCCTGGCCGGCTTTGCCGCCGCGGCCCCAAATCATTCATAATCTCGTCAAGCGCGCTATTGCCCGGCCTAATGACGTTCCCTTCCTTCCTTCCTTCCGTCCCTCCTTTCTCTCTCGCTCACTCTCTCTCTCTCTCTCGCTCTCTCGCGCGCAGGCCACTTGGCGGAGGCTTTTTCAGAGGCAGCGGGCCAGAAGGCGCGCGCAACATATAACGCGCGCAGTTTTACATCAGCGGCGGGATGAATGGGATCGCGCATCGCTGACTCGCTATCGAAATCGACAAAGTCGCGCGGCGCGGCATCAACGACTCGCCTCGCGCGTCTTCCCTCCCCCCCGCTCCCGCCGAAGGAGAGAGAATAACGATAATGACGCACGTAATTAGCCGAGGTCGGCGCGCGCGCGCGCGCGAGCCCCGGCCAATATAAACATATGTCGCGACGAGCTCATTCACGCTGCGAATACTATTCAGACTCTAATTATGGCCCTTATGTATATCTTTTGTACGCGCTGCGCCTCGGCGGCGGAACAATAAACGCGCGCCCGGAATGAGCAAAAACAGAAAGAGCTCGCGCGCGCGGTCCTCTCCTTGCCTTTCAGCCGCGCGTAATTGTACAACGTTTGCAAAAGCTCGCCGAGCTTTCTCCTCCCCCCCTTTATTATCGAACTCGAGCGCGATCGGGTATTAAAATATAATTCCGGAGGAGGCGCGCGTGCCCCCTTTCATTGCGGAAGCTCCTTGCGCCGCGAGAGAGCCTCGGTAGAAATATTTTAATATAAATGCTAATCGGCCGAAATTGCGCTCGCCGCCGCTCTCTGGGCTTCTACCGCGGCCGGCCGCGGCGAGAAAGAAAAAAAAAAAGGCCGCCGTTCCATTAGTAAATAATCGCGATAGTTTCTGGGCTGTCTGGAATTTTTGCGACTTGGGACGGGAGGAGAGGAAGAGAAAAGAGAACTCCGCGGCGAGCGCGTGCGCGTTAATAACGCGTGTCGAACGCTTTATAGGCCATAGTGATTGAATGCGATGAATCTATTATTTATGTTAACTAACCTTCCCGCCTGAATAATGAATATTTAACGTTAATAATATTTGAATTATGCAAAGGCGCAATTCTTCGTCCATTAGAAAATATATTTGCCTAGCCTAAAAGAAGAAATCTTTACGAGCGTATATACCCTTCCTTTCCTCCCCCCTCCCTCTCTCTCTCTCTCTCGGTCGGCGCGCATACCTCTCCCGCCGCACAAAGAAAGCCTATGGCGAGCTCGAAAAAAATGTGCTAATTTTAGCACATCTATGACATATCGGTGTAAATTTACAGTTACTCTAATATTGCCTCTCGCCGCTCGCGCGCCTTGAAAAAGAAAAAAAGAAAGAAAGAAACATCCAGCTTTGGTGTATATTCGTGTCATTAGCATACCGAATTTGCATCATTTCATAAATGTATAAAGATTAAGATTACCGCCATAATTTGATGAGTAATGCTGAATAACGATCGCCGCGTCGGTGATTATACAATGCAGATAATATATAAACTAAAGGATATAATTAGATATTTTTCATTCCGCTCGGTCCTTTACGTAAGTGGCAGGTGCGGACAAAAGCTCCTCCGGCCGGCTCTCACAATATATACATTTCCAAGTTGTCGCGAAAAAAAAGCTGCCGGCGCCGAACGGAATTGATTGAAAACCGCGCGAGTTGCGTGCGCCAGACGGAGAGAGAGAGCCAAGGGTCAAAGACGACCGCGACATGTGCCGTTCCGCTCGACATGCATATTCATTAATGAGGAGTCGGCCCGGTGGCAGAGAAGCTATAGAGCATTTCCACGGACTCTGCGCGGCGAGCTCTCCACGCGATCGGTAATTAAGATGCCGTTAATCAGACTTGGGCCTCCTTTTTCTGGCTTTTATTTTCGACCGGCTCTTTATTTTCTCCGCTCGCGTTCGCGTTCGCTCGCTCGCCGGAAAGTTGCTGAAAAAATATATAACGCGACTGCGGGTGATAAAAAACATTCAAATGAACGCTCGCCGCGGCTGGAACTTTGCAGATTTATTTGCTAAACTTTTAGCGTAACGCGTATATTAATTTATTTTCTGTCTCTCCCGGCAGGCCATTTCGCAGAGCGAAAGTTTGCACATTTTTTCCCCGCCCGCCAACTCTTATAAAACGACTGCTTTTTGCTTGAGTTTTATATTAATAATATCCTTTTTTCTCTCTTTCTCTCTCTCTCCCGGCTCTGCTTCAGGTGAGCGGCGCTGAATTTCCCACATGTAATTTTCCGCATAAGAATTAAAATTCACTACCCGGGCATAAGTACCCAACTTTGAATCCACAACGCCATTTTAAATGTTGTAATTCCATTGAAAATGTTTGTACTTTTTTAATGCCTCCTCGCGCCCACCGGCGCTCTTTTCCCAGGGAGAAACCTAAAAAGTTTTCGAATTTTTGCCACGCCGGCTACTCTAATTATACGCTCGACTACTTTACTGTTATGATAAATGACCGGATTATGTACAAGTAGAGGCGGGAGAAGGAGGGAGAAAAAAAAAAAGAAAAAAGAGCGCGCAAAGTTTTTCAGCAATTTTCTTGCTCGCCTATATGAAAATAAATTAATAAAGGCTGCAGGCAAGGCTGCACTTAAATGACAAAAAAAAAAAAAAAAAAAAGAGTCGAGTGATTTGCAATATCTTTAATGAATAATAATACACGCGGCGGCTGCGAGAGAGTAGACGCTGGATCTGAAAGTATATAAATACCTTTGGCGAGTCGGTTCGAAGGATACTTTAACAGCATTGTCTCGGCGCGAGACGATGAGCCGCGAAGGCCTGCCATCTCCATTAACGAAGGCGTCCCGATCCGAAAGAATTATATTCTCTTAAATTCGTTTACCGCTTGATTCGCCGATCGTTTCGAGCTGGGAAATTGATTTCCGATGGCGGGAAATGAGGCGAGTCGACGACGTCCCCTCGTCTCGGCGAGGTATAGGATTCGTCAGGGCGCTCGCCGAATGAAAAAAAAAAGAAAAAAAAAAGAAGAGCGCGCCGCGCCGAGATTAACCCGCTTTTCTTTGGCTCGCCGAGCGATTCCATCCGCAGCGATCGTCCCGGCTTTTCTTCCCTCTCTCGCTCTCCTCTGTTTGCCTCCCCCTTTTTTGACGCACGCGCATATATGTATATGACTATTTCAATACTAACCTCGAGCGAGGCTTAGCGGCTGCACGGGAGGGAGAGGAGAGAGCCTTTGTCATGCTAACGACGCGTGTAGTTGCTAAATATGCGCCGGCTGCAGGGATATGCGCGAGATATCGCATATTTTCGATTTAATTGCTTTTTCGCATTCGTATTTCGCTCCTCTGCGCCACTGCGTCTCTCTCGCTCTCTCGCTCTCTGTTTAAGTCTCGAAAATTGCTAGGAAGATCAGAAATTCAAAGCGCGGGGTGAACCCGTAATGACGGCCGCTGCACACCGGCCGATTTGTTATTCCGGCGCATGTCGCTCCGCGCCGCCTTTGGTAATAAATTAATGTGCGGCTCGTGCACGCGCGCCAACACTCGTTATATGCCCTTGTCATTTCGCCGATGCAAATTTGTATTACCGCCCTCAGCCCCGCGACTCTGATTCTTAATCCCCGCGCGCGACGCGTTCTTATATTCTCCGCGTGTGTATATGGCCGGGGAATCCGTCGGCGCGTCGTCGTATATTGCGCGATCCTTAAAATAGTCCTTTTCGAAAAGAGCGCGCCACCGTCTAATTTCGCCAAGTATACGAATAAAGGCGCCGACATTTTCCGCTGGAAAGGCGTATAAAAAAGGGAATATATACTTTTTTTTTTTACGCAAGAGCGTAAAAAACATACGTTCGCGGACGATGAGACAGCGGCGGCGGGCCCGTATAAAAAGTTTTTTTTTTTCTCTTTAATGGAGACGTAAAAGATATTTTTCATAGCCGCGCGACGCCATCGCAGTTTCTTGGCACCCTCTAAAACCCGATTAATTGACGCGCGGCGGGCGAAAATCCAAGATGGCAGCAGCCATTACACTTGTAATATCAGGCGTGCGGCTCGCCCCGAGGCGAACCCTTTCCTCTCCGCAATTGCGGCGAAAATTAACGCGCGGGAAAGGCCCGCCGCCGCACGTTGGGCGTCGTTCCCCCCTGCGGAATGTCTTCCCTCCCGGATTCCTCGAATGTCGATGATGACAAATTTCCGACGAATCGCTCGAGAGCGCCGGCTTTTGAATCTCGCTCGTGCATCCCTTCCGGCTGGTCGTTCAGCTGCGAAAGTGCGGGATTGGCAAAGCTTTTGGCGGTCCCTGATTTTTTTTTCATTTCGAGCCGCGCGCGCGTCGGGGAGGTGCGCGTTAAGAAACTCGGGAAGGTTGACGCGCCGGATTGAATGATCTTAAGCGCGTAAGCAGAAATCGGCTCGGCGCGCGGTGCGCCGTGCGAAAGCGTTGGCAGGCTGCCCGAAATGCGATAGAGAGAGGAGAGAACGACGCTCGGAGGCAGCAAAAAGCGAGTGGGGACTCGGAGAGAGAGAGAGAGAGAGAGAGAGAGAAAGAGAGCAGAGCACACCGATTTGCCGATTAAGCGCCAATGGCGCGCGTCTCCGCGAAGAAATTGCTGTGAAATCCCCTGTCGCCCCCTCCGGCTGTGACTTATTTCCTATTTACCAGCCCTCGTCTTTGAAAACTCGACTGGCGGCGGCGAGAGGAGCTCTTCCTCGAGCGTCTGTCGAAGGACCCTTACGCGTTTTCTCTCTCTCTCTCTCTCGCCACCGACAAAATGGCGGCTGCTTCATCTCGTTCGCCAGTCGTTTTGCCGCTGAAAATCAGATCAGCGCTCGCAGATTGAATCATCCTCTCTCCCGAAAGCTGTTTGCGCGCCGCGAGTTTTCTGAAAATATACTTTGAATCGCCGGCTATTTTCGAGCCCCATTTCGGCCGTTAAACGACGCACTTAATTCGAGGGGGATTATTTCTTAATAGGATATTGAACGAGTGCGCCTTGCTGGTGGGGTATATAAGCTCGAAGCTCGGTGGCCTGCTTTATTTATAGGGTATAGACGTTAGCCAAGTTGCGTAAAGCGATTCGGAGCGCTTGGAAATTGGCGAAGCTGGACAGGTAGCCGCGCGCGAGAGGGAGAGGAGAAGAAATCGCCCGAGAAAATCAATCGGCGAGCGGTTTTGCTGAAATAAAAGGAACGGAGGAAGGAGGGAAGAGCGGCGGCGTTCGCAGAGCTCGACGAGGAGCTTCCAGCAGGGCTTTGAGAGCGTTCATTGTAGCGCTAACCTCTTTACCGGCTTCCAGCCGAGTCCGTCTATGGCTAATATTATATTATCTCGTTTCTGCATCGCGGTTTATAATTTTTATCCCCCGCCTTGCTCATTTTCTCTCCCCCTCCGAGAGCCGCCGGCCTCGCAGCAGCAGCGGCAGCCGAGAGTTTTCTCAATCTGACTTTCGCCGCGAAGTAATTCGCAACGCTAACCTCGTTAAGCCGTCGCGCGACTACTGGCTTTCTCTGCAGCCTCTCTTACTTATAACCGCTTAAGCGCATTAATCGCCCTTTGCGATTCTCGGGGGCCGGCTTTTTTCCTTTTTTTTTTCTTTTTTAACCGACCTGCAATCCCCCGCACCCCCGCCGCTTCTCGCGACAGTTTTAGTAATCTCGTAGAGCGCCGCGAGAGATTGGCAATACTTGGCAGCGGGGAAATAATTTAGGCTGGCCCCTCGTTTATTTTCCGGAAATACGTCTCGGCAAATGAAAATTCAACGCCCCGGCTGGAAAAAGAGGAACACGGGAGAGACTAGCCGGCCAAGTGCGAGTTTTCGCCGCTCCGCCGCTTCCAATATTCTTCTCCGGCGGCGTTCCGATTGAGTTGTCCGTTAATGTAATTGAAATGATTAATTGTCTCACCTCGTCTCGTTCGAGGCTTAGCGTCGGCCCCCGCGCTCGTTCTCTCTCTCTCTCTCTCCCGCCGACTGATTGCTTATTTACAAATAGGAAATTTGAAAATGCGCGCCCCGCGAGCAAAAGAACGAGAGATAAGCCAGCGATGCGAGAGAGATAGAGGAGAGAGAGAGAGAGAGAGAGAGAGCAATGGAGTTGCCGGCAATATTGTAGGATATTACGAATTTGCTATTTTCCGCGGCAGGCGAATTGGAAATGGATTGTTAATTACTCTGCAATTATCGGGCGCGAATCGAAGTAGCGCGACAGATCGAAATTACTTTCTCGCTCGGCAATGGCTGGAGCACCGCCGAGGGGCGGAGGGGCGCGCTTCCTTTCTTCTTTCCGGCGGCTCCGCTCCGCGTTTTGGGGCAACACCTCGGCAACCGCAATAACGCGAAATCGCCGAGGCATTTACGACGTTGACGAGGAGGAGAAGGAGGAGGCGGAGGTGGAGGAGAGAGAGAGAGAGAGACAGAGAGAGAGAGTGCCCGGTGAATTCGATTGAAACGAGCCGAGCGCCGGGCTTGGCCGGCCAATTGGAATGTAGAATCATACCGGAAATGCCGAGTAATGCACCAATCAGAATCTGGGAATAGTCAGGGACCTCGGATGATTAGGAATGCACGCAATAACCTCTGATTAATGTGATCGGTGTGCGGCTATATATGCGGCAGCCTCCCCCGCTCTCTCTCTCTCTCACTCTCGACGTCGTGCTTCGGCCGCCGCGCAACTAACTCGTTCCTTCTCCCCCACCTGGAAACGCGCAGCTGGCTTTCTCCTCGATCACTCGCGGAACTTGCCACCGCTATTCCGCGAGCGCGCGCGGCGAAAAAAGAAAAGCCGCGGCCGGGCGGCTCGATCGCGCCGCGAGATCCTGCTCTCCATATTTCGATTTTCATCGCGGCTCGGCCCATCAAGTTTTAAAGGGGGGCCGCTTCGGGGCTAACTTATTATTAACGTATTTACCGGGGCTAATCAATCTGAGCAGGCTTCATCGAATATTAATCTCCCGGCATTAACGTATGAATTTGTTCGATCGGTTATTAAATCTTTTCAAACGGACCGAAAATTCAGGCGCGCGCGTGCGCACACCGCAGAGCCGGGAACCGCTCGAGAATCTTTCGCAAAATTCTTGATATGCACTTGCCGCGATACGAGCTCCGCTATTGTTGTACTCGTTAGCCCGTTGACCTCAAATTTTAAGGCCAATATTTAATTCAAACGTTCGGCACGGAACAAGTTTAGCTTGTTCCAGAAAAAGAAAACGTTCTCGATCTGAAGAATTGTTGTTTTTGATTAAAAAAAAAAAAAAGAAAAAGAAAAATAAACGGGCTCTGCTTTTAGGATAATCTCAGCCTTCGACTCCGGGGAAAAGAGACCGGCGGCCTCGCATGCGTAGCAATTTGAAGGAGCCGCGAGTTCTCGGTAGAGGGCAAAGTGCGTGGGCGCGACTGCCGGCTAATTATAAAAGGAAAAGGCTTTTCCTTCCGGAAAGGCCGCTCTCGGGCACTTCTCTGAAAATTAGAGCAAACACGAAACGCGTGAGCGGGCAGGGGGGTGTAGATATATCTGCAACGCCCTCGGCACGCACGTATCGGCCGAGTCGAGATCGACAGGTAGAGAACGCATAATACGCAGCGGGCGAAAGGGTGGGTCGTGACTCGGCTTTGCAGTTGCAATAGAGGAAGTAGCGGAGGGTGGCGGCGGCGGCGGCGGCGGCGGCGGCGGCGACGGGCAAAGTCAGTCGGCGGGGGAGCTCTGGATGCATTTACATAAATACATAACGCGAGCGCATACAATGTTAGTGCTATGTTGTCAATTCTCCCTCTCTCCTACGGCGTCGGCGGCGGCGGGCAATTCTGAGTTATGCTGGCAGGGCCCGCGGCCCTCGACGTTAGCTCGCTTATATACCCAAACACGAAACGCGAACATCCACACGCGAATATATCGATGTTTATTATGTGCCGCCGCCGCTGCTGCTGCCGCTGCCGCTGCTGCTGCTGCTCCCTCGGCCTCCGTGCGTCAGTGCGCCTCCCTCCCCGGCGCTTCTAACGAACTGACGTTCCGTGAGCGCATCCTCCGCGCATCGATTCGCCGATCTTAATTGCGCGGCCCGAGAGGGGAGCCGCGGGGGAGGCGGAATATTAGCCGCGGGCCTGCAGATTTGACGAAACCCGTGTAATAAGACGATCGGCGGGGCGAGAGGGCGAGAGGGAGGGAGGTAGAGAGAGAGAGAGAGGCGCCGGGGAAGCTGCCGCCCGCCTGCCAGTCTCTTGGCATTAATAACCAATGGGCTCAATTCTTTGGATGCTCAATATTTCAGCGGCCGCGAAATGGTTTTAACTTTTTAATATTTAAAAGCCCGCTGCCTGCGCAGGCTGCTCGCGCCCAAGCACGGGCCGCTTCTATCTGTTCGCTCTCGGCCTCGTAAACTATTCAGGCCCGGGCTGCTCGCACGCCCGCTGGGAAATCTTAAAATATGTTTTATTTGTCATTCGGGCGACGGTCAAAGGTCATCCATAACTTTGGCTCTTCCTTAGCTGGTGCGCGCCCGGCATTCCGCCCGGCTTCGCGTTCGTTCGACGACGACGGCGACGGCGAGCCGACCGCTAATGGAATTTGCGCAACCTCCAATATTTAGACTGCTTTAAAACCAAGACGTCTGCGAGAGCTTATTTTTAACCGGATTCCAAAATTTGCGCCCCGAAGAACTCCTGAATGATTAAGCGCTCGTAAATTTCTTGACGAAACTCCGGCACGTATATATATATATTATAAAAGTGCGCCGGGGCCGCGGGTATCGTAAACCAGTTGAATTAATTTGCCGTCTCTCTCTCTCTCTCTCCTCCGCGGAAAATTCGAAAAGGGCTCTCTCTCCTGAATTCACGATGCGAGGGTATAGGAGAGAAAGCTATCGGCTACTGGAGCTAAATAAAAAGAAAGCGCGAGTCATTAAAAAATTAGCAGCCGACAGCGGAGCCCGGTCAACGTACTATTATTCTAAAAGGTTTTGTTCCCCCGGCTGAATGAGGGCTAAATGGCCCCCTTTTCCCCGGCATAATATGGAATAAAATAATAGAATTTTAATTGATGAATTTTTTCCGCGCTCTCTCTCTCTCACTTCTCCCCGCGTCTGCCGTCGGGCGCATTCAGGCTATAGACTCGCTCGAGTAAATAAAGAGCGCGCAAAGTGCGCTCGGCTCGCTTATATACAAGGTATTAATGTGTTTGCCGGTTTTCTTTGCCGCTCGTAGACGACGAGAAAGTGGTCGGAAAAGAGCGCGAGAGGGGTGGAGGGGGCGGAGGGGGGCTGCATGAATGATTTATCAGTCGGTTGCTCCTCTATAGGTCGGAATCAGCCGCGATGCGACGGCGGAAAAAGTTCGGTAACCCCGAAGAAAAATGAAGATACTCGCCGGCATCGATACGCAGCAGCAGCAGCAGCAGCAGCAGCGGCGGCAGCGACGGCGGCGGCAACAAAGACAGGGCCGCCCGGCGTCGCAGCACCGTCTACAGTTATAAATCTATAGCGCGAGCGCGCGCGCCTCGCTTTCACGTTATCTGCATACATTGTGTCGAGCGAGCGCTATTGTTTTCCGCGCCCTCAACTTTTCATTTTTATTTATGAAAATAAATGCGCGCACTTCGATTTTATTCAAAATTCAATGATTATTGTTCGGGCGTTTTAAAACCGGCCGTTTGTGTATCGGGAGGGGGGGGGGGGGGGGGGGCCGGCG
>JAWWEO010000045.1:10209105-10347969 GCA_035582975.1 Ormyrus labotus | reverse complement strand
CCCCCCCCCCCCCCCCCCCCCCCCCCCCCCCCCCCCCCCCCCCCCCCCCCCCCCCCCCCCCCCCCCCCAGCTCAATAAAAGGCAGCTCGGAATAAAACTTGATTCTTTCTGGTAACATTTCAATAAGCGCGCTATTGGCGACAAAGCCCTCGAAATCCTCTCCCGATCGATTCGCAACACACCCGGGCAACTTCTAATTCGAGAAAGGAACAGTCAATTTCGTTGTTTCCTCCGTTGAATGCTCTCGCGCCCGAGCCGATAAAAATCCGCCGCCGCGAGACGCGCGCGGCCTGCTCTCTCGCGGCGCGCTTGTTGTCGCGTCGCGCATAAAAAAGTTCAATTTGCATTGCCGGTATTATTTTGCAGGCGGCAGTCGACCTATCGTAACTTTCTGATATGTTTTACGGGGTGGCGGCGGCCGCAGCCGAGGGGCGGCGGGGGGAGGCGAGGCAGGATCAAAGAGCAGCCGACTAGCCATTTCAAGCGCATAGGCCGCCGCAGCAGCAGCAGCAGTCGCCGCCGCTCCGCCGCCGTTCGCGACCCTCGACTCGCAGCCAGCGAGAAAAGCTCTCGGAAAAAATTCCAATTTTTCACCCTCGAATAAAATTATTATTGACGAATGAGCAAGTGGGGTGTGGCGGCGGTGCCAGTCGGGGTCACCGGAGGAAAGGCGCGAGAGGGAGGAGAGGGGTGGGGTAGCCCGGAATTGGCTCGAATATACGCGGAGGCTCGTTAGTGGGCTCCGGCTGCAGGATAGAGCGATACTGGAAGAGTGCGCGGCTCGTCTGGCCCGGCTATTTTTAATATTTAAAATTTAATTTACAAAATGCCAGTTGCGCGTTTGAACGCCGCCGCGCCGCCACTGTTGCCCCGGCGCTCTCTCTTTCTTTTCCACTCTTTTTCCCGGCCCTCTCTCTCTCTCTCTCTCTCTCAGTGTCGATGGATTTTTCACTCGAATCCACCCCCTCCCCCGCCTGCCCTTTGCGAGCTACGACCTTTTCTCGTCGTCGCATCGACACTTACCTGCGAGCCGAAGTAATTGAAGCGCTCTTTTATGATGAATCTTGAGTCTCGTCGCGCGGCGCGTAAAAAAGCTAATATTTTTGAATGCAAGAGCGCAAAATGCCGGCGGAGTTATCGGGCGTATAAACTCCGCGGCGGGCCTTTTTACGGTAGGTCGAACGATATCCTGCCGTGCAAAGAGTCTCGCCGCGCGGGGCCGATTTGCGTGCTTTCCGGCCGAGTTTTTAGCGCAGTTCTCGATCGCGAAAAGTCGCGCGAGCATCCCGGACGGCAGAAATTAGCTCTCTTCCTCCCTCTCTGGCAAGACGTAGCCGAAAGTTAGCTCGCGTGCGCCGTATAGCCAGCTACTCGGGGCAAGTTGCGCCTTGCGCCCGTAACTTTGGCACTTTGGACAATGCAGGACTGCCGCGTGCGCCGCTGCTCTTCGATTAACCTTTGGCGGTGCCCTCGCAGCGCCGAACGAAAGATCGGGCGAAACTTCATTTCCATTCTAATGTGAATACGTGCTCGAGCGAGATTAAACGCCCCGACGATGATAATTAGCTTGGAAAAAGGGAGCCCGCCGAGGTGCAAGGCATCGATAGTCGCCGTTGTCGCGCCGCCGCGTTTGAGCTGCGCGCGGGTTAATTTCGCGGCCGCAGGGAGGGGGGATCAAGGTGGCCGCTTTACGGACTGGTCAAAAGGTTCGGCTCACCTCAAACGAGCGCCGAGGCTCTAATCCGGCGGCGACCGATATGTACCGTCGCACCGCGAGTCCCCCGATAAAGAGGCGCCTGCTTCCCTTTGTTGCTTTTCGAGAAGGGAGCCCCGATTGGCGTCGCCGAACCAAACAGCATTTGCAATCTCTCCTCCGAAAATTTGCAGCGATTCCAGGCCAGCTCGCGAAGCGAGTAAAAATACTTTTGAAGGCTGATGTCGAGGATCGACCAATAAATTGGCATCGGCAAGCTGCCTGGCGCACAGTTGTATTTAATAAATTTTTCTCACCGGCAAGCGGCGTCGGTCGGCGTAGTCAGGGCGCATTAATTTTCATGAATAGAAAGTTACGTGACGTGCAGCTCGCTCGCTCATTACACGTTGATTCGCTTCGCCCTCTCTCTCTGCCCCCGTCCTTCGAGCGCAAGTTTCGGCTCCCGCCGTATATTGGCAGCCCGTCCGTACTCCTCTATAAAACATATAACGTGTACATATATAAAGAGTGCATTCTGAGAGAGAAAGCCGGGGGTGGCGGCACGTATAAAGCAGCCAGCGAAAGGGTGGCTCGGATCACGCGATCGGAACCCGCTAACGGTATCAACCCTTTTCTCTGAAATCAAATTCAAGTCAACTCTCTCTCTCTCTCTCTCTCTCTCTCTCTCTCCCCTGCCTGCACCTCCTTCCGTCGACGTTCGCTCGTTCGCTCGCTCGTTCGTTCGTTCGTTCGTTCGTTCGTTCGGCCAGACTAGACGTAATTACATAATGGTTTTATGTGCACCCCTTGATTTTCTCCCGCTACCTGCCTCCTTTATGCATTTCGTGCGTACGACTTTCGATCCCGGCGGCGGAAAAAGCTCGCTCAAAACTGCCTTCGAAGTCGCCCGGGGGGTGGGCGGGGGATCGATAACGAACTCGGACAAATCCAGATGGAAATACGTAAGCAAGACGCGGGGATGCATAATTGAAAATCGAGCGAGAGGAGACGAGGCGACACGCGCGCGCCGAGTCCATCGTTGAAAGGGTTAAAACGCTGCTTCCTGCAATATTTACGAGCTTTTCAGAGGCTCAAAAACCTTGTTTAGCTTGGCTACTGCCTTGTATGCCTTTGCTCATCAATTATTAGTCCGCGTTAAGGGAGGCGAAAGGCGGCGCGCCATTCTTATATTTATATTATTTCGAGGCGCGCTTGTTAATTGCAAAAGCGGCTGCGTTTCATTGTTATCAGCTGGAAAATACGTCGGCGGCTGCCTTAATGAAGAAAAATGCAATTTCCGGGCTAATAACGTAGGAGACAACGGCAGCGGCAAGGCGGATTGAATTAATCCAAGTAGGTAATCCAACTTTGAAGTTTGTTTGTCGCCCGTATGTTGTTACAGAACTAAGCGCACTCCCTCGTATTGCACTAATTTCTGTAGTTGTATTTACTCCGGCTGATCGTCAGTCGCGCGGCTGCCGCCACCGCCGCCTCGCCTTTATTTTTCAGCAACTTTTTCGCGCGCGCTTTCCGAAAGTTTGTCTAATAAATAAATAAAGGAGCGAAACAGCGGCCTCGTAAAGCTCGGAGAAAAAGAGGCGTTAGATGTTGCGCGCCTCGAAGGAAGCGGCTCGTAAAAAAAGGACGTAACTCCTCTCCCTCTCTTTCTCTCTCTCTCTCTCTCTCTCGCTGCAAAGTACGTATATATACAGGAGGCATCGCGCGGGGCTAAAGTGACTTCTGATTTCACATCGCGTGATTCGAGCATTACGACGGCAGATGGACGTACGGAAGGAAGCAAGGCAGGAAGGAAGGAAGGCCAGGTGTCGGCGGCGTGGACGCGCCCTCGGAAAAAGACGATCGCGAGACAGAAAGAGAGCAAAGAGCCGCGCGACGACACCCTTTCGCGTGTCGGCTCTATTAATTCGGCCTGCGTTAATTATAATCAGCGCTCGCCTCCTCTTTCTCGGCAAACATCCACACCCCGCTCCCTCTCTTTCCCTCCCTCGCGCCGCTCGGCCTGATTTATGAAGACAAAATGGCGGAACTGATTTACAAAATGGTCGATCCTATCGGCGGAGAGAGCTCCGCGCCTATAAATAAGCTCGCTCCTCCGACCGATAAAAAAAAAAAGGAGGATGTAGAAAAGGCGAGCGCGAAATTCGAAACTGTAATCAAGGCCGATTTATTCGGAGCGCTGACGCAAGCTCTCGCCGCGGCGACGCCATTTAATTAGCAAAGCTCCTCGCTCGGCCGCGAGTCCGGACGATTGAAAAAGAAGGAGAGTATAGAGAGAGAGAGAGAGAGAGAGCGCAGAGCTCGCGGGACGATTAAGGTTTATGATTGACGAATCGAGAGTCGTCGATTTGCAGAGCTACGGGCTTGCAGTATATTCGCCGCCGCCGTTGCGCGTGTACGTGCGCGCCTAATGCATTGTCGGGCCGCGCCCACGAATCGGAGCTCATGTTTTATGAAAAAGAAAAAGGGAAGAAAAATGACGGGCAGAGGAAATAGATATTACCTAACGGAGTTAACAAGCACAACCCTGCCGTGGTTACAGGCAGTTGAAGGCCTCCTCCTCGCCTCGGCTTACATTAGGGCGCGGCACATCCAGTCGCCTCGGCTCGCGAAATTGCAAAATCGCTAAAAATCCCCTCGGTTCCCCCTTCCCTTTATTCATATTGCGCGCCCCGCCGACGACACGCCCTTTATAATACGCGTTTTTACTTTTCATTCTACAATTTACAATCTCCTTACGCTAATTGCGCGATAAGCTCGCAAATCTACGAATCGCGTGAATCATACATCTTGCTATACGCGAGTCGAGAGCGAGGGAGGGGGGAGGGGGTAGCCAGCCTGGATTTCGCTCTTCGAAATGCTCTCGCTTTGCATAAAGCTCGTAAAGTCCCCGATATTAAAAAGAAAGGAGCCGAAATAACGGAGCGTTAAAAATGTAACCGTCCAAGTCTTATATTCGTAGCTACTCGACGGAGAACCCCCCCCCCCCCCCCGTTCGAGCAGCCAAGTCCGAAATTGCCTTCCCGATAATGAATTAGTCAGAGCATCATTTTAAATTAGGCTTTTGGCTTATTTCTGATCCCGGCATTAAAATCTGATTAAAGTGACTCGGGCGAATATAATTTAACGTCTGCAAGAATACGAGACTGCTTTAAATATAGATCGATGCCAGAGAAGCAAAAGATTCGATTAGTCTAAGTAGCTAGGCGTGAATATTTCAGAAAACACGGCTCCCCTGATTAAAGCAAACAAGAACGGATCCTTCCTAATCCGCGCGCTGTTTTTCGCGGCCCCCGTCGACGCGCGGCAACAAGATTTTTCGGCTGGTACGTCGTCCGTAACGGGCCGCGGCCTTTTTTGCTCCTCGAAAAGTAGGAAACCCTGTCGAAAGATTAGAACACGGCCCGTTCGTGTTCGAGTAATGCCGCTCCGGTAATATCTCACCATTAGGCGTAATCATCCCCTGCACACATCCACGCGGAAGCAGCGGCACCGCCGCCACCCCCGCCCCCCCCCCCTAATGCCTTATAATTTATAACGGCTCTCGCCTCCGACGAGGCGCAGGCCTCGGAAAATATATCAGAGTTAAAGTTAAAGACCAGCCAAGGAGCCAAATTTATAAATATGGCGTCTAATATTCCGGCCTGAGCCCCGTCGCCTCGCTCTCCCTGCATCTACGCCTGCGTTTTCAAACTGCACAGATTTAAGCGACAGAATAGCAGCGGCCAGTTTTCTAAATGAGAAAACTTTCTGCCTCTAAACAGAGAGACCTGACAATGTACTAAATTTTTTACGGAGCAACGTTTTAATCAAGAAATTAGTCCCTCCGACTCTCTCTCTTTCTCTCTCTCTGCTCTTGTAGCCTTTTCGTCGTGTCTTCGCAGTGCCCCAAGTGCGCGGAGACGGAGAGCCCGTAAATTTATTTTGTGTTAAAATGATAAAAGAAAAATAGAAAGCCAAGCATTAAAATGACATTAATCGGGAGGCAGGCGCCGACTTGCCGTTGACGGCCGTGTAGACTGATGAAAAAATAAAAAGTTCTTCGTTTTAAAGTTTAAATTAATAAAAATTGTTTAAAGCGGAAAAAAATTCGAGTTTATTCAAATATACCTGAAACTTTTATATCCTTACTTTTTTAATCAATATTTATATTCCAAACTTTTCCACGGTTATGAGTTTTTTCATTATAAAAGTTTTCATTTAACTAAGTAGGTAAAATAAACGGCTCTCATATTCCCTTGCAATGAACATTTTTCAAGAAGTAGCGCCCGGCTCGCGGGAGATTAAAAAATTTCCTCGCCTTGCGCTTTTGCGCCCGGCAGCCTAAGGGCAGCGGAAGCGGCGAGTCTTCCGATGCACCGCCGATACTTTGAACCAGAGATGAAAGAAACGGACGTCCCCGCGTTCAATGCCGATGTAAGCTTACGTCGCTAAGTCGCAAAGATGCCTTTTTAATTGCTCGAAAAAATAGGAGCTAAGCGTTCCGCTAATCCCCAAAGCAGCCAGCGTTCCATTTAGTTTTCCTGCAAAACTGACCCATCAGTCGGGCTCGGGAAAAGAATCCGCAAAAGAGGCGAGCCTCATGCCACCGAGGCTCATGAGCGTTTTAAAACGCAGCAATTTTTAATCACGCGGCGGCGGCTCCTCGATATGCAGAAAGCAGAAAGCGCTCGCATGAAAAGGCAGAGAGAGAGAGAGAGAGAGAGAGCACTTGGAAGCTACTCCGTACGACATATTAAAAATGTCGAGGCACACTTGTGCGCCCCGTCCCCTCCACCTCCCGGCCGATCCTTTCGGCAAACAGGGAATTATATGTAAGCCGTAAGACATAGACAAAGGGCTGTTGCGGCGTTATATCTGGCCCGGCGGTAACGAGTTGCGGCTCGCTGTCACTCCCTCCATCTCTCCCCGCTAAGCTTCCGAAGCGGCGCACAGACCTTAAGCCGCATCGACGCTGCGAGCAGCTTCCTTTCCTTTTTTCCGAAACTGCTTACTCTCTCTCACTCTCTTTCTCTTCAGACCCGCGCACATCCGCTAAATTATTAACCATTCTGCTGATTATAAAAACATGCGCTAATGTAACAAGAAATGCATTTGCTGATTAATATGCATATTATGTGCATATACGCACGCAGTCGGCTCCGAGGAGAGAGAGAGACTTTTTCCCCACCCGGCTAAATTATGCGCGTGTACAGCTAACCGGCTCCTTTTCTTTTTCTGCTCCTCCCGCGCGCTCTCCTTTTTAACAGCGCCGCGCGGAGAGCCGGCCGCTTTGTTCCGGCGGCGTATCGAAAAATAGACGATTCCCAGCAGTCACTTATTTCCGCGCCATTGCAAATCATGCGCGATGTTTATACTAAAGGAAAATAAATTCCGCTCCCCGCTTTGTTTTCGTTCTCTTTCTTTCTTTTTTTTTTTCTTTTTTCTTTTTTCTTTTTTTGCTTCCTCCAGCGCGGTGGCCCATCGGAAATGTTTAAAAAAGAAAGGGGGGAGATCAATAAGCGCTCGTCCCGGCCGTTGTATTTCATCTCGTCTTTTTTGCCCCTCCCCCCTCCCTCTGCTCAAATGCGATCCGCAAACAGAGCGCGAGCCTCTCTTTATTTAAACAAGGGATTTCTTGAGCCTCGGAAAGAGAGAGAGAGAGAGAGACGGCGACTTTGCCTCTCTCGGCTCTGATTCCCGCTTCCGATTCCTCGAAGCGCCCTTGAAGCGAAACAAGTGTCTTGGTGCCCGCTCCTGACCGACCGAGCACTTGCGAATCCTCATATCTCGGCGGAGAAGGAAACTTGCTCCGGCGCTTAATAGCGTCGAATTACAGGCCGTTTATTCCGCGTCTGCGTCCCGAAGGCGCGGGTGGAAAAGAAGCCAGAAGCTGCCGAGGTCCGTCCGGCTGGTAGGGAGGTATAGCGAAGGCGGCGGCGGCGGCGGCGGCTCGCTGCGGGGGAAACTTTTTTCATTTTTATTTCACCTTTTTAAAGTATTCCTGCCAAGAAAAACAGCCATTAGCAAGAGTTTTCGCTTTTCGCGCGAAACTTTTACTCCTACCTCCCCCTCCGTAAATTTACGTTGGCCTCCGCGAGCGAGCGCCGCGTTATAAAGGCAGATAGATAGAAGGAGACGAAAGTGAAAAAGCCGAGAGACGACGGAGAGAGAGAAGGAGAGAGAGCTGGCTGGAGGCGGACGGCTGGAAAGTAGGCGAGCCTAAGTTTTGCGCAACTCTTTTCTCAAACCCCATCCTTCTTCCACCCTCCCACCGACCGGCCGCGTTTTTCATCCCCCTCCGCCTCGCGCTCCGCGCATTTTTCATCGTCTATAAATTCTTATTTATATGCGACGCCGTGTTTCTTCGCGATTAAGAAGGAAAAGGCCGCCGCTGCCGCCGCCGCTGCCGCCCCTCGCAAAAAGAGAGATGCCAGCTAAAAAATAAACGGCGGTCCGTCACGATATCGAACGCGAAATCGCGGCCTCTTATCTTTCCGCATCGCGCTGCCGCGGCTACCTCGGGAGAAGACAAAAAAACATCCCAAGGGATGCGCCGCGAAGAGGTTCGATAAATTAACGGCGACCCTTCCGAGACCGCGCGGGACACTTTCGTATATATACGAGAGCGCAATGTGTAGAGTCGCCGTACGGAAATAACGTTTGCATATCAATAATAAATCCTAGCCACTCATTTCTTTACCCGAGTTGCCTTCGGTCACCCGACGACGTAATAAATATATTGATTAAATCATTATTATATGACTCTAGTTAAAATATTGTGCATGCTATAGAAAACAGGGCTGTAAGAAAGGATAGCTATACAATCGCCGAGTGAAAAAGTTCCCCTCAAACATTCAAGCCCGCACTCTCTTTCGCTGAGAAAGTTGGCTCGACCAGCTACGATTCGACGTTTTTACCCCGTCACCGCCTCGTTCATGAAGCGGAGCTCGTTAATAAGCGCGACTGAATCTCGCTGTTAGCCCAGTCTAATCCGGACTCGAAAGACGCATCAAGATAGATCGGAGAAAGGGCGAGCGAACGGGGAGGCAACAGGGGCGAGAGAAACACAGCCCAAGAGCCAGGCTAATCCGATTGCTCCGCGGTGAATCGAGCTCCACTTCCGTGTAACTATCCGTTTATCCGCGTGCTCGCGTCGATTGCTTTGCGCTCGCAGCCGAAAACGGATTAGGCCCACGCAGGCAGCACTTACCTTCGCTCCGATGTTTGCTCGAAATTTTGTACGGGCCGCGATCCGCGTGATTTACAGCGGCGCGCGGTTCTGCGCCCCCCTTTTTCATCTCTCGTTCCAGGTTTATTAAATATTGACGACGCTTTTTCGGCGCCAGGCTTTTTTATTGCGCTTCGGAAGGAGAAAATAAAGGAGAGAGGCCGGGCTCGATTTCGATATAAATATGCGGCATGAATATGCAATAAATTTTAAAAAAAGGCAAACTTTTAATTTTTAAAACCAATTCCCCTTTCCTTTTTCCAGCGGACAAAAGTACAAGTAAATATATCCTTTATTATTGCTTTGAACACGATGCATTTCGCGTAACAATTGTACACCTTTATTTGCGATGTTATTTGCGCCGTAATTGGTGGATTACGCCTTTTCCTTGGAAAGCTTTATTTCAGTACTGCTTCTCAGCACTTTCCTCTGTGCGTGCAAATTGAAGAAGTGACCGATTTGAGGGAAACAAATTCGCGACTACCTGAAGACGGAATGCTCAGCTGGAAAAGAATCCCTGTTAGGCAAAACCTTCACGATAATTGAATTACGATTAGCCCGCGCTGGCCCGGAACATCACTTACTTCTTTATTGCGCGTCATTTCAGCATTTAATTAAACATTCTATTAAATTAAATTGTAATTTCATTAACTTGGCCCTTTTGCGACTAAGCTGGTTATTTCAGGCAGTGCTTGAAACTTGATACACTAGATCGTACACAAGATCAAACTGATGGCTTCGATTATACGCTCTTTGACTTGATGCGTTGTTAGTGCAAAGGACTTGTATCGATAGTTTTAAGGGCTCCAGGTGTACTTGAACTATTCGTCAACCACTCGCTTGCTGGATGACATTACCGCTCGTTCACTTCGCAGCCTAATAACATTAACGTCGCGCGGCTCCTCGCTTTCATCCGAATTTTATTAATCCTGAAAATAAACTTACTCCCGGGCGCTCGCGGGCGGCCGCGGGAAAAGCCGTTAGTCACATTTAAAAGGAGCGCGCGCGCGCGCGCCTATAAAAGCTGGCCGCGCGCAGGAAATAAATAGTTGCCCCGGTCTCTTTCGAGTGGCGTAGAAAACGCCCGGAGAGAACGAGGCGAAAGCAAAGGAGAGGCGAGGGAGGGAGGGAGAGAGCGATCAAATAGGTCATTAATCAAACCACACCCTCGCGCGCTCGCGTTCTCGCCAACAGACAGCCGACGTAACGGGTGGCTCGCGTGAAAATCGAACTCGCGCGCCTCGCCTCGCGCCGCGGCAACCCCTTCGGGCTCTCCCTTGGCTACAGACCCCCGCTTTCTTCGGTTCGCGGGAAACGGAACGCCTGATGAAACAATCGCCGCGGGGAGGCGCGAGCGAGCCGGCCGAGGAATTGGAATATATTCTCGTTCGGATCGTCGCGTTCGTTTCGGCGGCTTGTGAAAAACGCGGCTAACAAGTGGTTCGAGACGCTAAAAATGAGAGCTGGCTGCTGGCTGGTTCAGGGGGATTAACCGAGAGCGGCGGCGGCGGCGGCGGCGGCGGCGGTATCGGGCGGCGCATTCCTGGGGGTTAGGGAGGAAACACGGCCGTGCATTTACAAGTGTATCGGATGCTCGCAGAGCGCGCTCGGATATATCTGTCCGTGCAGGCGGTCCCTGTAACTGCGCCTGCGGTGCCGCTTCCTGGCTAGAGCGGTGGTAGTGGTGTAGCGGCAGTGGTAGTCGTAGTCGCAGGTCGCGTCGTCGGCGCAGAGACCTCAGCCAGATACTACCCCTCTCTCTCTTTCGCGAAGGCGCGCGGGAGAGGGAGGGGGAGGGGGTGCAGCCGGGATGAGCGCGGCTGCTACCAAACACTGCTCACCGGCTCACGTACTATTGTGTATACTATTGTTCTGGTTGGCTAATATCCAAGATGGCCGCCTAGTTATACTCGCTCGTTCTCTATGCGAAAATGTGTGCGCGCCTCCGCCGCCGCCGCCGCGGCTCGCACGATGCATCCAACACACACGTGCGAGATAATAGCCATTGGCGGAGCCTTAGTCTCTCTCTTCGAGCCTGCTGCTACTCTGCCGCTGTATTTCCCTGCCGCCTTCCCCTCGCAAGCGTGCACACGCATATCGATCGTCCCCCCGAGCCGCCGCCGCCGCCGCCGCCGTGTTCGCATCTCTCTCGCTCTCTCTCTCTCTCTATCTCGCTCGCGCGCCGCGGCGACGTGCTTTCCGAAAAGCCCGAGACTCTGGAAATCCGCCGGGGGACGAGTCGAGACGGCCAGGGGCACTTGGCCCCGAGGCGCTTTTGCCCTTTTCAAAGCCACTTTTTTTCTCTCTCTCTCCGTCTCTCTCTTTTTTAGCTCGCACGCACGGGTCCTTCCCGAAGCGCGAGCCCCTATTAGCGCGGCTTCATTAGCGAGCCCCTGATAAGGAAGCCAATCGAGTTAGCGGCCGGAAAACGTATCGGGGGAAAATAGGCACCGGCAAAGCCAATAAGCCGGCCCGGATTAAAGAAACGCGTGTAACGTCGCGGTTTACGCGCGACGACGACGGTGGCGGCGACGTTACAAGTCGTTGAATTTTACGGGCGCAATTAAAGTCAGCGGCGTGCCGCTCGCTTTATCGCCTTCGTCTACAATAATAAAAAGAGAGAGCGCGCGGCGAAAATTAAAAAGCGCGCGAGCGCCGAGATGAAAAATAGAAATATAATCAGTTTGATCGTTAGCCGGAGGGGGAGAAAAGAAGCGGAGCGCGCGGAATGAAGCGCCGAAGGCGGCAAGCGGCGCCGGCCATCGAATACAGCGATAAAGTTTTATTGAAGCGCGAGTTTGTCGCCGCGACCGGGGCGAGCAAGACAGAGAACGACAGAGAGAACGAGACTTGCTTTGCTTTCATCAGCGGCCAGACTCCGACCCTCTCTCTCTCTCTCTCTTTCTCGCTCCTCTGCCCGCTCCCTTTTTTCCACCCCCTCTCGCCCCGTGTCGCCTATACTACGGACCATAAAATGTAGATTAATATAAATATTCATAAACACCGTAAAGTTTATGTCGCGAGCACGAAGGGGGTTGCTCTCCACGCGCTTCTCTCCTCGTAAAATCCCCCGTTCTCCCCTCCGCTCGCCGGCGAGCGACCGAGCAGGCTGCAGTCGTCCGTCTGCGGCAGAGAGAAATAGCTTAGCGACGAGCGTGAAAAATACCGAGGGAAACTTCTTCCGAACGCTTCCTTGCTTTTCTACTTCTCCCCCGCTTCTGTCGGACGCCGCCGCCGACGACGACTAAGTTTGATGTTTAATTTTCTACTACATTGTGTCCCCGTAATTTCCTACTTTTAATCCATACAAGTCGGCTAAAAGCGACATTTTCCATTTTCCGCGTAACTGGAATAACTAAATGAAATATAAATGCGCGCACTTTTTTCTTTTTTTTTTCCTTTCCGATTCAGCCTTGGGATTCGCACATGTGACTGGCACGTCTATTATTACTTGCTAATAAAGTATCACGCACGGCGGCCACATGTGCCTTTTTCTTTGTTGCAGTCTATTTAAATGACGTTATAGCTTTCCGTCACCGTGCACTGATGTCATGCGCTGGGAGACTGGGCGTGCGAGTTTCAGTTTCTCCCGGCGACCTTCCAATACAGCCTATCGACTCTCCCGTACGATTAGCAATCGCATCGAGCGAGCTAAACTTTTGATAACGTTAGGTTTTGCCCTCGGTGTACGTTATTATTTGGAACGAACGATTTTCTACAAGTGAGCCGATAAAAATTCTATGCAGTTTCCAGTACAGTAAATTCAGTACAAATTATACAACTTCTTTTTTTTTTCTTTTTTTATGGACTCGTTTAAACGGCTCTAATAAATTTTCCGTAATCTCATTCCACGCGCCGGTCGTAAGGAGCTTTACGATTATAATATAAAATTTTTATTCAAATAAGCTCCTTAGCTTATTGACAGGAGAGAGCGGCGCTTTTCCCGGCTAAGAATGGCGGACGTAATTCTCCCGGCAAACAAGAGAAACACGCGCTTATTCAAATTGACACAAGCCACACGTCGGGGGCGCGCATAAAGGTATTAATAAAGCGATGTTTTCGAAAGCAGTGGGAAAGTACAAAGTACTCGAGAGAGAGAGAGAGAGAGAGAGGCTCGAGTGGCTCGCGCTCATCGCGCGGATGAAGGCTTTCGCCCCGCGGGGGGAAGGTGAGAGATGTATCCGAAGGAGCGAGGAAAAAAAACACAAGGAGAGCGAATAATCGAGCGGGGCTGGTGGGAGAGAGCGGCGCGCGAAGGCTCCGGCGCGCGGTGGTGTTTGGCTAATTAATTAATTGATAATTAACACAATCTCTCCAGGGCCCGCCGCGGTATTTTTCATTTTACGAGCGGCAGCCAGCGCCCGTGGCGTGTTGTGATTTTTATCGCGCAATTAACGCGACGCGCGGCCGCTTTGCCGACGCCGCGTTTACGCTTCGCTCTCCCGTCGCTCCGGGCCGAGCGTATCTATCATTACGCTTATCAGAAAAGTATTAATGTTTTCATTAAAGGCACACGCGCGCCCGTAAGAGTTTCATGCCTTCCTAATTGATTATTCAAGCCCCCCCTCCTCCTCCTCCGGCCGTCGACGCTAATAACCCACTCCTCTCTTTTCTGTTGCAGGTGAGTCTCGCCGAGAAAGTTTGCAGACGCAAACCGTACGAGAGATCGATACGTCGTGAGTAAGAGATGCTTTATAATTCACGCGGCTGATGGAAAACTTTCCAATTCCTTGACCCGCCTCGGCTCGCGGGGGGAGCGCCAGAAAGCCAGAGAGCGCTCTCCCGCAGCTCTCCCAATCAATTAATTGAAGCCAAGGTCGAGAAAATTATTCGACTCTCCCGCAATATCGGACCGGCCGACCATTATATCCCATTGCTATTTACGCGGCGGGTCATGACTAAGCGCCGCTAATAACGCGCCGCGATAAAAGCCAAAGAACGCCGAAGAAATCGAGAGCGCGCCCATCCAGTTTATCAATGATTCCGCCCGACAATTACATTCTCGAGCGCCCGCGCATCGATGGAAAATAAAAGTGAGAAGCAATCATCCAGCCGGAAGCACAACACGCGTCCGGGGCACCGAAAGAGGGGGATGAAAACTCTGGCCGGACCGAGAGAGACAGGCGGGTATTTCATTTCTGGGCAATTGCCGGGCAATTTCAGCGCGTGCCGGGAGCCGCCGCCGCCGCCACCACCGCCGCCGACCGCCGAAAGCCTCGGCTTTTCGCGCAGCGGCACGTGAGCAAACGCGAAAAACCACGAGAGATGATTGCGGCAGCGCGAAAAACCGCCGCGACCGCTCTCTCTCTATCCCCTCTCCCCTCGTTCTACGCTCGCCCCGATGAAACGCGCGCCTTTGGCGGCGTCAAACTTCCCGATCGATTCCGGCGCCTCTGCCGCGAATTTTTATCACCTCCCCGGCGCTCGGAGCGCGTCAAAATCTCAAGTCCGCCGGCGGCCGCAGAGAATTAGCATAATTAGGTATCGAGGGCGCAGCGGGTGTCGGGCAATAAAGCAGCCGGCGGGCCAGAATCCGATGAGCCTCTCTCTCTCTCACTCTGTGAAAAGCGGCTGCAGCCGCGCGAGCGAAAACGGCCAGCGGCACATCGCGCTCTCGCTCTCTTTGCCTCTCCATCCCTCCGCGGCGGCGGCGGCAGGTTAATCGTTAGCACGTTGTCGGGGTAAAACAGTTTGCCGTTTTAGTCTCTCGCTCTCGCTTTCAGCGAGCCGTGAACCCCCGCTGGACCGGATTTATTCGGGCTTCGAATTTCGGCCGGAAAAGCAGAACGAAGCCGCATTACCGCGCCGATCCGGCACGTGGCGTTTTACGCTCTTTGCCTCCCTCCTCCCCCCGCGCGCAATTAGCATATTTCTCGGGCGGCTCATTGTCGAAAGTCGATGCGGCCGAAAAAGAGGCTCGCCGCTGAAAAGGAGATACTCTCCCGAACATGTGTATCGCGGGAGAAAACGGCCAGCCGGCCGCATTGTTCGAGCCTCTCAATAGCGCGAACATAATGTGAGATAGAAGGTGAAGTTCCGTCGGATGCGAGCTCGGCTGTAGATTGTAGAGCCGACCTCCTCCCCCTCGGCGCCGTTATCAGCCCACCTAAGAGGGAGCACACGCGAGTTTCTATCTTGCGATGCAGCTCGCCGATCGCAGTCCCCTTTTCCATTGCAACTTGTTAATGAGACAGAGCCCATTTGCTTGTCGAGGCCCCCGCCCCATTGTCGAGGCTCGATCATTGTCTCGGCGCCGGGCCAATAATAATAAGGCGACGAGCTAATAACGTTTTCGACAAAAGTCGCGGCGAAAAAAAAAACAAAGCGGGGAGCAGAAAAGCCCGCGCGGCACAATGCCGATACGGGCGACGGGCGCACGAGCGCAGCCCTCTTGTGTGCTCGCGGGGCTTTTCACCCCAAGACAGGATCCGACTCGAGGATTTATGCGGCCCGAAACCGGACGCCGGCCGCGGCCAGGTAATACGGCGGAGAGAGAGAGAGAGAGAGCCCCCCGGAATTGCTTTGCATACCATTTCGCGCAATCGCCGAGATCTTAATATCGAGCGTAATTTAGAGCGCCTCCCTCCGCGAATAAGTCTTAACCAGATCCTTTCTCGTCCGCGCGTTATTACGCCGGGCCGACTTTTACGACTCGCACGCGCGCGGCCACTGCGAGGAAAGCACGCTTCGCTGATTGAGAAAGAACACTGCCGCCAAGGCCCCCTCTGCGATTCTGTTTGCTTTGCTCGACGGACACACTCTCTCTCTCTCTCTCTCTCTCTCTCTCGATAACTCTTTGGAAAAAATGCTCGCCGGGCGTCGAATTTTCCGGCTCACCTTAATGAGGTCTTAAGTCCGCCGAACTCTTAAC
Source organism: Ormyrus labotus (assembly GCA_035582975.1). NCBI lineage: Eukaryota > Metazoa > Arthropoda > Insecta > Hymenoptera > Ormyridae > Ormyrus > Ormyrus labotus. The sequence goes on along the minus strand of JAWWEO010000045.1, from coordinate 10,332,177 downwards.
CCGCTTCGCGACTTGGTCCACTCGTAATGTATAACGAGTTCGGGGAAATACTGAAACTCTTGCGCGGCTCGTTTATAAGCCCTTGTTGAACTCTCGGAAATGTTTCGCCCGCAATTTCTTAAAAAAATCATTTGCTTCGGCTCGGTTGCCAGTGGCTCCGTATCTGTTACTCGAGGCCGTTTTTTCAAGTTCCCCATGTCACTCGAGGCCGCTTCTGTGCGTTCAGGCGGTTACCGTCGAGAGAGAGAGAGAGAGAGAGGGAACACGTGACGATGATAATTAGTAGTCGTGCAAGGGGGTCGAAATGCGAAATGCACAGCTCTCATCTTACGCCAACTAAACCTTCTAGGCCACTTGGCGACTTGTCCTATCCTACTCTCGAGTCCATCGAGGACGTACATTTATATTTAAAAAAAAAAAAAAAAAAAAAAAACCATCCTCGAGGGCGGCTCTTTACTTCAGCATCAACTTTTCTATAAATTTCGCTGCGGCGCGCACTCGAAATTTCGCTCGTTTCGTACTTTTGAGCCTGACGCACTCGTTGAAAATTCGAGTGCTCATTCTTCGCCGAGGAGGAGGAGGAGGAGGAGGAGGAGACGACGGCGGAAGAGGAGGCAAGGATATTTCATTAAAAAGCCTCGTCCTCCTTGGCGTTGATTAGAAACGGCTCGGAAATCGTCTTGCTCGAGCTGCCCCTCCTCCCGCGGCTTCCACAAAAGAATTTTTATCGCCTCGCTCGGGTCGCGCGGGCTGCTCGCGTCGAAATTCTAGCTAATTCTCGCGCTTTAATCGTTCACTCATTTGACGGGACGCATGAAAAACGAGTGCCGATAAATTTTGACAGTATTCTGTCCATTGCATTGCAATAATACCGGATCATATATTAAGAGAAGCGCGCGCCCCGCGCTCGCGGCCGCGGAACGGGCCGAGGGGAATTGCGGGGGGGAGGAGGACGGAGGAGAGAGAGAGAGAGAGAGAGTAAGCTTTTCGGGCGCGCAGCCGCGACTCTCCTATAGTTTGTCCGGTAACATATTACGAATTAATACCAACTGCTCCGGTGAAATATTACTGCAAAACACTGACCGTTATTTCGCGCCCCCGACGCGGCTCGGCCCCGACGCCCCGCGAACAAATTGTTACGCCGCGAATTTTCTTTCAAATTTATATTCCGCCGGCGCTCGCCCGCTCGCTCGCGGCCTCCTCCCCTCTACATAGGCATTATTATGATATTTCGGCCGGCGTAGCCGAAAACAAAGAATAAATAACGGCCGCCTCGCGGCTCGCGGCAGGATCGATGCCAAGTGCCGAATGCTGACGGGCAACAATTGCCTTTTATTTATAATTGCTCGGCGATTAATAATGCAGAGCGGCCCGCGCGGGTCACTGGAGCATCTTGAGACGTTGAATATTGACGAGCTCCCTTCGCCAATGTAGATAAATACGGGCGGCCCCCGTCGGATCCTCGAGGTCAGGGATTAATTAAACAGGCCGCTCCTTTACATGATGCATCGGTTATAAAGCAAACTATAATAAGCCCCCCGGCGATCAGCCGCGCGATCGACGAGAGCGGAGCGCGCGCCGATGTAATTTTTGCCCCGGCTCGCGATATAAACGCGGTAGTATATTAAATTATCACGTCGATAAGCGCGTCATCTGCCAATTAAGCCGAGCGCGCGCGCGCCGGCATTTCGACTCTCGGAAATGGATATTTGCGCCTTGCGCGCGTGCTGGCCCGTTAAAAACGAGCATCGCCGCCGCCGCGCCGCACCGGGGTTTTGTTGGATTCCGCGTGTTAAACGCGACGAGCGAAAACACACCGCCTGACGGGCCGGACAATATTTGTGGATTCCGCTCGCCGAGCCGCCCTCTCTCTCTCTCTCTCTCTCTGCTCTTTATATATGATTATTAACATAAATGATCTCTCTCTCTCTCTCTCTGCCCCCGTACAGCCGCAAATCACTACCTGTATTTTGTTAAGCGAGAATTAGAATACGATAAACGGCCGCGATGTATTTCAGCCCGAGTAATCATTACAATTATCCGAGTTATTAATATATGGAAATTTCGCTCGAGCGAATATTTATTTTACCTGTCTTCCTACACGTTCATTTCTCGATACATATATATATATTTTTTTAAGCTTCGCGTAATATATTCATGGCGAATTTAAAACGATTCGTTTAGCGAAAAAAGTAAGCTCGCAGTTCATTTGCTGTTCGCCAGCAGCGATAAACTTTTTTAAATTCGCGTCGATATACTTTTTTTTTTTTAATAAATTTTTGCCTGTTTTTTTTTTTAAACCATTCCAGGTTTAAAATTGCAAGGGGCTCGGGAGGTGTGCACAATTTTTCCTCAGATATATTCATTAAATTTCAAAGTTTTATTTATAAAAGCTAATTTAATTAAAGATTAATCTCTGGACAGCTACGACAAACGCCGATGCAGGGCATTGACGATAATAAAAAAAAAAATCAGATTTCTTTTCCACGCCGCGGTAACGATATATTAAAACTGTAATTTTTATACGGCTATTTAAAATAAAGCACAGTAATTTTTGTAATAAAACCGAATTATTAAAGTACAAAAAATATTACGCTATATAGTAAAATAACGAATGAGCGTAGGAGTAATTGAATTTTTTGTGAATATAAAGTGTACAGTAGCAGGGAGCAATTAATTTTTATTTCGTATTTACGCTGGCTATATTTTTTATTCACAATAATTTTTGTTGAAAAAAAAAAAAAAAAAACAGCGCAGCGTGTAACTTATTATTAAAATCAATGCAACGGTTGTTATATAAACATTCGCGGCTCGCTGCGGATAAGGGACGTAGGGAGGGGGGTGGGAGGGGGGAGGGGAGCATCGAAGCTCGTAGAGGGGATAAAAAAAAAAGAGAGAGAGAAAGATTCGAGCGCGCGGCACATCGTGGCTAATAACTTTGCCGTCAAAGTGTCTCTTTCGATTAAACAAAATTATGGCGCGCCGGCCTTACAGAACTAATTTTCGTTTCGGATATTTTAAGCAATTATTAAATGTAATTATTTTCACGCCATCCTATTTTAATATCGCGCGCTCTCGAATACGGCGTATGCCGGCAGACACTGGCTCGCTGCTCGCTATACCCCCCCCCCCCCCTCCCCCTCGCCTGTCTGCCTCGATGAAAAATGACAATCCACCGGCTTCGCACACTGTAAATCCTTAAAAATTCAATTAAAAGCCTGCGAAATTTCATTTCTATGCATTTTATATCTTGTCTCTGACCTGGAACTTTTAATAAGTCATAACGAATAAACCATTCGGGCGCTGCCGCGCGGCCCCTCTCTCTCCTTTCGCTCCGTAACTACTCAGCTCCGCAATTCATAATAATAAATTTCTTGTTTATCGACAATTGTGCGGGCTCTCCTCGCTAGGAGAGGTCAATTTCATTTGGGGAAGGCTCGTTTCCATAATTCACGATTCGTTATTACGAAGGTTAAATAATGCGCGCGAGCGAACGAGTTAGAGGGTAAAAAACAGAGAGAGAGAGAGAGAGCAGCGAAAAAAGCCCGTCGATCAAGCCTGCCGCCGTATTTACCGATTTTTTTTTTTGCCCCGTGCGCCTGTGTGTGGATATTTCTAATTATAGACTAAAGTCCGAGCGCGTGGCGGCGGCGGCGGCGGCTGCGGCGGCGGCTCGACTCCGGGCGATTTTTTAATTTCGAGTAATGAAGCGGAGTACTCTCGTTATTGATTGGCCGAGCGTTTGTTGATATTCGTCATTAATCTTTAATCGGGCTATCGGCGCGTCCCCCGTCCTAGCCGCTTACACACATCGCTCGCGGAGGCCGGGCCGCGAATCGAAAAAAAATAAGCGCTTTTTAGCCGGTATTTTCCCTGGTAAAAAAACGACGGCACTTGCAGTCAATATTGGCCGGGCAGCCCGGTTTTGCTTAGTTCCGCCAATGCGCAATTTGTCGGCCGGATCGAAATGAAATCAAGTGCAAGATAAACGTTTTGCCGGGTCCACCCTTTGCATATTGATATTAAGCCTTTCATTGGGAAGCGCGAATATACAGAAACAGGGACAAATAGATGAAATCCGACAATAAACTCCGGAGCTATCTCTCTGTGTGTGTGCCTTCGATTAAATTTTTCCGCAAAAATACGAGCCCGTTATGGCGTCTCATTTTCTGCAGTTTAGTTTCGACGAAAGGAGCGCGTTTACGCCCGAGCCCGACACTTGGCTCAATTGAATAAAAGAAAAATTGTCGACGAGTGCAGCCGAGAGAGAAGGTCGTTAAATGTTGAAAGAGAACCGGCGCTGCAGAGTGGATTCCGTCGATCGCTCTCGAGTCTCGGCTCGACGGTTAGCGGAAGGTTCTCTCGGGGCGGAAAACGCGGAAAGTGAGCCGAATTCCGGTCGAGAGGGAACAAAAGCGGACGGCGGAGGTCATCGGCGGCGGCGGCGGCGGCGGCGGCAACGGCGGCTGCAAAAAGCGAGGGCGAAAAAGAAGAAACGTTAAAAAAAAAAAAAAAGTGAGAGAGAGAGAAAAGAAAAAAGTAAGAAGCAGAAAAGGAAGGAGCGCTGCAAGAGGTGGAGGAAGGGAGCGTCGCGCGCCGGCTCAGGGGATGACACGTAGGGGTGGAATCTCGGCTTCAAGTATTTCGCTCTTTGATGTCCCGGTCTGCCTCAAACTCGCTGCTGCCATCCCCCCAAGTGGTACCCGGCATCAAAGAAAGTGCCGTGGGACGACTAACTATATACTTCGAGCGCGCTAACTTTCTTTCTTTCTCCGCCTCCTCCTCTCTCCTTCTGCTTCTTCTTCTTCTTCTTCTTCTGCTTCTTCTTCGCGCCTTCTTTCGCCCTCTCTTCGGGCCTGTGTCGCGCTCCAACCAAATTTCTACTCCCAGCCCTACTTTTTCCAGCTCCTCGCAATTAATTCTCTGCCGCGTCAATCCTGCCCAAAGCTGTTATTACTTCAATTTGTGCCCCATTCTTTTCGATGTTTGCGCACACGGCGAAAGATAGTTTCTCCGCGTTGCCCCCGACGTAGATGTTATGTCTTATGCATGAGCCGGAATTATTCACTACTTTCTCCAAGTACTTTCATATTCTTATGTAATGATTATTCAGCCAGTTTTTCCTTTATTTATCGGCGTCGCGAAATATTTATACGCGCTGCATCAAGTTTGAAAATAAATTGCGCTAATTTAACAAATTGTTACTGATCAATTATTCATCGAGTTCTGGCACTAATTCCAATATAGTCCAAAAGTTTATCGCCCGAATTAAAATTGCATTATTATCGTAAAGCCGTCGGACGCCGGGCGTTTTTCCGAATCCTCCGCCGATAACTTATTCCGTTTTACAGTCTCTCGAGGTTCGCAAATTCAAGAAACACGCACTCGCACACTCGCTGAATTCTCTTCCCATCGTTAAAAAGTTACACGTGCGTATATAAGAGCGGGGGGGGGGGGCACGTATTTATTGCAATTATAGCAAAAGATATGACTGCAATAATAAGCCGGTACAAGCGCAATTTATCAACGGGCGCGTATTTTAATGCTCGGGATAATATTAGCGTAATAAATACGCGACAAGCGCGCAAGTATAACGCGCGGCAGCCAGAAAATCTCGAGGATTTTCGAGCGAGTAAAATATCGAGAAGAGAGCGCCTCTCTCGTTCGCCGAGGTGTAAAGAACGAGAGAGAGAGAGAGACGCCGAGAGAAGAATCGAGCTGGGGTCGGAAGTGTGAAACTGTCCGTAATTGCTTGGGGGTTGAGTATTCGCGAAAAGAGCCGCGGGAAAGAAAAAGAACGAGAGAGAAAGAGAGACGTTTCTACCACTCGAAAGGTTAATGTCGCGAGTCCGCCGAGTGCGTGTCGTAGGTACGTTTTGCGAGGCATCTCGCACGATCAATGCCCGCGAGAGAGTGTCGGCCTGTCTGAGAAGGCCACTTAGTTATTGTCTGGGGAGGGAGGATGGGGGGGGGGCGGAGGGGGAGGAGGAAGGTAACTTCCTACGGCTCTTTACGCGTGTCGCAGCCGCCGCTCGTGCCCTCCCGCGGTGCTTTTTAGTCTTTGTGTCTCGCGAGCGACCGGCAGCAGCACTGGCAAAGGAGCAAATAAGCTCATTATTGAGTGGAAGGGAGCGAACGCGGCGCTTATCTATCTCGCGATGCAGCCGAGTAGAGAGGAGCTCGCCCTCTCTCTCTCTCTCTCTCTCTCTCTCTCGCTCTCTGCCGCTAATGCGTCGGAATAGATTAATTCTGACCAATAGGAATGCCGCGATCGAACGGCCTGGAGCACATTACTCAATTATTTACGCTTCATTAAGTATATATCCAATGCCACCGAGTGCTGCACGCGGGTAGCTCGTTCGCTCAGTAGCGCGCGTTTTGGCGGGGCGGGGTGGGCCGAGGGGGGAGGGCGGGGGGGGGCGGGGGTGAGAGAGAGGCAAAGGGAGGCACGGCAGTCGGGAAGGCCACTCCGGGCTTGGACTGCATCGCCTCCTCCGCCGCCTCCACCTCCAGCGGCGCACGTATGTACCACCCGGTACATAATGTATGAGGGCACGTTGGTAGGTAAGCGGCCACCCCTAGCTCACCGAGCTCTAACTTAATTATTCGAGAAATTCACCGATCCATTCCTGAGCCTCCTCTCTCTCTCTCTCTCTCGCTCGCTCGCTGCCGCCGTTCCCCTCTTGCTCCGCTGCCGCCGTTGCCGCCGTTGCCGCCGCCGCCGCAGCTGCACTGCCTCGCCTCTCACGGACTGGACCACAGAAATCGATCGGAAACTCGGCTGCCTCTGCCATGATAGCACGGAAGGGAGAGAGAGGCCGTTAGTTCGTCGCTCTCTCCCTCGGCTCCTTTTTTCAAACTTACCGTCAGCGCGAGCGCGCAATCAAAAAGGTAAATACTCGTGGGGAAGAGGCGCTATTTATACAAATTTCCATGCTCGCGCTCTTGAAGCCGAGTGTGTCCGACTCGCGTGTTATTGTAATTTAATGGAACGTGGCTGGCTCGCGATTAATCTCTTTTCGGTATTGTATTGATATTCGAGGCGCGCGAATAAATGAGATATCTTGTTAAACGGGATATAGAGAGGCGCAGGGAGAAAACGCTAATCGAATAGTACGAGCGTATATAAATCTATATATATATATATACTGTACGACGCGATATTTCTCTGCTAAACTCGATGCTAACTCGATTGATTTAATCCTACTTTAGAATTTCTCGCGGCCCCGAAAAATATTAATTAAACTTCATCTTATCGCGGCGCCGCGACGAAAGTGATAAACTTTCGGCTGTGCTCCCGCGGCTCTCCCTTCTTTTTCCTTCCCCGTCGACTCGCGCGCGTTGCGTAACCGCGTTTTAACTTTTCGATATAAATTATAATGAATTTTCCCAGTTATCGAGCATTGTTACGTAATTTAATTAATTTCATAAATTCCATTTAGGAGATTTGCGCGGCGCATTAATCCGCCGATAAGGGTTGCGCGGCCGGGGAAAACGACGCGTCCTTGCCACTTGGCTGAAATCTCGCGGCGGCTCTTTTAACGTCACGGGCCGCCTGGCGCGGATTGTCAAAACGATCGCAGCCGGTAGAGCGTAAGCCGAGAACTAGACGCGTCTTTTTATTTAAATGAGAGAGGATGCACGGCGGCGGCGGCGGCAGAAGCAGAAGCAAAGATCGCCGGCAGATAGGGCAAATAAGAGGAACGAGCTCGGGTGTAGAAGTGAGAGATGGCGAGGGGGAGGAGGCCAGTTTAATTATCATCGCGGCGGCGAGTATTTATATGCCAGGAAGCGCTTAAATAATATTTCTCCGAGTCTTCGACTCGGCGCCTCGGCCGCCGAGAGAAAGATGGGAGAGCGGGATTGCGAAGGTTCCGATCGAGTCGCCGCGATAGCGGTGGGCGGAATCGGCTCGGTATCGAGCGGAAATCAAAAACAATATGCGCCCGAAGAATGAAAATGATCGCGTCCGCCGGAAAGATCGGCCCCCGGGATTACGTATTCGCGCTTTTCCCTCGAATTTCCTCGGGCCCTCGCTAATAGCTTCTCGCGGCTATTACCCGCGTGTATTCCGATTTTAATAGGTGTCGCGCAACGCGCCCCTCGGGCTCTGACAATTACTCCCGCCGCCGCCCCCGCCCCTCCCCGTAGATCGATCGATCGCGGCGCCGATCGGACTACTGGACAGCCCGCGCTGTGCTCCTGCACCTGCATCATCGCGCGGCCCATCGAGATAACGCCTCGTTTAGCAATTTCGCTCACGGCTAAACGTGTCCGAAATACCCCGCGCGCGCGCGCGAGCCACCTTCCGCCTAAGCCCTTTTTCTCTCGCTCCACGCCCTCTTTATTTCAATTATCTCGGTGTAATCGAAATTTCGCGCTGCGACGAGGCCCAACGGCTGGAGGCGGCCGCTTTTGCACCGAATTTTCGGTTATTCGGAATTCCTAATAATTCCGACGGCGGGCTGTATAGTGTTTACTTTTCCGAAAAATATGATTTTAATCAGTTTTACGAAAACAACTTCCGCTGGGGGCGAATTATTTTTTCATGCTGCTTTTGCCGAAAAGAAAAAAAAAAGGAAAAAAATAACCGAGGGGCAAAAAAAAATACAAGCTCGATAAATAATGAACGAAGGGGCAGTAAACGAAATGGACCGGTGCATTACCGCGAAATTAATAATCAGCGTTGAAAAATATTGCCCGGCCGCCTCGAAAGAGAGAATGGAAAAAAAAAACGAAAAAAAATCGGCATCAAACTAAACGCGCCGGACGTATGGAGATTGCAAGGAGATTGAAATTGTTGGCGCGGGCAGGAAAGGCCTCCGCGACTCGTCGAGCAAAGTGCCGAGGGAATCCGATCCCGCGGAAGAGGCCTATTAGCAGACAATCAACGTCCACAAGGCAACAATTAATGCTATCTGAGGATCGCGGCGCTTTATGCTAATCGCGGCCTGTATATTTTCTAAAACGGACTCTCGGCTTAACTCGCGCGCCGCCGCCGCCGCCGCCGCGCCCAAGGCGGCTCCCAATCGAAGGGCAAGCAATAAAATCTCTCGCCCCGCGTCTGTATTTTGAAGAAGCGGACTTTGTACAGAGGCAGCAACAGCCGCAGCTAACGAGACTCAAGCGGGATCACTCTCCCATAAGTTATGCAGTACGCGGACAGGCCTAAGTGGCTGCTCGACACGCACTTGAAAGTTGGCGTGCGCGAAAAAGGCGCGTCTTGATTTTCCGCAAATGTCGTGCAGTCGCGCGGGGGTGTCTATAGATGGTCGAGTTCGGCCTACCGCCGTCCCCTTTCCCGGGCGGCCCCCCTCCCCCTCCCCCCCCCCCCGTCTTCCCTCGCTGAAGTACGGCTTTCTAACCACTTGCAGTTGCGCCGCTCATACTTTTATGCATATTTCATCGGGTTTTGAAAATTTGATCGTTACTCTAACACAGCTCATCACTATTAACGTAGCAGCGATCGTTCCCGAGTCGACATAAGTGAACGCGAGCGTATTTATGGAGGGAAACGATCGGCGAACTTTAAATTGCCTGGAATAAGGTCGCGCGGGCTGAAAAAAATAGCGCTACTCGCGCTCATTAGCGGGGAGAAATTTTGTTAAAGATTCAGACGACACTCATTGAATCGTGATTGGCTGGGAATATTTGGACGGGACGAAAATAAGCGACGTCAGGTGTATTTCGGTCGTCTCACGTCGCTGCCGCCCGTCCAATTTGTTATTTATAACTAATGCCTTTGTTGGCTTTGTTATTCGCTGCTTCGGTTTCGCGAGAACGATGAATATACGGCCGGGCGTTTGTTGTGTGTTTTTTTTTTTTTTTTTTGTGTTTCTTTTTTTTCCCGGCCACACCGCGCCGGTGTGTTCGCGGCGTTCCTTTTACCTGGGCACAATTGCGCGCTCGTCTAGAGCGCCGAGAGACAATTTGTATTCGAATGAAATCCAATAAAATATAGGAAGCACGCGGCCGCTTCGACTATACGACAGTATCGCCGCACACAAAGGAGACAGCGCCGGGAGCCATGACGGCTATCCAACTGGTGGAAAACTTTTGATTGGACGATTCGTCAAACGAGCGACCATTTGGCCCTTTTTGCCAAACGACCGTTTGATTTTTTATGAGCACAACGAAAACTCTTTGCTTTTCGCATATGCGCGCGCGCGCCCCGCAAGCAGCGGCAGCCGGCATATTAATAATGCATCCGACAAATACATGCGGGGGGGGGGGGGGAGGTGATACAGAAGGATCGTCGCGAGGGTCACACCGAAAGGGACCGCTGCGAACCGTTCAATAGTTTGTATATTTTTCCGCCGCCCGGCGAAAAACTTTCCCTTTTATCCACCCGCCTCCCCCTCCCGCCTCTGTCTCCGTCCCCAAATATTAAATAGCCCATCAACATTTTATTTTAAAAGCTTTTTTATTTCATTCAATTTTATTTAAATCGCGAATTTCCGTAACATTTTTATTACCTTAATTAAAGCGGAAATCCTTTTAAAACGAGACGACACTACTCCACGGGCGCGGATCTCTCCCTTCGAGTCACTCCGGCTTTTTTTTTTTTTTTTTTTTCGTTCATTCAATTTTGCGAAATGAATTTTTCTGCTGCGGTCGCCGCTGGGCCGAGCCGTCCGACACTTGGCCTTCAATGTTTTCGGATTTTTACTATTTTGGTACATCGACTTTTCTCGCCTGGGCCGCAGCATTGTAAGCTCTAAATAATTGTGCCAGTTACAATAAAGCTTATATATTTATTTAAAGCCTAATACATATATAAAGCCTTATATTTATTTCAAACGAGTAAATGCCAGTGCAGAAGCTTATTCAATTATTAATGCATTTATATAGCGGTTAAATATTAATTACTCCTTTCCTGATATACCTATGCACTCAAGGAACAACGCTTAATAATTTATGCAGCTTAAATTACGTTAATTCATTACGAATTTAATATTTTACCGGGGCTTCAGCATTATCTATTTAATAAAAATGAGTTATACAAATGAGGACATTTAATTTAATTCTTTGCTTTATTATGAAAAGATTTTTGTTTTCCAATAATTATCGATTACTCTCAATTCATTAAGGAATATTGCCAGCAGTCTTTAATGCGAGGGCTATTTTTCAACTCGAATTTAGTAGAAAACAGTTTTAAGTTAAACTCGTTTCGACAGAATATCTTTCTTTTTGCGAAATTAGATAAATTGAAAAATAAATAAAACAGCATCAAATCAAATTAAACAGTTTTAAAATAGCAAAGGTTATGAAAACGTATCCCGTCGAAAAATGAATTTTCGCCGACAAGTTCTTTGAACTCTATAAAAAAAATTTAGAAAAAATATACAGTCAATCGCAGCGCGATTTTCAGTACAATTATTTTTTCTGCAGTTTAACGTTTGCTCTAAACTTTTTATAGGACAGTATAAAATTGGTTTTTATGATTATAAACAACAAATTTTATGGAATCGTTCTTCGTTAATCTTGTAAAATCTGACTAGCACTGTTGCGCGCGAACCTCTGCGTAAAAATTGGAACAGCTTCGTTTTATACATATAAACGCGAGAACGACTGCCGGAAAAAAAAATGGTTACTATGAAAAAAAATAATATTTACCCATTCGAGTTCCATTACACATCTTTAATTATTTCCAGCGTGTCGGCTGCCTTTTTTTTTTTTTTTTTTTTTTTTTTTTTTATTTATTCAAGCTCTAAAAACTCGGCATTTACTCGCTCGAGATCAGCCGTCGATTTTGTCCGACCTGCGCAAAATCGACCCGAGAATTCCTTTGCACTGCGCGCCGCTCAAATTGCTCGCCTAATAATTATTAATAATGCTGTAAGACGGGTGATTGCAGTTTCCGAGCGCGTGTACATAATAGCTCATCTCGAGTTAGGCTAATTGAGGGCGCGTTCTTTCAGCGATGATAAATGACTTTGATTTTGCATACAATATTCTCAGGCCTGAGCCGCGCGCGTCGTTGTACCCCTTTAATGGGCCCTCCATTTTACGAGAGATCGAAATAACCGACGGCTTCTATAATTAAAGTCTCGAATCGAACGTTTCGAGGCGAAGAAGAAAAAAAGAAATAATAGGCCCGCGACTTCTCCCATTATCCCTCGTGAAAAGTTTTTTTTTTGTATTTATCGCGAGAGAGGCGCCGTGGCACGCGGGTCAAATGATTTTTCGTATCGCGTAAATCAAGCCGCTTTTTTTAATTAGAAGCAATTATTCAGCGTTCGGTGTGTGCGAAAAGCAGCGAAGGCACGACTTTCGCACCCCCTTGAACGAATGGAAGCGAGAGAGAGAGAGAGAAAGAGAGAGAGAGAGCGAGCGGCTGCAGCGCTGGAAATGCTAATATTAAAAGTAATATTTCTGGGCCGTCGAGGCGGGAGAGGAGAGAGAGAGAGAGAGAGAGAGAGAGAGAGAGAGCGAGAGAGCTCGAGCGCGGCCGAGGCCGGCGCCTCGCTTTCCGCGGCGCGGCGCTATTTATTTTTAATATAAATTAAACAATTTATTTTCCGCCGCCGTCGCTGCCTCCGCCGCTGCCTCCGCCGCTGCTCCGCGCACACCGAAATAGAGAAATAATGCCGGCGCGCAATATCGAATGAAATATCGCCCGCGACCTTCGCGAGCTCTCTCCCTCTCCCCCCTCTCTCTCCCCCACCCCCGCCGCAGGAAGGAAAGTACGTAAGCGCCGCTGCAATTTGCATCCCGCGAAGAATATGGCGGCGGCGGCGGCGGCGGCGGTGCCGCGCCGAGAAAAATGAACGGGATGAAAAAGTTTTTCATCTACCTCCCGCCTCGCGCTTGCCAGGCAGACTTTGTTTATTTTTTCTCCGCCTCTCCTTTGCCGCGCCGACTCTTTTTATCGCTCAACCCCCCCCCCTCCCCTGCCTATATACGCGTTATTCGAACAAACTTTGCCAGTCCTGAATTATGAATATTTATTTATTTTGCTGACAATTGAAAAAGTAAAGTAGTCCGCCGCCGAGCGTTAAGTGCTTCTCCCTTTGCAGATGGAAGGCTTTCCGCTAAGCGGCGGGCAGCGTTCATTTATTTTAATGCTAAATTGCTAGTTAATTGGAGCTAGATTTTGCGAGGGATCGCTGACTTTTTTTTTTTTTTTTTAACTTGCCAGTTTTTAAACACGAGTCGATTGACGTGCTTTTCCTTCTCGATCGAACGAGCTGCTCCGAGCGATAAGGTCTCGGCTTTTTCAAACATTTTCACCTATTTATCATTTATTACTCTTTATTGGCCCGTAATTTCTTGGCAATCATTGATAAAAATAGACTTTGACGGCGCGTTTCGAAAAATCAAGTCGATAACGATGCAAATATATATATATATATGTATATATGTATATCGGAAACGTGCATTAGTCACTCGATCGATATTTTATCTCGAGCCTCGGAAAATTTTTAATTTCACATCCGGATCGAGAGAGTCGGAATTTTCGAAAGCTCACAATCAATACCCGGGCGGACGAGAAGCTTGGCCGACTAAAGAGCGACGATACAGGCCTTAGTTAAAGTCCGCGAGGGACTAATAAATACGGGGCTCGACGTTTCGAATGTGGGTTAGAGAGCCCGGCTCGGGCGTCGCCGGCAAACTCTCTCTCTCTCTCTCTCTCTCTCTCTCTCTCTCTCTCTCTCTCTCTGCCCCTTTCGCCCCCTGCACACGCGTACCTGTACAGAACGAGAGATGAATGGCAAGATGGCGAGGAATATTTCACGAGGCGTATTAATATTACAAGATCTCATCTCGCGGATGTATCGAGGTAACATAATGCGCGACTATAGATGGCTCCTTATTAAAGCGAGGGCTGCCGCCGCCGCCGCCGCTGCTCTCGTTGCTCAACGGAGACGCGCCCCCGAAATTCGCTTGCTAATGAGCGAAAGGGATTTCGGTGCGCGTCGCCGCGACTATTTCAAAATCCGCAGCGCGCTTCCCCAATAATCTCGTATAGCAAACATCCCTGAATTTTATTTATGGCGGGAAATTATAAAAAGATATTACGCGGCAATGCCGGAGAGCGGATCAGCATCAGAATATTCCTTATTTGATTGGTCGTAAATAATGGAAGATGTTTACCTGCTCGCTTTTTACCGACTCTCGAGCGGGGGGCCGGACACTTTTTTGCCTGTTTATACGATTGGCAGCGTCCGGCGAAAGTTTAATGAATTTTCAAAAAATGCGCACGCGCCGCCGCGCAACTCGGCAACTCGCGTATTTGCGCTTTCGACTGCAACTTGATTAAAATCGTCGCGTCATAAGGGAATCGATAAACAGGCAGGCTCCAGCGCCGGAAGCGGGCAACTTTGACTTTGGCGGAGGAGCCTCAAAGCGATCGCTAGGCGAAGGAGCAAAAAACGAGCGCGCTGCTGCGATATTCCCGGGGAGCGAACTAACGAGATCGTTGCCTTTAACGAGTGACGAACAACTAAATATTATCGAAGAGAGAGAGAGAGAGAGAGAACTCGCGCGGATAAAAGGTTAAAATTCCCTGCCAGTCATTTGCCAGAGCTTTATTATTAGAAATGTCTTTACCAAAATTAGACGAGTCACCGGTCCGTGAATTGCCTTAGTTATTGCATTCGCGTCCCAAAGTCGCTGGGCAAATTAGTTTTCATCAGTTTAATCGCGAGTATTAATAGAATCTAGTCGGGGCGCTTTGTCGGTTGAAATTCAATCGGTTCGGCACTAGCGTTAAATTAAATCACAGAAATTACATTATCTCGCTTCGGCGTACATGGCGTGTATATTAAAAGAAAAACTGAATTTTCCCTAATTTATATTCCCGATATATAATCAACTATTTCGCTACGCATACTAACAAGTTTCCCCGCCGCGCGGAGAGAAAAGTTTAGCGCGCAAGCAGCTCCAAGTACAAATCGAATAATTGCTAAAGTCAATGAAATCCAGGAAAGTGTCGGGGGGCGCTGCTTTGTGACCCGTAGAATCGAGTCGAAGCTCGGAGCTCTCTCTCTCGGCCAGGTTCAAATGCCGCCTCGAAATAGCATCAGTCGTTGTTAAGTTTGGGAAAACTCGAGTTTAAATATCTGCCGGATGTTTGGCATGTATATCACTTGGTAAATTTAAGTTTACGAGTTCGCTTGCTTTAGCCTCTGGCGCTGCTGCCTCGCCGGCTGGAATTTCTTCCTTTCGAGGCGCGATTAGCTCCGTCTCTTCGGCCGGCTTTTTCGAGGCGACAAATTCCTCGGGGCGGAAATCCCCTCGCTCTCGTCCCCTCTCCCTCCCCCCCCTTCCCGCCATATCCATTATACATGCGTGTGGGAGAGATACGCCGCTCCAATACATAGTTCAGTACTCTATCTACATACGGCCAAGCTAACCCCAGACTAAGTCCACACGCGCTTTGGACAAGCTAACCCTCTATCCCTGCATCTCTTTCCCCCCCCTGGCAGCTCCACTCGAACACGCCCTGCACCCGCGCGCGCACACACACATACACACGAGATACGCAACGCTTCTTCACAGACAAAGAGCAAGTGTCCTTGCTCTCTCTCTCTCTCTCTCTCTCTCTGTCTCACTCTCTGTGTTTAGTTGTCCCCTAGCTTTTTTTCTTCCTACGCCCAGGCTATTATCCTGCAACCTATACTTTTTTTAAACGATCCCTGCTCTCTCTCTTTCTCTCCCTCTCTCTCCCTTCTCGTCGTCGCGGCCGCCGAGGAGAGCAGACGCTTTCCCTCGGCGCGCCGACGCAAAATATGTGGATGCAAACGAGATTAGGCATGCAATCCCGGCTATGCGCTCTCATGACGAAGTAACTGTAATTAAGACGGGATTACCTCTCGAAATTCAATCTCCAGTTGTACCTGCGCAGTCGAGCCGTTCTCCTGCCTCCGAGCCCGCAATTCCTTATTTTCGAAGATTTCGAAGCTGGGAAATTACCCGAATAAACTTTCTTTTTAGAGGAGGAACAGGGGGATCGAGCTGTTTATTTCGAGAGAATGAAATTGAAAAAACAACTATATCTATATGCATCATCTGCATTGGGATTCAGTCCGATGGGGGGATTAGCGGCATATATATATATAAATATAAAAAATGTGTACGCTTTTATTGGTTTATTGATTTGTCTATTTTCAATTTATACATAGCGATAAATTTATATTATTCATCGGTGATTTTCGGCTGAAAAATGGCCGCCCTCGAAAAGCTCGGTAAGCTCTAATCATTTTTTCCAAACCTCCATCGATTATTCGCGTCGCTTTATCGCGGCCATCGGCTAAAAGGTGACCACAATCGAGCTATCGGCTTTTTTCGACTTAAGAACCCTTTAGAGCCACCTGTGGAGTGCTTTTAACAAAATTGCAAGATCAAAATAAAAGACAGCCTCGAGCGGAGCCTATCCCCGATAAAAAAAAGAAGAAGAAGCAGAAGAAAAAAAAAAGAGAGAAAAAAGAACCGCGACAATACTCGGCGCGATTGCCTTTCGCCCGTCAGTCTTGCCGCGCGGCGGCGGCGGCGGCGTTACGTAATTATTATAATTAATTGCCTCGCACTCGGCTTATATTCGCAGCCAGTGTTTTTTATCCCGAAGCGCGTCGACAATAGCAGCCCGCGAATACGGCATAGACTCGTGGCGTAACATAACGTTAAATAATAACGGCAGAAGCGCGTAGTCGGCTTTAGTATTTTATTCTCATTGTTATTTTTTCATGCGGCGAATAGAGCGAAATGCGGGGTGAGCTGGATAGAGAGAGAGAGAGAGAGAGAGAGAGAGTGGGAGAGAGAGGGAGACGGGGGAGGAGGGAGACAGAGAGACGATCGCGAATTGCACAAGGGAATATTTAACGATGCGCTCGTATGTATACTATCGGCTTTGTGCCGTTATGCAATTGCACGTGTGCAGTTTTTATTAAAATAAATTTAATGAACCAAACACAATTCCTCTTTATTAACATCTGCTGATTTACTTGGCATTGCGTATCCCGGGCAGTTATGCGCGCCGCGCGCGTACGTGTGCGCGATGCTCCGGCGATTCGTTAAGTGATAATGACGAGCCAATAACAGAAAGCGTCAACAGCGCAGGCTGTGCAAACTCGAAACAATCCGATCCCGAGGCGCGGCCGCGCGTACGGCAGCATCAATTTATCGTAAATAAATAAATCTATTTATCCGCGCAGGGACGACGTCGCGCACGCGCTCAATCCTCTCTCCCTCTGTCTCTCTTCCTCTCTCTCTCTCTCTTCCACTCTCTCTCCCTCTCGCGGCCCGCTCTTTTGCCCGCCGATCATGTTTAAGAACAGGCGCCCGAGCCTACAAAGCTTTTTTCCAAGCTTCGTTCGGCCGAAAATTTTAATCGATCTCGACGAGCCGTCCAAAACAGTCCACGTTGACGCTGAATCAAAACGGTCGCGAATCCTCGGTCTTTTTAATAAAAATCTAATGAACTCGAGCGACGAGGCGGGCAAGAAAAGCAAAAAGAAGGAGGAGGCGCGCAGAGTCGAAGCGCTGACAAGTTAACAAGTTTTGCGGTTATTTTCTCGCCTGGCGTATTTCCGGCCGGGCCGCGTAAACGAACCCGGCTTTTTTTTCTCAGCGTTTAATGATCTGCAAGCTCTCATCAGCGTAATTCGATTGAGCCCCGAGCCTAAAGCCTTTCTGGTTTTCGTCCCTTACCCTCCGCCGCGCCGTCTTCTCCTCGAGTTCGCCGGCAGCGGCGGCGGCGGCGGCGGCGCTGCTCTCTTGCTCGCGACGTTAATTTAGACGAATTTCATTAGAACAAACGAACTTTGCTAATCCAGGCTAATCTGATTAGAAATTTGCCGGCGTGCATCCCTCTCTATCCTCCTCTCGCTCTTTCCGCGTCTGTTGACTAAAATCCTCTCCCCCCTCCCCCGCCCCCCGAACCGACGCTCGCGGGGAATGCGCCCGAGTTCTCCGCTGGATGCTCGCTGCAAATATTTACAGAAATTAACTCGCTGGAGGAGTCTTGCAGCGGGCCGCCTACGGGTCAGCCTTCCAAGATGCTGCACATAGAAAGCGCGAGAACGGGAGTCGGATTCGCCGAGCTGCGACGTGTGCAATTTATATCGCGACTCCCCCTCCCCCACCGCGTCGAAGTCGCGCGATCGCGCGCGCGACAAAGTAAAAGCGATACGCGGCCGAAGCGGTCATTTGCGGAAAATGACCCCCCCGTGTCGCATTCACACGGGAGCCTCGACGGGAAGAGGAGGATGCCACCGTGTAATTTGTCGCTTCCTTCGGACGGCCGCGACACGGCACGCTTGATCGAGCCCGCGCGCCGTTCGCTTTGATAAATATTTCACGCGTTTTGCCTTTCTTGCGAAGCCGGCCGCCCGACGCCGCCCCCTCGCCTCCGTCGAAAAATGCACTTTGCTCGGTACGCCTTATTAATCGGCGACCCCGCGCTCTCGCCTAAATAGTTAATGAGTAACGAGCAGCGACGTCGCGTGATAACGAGAGCTCGGCAATTATATCCAAAATTAATCCAGCTGGAAAAATATGATGTGCTTCTTCGATACTGGGAACTTGGCCTCTGTTGCTATATTATATATATTACTATCGTATTTATCTCTACAATTGAACCAGCACAGTCGACGATTCTCCGAGATTACGTTACCCGAACAAACGAAGGGAACGGGTACTTTGACTTTCGTCAGCCGAGCACAAGTGCCTCGAACATTTATCTTCGGCGGCGTAATTCAGCGAAACCGTTGTACGGAGTTTGAAATAAAAGCAGTGTGATATTAGTTCGGAATATCCCCCGGACATTAGACTTGCATTAAGCCTATGAAAGTTTGCAGCAAAGAGGAGAATAGTTTGTCACGAGACGCACTTTGCCAGTAGGAACTGGCATGAAAAATTCAGAGCCGCATCGTTGTCGACGCGATGGAAACACTGATGCGATTCTTGGCTATACGGCTTTCCCTCTCTCTTTCTCTCTCTCTCTCTCGGCGACGAGTTTTCCCTAAAAACTTACCCTTAATAAAGACTTTTAATCGAAAGAGTTTTCGAGCGAATCTTAAATATTAAGGGAAAGTTTGTAGCTAAGTTTTTAATCTAAAATGCGCCTTATTACTAAACTTGGCTAATGAGAATATCGCCGCCTTGCTCAATGGTATCGCGCAGACATTGAGTGCTCAAAGGGGTAGCGCTTGCTTTTCTTTTTTTCTTTTTTTTTTTTACCCCGATGATTCATTCGATACATCGCAGGCCGCGCGCGGCGCATTCGTCTCGCATTCCCTTATTAGCTGACCGGTCAATACTATGAAATATGACGGGTAAACAGTAGGAAACAATTAGAGGCTGGGAAACTGCTGGAAAGTGCGATTGCGTCGGACCTGTATAGGATGCATGCCGCTAATGGATATGAGGCCTTTGCCCTCTCACTCTTGTTTACTCTCTCTCTCCCTCTGGCCTCGCCTCGCTTCATTCGAGCGATGCTGCGCGAAGAAGATCGAGCCCAGAGCGAGAGAGAGAGAGAGAGCAGCCTCTGAATTAAATATTACCATATAGACACTCGGCCACTATTAACTGCCTTCAAATTGTCCGGCGCGTTCCTGCTGTTCTGAATCTTTGACGAAGCAGCCGGTCGAGAGGGAGAGAGAGAGAGCTCTTCCTTTCCCGCTGCCTCCCCGCCCTCCGCTTCCAAGAGAATAGATTTATATGGGGACCGAGTTAGAAGCGCGCCATCTATAATCATACCTGACCAATCTCCGCCGTTAAACATTCAGGCCGTCCTCTAGAATTTCTCCCTCAATTCTTCATGCGCCCGGAAAAATGTTACTTCTCAGCGATTGATATAAGCCGACGCGTGCATAATGGAGGCCGGCGCTCCGCTCCGAGCATATTATGCCCCCGAAAGCCATCGATGCTTGTTTGCTCGCGAACGAGGCGCAAAAAAAGCCAGCGGCGGTGGCGGCGGCGGCGGCGAAACTAAGATAAGGTGTATACGCCCAGGCCCCCTTAAAAATTCATTTCGAAAGTCCGAGGAACGCGTGCTTGCGCCTGATAGGGGAGCGGCCGCCTCGGATCAACGAAATTCGGCGCCGCCGCCGCTGCCTGAGGAACTTTTGAAATGAAGCAACTTTGCGTGTGTCTTTCGGCCGCTCCTCGGGCGCGCGCATATTAGCAAAGTTGCTCCGAGCCCCCATATTGCCTCCTTGCAGCCTCCAAGTCCGCATAGCTTCGAGAAACAATTTTCTAGTTTTTTTTTTCCCCCGAAAAGCGCGTGAGCCATCTCTTACTCTTACAACAAGCACATGCTCAGCAGCAGCACTTTACTAACGTACTCTCTTTCTGTCTGTTGCAGGCCAAGTTGTTGGAATCGTCCCACGCTTGGCTCGGAGCCTCCACCTCCAGTATAGCAGGTGAGTTTCCAATAAAATCCCCCGGCCACTTAAACGCCGACGAGGAGCCAGCCAGCTCCGGCAGAGTCGGACCGACGAAAAGACCCGTAGCCCGGCCCCAATAACCCCCCGACAACCCCCCGACAACCGGTCGCGCGCGCGCGCGTCAACCCGACACACGACAGCCCTAGAGCCCTAGCCGATGTCTGCTGATTTTTAGCTGACTACTCGAGCCTGCTGAAGCTGAAGGCGCCGACGTGGACGCGGCAAGAGCTGCAGGAGGCCATCGAGGCCGTCGTCACGCAAAAGATGCGCTTCACCCAGGCCTCGAGCAAGTACGGCATCCCCAAGGGCACGCTCTACGACAACATCCTCGGCAAGTCCAAGAGGATGATGGTCCTCGAGGAGGCGGGCCTCGACGGCCCCGAGGAGACGGCCGTCCTCGAGTTCTGCTGCGACATCAGCGTCAGCCCGTACAACCGCAGAACGAAAAAGTCCCTGAACGCGATCCTCAACTTCGTCGAGAAGCTCAGGCGGCAGCGGGACCCCGGATTCTCGTTCTCCGGGCTCTCGGGCTTCCGCTGGTGGTGGGCCTTTTGCAAGAAGCACGGCATCGTCTCGCTCTACTTCAACGACGAGAACGACAACGAATGACAGAGGACGATGCCCCTCGAAGCTTTGAATTTCCTTTTTTAATACACGGGAAGTGCAGCCCGCGAAAAAGAACAACAAACTCGCAGGCAACGGAGGAGGCCGAGAAATTTCTCGCGAACGGCATTAATTTTTTAATCGCGCCATTAAAAAGCCACTCTCCGACGCCGAGCCGTTCGAGGTATATATCCCGAAATATCCGCAAGCAATTGCGGCAATCATCCACGCTGGAATGTCCATTTCCTGCTGCCGGCGGCGTACGCGAGAGGGCCGCGAGGTACCTTAGCCGCCGCCGCCGAGTCGGTCAATTCATCACCGCGGCAACAATGACTCGATTATTTTTGCCCGCTTTTGCGAGCGCTCCGTCCTTGCGGCCAAGTTAGCGTTATACTTGCTCGCGCTGCACAATAGAGCGGGAGAGGAGATTGCGTATTCACATGAGGCGCGAGCACGTTTGTCTTCCCTCATCCGGCGACGACGAGAGCCGACCGAGAGAGCAGACGTCGGAAAGCGCCTTACGACTTAAGGACGCTTTAGAATATAACTTACGTAAGCTTAATGACTTCCATCCTTTTATACCGCCTCTCTCTCTCGCGGATATCTGCGAATTAGCATTAATTAGCGAAACTCCTTTCCCACTCGGGCGCCGCATTCCTCTCGCCTTCCGATACCTACCATTATTATCGATATTGCCGACATTTTTAACCTCGCTCCAATTGCAATTGCCCCGCGTGCGCGCGCGCTTCCTACTTCCTCGTTCGCCACGCGCGCGACTCCCACTCGCTAAAGACGCCTATTTAGCCGCTAATTTCAATTAAACGAGAGCAATGCCACTCCGCCTGCAACGGATGCGAGCATTTTTATTTATTTCTTTTTTTTTTCTTTTTTTTTTCTTTTTTTCAGTTTTCCCGGTGATCGAGTCTCGTTGCAACTCGGCTCGGGGAACGGCCGAAAGCTCGCGTCGCCTTTTTTCCGCGTTAAGTTGCGCTTGTTTTCGAATAATTTATTGCAATCGAGCGGAATGATTTTGTCCTTTTATTTTCGCAAACCTACCCGTTATTTGCGATTGTTGTTTTTTTTCGTGTTGATATTTGTCCCAATCATTATTCGGAGCGCTGCTCTCAAATATACTCGAAACTTTTTGTCGATCATATTTCGATCAACAAGTTGTTATCGGGTTCGGTTGGATGAAATAAAAAAAAAAAAAAAAAAATATAAAAGAATTTTCCTGCGAATTATTGTTATAATTGAGGACACTCCGAGCTCTGAAACATTCCCGTTTTTCATGACGCACTGTAACGAAAAATATGTTCCTCTCTGCGTATATGACTTTTGTATAAGTTGAGCGTCGATCGGCTTGTGATTTGTCCTCGTTGCCGATCGATTTTTCAAAAACAAAAAAAGAACAAAAAAAAAAAACAAAAAAAAATATGATACTCACGCCCCTGAGACTCGGGGGCGTCTAGTGATAATCCGTGCCTAGAACTTATTGTCGATTAAATTATTGATATTTACACTATATTGTTGGCGAACGCGAAGTCGCGCTCGTTTTACGACGATCGTTCACTAGATAGGAATCAATTCCACGTGCCTGCGTTAAGATTGTAACATTCCTAAGCGTTATGCGAATGTTTGACCATTGTATATTGAATTAGCTTTCGAATCATTATCGCCGCATCACTCATATTGTTATATTATATATATTTTTTTAAGACATTAAGCATTTCTTATTGAGAGTAGGTATTTGCATGTAGCGATCGATTGTACATGACATTATTGGCACTGATACCGCAAGACTTGTCTAGATTTACGCAGATAATCAAATTTCTACGCCAATTCCGTGCGTCAAATTTTACAATAAAAAGTCCGTTGCGCACTTTGCAAATTTAATATTTTATCGTCGCGGTTACGAGTGCAGTGCACGCGAAACGCCGAGTTGATTTTTAATACATCGATCAAATTACTTGCAGTCCCAAACGAAAAACTACGACACGCGCGTTTAATAAAAAGATGTGTAACGGAACAAAGTTTGCACTTTTATGCCTCAATAAAAAGTGGCAATTGCAGCAGTTTTCCGTTTAGGCGACGAGTGCTATGTCTCAATCGCTATTAGAGCCTAAGTCATAAGTAAAATGTGCCTTTTTATCTATTAATTAGTTTAATTACGGCAAACAATGTAATCGTCCATTGGCGTCGCTCAGATAAAGATGTAACGAATCTCTAATCTTTTTTTTTTCTTTTTTTTTTTCTTTTTGGAACTGCGTCAGCATCAGATACCACTGTAAAATAAAGCTACTCAACTAAATAAATGTCTGTATTTTTCATAAGACTGAATAATATACACTTTAAAGGAATTTTAAGGAAAAGCCGCACACGGAATAGTCAAAAGCTCATTGTAAATTGACAAACTTGTACAGCACCGAGAGTTTTTATGTATTAAATTAGAACTGCCGAGTTATTTCTGTCGGAATTTTTTCCTCCACTCGCCAATGAAGAAGGCGCAGAATAAGAGTCGTCCTCCGCACTGCGGCGACTCGTCTGTGTGCGTCGTCTTTTCCAATTAATTGTATTAATCATGAAATTGGAGGAGGCCTAATTACACTTAATAACTTAACCGTTAAATAATCGGTCCGGATCGGGGCCATCGGTGCTGCATACGGCTGCTGCTCGCGCTTGCGCCGTCGGTTTTTCTACGAGTGCACGTGTACGCGCGTCTCCCCCCCGCGGGATAAATGAAAAGAGAATTTTCGCGTGCGGCCGGTCGCGTGGTCGCTCCTTGGTTACGCCGATGCAGCCTCTTCCGTCCTCCGATGCAATAAGCCAGCGGACCACACTGCGCGACTGGAGACGCCTCTTAACGACTCTCTGCGAGTTTTATTTCTTGTCTTTTGTTTTGTTACGACTTGCGGCGACAACGGCCGTCTACTTTCATTTTCTGTATGTTTATGTGAATATATATATAAAGTCATCATTCCGTTACCCAGAATTTTGAGCCTTCGCTTTTTTTTATATCCTTACCCCCCGAATCAATTTTTTTTCTTTTTTATTAATCTTAATCTCATTTCATTTTTCTCTTTTATTTTGTTCTTTTTCAGAAATCACAGCCAGCCAGGGTACTACTTGTAAAAATAAAGTAACCTATTTAACAATATTACATATCCATTGCATAATATATAAGTAAACCTACGGGAGATTTTCTCCTTTATACATTATTTTTAATAAAACAATGACAACGTCGTTTAAAACTTCAAGCTTTACATATATAATATACAGCTACGATACAGAGCCATTTCTAAAAGACTTTCAGTCTTTTATTTTTATTTTTACGAACCACACCGTCCTGAAATTATTTACATTAGGAAATGTTTATGTGTGCATTTAAAATTGAAATGAATTTCTCACTGAAAATTTTTCCATATATATACATATACATATATATATATATAAATTATTTACCATGTTGCCTTTACATCGTATACTAATGCCTTTTCCCTGATTCTCGGGGGGATGTTACAGCAGATAGCTATCAGTATCAATTGCAATCCATGTGGCAAAAGTGCTGGAATACCAATCAGAGCCTGGTTCACAATCTTCGCTTTCGGGAACGCGGCCCTTTGAAGTCCTGGCGGCCGGAAACGATGGCTGAAGCGATTTTCAGTGTACTCAAGGAAGGCCTTTCATTGAGCCAAGCAGCAAGGTAAGATTTTTTTTGCAATTACTGCTTCGGAATTTTTCAATTTCAACGTTTTTTTCTTTTGTTTTTTCTACTCTTACGTCACTGGGAACTTATTTAAAAGGCGACTTTTATTGGGACAAAGTGCCTAGTAGTTTCATTATAGATTAATAATAATAATGAATAAATGATGATTCTTACTTTTTCTACAAAAAGTATTTTCTATTAATGCAGCTTTTGAAATATTCAACGGCATAGTTTAGTATAAATAATTACGTTTACTTTGCCACAGCTAGAATCTTTTTCTTTGTTCTTGTTTTTGTAAATTAACGATGCTAATAATTACCATGACTTTAATATTAATTTTCATAAAAAACTTTTCTTCTGTTAGTAATATATATGATAAATACATGTTAAAATGGACGGCTTTACATATTTAATATACGTCTTAGAAATATTTAAATATTTTAACTTACATGATTAGCGAAACAATAAAAAATGAGTTTATACTGAACGCATAAAAAATCTTAAGTAGATATAATCTAATGTTTATTCCTTTGCATTCTAAAATTTGCATTGACGTCTAACGTCTTTTGAATCATGCAGATTCTTTTAAAGAATGACTTTTTGTTTAGAATATAAATGTATTTTCTTTAACTTTATTTTTTTAAATAAAAAAACACTACAGAGCGCAATATTTAAATAACGTGAGTTTTATTTTTACGCGCGCGTAATAACTCTATAGTTTTTATCCGACAAAAAGAGTATACGCGTATCCTACGTAATCCGTACTTACATAGTTTTCTATTTTTATATCATAAAGTGCTTTAAAGATGTTGTATAAGCTATACCGTACAGAAAGAACTACTTTTTAGAAGCACAAGAATCAAGCGAGCGTTTTTCTGCAGCAAAGAGAATGTACATAATTTATTAAAACGTTAACATTGCCAACGACTATAAGCAAAACAAAAAGGCTCGTTCGCGTAATGTCGCGCGTGCAACTTTTGCTTTATTCCTTCCGAGAAAATTGAAATTTATTATAACGTTCGAAGATAGAGCTGCATCCGAGCAGTCCTCTTTAGCCGCGAGTGCATCGCTATAGTCGTGCAAACAGACAATCGCCAGCGAGTCTATAATTTCCCATTGCATAGCTATAATATAAAAGCCGATTTTCCACCGGTAGCTCAGGGAAAAAGCAATAATTTGGCATCGGTGTATTTTTTTCTTTTTCAGGAAATATGATATTCCGTATCCGACGTTCGTACTTTACGCGAACCGAGTCCATAACATGCTCGGACCGAGCGCCGACGGTGGAGCCGGTAAGTGTAATTCAAAACCAAAATCCCAGTCATTAGCGGTGTAAGAAGAAATTTCAATGCACGAACCTTTATAAATAGCAAAAACTCTCTCTCTCTTTTTCTCTCTCTCTCTCTCTCGCGGGGTGTTCGCTCGCGAGAAAAGAAACAGGACGCGGCATAGCGCTCGGTGAATTTAGCCTCGCTCGTAAAAGGTACAATTACGCATCGGGCCCGTCCGGGCCGCGCCGCGGCGCACTGACGTATTAAGGCTCGTTCTCCGCTGCGGTTACTCGATTTGCCGGCCATTGTGTTTACTTAACTCGCTCTCGTTCGTTATTTTACTGTTCGCCGCGGCGAAACGCGCCGTTAACGTCCACCTTACGGCCGCGACTATCTTTAACTTTTCTGCCTATCGGTAGCTGCGATTTTGCCTTTCTTATTCACTTGTTTTTTTTTTCTCTTGCTCCGGAGCCAGGATTTCTGATGTTGAAGCAAAACGTATGCTTTGACAATTATACAAACGAGTAGGAAATGCGAAGGAATCACTCGCGTCGATCTGTAAACTTTTATACGAGCAAATTTCGATTTCCGACAAATTATACATTTCAAATTTGTATTTTGGTGTAACATAATCACGTATTAGAAAAAATATTCACGTACAAATTGAAAAAGAAATACAATTCCTTTTAAAACGGTGGAACAATTAGTCTAATGTAATTTGAAATAAACCGCTAAATTTTATTAAAAGTATTATATTTCAAACGATGAAATATGAGAGAGAAAGAGGAGATGGACAGATAAATATTTATTTTTACCGAGAGAGAGAGAGAGAGAGAGAGAGAATAAATTCTTAACAAACGATTCGCTTCGTTTCGCGGTAAATAAATTAAAGTCGAAGCAAATAGCACGTAAGAAAAGTAAAGAGGGCCGAAATCGGGACGGCGTCGTTCTCGGTTAGCGAGAATAGAGCCGAGCAAGCGCTAAACGGTGGCCGTGTGTCGGTGGGTTTTGCAGATCTGCGGCCAAAGGGTCGGGGGAGGCCTCAGAGGATCCTGCTCGGCGTCTGGCCGGACGAGCACATCCGCGGCGTGATTCGAGCGGTGGTCTTCCGCGACGGACACTCGCCCCACATGGTCAAGGAGGAGCCGACCACGATGTATCCCGCCTTGGCGAATTACGGCGCCTGCAACGGACCCGAGGGAGCAGTCAGCCCCAGCGCAGCTGCCGCCGCGGTCGCCGCCGTCGCTCAAGGTACCTTACCTACCCGAGCTCTCAAAGTGCTCCCCCTATTTCATTAGCCGAAATAACATCTCCTTATTCGATTACCCTTCTTGCTGCATTGTGCTCAAGCTTCCCTACCCGCTCGCTAACCTAATTTAGAAACTGCCGCGCTTCTCAATTCAATCACTCCCCCAAATTTTAATCGAATCTATTTTCTTTTTTTTTTTTTTCTTATATTACTTCGTTATTTTTATTCGCGAGCGCCCTATTTTTCGACTTGCATATTATTTATTAATCGATGCTGTCTCATTCTTAAGTTATTCCAGTTTTGCAAATTTAGAATAATATCGGATTTGGATTCGGAGTTTCCGGCTCACTGTTACTTCAAATTCATTTGAGTTTCAATTTTACGTATGTTCTTTTTTAAA
This sequence comes from Ormyrus labotus, assembly GCA_035582975.1. Classification (NCBI taxonomy): domain Eukaryota; kingdom Metazoa; phylum Arthropoda; class Insecta; order Hymenoptera; family Ormyridae; genus Ormyrus; species Ormyrus labotus. The sequence goes on along the minus strand of JAWWEO010000045.1, from coordinate 10,304,561 downwards.
TTTCTTATTACTTATTTAAATTTCAACATCGATCATATGAATTATTAAACTCATTTTTTCCATCTGAATGACAGTTTTTTTTCTATATAAAAACAAAACTATTTTCCGACCACCGATTTCAGAAAAGAATTGCCTAAACAGTAATTTCATCTAATAACAGAGCCATTTTCTGAACCATGACAGCTGCACTTTTCGAGCAAGCTTTTTCTAACTAGCCATTACGCTAGAAATTTTCCGTGACTCGTAAGAAGAAGCGCAGCGGGAGGATGAAAAAAAAAAAAAAAAAGACATTAAGTAAATCCCATGTGTTTTTTCGTTTCTGTCTCGACATAGGTCTCCGACACCAGATGTGCAGCATGGTGGCAGCGGCCCACTCGCAGCAGCACGACATGCTGGCCACGAATCTCTCAACCAGCCTCTCCTCTAACCTGTCCTCGAACCTGCAGGCGGCGATGCAGCAGGCGAGCCAGCAACAGCAACAGCAGCAGCAACAACAACAACAGCAGCAGCAGCAACAGCAGCAGCACCACCACCAGCAGCAGCAGCACCATCATCATCACCACCACAACAATAACAACAACAGCGGCATGCTCTCGGGTGCGGGAACGCCCGGCCTCGGCGGCCCCGGCAGCAACCACGGCAACTCGCCGCTGAACCTCGGCCTCGCCAGCCCGGGCTCGGGCGGTCCCCCCGAGAGCCCCATGGAGTCCCCGCTCGCCAGTCCTTTGGGCTCGCTCATGGATCCCTCGCACCTGCCGTCCTCCGTCGAGGTCGGCATCGGCGTCAGCGGCATGACCTACAAGCCGGCCCGCAGCTTCGTCAGCCCCCGGCCCGAGAACCTCTTCCAGGAAGACATTTCCGAGCTGGTTAAGAGCTCGCACGCCGCCCTCAAGGAGAAGGAGAAGATTGCCGTCAAACTCGAGCCGCTGACCGACTCGCGATGCGAATAGTAGAGCCGGTACGGGGGCCCAGTCGCGGAGCATCTTCCAGGCCCAGCCGACCCCGCGGCTATGCTACCCCCCGACGGACTCGACTATAGGAAATTAAGCCAAGCGATGCCTGAGCGCCTCTTCAATATATAAATATATTCGTTGATTACGATATACTATTAGCGCACACTCTTACACAGGGAGAGAGAGAGAGAGAGAGAGAGAGATAGAAAGAGAGAGTGTGTGTGAGAGAGAGAGAGAGAGAGAGACGTACACACACAGCACACCCAACAAACGACCGAAACACAGACAAAATACACAGACACTCAGCTGAACATGAATTCGTACACTCATTCGTAGATGCGACGAGGGAAGGACACTTAATGATGCGCTCGGGCTATATAGGTCTATACGTGTGCGCACTTTCTTATGCAAACATACATATATATGTATATATACCTGTGTTATATATGTGTATGTTTAAGGTACACGCATGCCGAGCAAACAAAATACCTAGTAAGAGCCAAGTTACAATCTTGGTTTAGGTGAGCATTTCAGACGTTGAGAGAAAAAATACCGATTAAACTGACGAGGAGGACGAGGGGTGAAATACGGAGGCTTACAATCAAAAAGAAAATAAAAAAAACTACGAGCGAATAGCATGCGCTCCTTCCTTTTTTTCAAAGACGATGCCGCGACCGCGAGCGACTTTATTCTTGCTCGCCTCGACACGAGACGACGAGGCGAGACGATATCCCGCGTTATGATGATAAAGCGATTAAAATTTGTGCGAATCCGGTCGCGAATCGCCACTGCGATATATTTCCAATTTTAGGTAGTCACAGTCCTTTCGTTTGGACAATGTACGAGTAGATGTCGCATATGTATGTAGAATTCGTCCTTGCTGGCTCTTTTCTAACCAGCAGGGTGCGAAACAACTGCAAGTACTACATAATTTATACCTAAATGCATAGACAGTACCATACGTTATAACGCCAAATGTATAATAGTTAGTAAGGAATAAAAAAAACTACGCGACTCCGTTAAAGCCCAGAGGACTAGAAAACAGTCCATGAGAAAAGCGTGGTGGCGTGAGAGCGAAACACACGGACCGAAAATCCAAAGCCAGATCGAGCAAAAGCTTTTTTCACTTACGAGTCTCGTAATACAGTATCGAGTCGCTGTCCTATTCTTCTGACTCTCGAGGGTTCTTTCTTTCTTCAACTATCTATATTGTAACCGTCGAAACTCGATATTTTTCTTGCAAATTTAACTTTTCAAGTCATTATTAAAAGATTCATTTACTAATTCATTAATCCTTCTTAAAATTTATTATTTAAAATCGGGAAAATGCGAAAGACTACGTGATCCCTCGATGTCATGAAAATACTCGAGAAAAAGATTGCTCTTTCATTGTTTGTAGAGCGCCGAAGACCACGACTCGATGCTACGTGAAAGCTTATTTTTGTGATTTTGTAGAAAAGAAATACGAAAAGAGCGTCCCACTACATAAAGACGGTTAAAGGCAGAGTAGCATAGATGAATTAAAATCAACATCACTGTGCTACTAAATGTACAAAATTTCTAATTATATTAACCGAAAATGTGACGAACGGTATTTCTGTGGAAGAAGTAGGAAAAGATTAAAGTACGCGTTATTAAGTATTGCCTTCCTGCCATATTTGGGGTATGCCAAGTATAAAAATTATAAGGTTTAGGGCTTAAAAATGACAAATTAATGATTGTGGTAGATATGAATGAAAGCATGAATGACTGGCATTATGAAAGGCGCGTGAGAGGACTTGAACGAACGTCAACTTTGAGAGAATTTCCGAATGAATGATTGAAGAAAAAGGTGAAAGTTAAACAAAAAGATTAAGGGCGGTAAATGCAAGAAGGCGTATGGGTGCTTCTTTTCGGAAAAGTCAAACTATTTTTCAAAATTTTGTAAAGAAATTGCGCGTGACTTTGCTAAAAAAAGTGATAAAGAATTGATTTTTTTATTTTTTAGAGATCTTCAGATTAAAAACGTACACAAAACAAACACACGAGGCCTTTGCCCGAATATTCAGTAAATGAAAATATTTCACTGAAAATGAGAGTAAATACATTTACGAGTTTAGGTCATTATCAAGCTTTGTATTTGTGCAAGGGGAAAATAAAAAAACATTCAAAGTGGCCTTCGGGAGCGAAAAATCCTGGTTGTCGCGCTTTACGAGATTTTTTTTAAACTTATTTTCTAACTTCAAACATCTTTCTTCAATCACGAATTGCAAAATAAAAAAAAAATATTGATGAACAAAAGTGCATGGCGCTGACTGTTGGAATGAATTGCATGATCAAGCAAAGTTTCAAAATTACTATAAAAACTTCTCTTTGGTACACAAATAACTTAAATGATATTCTTGATATAAACAATTTTTCGCTACAAAATTTCAAATAAGAGAGAAGCTTTTGACAGCAACAACTAGGTATTTGATTTTTGCGTAAATCATCTACCGAGAAACATATTTGGTGCTTAAAATGATTGTCTACTGAAAGTTAAAAAGATTTAATTTAATTTAATTATATGTTGAGTATATTTTCCCCTAAAGGAACGATGCAAAAATTGCGAAAGACTTGACTTGAAAAAAAGTGTTAAAAGTAACAAAGTGAGATTCTGGGACTGTCTTTGGAGCTCTTTAAACATATATAGCCATACTTACTGTAATTTACTAGCTATTTTTTACTTTGGGAAATTCCAAGTTACGAGAATAACTAAGGCTCGAAATTATACGATGTAAAATTTAGGCATAAAATGTGTTCAAAAACAAAATGTTATGAAAAAAAATCGAAGCGAATTATTCGTTATTTAAGAAAAAAAAATTTTTTGTGAGAGTGCAGCCAAATTAAGAGCGGAAACGAATCAACACACGCTACTGAAAGAAAGAAAGCGGTAAAGAATGTTTAGTGATGTATTGTATAAAAATGACGATGAGAAAAAGTAGAAAGTGCCTTCCTATCGAAAAAATTAAGAAAAGAGTCTCGTAGATCGTGACCACTTGTAAATGATAAAAATCAGTCGAAATTAACGTGAGTGTGATGAGCTTACAAGAAGTTATTTTGCAGTTACGCTAAATTGAAAATTTTTTCAAAATAAAAGAGGAAAAAATTTCATTAATTATATTTTCAAAACGTCTATAGTCTTTCGAGAAAAATGATAACTTGCGAAATCATTTTGAATATCAAAAATCAGTATTTAACGTAATTGCAAAAAAACGAGTGCATGAAACGAACGAATGTCAGTAAAATATCTCGTACGTTATAAATACGAAATGAGGCAATTCGTAACGTATTTATGGTGGAACTTGAATGGCCGACAAAATTTCAGTTTCGGATAAAATCACACCGGTAATACCCTGAATGGCATGTCTTTAAAATAAAACAGTTTTTCTTTTCTTTAAGTGACCAGTCTTAGAAAGAGAAAATAAACAGTGAGCAAAGGGATGAAAGGGAAACAGAGAGCTAGAAAGTATAAAGAGAACGAGAGAGAGGGAGAGAAAGATAAAATGGACGCTTCGAAGAAAAACGTTTCGTTTTCACGTTTTTTTTTTTATATGAATATGATATCTGTGAACAGATGAGAAAAAAATAATAAACACCTATATATTACATACTTAAATGTAAGTGAAAAGTATCTAATACGCTATTATATTGATAGAGAATATAAAAATTATATATATATAGAAGCTATATATATTATATAAATTGATATATAATAGGTATATTATAAAGAAAAAGAAGGATACTGCTGGGTACGTGTACTGAAAAATAAGAAAATTCAATTTCTTTGGTCTTAGGAGCTTTACGTACAAAAAAGAACTGATTTGGATTTAGGATTGCTATTTTTTGCAGTATAGGATACCAGCAGTGTGTAAAGAAAAGAGATTATCATGCCCAACGCTCAATAATTTTTTATTTAGCCAATTTTATTAATATTAAATTTAAATTAATGTATAGGCGATGTTTTAGTATTTCAGTTCCATATGTAATGTACGTCTATACAGAAACAGATCTGATCTGATTAAATTAAATGTATAGAGGGAAGGAACTTTGTGTTTTTCATCATTTAAATTAAATTTTTTATCTAAGATAGTTTAAAATTTTATGCGTAAAAGAAAAAATTTGTATAATTAATATTCGACGGAAGTAAATGTTGCAACCATATTAGACTCTTCAATTAGTAAAGAGTGATTCAAGCGATTAAGCTGGGAGAGAAAGTATACACGATTTATACGAAAAAAAAAAATACTAAAAATTAAGAATATTTAAGCAGATGCGAGAGTATATTCGAGAGGAAAAATTAGCACGATCTTTCTGCGACATGTAAAAGATTAACGGTGTTCGGCATGCGCAAAAATGTAAGAATGCGTTGTAAAGCGTTTCGATCTGATAATTTTAACGTTATACGATTTTTTTCAGTGTCCCTTTCCTTACTTTTTATACAACTTTCACAGTATCTTTATTTTTTGCAATACGTTATCAAAGTCTATTAAGACCTTGATAAAGTCGCGTTACTTCCTTAATCGTTCATAATCGCACATTCGCACGATTGCGTTCGACTACATTGTATACTATAATATACATTATTATGTACTTGTAAATAGCGCGTTTATTATATTGTGTTATAGTTCGTTTGCGGAACATATTTATTATTTTATTATCACGGCAGTGAAGAAGGCAAGAATCGTCCTTTTCACTTCTTTAAGCTTTATTATTTCAATGTAATTATAATATTAGTTAACGAATTAATTGTACAATTATTTATTTTTTGCGTTCTGAAAAAAGAAGACGCCTACTAATCCTTATGGCGATCAAGAAAAAAGTTATTCGGCGTTACTTAAAACTGTTTTTAAAAATAAGAAATCTAAAATAAATGCAAACAGTTTTCTCAAGTATTTTCTATGCCAAATAATTTTTTTCCTGTCAAAAATACATAAATCATTCATTTTTGGATCTCGATGAAAAAAAATATCTATAACCTTGACGGTATCTTGTATGCTCGAGAATAATCCATTGTAAAGGAAAACAGGTGTGATTTTATATATGGGTTTACGTTTTGTATCGATTTATCGTTTCTCAATAAATAAGATTTAGTTTTAAATGAATACGATGATATAAAATTGTCAATTATAAGAATGTCAGTCCAAAGACCCATGTTTTATTTTTTTCAAATTCGTTCCTGTTTTCCGTTGCCGCATGAACTTTATATTATTGTATAATTTTTTTTAGCAATTTTCACAGACCGACAAGAGAATATGAATCCTCTTTGTTTAGCTAGATCAATTTGTTATTTAATAATTGAACGCTAAGCAAGCGTCATCAAGGCTTAGAGTAGTAGTAATTAAGAAAAACATTCTTGATTCTGTCGCCTAGAACAATAAGGAGGGTATATAAAAGTGAAATTGGCACGGAAAGTGATGTTCTGAAAGACTTAAATAAGCAGGAGTTGAATATTTTATAGAAAGCCGCCATCCGTTGATTCTTTTTATTTATTGTACCGAATAGCTCTTAAGGTGACGTTTTACCGATAAAGAAACTATACTATACCTATAAATACACCCTATATATAATATGGAGTAAGCGTACATTACCCTACCTACCGAGGAACAAACAGAATCACGCAATCATACATTTAAGTTGCTACTTGGCACGTATACCTAAGTAATATACTAACGTAAACAATATGCAATAATAATAAATATAAAAAAATACATTATGCTTTATATTTTTCTGATCTCCCTTTATCCTACACCCATATACTTCAGAAATTATTAAAAAGGCGAGATATTTGATCAAATTTGAATTTTATTTATTTTTGGCTTAAATCACATTTGATATGCTTTTTTAAATTTGTTACAATTTGATTTATTTGTCAACAAAGTCAGTTTTATCTTAAAATACAAATAATTACTTTTTACATTTTCAATTCATATTAATTATTGACTTTTAATGAACAATTTTAACTTATTAAATTAATTTCGATTGAATACTGTTCTAAATAGGTTGAAAAAGTTCAAACTGGAAGTTTTTCTTTATTACGAGTCTTTATGTTTTGACAACATTTGGAGCACCTTGATTTGCTGTTTGAGCATTATTGACAGAAGCTATTTGTTCATTTGCTTGAGGAGGAACTTGATTCTGAGTATTTTGCTGATTTTGACCAGTTGATCCAGGAATTTGTTGATCTGACAAATGTGGTACATTATTAATGGATGGTTGATTTTGTTGAATAGGCTGCTGATTCACATTGTTAGATGCTATGGGTTGTTGATTCAATTGCTGTTGCTGTTGTTGCTGCTGTTGAAATTGTTGGTGCTGCTGCTGCTGATGTTGAAATTGCTGTTGTTGAAATTGTTGTTGTTGTTGTTGTTGAAATTGTTGTTGTTGTTGTTGTTGTTGAAATTGTTGTTGAGGTGGTAGTTGATTATTATTCACTGGTACTTGTTGATAATTTGGTTGCTGTGGTATTTGATTCATATTGTTGGATACTGGGACTTGCTGATTTGGGTGAAATTGTTGCTGTTGCTGCAAAGGCACCTGTTGGCCAAAATGATCTTGTTGCATAGGCACTTGCTGGTGTTGACCTTGTTGAGGAATCTGGTTGAATTGATTTTGGTGTTGGGAGCGAATTTGAATATTCGGATTTGGAGGGTATTGTTGATGCTGAACCTGTTGAGGATATTGACCTTGCTGCTGAATATGACCTTGATAAACGTCATTAGGATGTGGAGGGAACTGAAATTAATTTATATTTTATTAATTATTAATTTCCCTTTTCTCTTATATTAAGTTTTGGAAACTACTAAACTACAAGATTCTAAATTACGTTTTCAAAAGAAACACTAATTTTCTATCAGTTCAATTCAATCTCACCTGCTCATGTCCTACAGGGTTTGGTTGGCCAGCAAAATGATGCTCTGCAGACTAGCGAAAAAACAATGCACAAGCAACTCATTAATTTCACTAAATACTAAAACTTAATGGTTTACTTGTTATACATGCAATAATATTTAAAAATAATAATAAAAAATAAAAAAAATCGCCAAAAAATTCTCACAGATGGATTTGGAAGCATGCTTTCTTGCAAAAACAAATTTTATTTTATTATTTAAATTAACATACCATAGCCTGAGCAATTTCTCGAGCCTTTTGCTGCTTATACGATAAATATTCTTGCTCTGTGTATATCTGCTGTTCATCCAGTGGTACCCAACCTGGATCTTTTTCAAAATCTGATTTCTTGGATTCATTTAAGAATTCCTCATAACTGAAAAACATTATTTCTTTTATAAACTGAAAGGTTCATTAATGATACAAAATTGTTTTAAAATTTACCTTATCAATCCATCTTTATTAAGATCTGCTTCTTTTATGACATGTTCTCTCATCCTCTCCAATTCTTCACTTCTTTCAACAAGGTCATCTTCTGAAAGACCTTCTTGATAAATTTTATCCAACTCTTTAAGGAAAAGAGTTTTTAATTCATTTTGATCCCATACGCCATTTCCATCTAAATCTAGTGAAAAAGAAAAATGTGTAATTTCAACAAAATTAATTATAATCTGAATATTTACCATGTAAAAAAAAGAAAGTTCTAGGATCAAAGTCTTGATTCTCCATATGATCTTGTTTTTCCCAAACTTCTTCCAATTGTTTTTTACTTCCTGGATGATGTAACTATAAAGAATGGCATAAGTTAAAATAGTGAAATTAACAGTTTAAATCTACATACTTACTGGTTCATGATCCTTATGCTTCTTTTCCAAGTCATGAAGTTCATTCTCATACTTCTTTCTTTCCTCCTCAGTCATATCTATATTAAGAAAAAAAGTTCTATTATAGTAATCGTTAAAATAATTTTATAAATTTAAATAATATTTTTAATACTTTTCATTTTTTCTTCTTGCTCAAATTTCTTTTTCATTTCATACTCTTTAAACGATTCTTTTCTTTTTCTATCAGCTTCCTCCAAGTCTTTCGTTGTCTATGTAAAAATAAAATATTATTAAATAGAGTATGTGAATAATATGTTGCAGTAAATAAACATCATTTTGTTTTACCTTAGCAATAAGTTTTTTTAAGTCTTCTATTTCAAAAGTGTGAGGATTGTCATGATCTATATGTTCTCCTATCTTTAAATGATTTCTATCAATACCATTTTCCAATTCAAATTCTTTAATAGCTAAATGCCTCAGTCTTTCAAGTTCATTTCTTTTCAATTCGTCTAACTTTGATCTTACGTGATGACTCACATATTCCAATTGGTCAGCAATTTTGCCATTCTAACAAAAATAATAAATATTTTGTAACCATAATGTCACAGCTTACTTATAAATTAAAGATATTTACTTACGACAATATCCTGTTCTTCTGCTTTTTCTAATTTGGCACGAAAATCTGGATCACTTTCAAGAGCTTCTACTACTTCTTTTAAATACCTGTGATATTCCGAAGTAAACTAAATTAAAGAAAAAAAAGATTTATATATTTTTATACTGTATACCACAAAAGAATTGAAAATTTTATTAAAATCTTACATCATCTACATCAGCAGGTTCTTCCTTCTTAGTTTGAGTTACAGGTGGAGCAACAGACTTTTGTACTATCAGTATCGAAATAAGTAATAAAATGCACTTCATCTTTCTGTAAAATAATAGTCATAAAGTATAAATTTTTTTAAATACAAATCCCATCCCATTTACAAGGAAACTTTTGATAATCATGAGTTGTAAAATAAATGTAAGGTTTAATTCACATTTATGTTACTTAAATATTAAATCATATAAAAACGTATTAACCACGTATAATCTACTAATAATTTAAATAAGTACTATTACTAATTGCTGTACTATTTTTTCGACGAAAGTTTACGAACTTAATGAAAAAAAAAGTTACAACAGTAACACAAATTAAAAAACAAATGTCCTTATAAATAATCCCATTAATGTCAAATGGAAGATTAATGACAAAAATTAACTTACCTTTGCCTTGGAAAATAATGCAAAACAGTCTAGCGTATTGGCGAAAGCCACGTTATACTATCAGGGAACAATCCGCGGAGTTGTGACGGTACACTTGTTCTGGTGCTTTACGACAATAGCAAGATTGCGTTTACCGTGTGAGTACACAAGAATCCCACCACCGGACCGCGAAAAAAATACGTCGCGGTCTTGTACACGTATCCCATATGTATAATCTCTGTATATACAGGAAAAACCAGTCTTAAGTCTTGACGCTGAACGCTGACGTCTTGAGCGGTTGTTAGTTGATAGCGCCGCCGATACTGAAACTGAAAGTCTGAACTTTAGTAGATCTGTAGAGCGGAAACTTCCAGCCTGTTCTAGTGCGCGAATCACGACAGATGCACGATGAACGACAGATAGCGCTTGGATTCATCTTTTGTTTGTGGGCTCTCATTGGGCTCTAGCAACACAAGAGCGACAACGCGCATGCGCGCAACTGTGTGAGAGAGAGAGAGAGAGAGGGGGAGAGAACTAGGAGGACTGGAGAGAAAGAGAAGACTCAGAAGACTGGAGCACTGAGAGTAGAGCTGACTGGAGGACGAGCGGTAATCATCGCCGAGTCAGTCTCGCTCGAGCGACAATAGCGAGTGATCATGTTTGCGGATTTTATCGCAAGCTGCAAAGCTTTTGACTAATAAACTTAATTCCCTTTGTAGAGACGTTTCTTCATTTATCCTTAGGTCCAGAATACAACCTTGCGGCGATTAGGTGCCAAACCGGGAAAATCTTTATCCCTGCTTAGCGATCTAATATTTCTATTTTGAATCCCGTGGAATCGGATCCCGGGTAAACCTCTAACTAATTTTTATGTACTTAAATTAACACCGCTGGACTCAATTTCCTTCGCGTTTCATGGTAAAACAGTAGGTCCATAATAGATGGTAAAGGGGTAACGTATCCTAGATCAACTATAGATTTTTGCCAATCGAAGGAAAAGAAGTCCTACTAAACTGAATGGTATTATTGGAATTTCTGGACATTAATACATTGATCAGTAGTCCTTCTATTTAATTATTTGCTTAAAACAAAATACTTTTATAAACTTGATGTAGACATCAAATTTATAAATTTTAAGGAGCTTATTTTTATTAAAAGTTTTCTCAAGCAAGCAAGCAAGCAAGCAAATTTTTAAAGTACATAACAATTTTATAGTTTTATTTGTATTACATACAAAAAATGTTCAATACACTCACTCAGTCATCAGCAAGCCAGCCAAAACTGCACCGATCGACTTAACATTTAAAAGTCGAGGCCTATTATCTTTTACGCGCTTACTAAGGGAGTATTTTTCGAGATCGGAGGTTTTGTTCGTAAGCGAGAGAACCTTTTAGAAAAAAATTGTATCTTATTTAATGTTCGATTTGGATCGATAACTTCGTAAACACTTATTCAAACAGTAAAATAAGTTTTTCCTTAATGAACGATATCTATGTGTGCGATATCTGCACAGTTCTTGTTATTAATTTCTTTTCGAGTACTTCAAGCACTCGAACTTTCAATATATGTAATCACATATATAATATCAGCATTGCGCAATATGATAGCTTTTAGGTTAATATAAAAATATAATACAAACTAATCGAAATAAGTAATGCTTATTTTATCATCAAGGAGCGCGGTCGCGCTTCGAAGGCGAGTGTACCGGAAAAAGCCTAGCTGAGAACGGCCGCGCTACTAAATACACTTTGATGCTGACTCGTGATATTTTCAAATATTTACTGCACAATTTTAATTTTACAGCAAAAATTTAATATTTTCAAGAAAAGTAAATGAAAAAAAAAACGTTTTAAAAATGTTGTCTCTTAGCTAGCTCTAAAATCCAAACCAATTCATTAACCCCTCGATATTCTCGAGAGGGCTATCAACAATGCCATTCGACTGGTCTGCAAAACTTGGTAACGGATCCGCGCAGTGTCGTTTCAAAGCAGTTACGCGGGAATAACATATGCCGCTGGCCAGCCCAGCAGTATAGCCGCCTGCTCAACCATGTAGGCGAGGCAGGCCAAAATATCCCTTATAGAGGGCCGGACGATTCGACGTCGTTTATGGGCAGGTTCGTGCGGTCGGCCTTTTATGCTGGGGCAAGCCCACCACTCCATGCAGGGGACGTGGACGAGGAGGGGGATAATTTTTAATAATTCTACAAAAATTTACTTAATCTTTCGAACAAAATATATCGTCCGATTGGTTATTAAAACAATGCAGCGTACAGTTTTTTTACAGTGTGCGGTAACCGTTCGCTGTAGGTAAAAACAATGGGCACTATTGACATATCAGGCCTGTAATTTACGACGATGACAGCGGAGGAGGGCGACTTTTCATCGGGCAGATGAGAGCCTGAGATAGGAGTCGGCGCACTTTGCGGAGGGACTCAGGTATAAGGAACGAGCCCCTAATGACAGCCGGAGCTCCTTCGCCCTAATAAGAGTCCCGCCGCAGTCACTTCCTTTCTCTCTCTCTCCGGTGGAATTCTAAGCTGCGCGACGCGAGTTACTTTTGGATGGATGTTGATGCCGATCGATTTACGAGCTCTGAGAAAGCTTGGCAGCGATCCAGAAAATCCGCCTTCCGCGTTGTTTTTCGAAACTTTAGCGACGTACACCTTGGAGTATTCGTGCACTTTACTCCCTGGTTAGTCCCGTATCGCTTTCCTCGGATGTCCTTAAAAATTTACATTTTTTTTTTTTATTGAGCAAGTAAATAGACAAAAGCTGTTTAAATAAATACTACGCCAAGATTAAAATATTGAAATATTTTCTTTGAAAATTTATTGTTAAATATGGCGTTGATAAAAAGTAACAACGTCAAAAAAAAAAAACGTACACGAATCGATAAACTTATACAATATACTTGCCTTCGGAGCGCGAGCGCGCCCGGTGATAATAATGTTCCAAGAAACAAACATCATTAACAGCCCGGCAGGTCAGAAGTAAAGTAACACGATGTACTCTCGTTACGGCAGCCTCTAATTTTTGACAAAAGCAGCGGAAGCGCCTAAATACTTAAGCACCGCTGATTGCAGTAGGAGGTAAATGAGCAGTTGCGGCGTCGCCTCTCTCATTGTCGTTTGGCGTAAAAAGTCTCTCGGCGACGTTTCTCGCTTAAATAAAGAGCGGTAGCTCGCTGCCTCTCTCCGCGTGTAATGGAGTCGTCTCGAGAGCGATCTCGCGGCGATTGCAGGCGAATCAATCTCTCTTTCTCTCTCTCTCTCTCGGGGGGAATGTCGCGCCCGTTACTTTGTTCGAGCCGAGCAGGTGAACAGGTATACGGAGGCAGAGAGGACGGAGCGCTGGGCAGGTAAGGCAAAAAGTCGAAAAAAAATCGAGAAACCAGTCGGCCCCCCCCTCCCCTCCACCTCGCGCTCGGCGACCACCTCCAGCTCCGCTCGCTTCCTCCTCCTGCCGGCGGTCCAAGGCGCTCTCTTCCTTGATTCAGTCGAACAGGCGCCGCACCTCCGCTCGCTCCGCAGTGCTAAGACAGTGAGGTCCTCGCGATGTTCACCTCGCGGGAGTGCCTGCTCTGCCTTGGATAGAAGCGCAATCGCCGCCCGTGTGTGTCTCTCCGTCGCTCTCCCCCTGCACCCGCCGGAGAAACTGCGTCTCGCCGCCGATCGCCAACAGGTGCGTATGCGTGTGCAGCAGCAGCCGCGAGAGGTTTCGCAACTCGCGCCAGGGAACGCCGCGGCGCAGAGAGCGCTGCTCGTGGTAATACGTGAAGCGTAGAAAAGGAGGCTCGTATAGAGGAGGAGGCTTTATTCGCCTCGAAGCCTGGGGTAAACAAGAAACCTGCCGTCGTTCGGAAGATCGTTAGCATCTCGGAGCTCGGCATTTTTCAGCGTTTAGTCATGCCCTCTCCCCAGCCTCCGCCGCGCCGATACCTATACCCCGAGTTCCACGAAACTCCGACGAGCCTTTTTCGAGGCTCGTGCTGAGCGGGCTCCTTCGTCCTTCGCTTTCTTCTTCTCGAAAAGTGCAGCGGACGGCTGGATAACGAGAAACCGATTCTTATGCGTGGCGAGCTGAAATTTCGGCAGCTTATTTCGCCCTCGCGAAATTCGATTCCAATATGATCCTTTCGGCGTGCGCGAGATTATTGGTATAGAAACGGCTTGCTCACTTGCTTAATTGGCTTGTGAGAAGAGCTGCAATTGCAATAGTCAAAGACTAGGGTTAACACAAGTGGCATTAGTTCAATCGTAGCTACTTATCAGGGATTTATCGACGCGTATCAATGCTAATTGAGGAAACGCTTACCCTCCAGTTTTGCTGAATAACGTCTTTTTTTTTTTAAGTGGAGCCATTTTTAACAGAAATTGATGCCTGAATTGAATAAAAATTAGAAGAATATAATCTCGAAAGATAAAATATCATTTACAGTAAATATTCATGAGCAAACGTAATTAATTATTTGATAATAATAATAAATAATAGCAACTTGTCGTTTTTAACTACAAAACTGGCTTAAAATTAGCTAAAAACATTTTAACGATTCTAGTGTGGTTTCACAAATTTTTTATAAAAATACCAATAATCGATATCGCCAATGCGAGAATTTTCAGATAAACTGTAAATAAATATTCAAAATTACTGAATTGCTAAGAATATCGTCATTTGAATAAATTCTCTGTGCTAAATAAATGATTGCAATATGCCAATCGCTTGGAGTAAATTTAATTTAATTTTTGCCTTTAAATGAATTACGATACAATAATTTGATGTATATCGTTTTTTCCTTCTGGGCAAATGAGAAAAGGGGGAATAAATGAAATTGTAATATACATAATTAGTTGTTCACATAAATATATCGTTAATGAATCGTTATTGTAAAAAAATCACGAAGGAGTTTCATCCAATTGCAGTATTAAAAGAAGATAAACAATTAAGAATACTTTTCAAAAATGCGTATATAATTTTTAAAATTTAAATACACGATGCCCAGCTGGTTTTCGTGCAAGAGAATTAAGTTTCTTCGTGAAAGCTACCAGAATATGCTAAATTATCACAAAACATTGAAAACTAAATGACTACATCCTTTCTCGTTCTATTCCCCGTCCCATATTTACAAGAGACGAGAGTGACGTCTAAAGCGGAATGACACATTCCCAATAAACGAATTGTATCCATCAGTCAAAAATAAAACTTACGCAAGACCGTCTATTTTCCAGGAAAAGAGAGAATCCAATCATAAAAGATGTCGGTTCTCGCGCGGCTGTTCGTCGCCGCGCTGGCAACCGCCGGACTGCTGATGACCCTGTCGGTCAGCTGGAGCTACGCCTGCAACGAGGCAATATGCGCAAGCGTCGTGAGCAAGTGCATGCTCACTCAGAGCTGCAAGTGCGACCTCGTCAATTGCACCTGCTGCAAGGAGTGCTACAACTGCCTGAACTATCTTTACGACGAGTGCTGCTCTTGCGTCGGTACGTTCGCCCTTTTGATAACTGGAAGCTTTTTCTAAGCTGCAACAGGAGAAAGACGGTGAAAATTTATTCGTTTCTTCGCTTTGCAGATCTGTGCCCGAAGCCGAACGTCACGGATAATCCTCTGAGCAAGAAATCCCACGTCGAGGACTTTAACGAACCGGCGCCAGGACTGTTTCAGGCCCTCACAGGGGAGCCTGATGCCCACGAGAGATGGGTCACTTTTACGTACCCAGTCGATTTTGATATTACTCTTTTTGCGCCGAAAAAAGACAAGGAATTAAAGTATCACATGCGTAAGTCTTTTATCTAAGTTTACAACTAAAATTATTTACAGCAGATTTGCTTTGTAATTTTAATTGTACAAGCTGTCCGAAAACAATAGCTGTCGAACCGTTGATTCTGGATATTCGAATACACGTTACATCATATCGGATTGTATAATTAAAGTGTAAAATGTCAAACGAAAGTTTCAGAGAACTCCGAGGGGGAGAAGAATCAGCCTCTGAAGCCGAACGTAATGACGGTGAACTGCACGGTGGCGTTCATGTCGCAGTGCAACTCGTGGAACAAGTGCCGGCAGGCCTGTCAGAGCATGGGCGCCTCGAGCTACCGCTGGTTCCACGACGGCTGCTGCGAGTGCATCGGCGACACCTGCATCAATTACGGCATCAACGAGTCCCGCTGCTCGCACTGTCCCACGGACACGGAGGACGACGCGAGCCTCTACGACGACTACGGGCAGGACGACGACGAGCTCGCCGAGGACGAGCTCGACTGATGACGCCGAGAGCGAGAGCTTTGCCCTCGAGCTTTTTCCCCTAAAGATTTATACATAGATATATGGCTTTCACACTGCGAGTTCTCTCTTCTCGGGGAACGTCGGCTACTTCAAACGGGCAAAGAGCTTTTTCTAGTCACGGTTTTACAAGATCAATTTCGGAAATTGTACATCTCGCTTCGACGAACGCCAGGAAGATCCAAGGGGGCAGAGCAACATGCGTCCTTTAGCATGAACTGTGAAATTACGCGGTAAACTAGAGCCTAAGTTAAGTGGAAATCGAGCACATGTGTCTAGTATTAGTAAATTAATGCATTCGAACTAATCTAGCTCCCTAAGGAATAGTCTTAAGATTATTTTAGATGAATTTACTCTATTTTACGTATATACTGTGCCATACGGATCAAATTGTACATATATAAACATAAATTCTTTATACATCTATTATATCCAGACGGAAGCTGCGTCGTTTTTAAAACTTTTTTATTGATATTTTTGTATACGAAAACATAAACTTACATTAAAATGCTGTATTCATGTACGTTCATCAATAACCGCGAGCATATAATTGTTAACACACTAAAGTTTTGGCAAATAGGTAAGGTTTTACATCTACGCACTTGTGCGATCCTTAGCGATGAAATATACGTATAGATTTTCAATAAAACGAGCATCATTAAAACTGTAAAATTTCAACAGATATACAAGTGAATAAAAAACATTTAATTCCGCGATAATCGCCGCTTCGTTTCTCGTCCTCTGTGCCGCGGTGTTGGTCTTGTCGTAGAAAACGGTGCGCTAATACATCTTTGGTCAACAATATATTCGTCGTATCACTTTGACGTTCATTAGTCGTTCGTGGGTTCGCTGTTCTCGGGTAGCTTAATGTAGGGCCCGTCGTTGCCGCTCCACATCGAGTAGAGATTCGATCGGATTGATTCCTGCAGGAGAAAATTCAATTACTATGCGGGCGCCAATCTCGCGCGTAACTCGATTTGAAACGGGCCACTTACTCCTGCTCCCTGCGCGCTCTCCGATCCCGAGCGGCTGTGAGCCGACAGGCAGGAGTCCGTCGACGAGCTGTTCTTCCTCGACGAGAACAGATCGACGTTGCCTGCGGAAAATTTCAAGAAATCAGAGGCCTGTACAGGCGTCTACCGGCCGCGAGCTTTCGCCGTGCCTTACCGGGGTCGGACTCTCGGTGGCAGCTGTAGTCGCTGTGCGAATGAATGCTGTCCTTGCTGCCGCAGCTGTGCTCTGCAAGCGAGAACAATATTAGCCTTACCCCCTGTCTGTAATCGAGCGTGCAAGCCGAGCGTCGGTATACAGTTAGTTACCTGAATCTCGATGATCACTGTCGCGCGGTCCTTGATCGAGAATCGAAAATCGAAAATCGAAAATGAAAAAGAGAAAAGAGCATATTGAAAGGGAGAGCTTACCCGAGTGGTCCGAGTGATCGCTGGAGTGCGAGTCGAGCGGCCACTTGGAGGTGCCGAGGGGCCTCGAGTCCGGCAGCCAGAGGGAGGCCTCGTAGTGGCAGGGGGTCAGCGTCACGTCCGGCACGTGCTGGCCCGCGTAGGTCGGCTGCTGCTGGCTCGGGATCCGGAGGCCCGGCCTGCAGGAGAGGAGCTGGATGGCCTCGTGCAGCCCGTCGGGGCTGCCCTGCTGCGCGGCGCCCCTCCAGCCGGCCGTCTCCGGGGTGGTGGACCTGCTGCGCTCGCTCGTCGGCACCCTGAGCCTCCGCCTGCTGCCGGTGGCGGTGCTGGAGGTGGCGGCCTCCTGCCGCGGCCACTCGCTCACGTGCCGGCAGTCCCAGGGCATCGACCAGCGGCGCACCGCCTGCTCCGCGGACTCGCCGCCCGACATCTCCGCCGCCGCCGTCTCGGACCACCTCCTCTGGACCTTTCGCCGAAGGGAACAAAGCCGCGAATTAAGATCTAGCCCAGAGTCTGGACTCGAATTTTCATTGATCGTTAGGCAATAAAGCAAGATAGCACTCCCACCTGCAGAGGGAAGAGGGAGTAGGGCAGGGGCAGCCTGTGACCGCTGTGCTGGGAAAGATGCGTGGACGAGGAGGAGGTCGGAGGCGGCGAGCTGTAGAGCCTCTCGAAGCACTGCTGCAGCGCGGCGATGTCGCACTCGCTGCCGTCCTGCGTGCAGGAGCACTCCGCCATGCTTCCTGAAAGCCGAGAGGGACAGGGGAATCGATGCCGCTTATTTACGAGACCTTCGCTCCGAGCGCCCTTGCATAAAACACAAACCGCCCCTCTCTCTCCACTCACCTAAGCACTTGCAGCATGCGACGCAGAACTGGTACTGCAAATTTATGAAGGTCAGCAGATTGTCGCGAAGGATGTCCTGCGGAAGGAACGATGCTTCATTCGGCGAAATTCTAATTATCGAGCCTCCCCCCACCGTGTTCAATTTCGTTTCAAGCCGAAGTAGCCCGCGAAGTTCATTAAAAATTCGTTCGACAGACTAATTTCGGAACTGAGGCCTTCAACTGTTGCTTTTATTTTAATTAGTAGAATAGAATCGTAATGAGCGCTGGAAAATTGAAACGCGACAATTCATTATTCAAAGTATATCCTGGCAAAAGTAAAATGAATTTTACGCGTATACACAATATCGTAAACCTCGGAACTTTAAATGGAAGCTAATTCGAAATTGAAGACGATTTTGAATTTTCTCCTGGGAATGATGAAGCGGCGACTCACGTGCTTTTCGCCGACGTTCTCGAGAATCTCGTAATCCTTCATCGCCGCGAGGACGTGCTTCCTGACGGTGTGGCTGGCCACGCTGGTCGCCCTGGTCAGCTCCTCCCAGCCGGCCAGGCATTGCGTGGTCACTCTGCACTGAGCCATCGGGTCGTGCATCGACAGGAGCGCCTGCAGAGACAGTGCCAGCTTCGTCCCCGCCGAACAGAGTCCGTTCAGCATCTGCAAAAAGCTCGCAATTCTCATTCGGAGCGACAAAGGAACCTTTCGAAAGCGCCCGATTGCAATCTGTGTATATTCTTATTTCAAAAGTATAAGCGACACCCGCCAATACAAAAGTATTGGTTTAAGATTTTTTTCACCAGATAACTTTTGCCCTCTTCAGTGTACACTGAGATCTGAGAATTTATGGATGAATTCAAATCCTGCATTTAAAGCGCTTTGTTGTAATATTTAAAAGGGCAGTTTAAAATACGAATTCGAGTGAAAGAATTCGCATTATTTTTTTGTATAAATTGTAATAAAAATAATAATTATTACGGTATGAATGGCGTACGTAAAAAAATTCGATAATTCTGGTATATGAGAAAATTAAAAAATTTTAAATTTCAATTTAAATATAAAAATTCTAAAAGTACGAAGAACTTATAATTACATTTTTAATTGATATCCAACGTTGTTTTGAAAACTGAAAGCGCGGAAGCGATTTCTGAATAAAAGAATTCCCAATAATCCTCTTTCTATCGTCGTGCGTATAAAATATTACGGCAAGGGCGCGCTTTGGGATACTGTAAATTGATAGCAGCTTTTGGAGCAGTATGAAACAAAGTTACTTGACTTAACCAGATTCGCCCGAGAGCAGGTTTAACAATATTGCATAGCAAGCGACATTCACCGTAAAATGTTCTCGTTACATTATCAAATTGTCAACATGAAAATGATTTTAAAATAGAAATTTGTTGGAAAAATGACAATTTACCCGGGTAATTTCAGCGAGGTAAAATAAGCCCCTCTCGACGAAGCGAAAAGCTTCGGGAGAGCCCTTTGTTTAACAACAGAAGAGAGGGCAAGTACCTGAAGATATGTGAGCCAGCTTCCAAGGCATTCGTTAATGTCGGTTTGATTGTACAAAATTTGATTGTCCGCGCAAGGTTTACAGCTGCCTCCCTCTGCCATCTCTGCTGGCGGGGGCGAGAGCTCAGCGGTTCCTGGGAGCACTCGACCTGCGGCAGAGGAGAGCAATTAAAGGCAGCGTCCCAGAGCGAAACGATGCGGCGGACGGCCGGGTCGACTGTTCGCAGCGTTTTGTCCGACACTCACCGCTCAAGTTGCATGTCCGCGCTCAGGTGTTGTGCCTCGAGGCGCGCCGACGCGACGGCGGTGCTGACGGTGCGGCGGCGACGGCATGTCACAGCGGACGACTGCGTGCCGTGTGGCCGTTCCGACTGGCAGGCGGCGGCGGCGGTGGCGTCGATCCCCCGACGTAGACTCGACCGCGCACGAGCCGCCGCCCCGATTAAGCTACGGGGAGCAAGACCGAGCAGCGTCGGAGGGGCTTCGCGATTGTGCGCCGAGAGGTCTTTCGCCTCGGCTCGACTGTACTCGCATCGGGCAGCGACAAGCTCAAAAAACGAACTTTCATTCAGCGGCACAGACTACCCGCCGTCGGTAAACGGGATTTCACTGCTCGCGGGTAAACGGTGCACTGAAAGTTACCTCGATTCCTTCTGCGCCTTTTCTTTCAGCTAATAAAACTCGCTCTTTTTTTTATTATTTATCGAGAAGCGATTCCTGTATAAGCTAATTCTCCTCTCGACAAAGAATCGGGATGACTCAGGCCCCTCGAATTTCGCCTTTTACATTCCGGTTATTTATATCGTTTGCGACATTCCCGCAAAATTTCATTACCCTCCGCCAAAGTTTACAGCTCATTTACGTAAACATACGACACGACGAGGAACGACCGAATTAGAGCACACGTCGTTATAATGCAACGTATCCTTCTTAATCGCCCGGAGCGCTGGAGAACGAAATCCGCGAGAGCGAACTATCAATTTTCCGCGAAAGCAGTAAAAAAAGGGACTTAGCTCGGAGGCAGTGTAACAGGCGAGATTTGCGCGGCGACAAAGCTCGGGACACGCGGCGACTCCGGAGAGCAGCGATCTTAACGGTAACTCGAGACTAACACCTTGTCGGATAGGCCGAGAGCGCCGCGGCTTCTTTTTTTTTTCAGCTATCTATCCGCGCGACGATCCGCTTCGGCGAGCGCTCCAGTTTTCAGGAGGGTTTTTACATTTGCATAATGCAGTGGGGCATCGTGCTCTGGAGATATTGCTTTCTCGCTCTTAGGAAGACTCACTCGCGGGCTTATCGCTCTTTTCCTCGGCACGAGCGGCGCATAAACTTTCCGATTTTTCGACTCGACGTTATATTCGTTATTGCCGTCGCTTTTGCCAACGAATACGCTATACCTGTTCGGCGTGCCCCGTGCAGAGGAAATTAGATGTCCAGCGACATCGCTCGCACACCGCGTAATTCGCTTACGGCGTAATCCCAGCCTCGCGCGCCCAGCTAAACGGCCATTACGGACCGGAAAGCAGGGCGTAAAACGCCTCGATTAGCTTCTCCCCGTTAAATTGGACGCGTACGTGTTTAGCGGAAATTTTCCCTCTTTAAAGGAAAAATCTTCATTTATTCGCCAGACGTTAATCCAGTAATGTACAATTTATTGATTTAACGCTGAATGCGTCGCTGTTTGATTGTTAATAATGCAGATCCAATGCATTTCTATTAGGCAGGTATTTTGAGCAATATTCGCACAGTAATATTTAAAAAGGCAATCAATATCTAAACCGTGTAAATCACTATACCGGATAAACAGTTTTTACTTCAATATACCGTTTTTGGAGAATTTACAGTATATGCAAAATCGATTTTTGGTTTAAGAACTAATTCTTCTGAAAAGGCTTAGACACTTTTAAAGTTTTCCATCGTAAAAGGTCGTAAAAAAAGCATAAATTATGTACGGTTACACAGCGAAATAAAATTTAACATCTGTTACCACGTACAGAATATACAGTTTTACATCGAGCCAATTATTTTATAAACCATAAGGTGGCAGACAATAAATCCTCGTAATAACCTAGCATTATTAATGCATAAACCTAAATAAGAAAGTAGATTTCCAGCATTACCGGCAAAGAATAAAACAAAGCCGAAAAAAAGAGCTCTCGGTCCCCCTTTTCCAGTGACTCTCCTTCGTCCGGCCGACGCTTCGAGATCTGGAGTCCAGGACGCCTGTCGCATTGCTCGCGACCTTAATATCCGCGGGGGCCGTAGAGCGGCTCGGCGGCGCTGCGGCCCCGTGGGGCCCCGCGAGAGTGCCGCTCGGCAGTCGGTTGCGCAAAGCAGCCACACACACTCGGCGCTCGGCCAGTGAAGGGATCGGTTCTTTCTCGGCGGTCGCGCTGCTCGGCTCCGTACTTTGCCTCGTCCAGATTTTTTTCCTCTTGGGGTCTTTCGCGTCCGGAGATGCCACGAGGCCACCGCCTCATCATCGTCGGCAAGCAGCACCAGTGAGATACTCCCCAAGTGCGCCCATTGTACACGCAGCGACGCTCGAAGCGAGCTCTCGATGTCCAGGAGGTCGAGGACGCGGAAGCTCCGCGGCTAGGAAGCTTCTCGAATGAAAGTGAGCCCCGAGGGTCGATGTGATATCTGTGCAAGAATGCCGCCGCTCGCCAGGATCCTGCTGCTCCTGCTGCTGCCCGTGGCGATCAGCGCCGAAGTCGCTGGTACGTGCAAAGCCAGGCTCTCTTTGCCTTTCCTTTTATTATTCCGCGTCGGAGGATATCAAGGAATCCCAGGCTTTCGAAAGGCTGAGCGAGTTTAATTGTCGGGAGGGAGAGAACGCGGCTTAGGCTAGCTTTTAGGTAAATGTACCGTTTACGCAGCGCGGTTCTCGTAAAACTGACGAGTCTTGGGAAGAGCTGTAAAAAAGGCCTCGAAATTACCGCGCCGTTGTTTCCGCGCCAATTCGTTAGAGCTGTTAGGAGCGCAAACGACAGACGCACGACGCGCTCCTTCATTTCTGTTTTCGTAATTTATCAGCCACTCGAGTGACCGACCGATTTCCCATTAGCCACTTGTCGAGCTTGCGCCTAATGTACCCCGCTTTTTTCCACCGCTGCGCCGCGATTATAAAGGAGACAGGCAGCTTTTTAAAAGCAGCAGCAGCAGCAGCGCCGGCGCTCCTTTTTTTTTCAACGCACCGGGCAAAATCAGGCCAGAAACGAGGCGTCATACCATGCGGCGGATACCGGTTCCGGGCAAATATCGGAGAAACAAAAACTGTCCGATTCCGCCTACTCACCGGAGCTCTTGTCCCCGAGCGGCGAGCTCGCCGCTGCTCCGCATACGCTCGAGGTCATATACACACTCGGCCGATTCTGTACTTTCTCGTTTGTTTCTTTTCTCTTTCTTCCTCGCTCCGAGAGCCGAGTGCTCCTTTATCCCGGTGCTCGATTACGCCTGTCGCGTAACCGAGTCGCTCGGCCGCGAAATAATCGAAAGCCGATTGTCCTTTATATATTTTGAAACCGGCCCCACCGCCGGACGCACGCCGGATGCGGGGCAGTCTCACCTGTTCCGGCCGGAACGCTCGGCGAAGGGCTCGATCGCGTCTGACCCACTTTCGTCGAGGGCCGATTCGGACGAGCCAGGAGCCGGCGACTTTCTAGAAAATTGAAACCCCCTTTTAATTGCCGACGCAATAGCCGCCTGACAAATAAACTTTAGAAAGCTAGGCTTGACCGTTCGAGTTTCATTGCTTTGATGAAATAAAAGTATTGGTTTAGAACGGGTTTATTTGTATGCGATTAACCCTTAACAAACGGCATTGTTGCGCAATTCCGGCTGATAAGTAAACGAATAAACGCCGGGGAAACTCAGGGGAGAACGAAGCTTTACGCAAGAGCGTTATGATTTATATATAGAAAAGAAAGACAGGAAGAGGCTCCATGGCGAGTGAGAATTTTCACCGCAGGTGTCCGTGAGGCTTCACCTTGCATACATATATTCCATACGCAAGCCGAGGCGCACTGCCTTTCATACACGAAAAGCCGAAGCCGATTCTTTTTTTTTTTTCTTCATACACCGCGCGTTACGCAATTGGCTGTCCAAATCTATAACCGGGGACTCTAACAATGATATACTCGAAATTAAATTGCCGCTCAATGACGAGGCACGCACGGGCGTGCGTAGGATATTTAATTGCGGCATGAAACGATCGTCGAATAAAAGTTTGCGCAACGCGCTCGGGTAAAGTCGATTTTATAAGGGCGATGATCGTTTAACGCGCACGAGTGCAAAAGATAAAGGTAAACCAGGTGTATAATGGGAAAGTGCTCTGGCAAACGTTACCGTGTACGCTTTTCTGCGCTTTGAAAATTTACTACATTTCCTGCTGAACGATCTTTTCACGAGTTTCTTCAACGGTTTGCATAATAATAATAAATTAATAATTAAATTAGCCGCGTGGTGCATTGCGAGTCGAATCGTTCTCGCGGTGGTGGTGTCTTACCGGTGAAAAAAAGAAGAAAAAAAAAGGTAATCGAAGGAGAACCGGTTACAAAAGCGTCTTATCACTTCGATTCGTGCATTCACACGCAAAAGCACGGAGCCGTTACGTCACCGCAATTCCCTTTCTATTAAGGGAATGCAGCGCGTCTTAATTGCCCCGTCGGCGTTTAAACGCGGCCGCCTGGAAGCGGGAGAAGAAAGGCCCCCGCCGTGCACGGCGATATTATTCTAATTAGAAGGGAAGTCTGCGCCATCCACCTGTGCGCCGCGCGTATACACACAGTCCGCGTCGATTCCGGGGGATTTTTAAGAGAGACCGCGCCTGCTCCCCTTCCGCGAGCGCGAACCGCAGGCGGCGTCGGCGAAACCTCGCAGGCGCGAACTCGCTCCCGCGGGGTTCTCGACCAAAGAATGGGAGGCCGCGAGAGCGACTGGCTTTCGACGACGGATTCTGGGCTTATGCAATTCAATCCCGGCTAGAGACGCGCGCGAACTTTCGAATTTTCGAATCGAAGATTTTGGCTCGGTCAAGCGGTTACCTCGGCGTTCGTTTCGAATGGTATAGGATGCGCTGACTGAGTTTGCGTTAGGTTCTCCCGCTTGGCGCGCGAAATTCGTATACAAAGCCCGAGAAAAAGATGTATATAGTGTTTGAACGTCGCGTTGCACTCGGAGAAAACGCGGTAATGAATGGCTTGTCGAAAACCGAAAGTCTGCTTGCAACTTTTACTTACTGACCGCAAACTTCACCTTAAACGTATACGCCAAGCTCAGAGAGGACGGCGGGCATCCCAGCTGACGTTGAACAAACAGGCTTCCCGCGCCTATACTTAGTGTCACTTTGGCGGAAAAAGCCCGGCGATGCAAGAGAGCGACGGCCGTTTCGAAAGAGCCAAAAACCGCTGCCCGTTTTTTTCTCGCCACGGCTTTTCTTCCTTATCGCTCGCGCACACACACTTTCTCTCTAACTAATCGCCGCGGAGGACTGGAGTCGGGGGGCAGGACGGCGAAAAACCGGCGGCGGCGGCGGCCGGGATCTTTTGCTCGGGATATTTTCGTCACGGCTTGGCAATTATTTCCGCGCGCCGGCGTGGTTCGCGCAATCGCGAAAAAGGCCCCGCGCGCGAACGAGAGCGAGCGATCTCGCTCGATATCGGCCGTGCATCGTGAGAACGAGAGCGCGGCGCGCCAATGGATCCGATCGCTAATTTCCCCGCCGGCTTCTATGCGCCGAAAAATTCCGGCCGCCCCGAGTCGTTATTTGGGCTCTCGCGATAAATTTTCTACTTACTCGCCTGGCGAACGAATTACATGTACCTTTGGTAACGCAACCTGTAAACGTCGTCTGCTATTTTTCTACCGTTACTCGGATGAAAATTGTGCACCTGGCGGCGGATTCTGCAGCTTCCCGCGCGTTCGGGTGCCGTATAGTGCGAACGCCGAGAATCCCAATGAAACGAGAAAGGAATTAAAAAAAAAAAAAGCCGAGGTACAAAGTGCGGTGCATCCTCGCGGCTAAAAAAAGCCGATGCCCGGCTATCGAACCGCTAGACTATACGCAATTACGACAGGTGGCACACGCGTCAATTTCGCAAGTGGCTCGCTCGCCCGTGTACCCGCAGACGTGTATACATATACGCGGCGTGTGTCCGAGAAAAGAGCACTTGCACAACAAGGACGCGCGCGCGGCTGTTATGCGAGTGTTAGACGTGAGATGCGAACAATGGGTTGGGCAAGGAGAGCGCGCAATCCCTTTTTTTCTCCTTATTTTTCTTTACGAAGCGGAAGAGACGCTTTTCTTTTCGCCGATATTGCCGATATATACGACGCGACGTCGCCCTTCCTTCTCGTCGGATTGACGAGGCGGCGTGCCTCGTCTTCCGCAAAGCGGATGCTGCGTGGAGGCCAATAACGGTCCGATTTAGCTCAGTTTGCGGCTGCGGGGGGGGGGGGGGTTATGCGCTTGGGTGAGAATCCTTTGAAGCCGGAGATCGATTGGTTATCCCGCGCGGGATTATGTGCATCAAGCTTGATTGAAACTATTTGGATTCGAGGGTTTATCGATTGGCGCTGATAATTTAGCAATTATAACCACTAATGTCAATATAGGTAATTGCAGTTCTCCGCGTTTTAATACGCTGAAAGTAAACGGTGTTAAAGCTGTTTATTTATTAAATATAGGAAGTAACACAATATTACCCGGAGGGAAAGGTTACATATACCGAGAAAAATCGAATCTTTTGAAAAAGCTCGGCCGCAGAGCCCCCACAGATGACAGCTCCGAAGCCTCTCGGCAAACGAACGCACTTTCATCTCGCTACGGCGTAAAACTATCGTTACTACGTAGACGAAGTGAGAGGCCGGTTGCACTTCTCTCGCTCGGCGGCGGCCGCGGAGCCGCGGAGAGAAAGAGCGAACGAGTGGAACGAGAACCGCGCGCCGTTATATCGTATCTCTCTCTCTCTCTCGCGGAGGGAGCATTCGTGAGGCGAGCGAGATCGACCTCGATCGGTATCGGCTCGGGCCACACCTACTTTCTATATGCTTTACCTTCCGGGAGGCATCGGTTATAACGCCGTGCTCGCGCGACAGGTCCTGCGTGCGTGTAGTCCGCTGGCTCGCTCCTGGCGCTTATCGCCGAGATAAGCGACAGAGCGAGATCCAGAATTTAAGAGGAGCGAGAAACGCTTCGGGCCTTTTGTTTGGCGGAGGCGGGTTCCGAAAAACAAAGAGAGAGAGAGAGAGAGACGCGCTTTTTGCCGGCAGTTCGCCGAGGTATGGTGATCTAGGCGCTCGCCTATCGATTGATGAGTCATTCTTCTTGTTTTAATGTACAATCATTCTAGTCTTTCGACGGATTTCCATGCTTTCTCTCTTTTTTCGGGCAATAAAAGACTAAGCTGAAAGCGAATAAAAATTTTGACTCCGATCGATGAAGAAAAAGTTAAAATATGCACGGATCTGCTGTGCAAAAGCGCCGTTTAGAAATTCAAACTGATTTAAATCTCGGTGACTTTGTATTAAAATGAAAAAAAAAGAACAGCATTCATTTCAAAACCTCGATTATCGGACATTTAAATTCCGTTTTTAAACCACATACACTTCTTACTTTCGTTTTTCGAGTTTCTCAAATTTTTTTCACGTTTCGCCCGCTTTCTCCGCTACAGTTTTTTTTTTTGTTATTTTTCAACGACAGTTTTATCTCCCTAACCCAGCCGAGAATTTCGAAGCAATAAGTTTCGTCAGAGCGGCAGTGTTCGACAAACGCGCTTTTCACAACGGGCCCCAAAGACGCAATCGCGAGTAATTCAGCACCCGGCGCGCGTCTCAAAATTCGAAACTGCACCTCGCCTTGCTGCAAGCGATCTATCCGGGACCTGTAACACAATAATCCGCCCGGAGAAACTTGGCTGCTAGTATATCGCTCGATCCTGGTTTCCTCGGTCGCGTCGAAAGGTCGCCGCGACGCAGCGGCATTTTCAATTCGGAGCGCGCCGACAGAGAGAGAGAGAGAGAGAGAGAGAGAGAGAACGAAAAAGAGCCGTTATTTCGGCTTTGACGCTTTGTAACCGAGTGACCCAAAGCCGCGGGACGAAGAGCGACTGCCGGGACGAGTCATCGACCGGCTCCTTCTTCTTTTTACCTTCTTCTTTTAGCCAGAAACATTCCAGCGGATTCCAATTAGAAAGACACGTATATATATATACACGCAGCTCTCGGCAGTCCGTTAAATTTCAACATCTGAAAACTTAGACGCGGTGATAGGCTGTAATTTTAGTAAGTCGCAGCTGCAGTGGCGGTTGAGTTGCTAAACCTCCGTGTCGATTTACCGAATTGTCTATAAAGATTTATTAATTTTGAGGCCGCTAGGAGAGTTTACCGTTGCTCCTTCCCCCTGCGGCAGATGACGGATTAATCTTCTCGGCGCAGGCATATATTATTAATATATATCCTCTTTTAATTGCCGGATCCGCCTAGATGAATCAAAGAAGCGTCCTTCCGTTTTTTTCCGAGAAAGTTGCATTACAGGTGGGGGGGGGGGGGGGAGGCCGGAGAGAAAGTCGCTTATTACGCGACGCGACAGAGTTCAATCAGGCTTAGGCGCGTTACCATTGCAATATAATAAACCCCGGCGACATCCGAAAATTGCAAGCCTCGGGCGTAATGGATTCTCCGGCCGCGAATTCCGTCGAGGAAATTGTAAGCAGCTCGCGGGGCAGCTCGTCGCACAAAATAATTTCCTCGTTCCTGGCGGCGGTGGCCGCCGTGTCCGTTCACCTGCGCCGCGCCGCGGGAGAAAGTGCCGATGCGCGCAGCTTGTATATGTATACGAACGCGATCCTATTATTCGTTAACGAAAGTGAAATGTCACCGCCGGTGCTCCGAGCTAGGAGATATTGCGTCCTGGCCTATTGATCGGCACGTGAAACCGGAACGTTTTTCGTGCACGGCAACGCGCGCCAATCCGTGAGAACATCTCATGGGTAAACATGAAAAATTAATGTTGCTGCGAGTCAATTCCCTCCCGAACGCTCTTCCTGGGTTATGTTCTCTTGAAGAGCGGGGGAGATCTTTTGGAGAGAGGAAAATTGAGCTTTCTAACGAGCTAATATACTTAAGGACCCTCAAAAGTTTACTAGAGGACTTTATTTATTTAGCCATTTGAAAATAGGAAAGTTTCCCGGGTGCCCGATAGCCTCGCCGTTAAAAATCCCGACAACGCCGTCTCTTCAGGTACTAAAAGCAAAGAAAGAGCAATAATCAAATCAGAAATCGAATTCGCCTTGCAACATCGTCCGCGCGAGCCGATAACAAAGCTCTTTGTTCGGCTAGATTCGCAGATCGGAGAGCGGGCGCGAGCTTCGTTAGCGGCGAAAAGAATCGTTCAATGAATATTTCGCGATAAGAGCGTAATCGCGATCGGTCGCTTTGCCGCGGAGAGGAAACGAGGCGTAGGACGGGAGGCTTTCTCCCCGGCGAGATTTATAATTCGCGCGCGCGCGGCGCTCGATATACTATATCCTCCGCCAGGAGCTAAGCGTGATATACTCTCGAGGAGAGGGCCTGGCCTTGCCGTCGCGCCGCGCGGCACGGAAGCCCTGCCGAGCGATGCCAGATGCTTATCCAGAGGAGCGAGGCTGCGCGGGCCTTCTTTCTTTTCGTACAATGGACTGGAAGCGCAATTAGCCCCGCTTCATTTCGTCTTGCTCGTTATTACGAGAAGGTATAGCGGCGTCGATTTCTCTGCTCGAGGGAGGGGATTTTTGCTTATTGAAACTTGTGGCGTATCTGCGCGGAGATTTGCATAGAAATGCTGTTTACGAGATTTCGTGCAATTTTCGAACACGACAGCGGCTTCTTATCGACAATTGCCGAATATAAATTTTGTTTTCCATTGTTTTTAAAAAAAAATGACGCGTGTACGTTTCGAGTCCGTTAGAATAAATTACAAGTACACCGAACTTCATTTGTAGGCATCACGCAAACGGTCTTTTAAAATTTCACGGCAGAGTCCGTTATTCAGGCAGATAACGCATTCCTTTCGACTTAACCAAGGCAAGATTACGCGTAAAGTCGGCCATACGCGGTGTGTAACGAACGGCTAATGTCCTTTTACAATACTCTAAGAAAAGGCAGCTTCAATTATGAATATATCTAAAAAGCTAATCGGATAATTGCACACCGAACGCTGCTGGAACAATTTCTCGGCATGCTGGCGCGAGAGAAAGAAGACAGCATAAATTACTGTTTACTTATCGAGCCGCAATCTGTAATATAGCATTGTCGGAGAGTATCGGGGAATCCTCTCGATTAGGTCATCCCGTACTTGGAAAGCTGTAATAAAGAACGCAAAGCCATTAGTTAAAATGAATTCCAACCGATTCGTCCCAGATCGGTGTAATATATAAATGATCATCAGTCGCGGAGCGCTAAAGCTTCGCTCGACAAAATCCCTCTGTCGAGTATAATCGCCGAAACCCGTCGGCTGCAAGTAGGCCAGGCTGATTCCGCGGGAAAATAAAAGCAGCAGCCACACGCCGCACGGAATCCGTATGTAGAACAGTCTTCCACGCTGCGGAGAGCCGCGCGCGTGTCGCTTATGGAAAAGCGCGCAGCTCGGACTTTCCCTCCGCGCGACTCGCGCGCTTTTCCCGCGGCGCCGAAAACAGAGAGGCGGCTGAGGAATCCGCACAATGCCCCAGGCGTGGGATCCCGTCCAAGGTGCGATGGACGAGTGGGCGACGTGTCGCGATGTGCGACGGCGATTGTGAATTTTTGAGCCGATTTTCGCTCGGCTCTCCTTTTTCTCGGCGAACGGCCGCTCATAGGCGGCTAATTGAGACGTTAGCGGGAATGCCGTTCTAAATACTGCACTTTCTATGGGTAGTTAGGAATATTACTTGATCTATTAGCCCGGCGAGAAGCGTGCATTAAATTTCAAGCTTTTTCAATGTGGAATTTCGTTTCTGGCCAGTCGGTATTATGTTCCGTAAAACTCTCGTAAAACACTTTTTAAGAGCTTTATTGAAAGTTTCGATTTCAGTCCAATTATCCGAGTCCAGCATTTTTCTAAAGGGAGTTCACTAGCAATATTATATATTTTAATAAAAACGACTTTACAGAAATAAAAGTTTCGACAGATTCGAAGGAATTCCTTAAAAATCTTGTAGAATTAATTTTTTATCGTCAGCCGTTAAGTGTTGCAATCGCATAAAAGGATTAGCCAACAGTATATACTTTTTTGATATACGTTAATTAAATCCTGGTTATTCCTAACCGAAATCAAAAGTCCGCAAAGAGAACAATGCGCAATCGCGGCGTATATAGTTACGCATTCGCGGAATTTATCCTTTTATTTTCCGTACGGCGACTAGACGGCTGTAATAATATAACCGCGAGGAGCGCTTTTCCACGAGCGGCGTGTTCACGGCTGATTAGCCGCGGGGCGGATGCGTCGTCGAGCGGTGCCGCCGCGCGCGAAACGAAAGGACGCATTAGCCGGTCGAGCGGTCGCGCGCGCGCGCGCGAACTGGTCCGCGGACGTCCGGTCCCTGTTATTGCCACCCGGGCCAATGTCAATGCTAGATGTCCCGGTGCAACTGGAACGGCGGCATTTCATTTATATATATATCTGGGTTACGCGCTCTCGATCGTGTACAGCCGCGCGGAAAGTCAGGCGCCCGCGAAATCGACTTACGGTATGTATTAGGCGAATCAATCCTCTTTTCCCCGGCGGTCGGCAGCCCGTTCGAGATCGACTCTCGAGTGGAGAGGTAGGGGGATTCGGATCTGTTAAATTACGGATGCACCGCGATGATTTACGGTTAGACGGCGAATGATATACATATATATATATATATAAAATGCGGCTTTCACAGTGTTTACACAGCTCGAGCTCCGGGGAAATTGCGACTGCTCTTGTGCGAAATTGTAATGCACCGTAATGCGAGAGATCTCTCGATTCCACATTCTTTCTACGAGCCGCAAATTGAGTGTATATAGTTGTCGGCAGGTTTATGGGTTCTGAATAAAGTATACTTGCGCGTGTATGCAAATGGTACAGTCATTAGACATCCAGCTCAAGGATTAAGCAGCGTGTGTATTAGCACCGTGCGAAAAGTCCCATTGAAGGCAATCGTAATCGCCAGGTGTGGTATTAATAAATGTCTGTGTGTTTCTCTGTGTTTCAGAAGTAAAATGTGGCCATCCAGCAGTGCCGATGAACGCGCGGGTCTCCCTGTCGAGCGACTCCCTGAAGGCCGGCACGACGGCGACTTACAACTGCGACGTCGGCTACGAGCTCTTCGGGTGAGGCTCGCTTAATTAGCGGCTTGATCTCCTCTCGATTTAGTCCGCGCAATTATCACTGGGAAAGCGGCGAGGCGGCTTTCCTCTTCCTACCGCTGGGAAGCGGAGAGCATCGCCGACGCGAGATAGCGGATCTTGCGCTCGGAGAGATTATTTTCGTAGAGCCTTCGCAGTTGGAGCATTATCCTTACCTTCGTAGAAGCGGAATGTTTTGAGAAAATTCTCTTCAGCTTTTTCGCCTCGGCTTGTACACGAGTCTTGTTGGTAAACGCTTCGATAAAGCTTCTCGTATCGAATGTAATCGTTGTCGGTTATTGTCGGTTATAACGCGGAGTAAACCGGAGAATGTCGTGTAGAGAGATTTTATTTTCAAGGAAATTGTTCAAGTCCGGTGCACGCTGCTATTAGTATGTATCAAAAATAGTATCTGATAAAGCCAATGCCAGAATACTAAATATGTAAGTACGCGCGCTTATGAAAGTTTATTTTTTATATACACGAGACGCCGTGATAAAACCAGATTTTACTGCTTTGTTTGAATAATGCATGCGCATCGCGCATATAGAAAATGAAATTTAATAAAAATCTGCAGTTACATAAACGGTTATATTTTTAAAAAAGCGCACTCGGTTAAACGAAACGCGTAGAGTAATTTTCCCATGCAGAGAATTAGCTACCGGTAAATACAGAAAATAAAAGTGCAGCAATTAACCGTTAACTTAACTCTCGATACATGTGGGTTACCTACTTAAGAAGACAATACGCCGCCGCGGCGATGCGGCTTGGCTTAATTAAAAAATTTCATTCCAAGCCCGTTCGAGGCACAATAAACCGTTTCTTAACGCGCGCTTAACTAAGAGTTATTTCTTGCCCCGCGCCGCGCGACGAGTCGAAAGTTTCGAGAGACTTTCCGATGGGTATATATAATTGAAGGATGGCTCCTAGACGCGCCGGTGCGTAATCGCTGTCAACCGAGCGGAACGTTTGGCTTCAACGACGCTGCGCGACGATCCGGTGTGCCGCGTTCGCGCGCAAATCGCTTTCTAACTCCGCGATCTTTCCCCGCGCCGCGCTCTTTGTAACGAGCCGGGTTTCGTCGAGCGTTTATTCGGTTTGTTAGCCAGATGGTTTTGGCAGATTTCGCACGTTTGCGATGCGCCTGTTGAAAGTATATTAATATTGGGGGGGATTTTTGTTTCAGCACCGGCAGCCTGACCTGCGGCAACAAAGGAAAATGGCTAGGAGAGCTACCTTTCTGCGGTAAGTCGTAAATAAAGGCTTGATTTGCGCTCTCCGCGCATCTCGCGGAAGTCAAAACGAATAAAAAGCCGCGGGATAGTGGAAAGCGGAGAAGCGGAAGCGGCTTTGCGCAAATGCGCGCGATCGTTGCGCGAGACGCCGCCGCATCCTGCCCGATCGATCTCCTCGGCTATGTATCGTTAGACTCGTACCGCGCGGCTTTGATGCGCAAAAAATCCGTAGCAATATCAAAGACGTTCGCATAAATTTAACGGGCCAATAATAATTTACGAAAGTGGCAATTACCGTCTCCTCTCGTCCCGGAGCAATAAATGCGCTCGCTCTCGTTGCTCAACCGCTGCTGTAAGCATCGTCGCGAACTCGAAATCCGCTCGGTTCACCTGCCAGGCGCGAGGACCTGCGGTCGCCGATAAGAAGGAAAGCCTTTCGCGAAACGATTATATATATTATATATACGTATATCCGCTTGAGAAAAAGCCGCGCGGCATGCAGATATCTGCTTGCGCAACCCGATCTTCTACGCCTAATACCGCTGCTCTCGTTTCAAAGAGAAAAGTGCGCGGCGCGCTCGCGGCATTATCGCCGCGGTAAAAGTTTTTTGCGCCGGAGAAAATATGCGCGCATTGTTGTATATATTCCGCGCGCGTCGAACGAAAGTTGCAGCCGCGCGCTCGCGGAGAAAACGATTTCGGCCCACGCGCCTCGATCCCGCTGGGAATGCCGGTATTTTCGGAGTTTATTTGCTCTCCGTTGGCTAATGCCGGCCGGGGGGGAGATTTTTAGAGATTCGGTTCGAAAGGATAATTATATTCGGGGCGTCTGGGAGCGCGGAGGTTTGCGAGGAGTATTATAACGGCTTTTGAAAGGCACGCGGAGTCGTGGAAAGGAAACAATGAAAAGTCTGCCGATCGAGGAGTTTGCGTTTCGACAGCGCGCGCGTGCAGTTATGAAGTTTGTCGACTCCTCGGAAACGGACAGGGGCAAAAAGTCGCCAATTATTCGATCGGAAAGTAACAGAATGGAACGAGAGCCTGGCTTTTGTGCCTGCCTGAGCGCGGAGTCGGTGTGTTCCACTTTTTCTCACGCGCGACTGGAAAAACACTTGGGGTTTACAAGTCGCCGGTGTATAAAATGGCATTTCGTCGTTCACCTGATTTTCCAAGAGGCGGCCGATGCCTTTTTCCTTTATTCTGTATTCGGTCGGGCGAAAAACTTGCGCGCGCGGCCCGTAATGGGTTTTCGTTGATTTTCATTTTTCTCCGCGCAATTTCTTCGTAACTATTACTACGCTCGGCTATTAGAACTAATAGCAGGCTCCTGCGCGCTCGTCTAGCGAAATACAATTAAAAAGTTCGTACTTTCGTTTAAAAAGGAACGTGTAATTTCGCATACGTCTGGGATACTTTCCGTATACACCGATTGCGCAACAACGATCTCCGAACAATCAATCAGCCAAGGATCCCGAGGCTTAAAGAGTCCGCGAATCGCTTTAGAAACCTGAAAGGAATCGCTTGAAACGTTAAAAAGAACTTGCCACTAAAGCGGAATAATCTCTAAGGATATAAAAAAAATACGTTTCCCATCGGCAGGCGTGAACGTCGGCCTGAGGAAGCCGGCGAACCAATCGACGACGGTCCGGGGCGGCGACGCGGCCCACGGCAACGACGGTGACCTGGGCACGGAGCACGACGGCAAGCGCTGCACCGAGACGCAGAGCGAGCCCAGCCCCTGGTGGCGGGTCGATCTCCTCCAACCCTACTCGGTCAAGGTCGTGCGCGTGACGACGCGCGGCTGCTGCGGTGAGTATACATATATATATATATATACGTCTCTCGGGGACGAGTCGTGTCTGACGTCGGTCGTTCGTCCCGGCAGGTCATCAGCCTTTGCAAGACATCGAGATCCGCGTGGGCAACAGCAGCGCCGAGCTGCAGAGGAATCCGCTCTGCGCCTGGTTTCCGGGAACTATCGGTAAGTACGGGTTAACAGTTGGCGAGAGAGTTGCCCGGTAATCGGCTCGTTCGTTCCACAGAGGAGGGCATCACCAAGACGTTCGCCTGCGCGCGGGCCCTCATCGGCCAGTACGTCTTCCTGCAGCTGGTCGGCGTCGAGGGCAGCCTCAGCCTCTGCGAGGTGGAGGTCTTCGCCGTCGACGGTGAGTGCTTCTTTTTTGCCACGGTTTTCAAGTTCAGCCGAGGAGGAGGAGGAGGAGGAGGAGGCGGCCGAGAGCGAAAAAGAGAAAGGCTCGCGGTTGCGCAAGTATACTGTACAGACGAGGAATCGCTAATCGAAGCTCGGCGCTTTTTTTTTTTTGTTTGTTGCAGAGTTCTCGGTGGATAGGTGCGCCCACGCCGGCACGCCGGCCGACGCCGATTTAGCGGCTTTCAACTCGACGTGCTACGAATTCGTCATTAACAAAGGCGACTCCTTCCAGCAGGCCAGATCCTACTGCCAGGCGCGCGGCGGCGACTTGGTGCACGGTTTCAAGGTATCGTTTCTCCCACGGAGCCTGGGCGCACGCTATATATTCTTCTTGGCGATTGCAGCGGGGGGGAAAGGGCTGAAACTGAACTCGCGTAACTTTGTTCTCTTGCTCTAATTTACGCGGGCGTTCAAGGGCTTTCCGCGGCGAAAAGTAATTAAGTCATTGGACGTAACCACTGCGGTCGGTAGGTAAAAAAAAATCAACACTGATCAGGTATGCAAGGCTACAGTTCGCACGGAATGAACCATTCCCGGTGCACATCTGCAGCAGCTGCCTTACCAGGAAATGCAATTTCCAAGCTAATATTTCATTGCGGCCCAAAGAGCGAAAAAGCGAACTTCCTCCTTTAAAGGAAAGCGTAGAAAAAGCCACCTCGAACAGCGCCAAAACACTCGACGGCTTTTCGGGGGACTCGAGCCGTGCGCCTTTATTTCCCCGATTCGACTAAAAATCGACCGACAGAGAGAGTAAAAAGTATTGACATTTCGCAGGGCATCTCATCGACTTTCATCCTGAACAATCTGGAGCGACGCAAGAGCAAGCTCAAGACTCAGCTCGTGTGGATCGGCGCGCAGAAGGAGCCGCTGATAACAGTCCGAACGTGGAAATGGGTGGACGGTAAGTGCACCGACCGCCGCTCTTATAACGGGCTCGCGCAGGTGTCGTTCTCGGCCGACGGAAAAAAAAAGAAAAAAAAAATGGTCATAGCACGATCGTCCGGGGACGTCTGATGCCGGCGTTGCCTCCCGCGACCTTTCCATTTATGCAGAAAAAACGCAAGCGCACTTGTCACGCGCGTACGTGTACGTAATAATTGCGGAGAGCCGCGCGATGGGAACGCGGCTGCGGGATTGAGCAATCGGCGCAGCTTCGTGATATCGAGCGGCTCTCTGATTGCAAAGCACCTGTCCAAGCGACGTATTCCGTCCGTTTTAATTTCTTCGCGAGTCATTGATCCCCGCCGTGTATCGGCGCCGTTGCGCAACGATGCCCGCCGAGATATGTATATACATATACACGCAGCCGACGGAGAGTGAACGTTCTTTTTCTTTTTGTTATTCTCCTCCTCAGGTGAGATCATTCAGAAGCCCCACTGGGGCAAGGACCAGCCGAACAATTACAACGGCGAGCAGAATTGCGTGGTGCTCGACGGCGGCAGATCCTGGCTCTGGAACGACGTCGGATGCAACCTGGACTATCTGCATTGGATCTGCCAGAGCCGTGAGTCATTATGGGATTTGCGCAATTCGCCTCATTTGCTTTCGATTTCACTCGGTGGCTCGGAAATATTTAGTGGCGATATCGCGTTTTACAAATTCGCAAGCTCGTTTGCGCGCGCAACGATCTTACCATTATCAGAGCCCGTAAAAAGCTACTTGTCGTTAAATTAGCCTCTCGAGGTGTATCCGCCTCGAGTATTGAGCCTTTTATATAGAAAATCGGTTAATCCTGCACTAAAGCCTTTTAAACTATATACTTTAAACGAAGTACAGAATAAAAATTAATTGAGAGCACGAATATGCGCGCTCGGCTTCACTTTCAATCCTTAAGAACGCTTTAACACCGGCAATTCGCTATCAGTTTATACGGAGCGCATAAAAAGCCAGCCTATCTCTTAATTAATCCCCGAGTCCGACCAGACGTTGCACAATTCCTTACATAACTCTCGCTCTGCAGAGCCATCGACCTGTGGAAGTCCCGAGAAGCTGGAGAACACGACGATCGTGAATACCAAGCGAGCTCTCGGCTCGAGCATCGAGTACGCCTGTCCCGACGGCTACATGCTGCTCGGCTCGAGGAACCGAACGTGCGAACCGAGCGGCTTCTGGAGCGGCGCGCCGCCCTCCTGCAAATGTAAGAGCCGCGCGGCGGTGCTTCGTGAATATTGATAAGTACAGACTGTCTGACCCTCTGAAATTCCGCTTTTCAGTCGTCGACTGCGGCGCGCTCGACGATCCGGTGAACGGCAGCGTGAAGCTGGTCAACGGGCGCACGACCCACGGGGCGTTCGCCGATTACACCTGCAAGGAGAACTACACGCTCGTGGGAGACGCGAGGCGAAGGTGCGGCGACGGCGGTATCTGGAGCGGCCACAAGCCGCAGTGCTTGTGTGAGTATACGAAATATATATCTTTTCTTCTCGCCGATTATATTCATATATTCTCGTGTAATGCTTTTGTGCGGCGTTTCAGTCGACTGGTGCCCGGATCCGCCGGAGGTCAACGGCGGCGTCGTCGAGTTCAGCGGGAAGCGAGCTGGATCCAAGGCTACTTACTCCTGCCAGAACGGCTTTGTACTCT
The DNA here is from genome assembly GCA_035582975.1 of Ormyrus labotus. Lineage (NCBI taxonomy): Eukaryota > Metazoa > Arthropoda > Insecta > Hymenoptera > Ormyridae > Ormyrus > Ormyrus labotus. Next base: position 10,266,219 of record JAWWEO010000045.1, on the reverse strand, counting down.
TCGGAGATAACGTAAGTGGCGATTCGAGAGGACATTGCTCCGTAATTGACACTTGATTATTTCGTCCGCGAGGAAAGCTGCCATTTGCGACAGGAGCGCGAGAAAGGTCCGCGTTGAAGGTCGCGGCGCAGAGAGATTATTATTTAGCAAGAAACTGTTAGCCGTGAAGTCGGAGCCCGACACTCGAGGCATGCAGCAATTCGCATTAGGCAAAACAATGGCTCGTTGTGTCGCCGTCGAAAAAAAGCGCGACCGAGCACTTAGATAAGGCGGCGAGATGTATTAGTCGCCGCGGAATCGGTATGGAGGTCAGGCTAGGCGCTCGGTGAAAGGCAGGCAGGCAGGCAGGCAGGCAGGCAGGCAGCTGCGTTATTGTCACACACGAAAAATCTCTGTTGAAGGTCCTGACGTGCGACATTGGCGGGCAGTGGTCCGGCAAGACGCCGCAGTGTCGGTACGTCGACTGCGGGGCCCCTGGCCAGATCTCCCACGGGACCGTGAAGCTGCTCAACGGCACCACCACCGTCGGCAGCCTCGTCGAGTACAGCTGCGAGCAGGACTTCTGGGTCGACGGGGAGGCCAGGCAGGAGTGCACCAAGGAGGGCAAGTGGAGCCACAAGAGTCCGCAGTGCGAGCGTAAGGCTTTCGCATATAATTCGGTCGATAATGCAGAGATTTCGAGGTGGATAATCGCATAGGTATATCTTTCAGTGATCACCTGCGAGGAGCCGGAGGTACCGAACGGCAGCTACGTCGTGGGCTACGATCTCTACATCCACAGTACGATCGAGTACCACTGCGAGGAAGGCTACCTGCTGCACGGCGAGGCCAAGCACACCTGCGACAAAAACGGAGAGTGGACCGGAGAGCTGCCCTATTGCGAATGTACGATTTACATGAAATTCTAATGCCTCTCGTTTCAATGTATACTTTGGTCGAGAGTTAATGTCGCTCCTCGATCCCGAGGCTGCATTTAAATGAGGCAAGGTGAGGGTCGATGAATCGCTTGACGGATCTTTGTCTGTTTAGACGTCGACTGCGGCAAGGTCCTGCCCGTCCCGAACGGCTCGGTCGATTACGTAAACGGGACGACCTACTTGGGCAGCGAGATCACTTACAGCTGCGCCAAGAACTACCGGCTCAACGGCAGCTCCAGGCGCTACTGCCTCGACAACGGAGTCTGGAGCGACGCCACCCCCAAATGCGAAGGTTCTTCTATTTTCTTTCTTTCGAAAAAAAAAAAAAAAAAAAAAAAACTAGTCTAAAAGCTCGAATGCTAATCCGCAGAGATCAGATGCCCGGAGCCCGTACTGGCGAAGCACGGCATCCTCTCGCTGACGGGTAACGACCGCATGTACGGACGCACCCTGATAAGGACCGGGACCGCGGAGAACTCGAACACGGGCGCGACCTCCTACAAGATCGGCGCCCTCGCCAAGTACAGGTGCGAGCGGGGCTACAAGGTCGTCGGCGACTCGCTCTCCACCTGCGAGGACAACGGCAAGTGGAGCGGCGAGCTGCCACAGTGCGTCTGTAAGTCGAAGCGACGTGATGTATAAGCGTGTCGAGATATCGATTCGCTTGGCCAATCAGCCGAAATTAAGCGGGATTAGCCGGGCGACTCGATTTCAAGCTCGTTTCTAGATACACTAGTTTATATAGAGATTATCGATGTGCTTTCGCTCGGGAAATTCAATTGCCGGGATTACGATGAGTTATTTTCCTAATTACCCTCTCGGTGATTCGTCTCATTTTACGGCGTTCATTTGAATTTTTGAATAAGTCAATTGGAATAATGAATATAAAACGTAGTAGATATAGTTCTATAAAAAATGCAACGAACGAAAGAACGAAAAATTATCGAGGGCAGCATATAAAGATCCCTCGTTAAGATTAAATAAAGATCCTCGAGCGGAAGCGCGTCGTCGTCGTTCCGCGCGGTAAGGAACGGCATTGAATCAATAAGCGCCTCGGTTAAGGGAGTAAATAAAGCTCGAGGTCCCGATATGATTAATTCGCTTCCCCAGACGTGGACTGCGGCAAGCCCGAGCAGATACAGCACGGCCGCTACACGCTCACCTCGAACGTGACGTACTACGGAGCGGCGGCACTTTACGAGTGCGACGGGAATTACGAGCTCGACGGCTTCGCCAGGAGGCTCTGCCTCGAGAACGGCACGTGGAGCAGCGAGAAGCCGGTCTGCAAAGGTGAGTCGCCATTGTCGGTTACACGGTGAGAGAGGCCGAATACTGAACAATTGAATCTCTAATACGGAGCTTTGGAAAATTTTCAGAAATAAAGTGCAAGGAGCCGGAGAAGATCGGGGTGGCGAGCACGCAGGTCTCGACGTACAGCGTCGGCGGCGTCGCCCACTACAACTGCCCGCGAGGATACTCGATGGAGGGCAACGCGACCCGGATATGCCTGCAGAACGGCTCCTGGAGCGGCAGAGCCCCCGCCTGTTTCGGTAAGATCTCGTTAAAAATCTAAGGAAACGCTCGGAAATAAGATCGAGGCAATAATGCGCGCGTCTCGTTTCAACAGCCGTCGACTGCAAGCATCCGCCGTCGATAGACAACGGCCGAGTGATCGTCGTTAACGGGACCACGACCTACGGAGGTGCTGCCGAGTACCACTGTTTGCCGCAGTTCGAGAGGGTCGGCTTGTTTTTGAGAAAGTGCCTGGACAGCGGGATGTGGAGCGGCGAGGAGCCCAGATGCGAAGGTAAATATTTACGATGCGAAAAGAGAGAGGAAGTCGCCGCGTTCTGAGCCGTTCATTTTTCCTCGCAGAATCGGGCAACGAGATCGCGGAAGCCCAAGGAGTCGGCACGAGCGTGGGAATCGCCGCAGGAGTGATCATCATTATTTTGATCATCATCGGCTTGGTCTACCTCAGATTGTAAGCTATTCTCGTTTTTTTTTTTTTTTTTGTTCAGTCTATTGCTCTCTTTGTTCTCGCTAAATTTGCCGGTTTTTCTCACTTAGGCGCAAGGCTACGCCGGTCAAGAACACGGAGAACGTTCAAGCGGCCGAGCGCAAGGAGGACCAGAACGCAGCCGTCATGTCGTACGCGACCTTGAACGACGGCACGTCGAACACGATGTACGAAAATGTTCCTGAGGATGGTCTCTACGACCATCCGTACAGTATGACTGGCAGTACTTACGGGTAAGGAATAGAGCTAGGAAAAAAAAACGCTGCCAACCGATTTTGGCACAATGCTTTCTCATAGAGAACATAAAAACAATTAAACAATTAATTTATATTATAAATGGAGTGTTATGAAATAATTAGAGGCGGTGTTATATGATTCATCAATTGATTTTCAAGTACTAAAATTTTTTAGTTTGTTTATAAGACTATAAATTTTTCACTACATTACATGGCATAACCATGATAGGTTCCTCCAAAGTTTCCAAAGTAAGATGAAAATCTTAATTAAATAAAAAAACATATTAAATTATTAATTAAAATTGATTATTGAAAAAAAAACGATTATTTAATAAGGTACAGATATTCAAAAAATTGAAAAAAATAAATAGAACCTTAATATCTTTTGAACTAATAAGTTTCATAAGCAGAAAAGCTATACAGCTCTAAACATGCAAAAGATCTACCTTTTCTTAAAATTTCTTTTTTACTTCCGCAATCGTTGGACATAGAAATCTCATTTTTTTCAGTTTTCAGCTTTTTTTTCAAAAACTAATTGACAAAATCGCTTGAAATTCGTAAAAATTATAGTTCTATATATTGTTAATTGCCAAAAAAATTTTCAGAGCAATTGATAATTTAATTTAAAATTTATAATCTTTTTATAAAAAAACATATTTTTGATAAAAACAAAAAAACGAAAAAAAAGAAATCGTAAGTATTTTTATGCTCTTTAAAATGTTTTTTTGTTCGATTGAAATATCTCAATCCTATCATTAAAATTTTTTAAAAATCGAAAATTGACGATAAAACAAAAATTAATCTATAGAAGTGGTTGAAATTTTCAAGCCCCCTCATAAAAATGAAATGAAACTAGTACGCAAAATTTGAAGCGAATCCACGGCGTCGTTTAAAAGTAGTTAAGGGGGAGCAACGTACGTACGTACTTTTGGATTTTCTGAACCTAAAAATCTGCTTCTATGTCAAAATATGAAATTCGAAAAATTTCACCGATCCAAAGCTTTCTCTATGAGAAAGCAAAAAAACGTTCTTGCACCGAGAAAATGTAATGTAGATGCATTAGTCGGAATAATTTGGAAAAATATCCAATTATTTAGCTCTTGGTATACTGATTAAATGCCGACATTCCGGCGCGAATCGATGGCAATATAATTTTCAATTAGCCCAGACGGCAAAACTATCCCAAATGAATTCTTTTTAAGCAATTTCTGCTTAAAAAGAATTCATTTGGAAAAGTTTTGCCGTCTGGGTAGGTTAACTCGCACACATGTTGTATTAACATTCTAACTTAACTTTTTGGTGAAAACGCAGATACGGCACGGGACAAGGCAGAAGGAATTACAGCAGATCCGGACACTACGAGGCAGAACCGGTCGTCCGAAATGGAATCACCATCAACGGCGTAGCCGTTAGATAGTTTACGATGCCGCCTTGATTGCAAAACATAGTCAAAGAGTTCCAAAACGTAATTTACAGCTACAATAACTGCCGTTAGAAATGAACTTTGTACATAAGTTTCTAAGCGGCGAACCGACAGATCCCATATTTTTCTATATCAACCTGTAAAATCACTCTTCAATCTACATGAAAGCTTTTATCTTTTAAACGTCCGTTGAAAGCTTTAAACCAAGAGTAGAGTATTAGAGAGTTGCAACACGTCAGTTCTTTTTTTTATTAGAACATAGGTATTTTATACTATTTGTTTCGTTAAATTCTTTTAGCCCGATAGTAAAAGTATGAATAAATGCAGTAACGTATATACACTTCTTTCTGTCCATATAATTTATTCTAAACTAAAAGAATATATATTTATAACTATGGTAGCGATTTAAAGATCTATTATGTATTAACCAAATGATACATAAATTTGTTTGTACTTTTGCTGACGGCCGCCTAATTAAGAGCATATGTAAATAGTTTTCAATATTAATTGAAGCAACGGAGGTGAAGAAGCATTTGCCTCGCTGCTTAAAGCAGTGAAGGAAAATTGATGTAGCCATGTGGCGCTTTGTAAATGTATGTTGTATATATAATGCGTCAAATCTGCTTTAGGTTTAGACTTTGCTTAAGGGTAGATTTACGTTTTATCTGTATTTTAGATGATCACGCGAGACGATGAACGTTACACGTTCATTCAAGTAAAAAGCGAGTTATGTAATAAAAAAGAAAATATTATGTAGTGAAAATATATTGCATTTTCATTTTGCAAAGCACGAAACCTTACACGAAAAAGAATTGCTTGATTGCCTTATGCAAATAACCAATAAATTGATTGTTTAGTTCCCTAGAGTCTTAGAATAAAGCTCAAGTATAAAAAAAAATTGATGCTACCAATTTTTTCGTCACAATCATCATAAAATTGGAAAAAATTAAGCCGATCAGTTTTTTATCTAAAACTGTATTTCCCTGACATTTAAACGTATTGCGATTATTTAAATTAGCCAATATTCGACCAATATATATTTAACCAATATTCAACCATTATTCATCCATTATTCGGCCATTATTCAGTCAAAATTCGACCATTATTTAGCCAATATTCAAACGTTATTCAACCCTTTATCACCCTTTAACGTTAAACCTTTAATTTTTTTAACCCTTTAACGTTTTTTAACGTTATCACCCTTTTCACGCTTTATGTTCTCCAATTACGTAATACTCAAGATTGTCCATGAGATTTCATTGCGTTCTGATTTTGATTTCAAGGTCGAGATCGATTTCGAAAAAACGCTCGAAATGTGATATATGGATCCAATTGCTAAATTTATAATCAACGCTTATTCAAATTTTAGTTATACAATTAATTGATTTACCAATAAAATAAATTTTTTTTTTGTTATCTTAGATTATAATAGAAGCGTTTAAAAAATTTTCAAAGAAAATGAGACTAGATTTTTTGGCGATTTTCACGCAATTGTCATTTTTATCTTTATTAATTCTAAGAAAAACAAATTTAATTTCAATACTTTAAAATTGTCAGAAGCATTTTAATTAATTTCCTTGCCTTTAAAAGATTATTTTGTTTTTTAGCAAGCAGCTCCTTTATGGGTCGAAAACGAGTGCGCCTTGCGCGGCGATTGCAAAATAACGAGGATATCGCTTATATTGTGGCCTCTTGCGAGTACTGATTACCAAATAAGGCAATGAATTGCCCCATGGTCAAATGCGAATTACGCACTCTGCTTATCAATTTTTTCCAAAAAAAGTTAATCCTCGCGTTACTGTTAAAATTGCGCAATTTTTAATCCAAAATTTGAAATTTTCATTTATATTCGTTTTTCAAAGAGCGCACTTTTTCTAAGCAAATTATCATGAGCACATTATACATTCCAATTTTAATAATAGGAAAAAACAAAAGTTTGCACGTCTGTTGAATTTCTCAAAAAAAAAATTCTATACTTACACACTTGCTAGGATAAAAAAAGCTCAAGTTTATTCCTGGAGGGCTAGTCCAAATAGGGCTTTCAATCTGTTATTCTGTTTTTACTTATAATCCATTCGACGGAGCTTCGTCGTCATAGCCGCCAGAGGGCGAGTCTTGCTGGGCTGTCGGGTGTGGTGAACGTCCGCGAATGGCTCCAATCTAGAGAGGCCTCAACAAAGTCGCGCAGTCGTCCACAGACTTGTGCGTTGAATTGTAGTGCACGGAATCTGCCGTTTCTTCGAGTGCCTTTGCTTTTACCTTCATTTTTTCTTCATTTTAATACAACAAAACTCGTGAGTATCTACATTTTAAGGGTCAAAGGAATGAAGATAGAAAACGTTTGAGGTAAAAAATCGGACGAATGTTGGTCTGACAGAACGTCCGGAATTCAGGAGCAGCCATTGTTGCATGCCAGTGACGAGGAGTCATCCTCTTTGGCCTCGATTTTTGCATGTTGCTTTCTGTCGAAACTGATCTTAGAATCTGCACATACGTGATCTGAATTTCACCCCGTTTATTGAATTGTTTCTGGCAAATTATAAACGTGCCTTTCGGTTTTCTTCTAATTTGTTTACATTGAATTGTTTATGATTTAAACATTGAATATAGCTTGAAGTATTTAAAAAAATTGATCAATTACTTTTACATACTTTGAAAGTATGTAAAAGAAGTTGATGAACTACTTTTCCACATTTTGGAAGTGTTAAAGAAATTTATTATATTAAATCTAAAATGATTCACAATTCTTTAAAGGTCACTGTAGTCTTAGTCATTGAGATAAGGTTCAATGCTCCAAAGTGAATTCTTGTATTAATGTTTGATTCGCTAAAAATATATTCTGGAATCAGTGTTGAAATATGGCTTGGTGATCTTGATTACTCAGCTACCTTCCATATAAGAGTTCCAACACAGTTGCCATCTAAAGAAGCTTACCGATCTACCCACCATTCTGTCTTCACTAGCTATATCGTTATATGCAGCTGCTCGAGTGTTTTTATTTTTTATGCACTGACATAAATTGCTCAAATACCAGGATGGTACTGTGTCAATCACTCTTGGTAGCAAGCTATATTATTTTTATCTCCTCTTTGACCGTGTTGGAGAGTTTTCTCTATTAATTTTCCAAAAATAAACATAAGGATTTTTACTGTGTCTTGGCAAGATACGAGGCTTCTAAGAATGCAATTAAATTACTTTAAAGCACTGTTTATTACATTGAAATATTTCTAAAATGTTTTTAATTTTAATGTTTCTATTATTTAACTATATAATGTAACTATATAACTATAAAATATTTAACTATATTATTCATTGCAGATAAAAATGTCTTCCCGGAAAACAGCAGGTCGTCGTGCAACCACAAAGAAGCGTGCCCAGCGTGCAACTTCAAATGTCTTTGCCATGTTTGATCAAGCTCAAATTGCAGAATTTAAGGAGGCATTTAATATGATTGATCATAACCATGATGGCTTTATTGATAAAGAAGACCTTCATGATATGTTGGCTTCTTTAGGTAAAAATCCTACAGATGAATATTTGGAGGGTATGATGAATGAAGCTCCAGGACCTATCAATTTCACTATGTTCCTTACACTTTTTGGTGAAAGATTACAAGGTACAGATCCAGAAGATGTAATCAAAAATGCATTTGGATGCTTTGATGAAGAAAACACAGGTCATATAAATGAAGAACGTCTTAGAGAACTTCTTACTACAATGGGAGATCGGTAAACAATTGTTTTCTTTAAATATATCTATTTCTTTTTCATTTGCTAATTTTGCTTTGTTTAAACGATAGATTCACTGATGATGATGTTGATGAAATGTACCGTGAAGCTCCGATTAAGAACAGTATGTTTGACTACCTCGAGTTCACAAGGATCTTGAAGCACGGTGCCAAGGATAAGGACGAACAGTGAAAATGTCTAAATCTTTTGTAGCTTAGAGAATGCAGGCACTAAAATTCTACTCTAAGTTTATCTCTAAAATGGCTTGCTTTTAAAGAGTTACAAACTCTTTATTCATCATTGAAAGATAGAAAGGTTGGTCGAGTTACTAGCACTTAACTAACTGCCAATAAATGCAAGCTTTAATGTAAAGAAGCTGCATTAATTCTGTAATTCAAGCAGAAAAATTGTTTCCTTTTACGTAGTTTTTATAGAAAAATATTTTGCATTTCTATTTAATATGATTTGGCTCTTTGTATTTCATTCATATCATATTAAAGGACAAGCATTTTAAAAGTGCCTCATAAAATATTTCTTGTAAACCAAAAAAATTGCAAATATTAGAAATATTGGAGTCTCATTTATTTGACTTATGACCTAAGCACGTCAATCATTGTATTAAAGTTTGTGATTTTTACAACCGGAAAAATGAACGAAAATGTAAAATATGAGCATCTATTGTTTATTCTTCGAAAAAAGCGGCATTTGTATTTTAATACATAATATATAATATATTGATAATTGTAACATAAATGGAAAAAACAAAGGTTTTTATTTACTTACCATTTTTCAAAAATACATTCATAAATTTTACAAATGGATAATGAATGTACCATTTTAAAAAGTATAAAACCATACTATATAATAAATCTAGCTAAATATAGCATCATTATATAAAAATGTTGAGAATATTTTAATTAACATTAAAAAAAATATTAAAAAAAGAAGAAAAAAATGTTTTTTTCAAAAAATCGTTATTTAGAGTTAATATGCGCCCGTTGTTCAACTTCGGAGAATGTTAATTTAATTAAAAGCTTTTACAAAACACATTGTTACGTGCATATTTGTAGTAATCGGCGAAAAAATCTTTAAATATTTATGATTTTACAAACTTTATTGCAAGGAGTACTTTCAAGCATATGCAAATCGTAAAAACGTAAATATTGATGTACGTGCAGCACTTCTCACTTTACACGAAGGTGTTAATTTCTAAAGCTTACAAACGACAATGTCTTTTGGCAATATATGATGCAATATCAAAATAAATCGTTTAAACTTGAACAAAGTCATATCTACCTAAAACTCAAATTTCGCATCGAAGCATTCGAGTATCAGCTGCAACTGCAATAAACGAATGAGATTTGTAAAAATTCCGGGACCTCGGCAAGTATGCCAATTAGTGGCGCGCGAATTCAAAATCTACTACGTAATCCATAGAATTACGGACAAAGAAAAAAGCGTGAAAATCGAGTGAGCAGCCAGGCGCGCAGGAAAGGAATCTCGTAAAAAGAAGCTCTCAGCGCGGGGAGCATCGAAAGCTCGGGGCAACCAGTAAAGAGGGATCAAGAGCAGGTTACAGGGTTCGCTGGGCCGCGTGCCCAGTGCGTCGGGTTCGGGAGAATAAAGGTATAGACACAGGGAGAGGAGAAAATAAAATCCTGCGCCCGCTAGCTCGGAGTGGAGTGCGTCTGCGCGCGAGGCCCCTCTACTCCTACGCCGTCGACCCGGCTTGGCGGCTGCGGCGGCGCGACGATAAGCCCGTAAACTCGGAGAGCCAGTATCGTTTGCTCGCTCGCTCGCGAGTGCCGCGCGACCCGACGACGGGAGCGTCCGTAGACTCGGCGCCGCTGCTTTCTCTTTGTCGCTGCCGTTCATCCGTCTAAATAGTCGCTCCGCTGCCACCCCCGTCGCGGAGTGTGTCGTCGCGTATTTTGGTTCGAGAGAGAGAGAGAGCGGGCGCGCGCGCGCACCAGTGTCAGTGCCGGCGGCGGCGCTTTTGAGGTTAATATTCCGAAAGCTCTCCTTACCTAGCCGTGCAAGCTCGAGCGAGTTGTCGCACCATCGCGGTTCAGTCGATCCTGCGCCCGATCCTAGACGGGGCTCCCGTGAAAGGGGCTCGGCCGGGAGGAAGGAAGGAAGGAAGGGAGCGTGAGAGAGAGAGAGAGAGAGAGAGAGAGAGAGTGGGCGCCCGCGCCCGCCCGAGATGAGACCTAAGCGAGGTCCTTCCGGGCCCGAATTGGGTTACGTCGCCGCAGCGGCCTGGCAACAGCGGAAGCCAGCGCCGAGCCAGACGCCAGCCGACCTGGAGGATTAGGCCGCCGGCTCGGCCGATCTCTAAGCCAGGCCCGCGATCAGCTGTTCCACGAGGACGCGACATCTCTTTTCCGCCCACTCGTCAGCAAAGGTACGTGAAGCTTTTTTCTGATCGAGCCCTTTACCCAGATCCCCACTCTCTTTCTCTCTCTCTCTCCCTGTGTTGATGCTCCCACCCCACTCTGCGTTTATGCTGGAGAACTGGTTCTCTTTTTCACGAGGGCTATACGTATTTAGGAAAGAGCGTCAAGACAGTTTCGACTTGATTCATCGGGTCTCTCCTTTCGAAGGGATTCGGGAGTTAAATGGATTAGAATGCTTGGCCGAGACCGCGCAGTTAATAAAAAGTGTCCAATCGTCGTGAGAGAGCAATACAATGAGAGCTGTTCGAGTAAAAAAACATTTGTTCCAGCACGCCCTCTTGAATTTGTCGCGCTGCTTTTGTAAATATTTATAAGGCTTAGTCGGTAAACAATGGCTGAAATATCAGTTACGAACGCCAATTGAGGAGATTTAAATTGTTAAATCACCGAAAAAGCGACGACCTCCTCCGAGACTCGGACACTTCACTATTAAACATTCTCCAAATCTATATACGTGTTATCGTTGAGCAAGTATTTGCCAACCCGACAGAAAATTGAAGCCTTAATAAAGATATTAAGCGCAATGCCGCTTTTATCTGTCTGAGCGGGGAATCGATGCCCGTAAAAGGATTAAGCCAGATCGCAAGAGCAATCAGGCGCCGCGCTGCGTATCGAAAAATATTTTCGCGTTCCTGTCCTATCTCGGCGATGTCAATTGTCCAAGTATTCCCATATTTGCGCGAAAGCTCTCCGAAGGCTTAAACGGTCGTCGTTCGTCTGAGCCCATTGTCGAGCCTGACATCTAATCGGCTTTTGACTCTGACGACGAGCCTTTTGCGTGCGCTCGCGGTTCCGGAATCCATCAGAAATCTTGCTGACGCGCCGTCCTTTCTATACTCTGCATGTGCGGGAAAACGAATTTTTTTTTTTTTTATATACACATCGACGCTTCTCCCGTCGCTGCTTTCGTCGCGCTCCGATATATTGTTCGAAGTAACGGACGATTTTCTTCGCGTTCAACCGCCGCGGAGCTTTGTCTGATGAGAATAAGGATGAACAAATTCGTTGAAAAAAAGATACGATGCCGTTCACGAAGCTTCAAATGGAACGCGAAACAAATGCCATTAATCGCTTTAGAACGACTGAAAATGAACGCAAATTCGCAGTAAACTTAAAAAGCAGCCAGTCGGTGGTGGAGGCGCGGGGAATAGCCTCCTCCTCAGTGTTGGGTGTCCGGCGAAGATTTCGGCCGCGAACGCGGAAGGTGGATGCACCGCAGAGAGTAACGCGATAGCTCTCGGCTCTCCGCGCGCGTTATTACGCAAGCGGGCCGCTCCGCGCGTCAACGAGAGCGTGTGACGATCCTCCTCCCGGGCGCGTTAACTGCGCACCGTCCGAGGAGGAGGATTATACGGTGATGTAACGCGGCCGTACACCAGCCTGACCTTCCCCCGCGTTTAATGAAATTCCGGGAATCTCGCGCGCCGTTCGGTAATGCGTTTAATTGTGTAAACTGTTTGCGGCGTTGCTCGGGGGGGGGGGGGGGGGGGGCGCGATCTTTTTTTTTATCTGCAGGCAAAATCTAAGTCTTATATATTAGCTGGAATGGACCTTTTGCTTTGGGGTTTTTTCTCTCGAGTGCTTTAAAGAACTTGGAATTTTGCTTTTAATATTGACGTGAAAATTTACAATTTAACGGAGAAAATTACGTTCAAAAAGCTGCGTAGGAATGTCGGAGCTAAAATGAAGCTGGGTCTCACACTTTTTATTCTTGCGTGCCGTTTAACGAAGAAATTCGTAATTAAAATAATTACGTTCGTTATGAACGTGCTCCTTCTAATTTTTAAAGTGCGTTGCTCTTCATAATTTACATGAAAATTACGTTTCTCGTTTTAGAACGTGTTATTGTTCACGTACACGAGTATCGTACACTTAACCGTCGTGCATAATTTAGCCTTGATAAAATTCATATACAGATATGTTAATTTATCTGGTCAAATAAATTCAAATTCAAATATATGCTAAATTGTGCACGATTGAAACAAACCAATAATCCTTTTTGGTTACAAAAGGACGAATAAAAGAAGCAATAACGAATGAAATTTTTAATTAATATTCTTACACTGCGGGTAAAATGTAATCGCGGAATAAGAAAGGAAACAATCCGAGCAAGTAAATTAATTTCCGATTCAATCTCGCCGACTCCATCCACTGGCACGGCTTCAATAAACACTCAAGCCATGCCCTTCCGCATAAAAAAGCGCTTTCTTTTCCAGTCAGGTGAATCTTCTCACCAGAAATAAAGCTCATCCGACGCGGCTCAATAGCCCAGCAGATATATCCCATCATCTCAGTTGTAATGCCGAGGCGAAGCGTTTCGTCCACTGCGGCACTGGGAAAGCCAAGCTTATCGAATAAATCGATACATACCCCCGCTATTTATAACGCGCAGCAGCATATTTTCCTAGATCTTGCCACTCGTCGTTAACGTTTCCGTTAAAAGCCGCTCGGTCGCCCTCGCGCGATTCAAGCGGTCGTGTTCTCTCCTCTTTGCGCAGTGCAGAATCGTCGGGCAATCGACGGTTCCGCAAGGAGAGACTCTCCACTCTCGAGAGATAAGCCAGCATGTGTTAATGCTTAAATTGTAAAAGCTTACCGCTCGGCAGTCGAGGGATCTAATTGGAGCAAGGGCTCGAGTCAGCGACCTGTTAAACCGAAAACAGGATCGATGAGTTTTTCGACGGCGGCGGAAGGAGACGCGAGGGGGGGTTTGCGAATGCTGTACGAAAAGCTGGAAAAAAAAGCTCTCGACGAAACTCATGGATTTTAGTGAACGCCGTGATGTTTTAAAACTTCTCATTGTAAATTAAAAATTACACAATAAGCACATTTTTATTTGATCGCGTAGTGTAAAAATCTAAAAAATTACCATAAGTTTCTAGTAAATTTTACGTGGTCAACGATAAATTTTCATATTTAAACTTGTAAAATTTACTAGGAACATGGTCATTTTTTAAATTTTTACAGTCTGCGATCAAATTAAAATGTACTGTTGTAATTTTTACATAGAAAATTTTTCTCCGTGCACGCGCGTATTATTTTTTTTTTTTACTGAAACTCAATTTGTCGCTCGCCAATTCTTCCCTAATGGAATCGATGCTTCGTAAAACGTAAAATGTAAACCGCTTTGAGCTTTACTTAATTCCAGTTGCACTTCACTCTCAATCAACTTGACAATTTTTGCACAAAAAGAAAATGTCGTGCGAAGCAATTTCGCGTCTTTTCTCGGCGAGCCTTTTGAAAAAAAACGTCTACCGCCTACATTCTAGGCCAATTAAGACCCACAGACTGGATGACGGTAGCTTATTGCCGCCGCCGCTCATTTTCCCGAGATCTTGGTACGATGGTGAGAAAAAGGAAAGTATAATATTGATGTTGAAATTATAAAAGAACTGTAAAAATTTTATGAAAATTAAATGATCTGATATAGGTATATTGCTTACTGAAAGAATTAAAAGGCGTTCGACCAAAAGCAGTAAAGTAAAATTTCAATTTTTATATTGCTTTCTCTGTTTACGTAATGAAACCTTACTCACGATCTAATCAGCTGAAATGTGAAAATGAAATTCGAACGTTATTATGCGACTTAAAATTTTTAATCGAACGCTGCAACTTACGACTTGCAGTTAGGATTCACGCGGATTCCATGTCACTGTGCCAAAGGACTTTGCGTGCTTCAAGTTATTACATACACGCTTTCGCTAAGGTTACTGTAGCGTCGGCGCAAAAAAAGCTTCGGCGGGAATTCTTAGCTGGGGGAATGTCGTATAATTGCGGCTTTTTTTGCGATGCTCGAGGCTCGAGTTGTTATACGTAAGGATTGCAACTTTGTCGGGTTTTTGCCGCTTGAGGCCTTTTCGCGCGTGAATCAAAGGCAGGAAATGCTGAATTATGTATTTCGTACTACACTGTGACATTTGATTTATGTCTCACTTTTCTTCGTACTCTTTGATTACAGCCATTAGTAAAATCGATTCTTACGTCTATTGAAAACGTGGCTCAGCTTTTTTTTTTCGTTTTTCTTAGTTTCCCTTATGCTAACGAGCTGATAAAAAATAATTTTAAAAAACATATTCTGAAATTATTGTTACGAATTTGAAATACGAATGAAAGAATAGGGCTAAGTTCGATTCGTAATAAATAATATCGCATTGGAGGGCAGGTATTGTCAGATTTATTTATTTCTTAGGAAATGAAGTTTTTTTTCAGTTCAGTGATTCTTTTCAGAACGTATTTGCTTTTCCTTCTGCCCCATCCTTTCCAAACATGTGATAATATTAAACTCCCCACCAATCCTTAAAATTCTATGTGGTTCCAGAAGGACCTTCAGTGCCGCGTATTTGCTATAAATAAGAAATTTTATCATTTTAAAAGTTATAAAAACTCTCCTTTGTGAAAGCACAGTACGAAATTCCTCGTACATAAATAATCCGCCTAATAATTAATGAAGTTTTAGATATTAAATTTAAGAGGGAAAATGACGGATAATCTAAGTCACATTTCGGCGGAGCCTAAAATTCGCCGGGGGGCCGACCGAGAATTCGTTCTCGATTCCCGGGAATCCAGCGAAAATTCTGACTGATTCTCCCCTCGTTCCAGGCATCAACGCGAAAATCCACCCTCCATCTCTCTCGCCCCGACGTCGGCAGCTATTGCGAGAAGCGAAGCTGGCTGAGCGCAAATGTGTGCGCTCAAAAAGGTTCGAGATTCCCTTTTTTCCCTTCAGTTTCTTTGTTTCTGGGCAAGGAATTACGTCGGCTCCGCGAGGTATTCCCCGGAGGGGAGCCCCCTCGTCAAAAAGCAGTTTTCTCTACCGTGTAATTACTTCAAATATAACATACAAAGTGCGCGGCGTTAATTAATAACTCGGAGCTTCTTCGTCGCGATTTATCGGCAAACTTGAGACTAAAGTTTATTTTGAATATTCACATTTTCGCTCTCAAAGGGTTACTCACTCGATATAATTTGATTCAAAAATTTGCTTACTATAAGTGCACGCTCTGCTCTTTTCGCACTAGAAGCGCATGACTCAAAGGAGATTGCATTACTTCGAGGCATAGAGGACAATTACAATTAAGCCTTTAATTCCCGTAATTCTAAACTCGACCAAATCGAATTAAAAATAAAAAGGTCCAACGTAATGCCGGCAACTTGCCGCGAGCTCAATTAAAATTTGCGGAGCAAAGAAAAAAAAGGCGTCCATCGAAATACTCGGAAAGAAAGTGTAAAAATATACATCCCCTTCGGAAATGGCTGACGTAAAAATCCATTACCTCGCAAGCAAGCAAGTTAGAGTATTCGTATTAGGCTCGAAAGAAAAGTCAAATAAGCACCTCGTAAGCGAAGAGGGCATAAATTAGCTCGGATGGGAATTTCAGGCACGCGGCTCGTCATCCTTAGGAACTCTAAATTACCCACAGCCTATGCGACGGACTCTAGTTTCAGAGCCAGAAATGGCAAAAGTCGAGCAGTAGTGGCTATAGAGGCATCGATCTAAAAGCGCTGGTCAATGCTGAAACATCCGTAGCAGCGTCGAAAGTTAAAGCTACGAGGGCGTAAAGGAGAGAGAAGGCAAGTAGGGGGAGGGAAGAGAGAAAAAGTTAGGGTGACGGAGAGAGAGAGAGAGAGTAAACGGATGCACCCTCGTGGCTCGGACGCAATGCGCCTGCGCATTATCGATTTCGCTCGCGACGCGCGCTCGGCGTACACTTTCGCCCGTCGTCTCTCCCCCCGTTGCCCCGCGCTGCAAAGGCTAGATTTTCTCCTGCAGGCATTGGCGAACGCGACGCCGCGCGAGGAGTAGCCGCGCTCTGCACTCTGGCACTCGAAATTCCTCGGAAAGCCCGCGAGGCTGCTACTTTTTGCCGGGGACGATTCGTCTCGTCGAGGTCGTTCGGTAATGCGGAAAATTCGAAATTTCAATGCGCTCGAGACCGCGGACTTGCGGCTAAGGGAAAGCCCGTTAAATTCAAAATGCACGAGGATAAAAAGTGCAGCAAGCGATGGTCGATGGGAGTGTCTAAAAATACCGCTCCCGTTTTGAAGGAATCATTATCGATTGTTTTAAATAGGCGCCGTTAGATTATTTATAAACCTATGGAGTATTCATTTATTTAATTAAAAATACAAAGACCGCAAAGCTTTATAAAAGCCGATCGCATTTCTCTCTCTCTCTCTCTCTCGGTGAAATTCACTTCACCGTACGGAATAAAATAGCAACTACGTTTCAAGGCCAATCTTAGGCACGCAACGCTAAGCCGCAATCTCAGCGCAGCTAATTAGCGGTTCATTTTCCAACGGAGGCTCAATCAATTATACCAAAAAGCTGCAGTGCCATCTTCACTTGGACGCGTAACAGAATCGTATACGACATCCAGTGCGGATCGTGCAAACTTTGTTACACATATCGGCCCTGTGACGCGCGGCTTTCTTTCGTGGGAAAGAGCTATAGCCGCAGTCTCATGCGAGCGCCGTAGCTTCTTACCAACTAGGGCCATTGTTTTTCTCTCCTATTCTCGTGGCCGCTGGAATAATTTTATAAGTTAAATTACGCCCCTAACCTGCCCCTCGTAATTCACTTGCTCCACTTTCGCCGATGATGCATTCTTTCGCGCGGAGTTTTATATTTAGGCGGAGACGCGATCGCTTCTTCGTCGCTTGCTGGCAGAATGTGTGTAACGTGTCTAGAAGCGACAATCGCTTCTGGGAATGCTAGATTCGAGCGGCATTTTTCGGAAACTGGCGCGTGTGTTTTCGAGGTATCGAGAGTAGGGCAGACGGGGCACCGAAATATTTCGAAAATTGCGGCTAGTATTTTATCGAGTTATTGTAGATTTCAGCTATTTTTTTTTTATCACTGATTTATTTTTAAAGTACAGATTGGAACCTTCGTATTAAACTTTGCTAATTTTGCTAATCATTCGATGCTTTGATGTCTTTCTTGAAGTCCATCGATAAACTCGCCGCTCGCAAAATCGACGTATTTAGAGAATTTCAGAGCCAATAATGGACAGCACGTCATGCTTACGGTCGTGTTTGCGTGCTTCGCATTACTTATTACGCAAGTAGCATCCAAATATGTATCGAGTTATAACTGTCATTGATAATGTAACTTGCGTGACAAAAACGATTTATTCTCAATTTGGAAAATTAATTTACAGCGCGCCTTGATGTCACTGCTGAAAATTGCCGCTACACCGATCCGATTTCACCTGAAAATTAGCATTTTAAAGATATTAATAAAAAGAATTTTTTACCTAGTTTATATTTATTTAAATAAAAAATATCAATGCTTCTCTTTCACTTTCATTTCATAATTTTAAATCTAATATTTTTCTCGAAACGCCTTTTCAAAAAATGATCGAATTCAACAATTATTCTCAAAACGCACCGCTTTTCCAAGCAATAACGTAAACAATATCTGGCCAAGGATCAATCGACACAGCCGAATGAGCTTGAAGCAGTCAATTACGCCCCGAGCGTAATCAAGTTCTCCTCGTCGGAGTAGGAAATCCGCGTTTTTCTCAGTATTTACGCAGGCGCCAACTCATTTGACCCAACAATAGGAAAAAAGCCATTTTTAACGCACACGAACCGACCGTAAATTGAATAGGACCGGCGCCCATCCTGTCCAGGAACTCGGGGCTTCGAGTCCCCGCAGTGGCGCCATGCGCACAAAAGCTCCACCCCGTCTCTGCTGTCTCTCTCTCTTTTCTCCCAACGAGGCGAGCTAAAAACGGCTCGGCACGCTCGTATATGCCACCTATCGACGGTACACAGTTTTTAAAAGCTTCCGTTATCGCGCCCTTCCATCGAGCCGGAGCCGATCGAGCTTCCTGCGCGCCGCGCGCGGAGCTGCCATCGGAAACGGCTACGGATCTCGCGCAATTTTCTAAATTCGGAAACTGACCCGAACCGGCTGCGTCTGCGATCGACGACGTGGGCGGGAGAGAGAGAGAGAGACTGTGCCACTAGACGGACTACCGCAATCATGTACACTTGTGCGCAATCTCGCTGAATTGCGCGGCTCCGCGAGTCTGGCCTGGCTTTCGGACGGTCGCGAGGCTCGGTGTATTTCAGCCCGGTAAATAATGAGAGCGGCGCTGCCTTTATGCCAAGGAGAGGTTCGAGTCACGCAATGCACTACCGTGAAATGCGGAGGACGCGATAGTCTTGGAATTTTAAAATATATATAAGCTCGTAAAAATGATTGTTAATAATTCTTTGTTCATTTGGCGATAAGGTAAAGAAATGTTTGTCAGTCAATTTTACAGCCGGAATAAGACAAACTTCGAAGAAACTGCACCGCGAGTCTGTACAATAGTGCAGTTTAAAGAGCCAAATGAAACCGGAAAAAAAAGAAAATATTCAGCGGCACGGAACGAATTCGAAAATGCGTCATGAATATTAAAGCGGCAGACCGATTTACCAATTGCTAATTTGGGTTTGTCCTCGCGAGCGACACGTTTGTACTTGCCGCGTATTCGAGAAAATTGTCTTGGTACACTGACCCACCGTCCAGCGGGGATAGAAATAACTTGGCACATGAAACTTGGACTCTCGTTGCGCGGAAACATCCGAATTCCATCTCGCGGCCGGCTCGCACCAGGATAACATAAACAGAGTCGTTAACGGAATTGCATTACGCCGATTAGCCGCGGTTTTTTTTGTAAAACAATACACTCGCGCCGCCTCCAAAAGCGTATATAAAGAATGTTATTAATATACGGGAGGTAGACGCCACACGTATATATGTATATATATACATTTTTTTTTTCACCCGACAAATCGAGGGCGCGTTAATTTCCCCGTCGAGATTAAACGCCGAGGTCGAGCGCTTAGCATTTCATAAATGTCTTGGGCTGAATTTTTACGACTGTACGCCCATCTGTCCTCGGGGAACGGAGTCGTGATGTGGCTTTGCTCGAGCGGCGGCGAATATTGCATTAATAGCACAGCTGTTATAATACTCCGTAGAAAATCAAGTCGCAGAGAGAGAAAGAGAGTGAGAGAGGGAGGGAGGGGGGGGGCAGTGCTTTGAGGGGAAGACGTCTCTCTCTCTCTTTCTGCCGAACGGCCTGTAATTCCGGCTATTCACGCGTCTCGAGAGCGAAAGTACGTGCTTAATTCGAGCGCTCTAACCTTATCCGCACGCGAAATTTCGAGCGGCGCAGTGCGCCGACGAAAATGACCGCCGAACTGATAATAATGGGAGAGCGGCAAAGTAGGTCGATGCGAAAATCGACGAGGTCGGCGGAGGGGGCACCGCGCTAACCCGCAACGTCGACAATTTCCTCGTTTACAGAAGAAATGTGTGTAATCGTCATTGCATTATCGCTGAAGCACTGGACGAGCGTGTAACCTTTTTCATTCGGCCAATTGACACCACCGACGCACGCCCACTTTGAGTTACGGAGGTGAAAAAGAGTCCTTGGCTCTCGAGCTCCTCGTTAGAATATTGTTTGTTGTTGGTGGATTACTTAGCGTAAATTGTGCATTGTTACGGAGGAAGATGTTAATTAATTTCGTCAGAGTAATGCGTTGCCAAAGCTTCCTTTTTATGAATATTTTACGCGTTCGTAATTTACATTGGGATGCAAATGCTGTACGATTCAATAAAATGGAGATTATGACTTTTTTTTCGCGTTCTCAATGCGGGCTTTACGACTTATAAATATTAATAATAATAATCATTAAAAAAAAAGAAAATTGCGCGCGCTGTTCAGATTGAATAGGCTGATGAAACATTTTTCATTCGTCGCTTTGGCTTTCGCTCAATGTACTTGGAAACGGATGGCCGATTCGCCTAATCATTATTTTACGTCAACCTCATTGTCTTCGTCAATTAATCGTAATTATATTATAGGATACCAGTAAAGAAACGAAACGTGGCTTCCGCTCCGACACAATGAAACACTTTAATGACTACTCCACTAAAGCAATATCCCTGCAGGAGCCGCATGAAAATCACTTTTATTAAAAAAAAACTAAGTCCATTAGAGAAAGGGCTTTGCAGAAGGAAGGTAATGGTATCACGCTGAACCCGTCCTTCCGGGTCGTAATGCCGAACGACTGCGTCGGTACGAGTGAGCCTTCACTGGCACACTCCACCGGCTGCCAGAATCCGTATAGGTTTATTTTTCGCACGATTGCCCATCCGGAACAGAGTGCAGATCAAATCACTTCAAACGTACGGGGCGCTGCTTTATGTTTACGTTGGGACTTGTTTAATGGGCTAATATTTGCAGCGCAGCGAGTGAAATTCAATGCAAGTATCGCTATAGTAATAAACCGTCTCAGCGATTTATATATTCTCGCAGTATAAAAATAAACAAAGCTTCGAATTAAAATCTGAATAAGAATAAAGACTAAAACGGCGAGTGCCAGTCCTCATCTACAATCTTTTCAGCGAACTCTCGCATTACGGAAATTATTACAGATATATTTGAAAGACAGCCCGTCAGTAATTAAAGAATACAAATTCGACTTCAAAGCGAGCCCCAACCCGTATATATCAAAGTGAAACAGATCCCTCCAGCCGGTTGAAACGTAAAGCAGTTAGTAGAACCCCACGCCACCCCTGCGACTCGCTCTACAACCAGCCCTCCCTCCCGCGTCCTTCCGGCGCTCGAAACAGGAGGAAAATTGAAGGCGCGCGGTCTTTCGAAAGGGGCTCCTGGCACACCGCCTATCTCGCGGCGATGTATAAAAAAAACGCGCGCTTGTATCCTGCAACGACGCCGCGGCTGCTTTCGGCCGGCGAATCGAGCTGCCCGTCGGGGGATAATCGCGCGATAAAACGACCCGGTGAGAATAATTGGGTGACAAGTGCGCGCGACGGGCTCGTATATATAGCTTTTTTTTATTCGCTGATAATCCCGGTATATCATCACCTTGGCCCTGCGACTTTGCGGATCGACGAGCGAACGCTCGTCGAGTAGGGCGCGGATTTAACGATTCGCAGATTGAAAAAGAAAAACGTCCTTAAGCGGGCTTGAACGTCGCCGTAAAAAGTTTTGGATTCGGCTTGTAAGGAATGCGTGGGGGGGGGGGGGGGGAATAAAAGAAACTTTACGAGGAGGTTTTTACGCGAGCGTTTCCCCATCCCCCGATTTTACGATACAGCACATCTCGAGCGCGGAGCGGCAAAAATTAAGAATCACGCGGCGAGCGTATATAGTACTTTCGTACGCGGAGGTATGCTCGTTAACAGTGCGTTGACTCGATGCTCCGCACACACGATTTTCCCTGCCTTTTTCGCCGCTATCCTTCACCGGCGAAGCCGCTTGTGTACACACAGAGACCAGCAGCCCGGGATGATAATCGATTATCGAGTGCTCCGCCGAAGCAGCGCCTTGAAATTTTAATGAGCCCCTTCGTTATCGCCTTTGTCTCTCTCTCTCTCTCTCCTCTCCTCGCATTAGCATAGAAAAGGCGATAAAACAATTAATAAAGCAAGTTCGGCGGTGTGCGCAGAAATTTAACGGGCCGCTGTGCGATATCGGCGCGAGGAAAAATAGAGAGAGATATCCGATTTGCGGATGACGAGTTATTTTGAAAACAAGTCGCGAAGTGATCGAGCGTACAGACGGGCTTCTCGGAAGCCCGGATCAATTCGTTCGCCAGATGCGAGGCTGCATGACTCGGTGTATTTCCGATGCCCGCGGTGTGCAGTTATCTGCCCGCGGACGAAAACCAAACGCGCGTGCCGTATCGAGTGCAGGAACGCTAATAGAAGCGGAGCGGTGCTCGATTGATTGCTTATACCACACCGCGGCGCATTATTTGCTCTATCTTTATGGACGATCATTAATTTTCTTTAAATTGTTCTAAAGCCGACGCCGTGAGTCACCTTCGTATAATTGAGCTTTGCACGGTGTGTATGTGTGTGTGCGCGCTGCTGCTGTACAGTGCGCGCGGCGCGCATGAAATCGACGATTAGTGGACCTTTCGCAGTTGGTTCACGCTCGAGTGGTTCATTTTCTATTCTAAAAAAAATGAAAACAACCGTATCGAGGGGGGGTTCAACGCATTTCCTGCCACGGTAATCTCCGAGATCGATAGTTCTGTTTTATCAATGGGAAACGATTTATTCTTGAAAACGGGTGAGTAGAGAAGCTTTATTCGAAAAATATTTTAGCATCATTTTGTACAGACTGAAGGGCGGGGCGCGGTGTCCTAAAATGAATGCAGTTATTTAGGATCTATAAATACATTCTTCTAAAGATAAAAGAAGCGCGAACGGTACAACAGGCTGGATGAGCGATTGGAGATAGAAAAAGAAAAAAAAAAAAATAATGGTAATTACCTTTCTACACGGCTAATATAATGGAATATTCTGTATAATCACGATGTATGTCATTACTCGGAGCTGAATCCTGGCCGTGTTACGGTCTACGGTACTACAGTTACGTTAATGCCCGACGTGGATCCGCGGATTAAACCGAGGCAAGTATAAGGCGGCTTCCGGCAGCGGCTCCTCTCTCTCTCCTAAAGATGACTGGGATGGGATCGAGCGAGAGCAAGAACGCAAATAGCGGAAAACGACGAGTCGAAAAATGGCTTATTGACCGGCGGAGCTTATTAATCGTCGAGGGGTTTTTCCTCTCCTCCTCCTTTTCCGTCGCGGAACGTGACCGAACGCGCTGGATTTTTGGATGCTCTCTCGAGGAGGAAACAATGCCGCCGCGGATATACGACACGACACTTTTTCTCCAGGACAAAGTGCGACGATTGAGGCCGGCGTCTCCAAAATCAAAGGCGCTTTGACCTCGAATGCAGAGTTTGAAGAGACGCTTCGCGGCCCCCGGGAGAAATAAAGTTTTCTGAACAATGAAAGATAAAGCTACGGCGCAGCTAATTGATTCGACGTAATATATAAGACATTGTCTTTTAAAAAAATAATTACGCATTTTAACAATTGTCTAAAAGCGAAAAAGTCCTTTACTTTAATCAAGTTTAAATATCCAACGCAATAAATTCCCATCCAAAACTTGCAACAAAGTAAAAAAAAAAGACCGCGCCCTGAAAGCGACCGAGACAAGTCGGTGTTCCTCATTCCTAAAAAAGCCAAATGATCTCAGACG
This sequence comes from Ormyrus labotus, assembly GCA_035582975.1. NCBI lineage: Eukaryota > Metazoa > Arthropoda > Insecta > Hymenoptera > Ormyridae > Ormyrus > Ormyrus labotus. The sequence continues at coordinate 10,242,354 of JAWWEO010000045.1, read as the reverse complement.
GCGTGACTTCGCTCTCGGCTCGTCTCTTACGTCGGCGCTAGATGTACTTCTCGGGAACCTTGAAAGCTCCTCGTTCCAGCTCCAGGCGCGCGACTTTGACGAGTGACTAATCGCGGAGAGGCCGAAAACGCTCTCTCGAGAGGCCCTCCGCCGGAGTATCTCCCACGCGTGGCTCAAGTCAGCAGCGCAATCCGCGCGGTAATGTCCTTGTGACTTGGCGGTTTTCCTACTTCTCGAGGGTAACGACCGACGATTTCGATTGTATTCTCTCTCTACTGCGGGCCGCGGCGTAAAATTACTGGATTGATCGAAAAAGAATACGCGGAGATATCGATACGGAGGTATCGCATCCTGCGCGGTGTTGCGTCACAGCCGGAAGTCACGCCGGCACGCGCCGGAAGTCCCGAAAGGGAGCCAACATCGCTGCCGTTGCCGGAAGCTGATCCTTCTGCCAGCGCGCGCGGACGTGCAGTGCCATGTCGAACGCGCGCGCGCCCGTCGCGCGTCTCTCGGCGATCAGTTTTTTTCTTCCCCGATACGACGGGAGGCTGGAGACATTTTTCTTGAATTATCATTGAAAAAGGCACAAAGTAAAAAATAAGTATGCATTTCTTCTTTTACGACTTCCGGAGTATCGAACGATTGAACGGCGCGAGACGCTCTTTTCTCGTTCAATTAACCTAATAACACGGCAGATCGGGAGCGGATAAGGCGCGCTCGAAGATTTAAATAAGGCCGGTCAGCGCGTGCAGAAGCGTCCGCGCGGCGAGATGCGGCGGCGGCATGCAAATTTATCAATTTAGTTCTCCGGCGCACTCAAGCGCATTGCACTGCAACGACGTCGTGCCGCAATCAACGAATTCATCAAAGCAGCTGGCAGCGACGGCGGCTCTTGAACAGCCTTATAGCTTTTTTTCTTTTAGAACGCCAGCCATCGTCCCACGGTTTATCTGCACCTTTCTATGGCAGACTTTGGCGAGTCGCGGAGCGTCCTTTTTGCACGGATTCACGGGGAACGATAAAAGAAGATTCGCGCCGTCTAAATTGTAGAATACAGAGGCTTTCCCCTTAGGAGCTCGCCGACGAGTGACGGATTTTATCGCATTTCTGTGCAGTAATAGAGTTTCATTTAATCGTAGAATTTTTCACTTTTTTTTATACAAAATCTTCTTTCGTTAAATATTTAGATAAGTAATTACATTTGCGTTGATATAGTGTTTAAATAAAGTTAGCTAGATCTTACGATTGAAACTAAACTCATTTTTAGAAGCCAAGTATAGAAAGTAGGACTTTCTGCATCAGTATAGTAATAACAATTTGCATTATCTCCACATATTTTCCTTAATTATATAAAAGTTAATCTAATATATGTATCAAAATATGTGTAAATATAGGTCAAAACTTTTACCGTATATAACAAATATAAAAAGGCTTCCTGGATTAATGAAAATTCAATTAAGCTGAATGAATCAGTTGCTAAAAGTGTATTATCAATCGATTTTCAAATAATCTTGGCAGTTAACAAACATTGCCAATTATTTTACGATACGAATCCAAACTTCCAAACTCGAATCATAACACGGCGTTCACTCGAATTGAAAAGAGGTTTATTTCGCGCACGAATCAGAGCCCCGACAAAGTTTGCAAAATCGATAACCGCCCTGGCACCAAAAGCGCACGCACTCGCAGGTAGGGTAGTACAGCGAGAGCCTCCTCTTGCAGCGCGAGAAAAGGAAAGCGTGTCACTAACGCAAGTCCGCGCCGGCAACCCCTCCCGCCCCTCCGATACATCATTAATAGCTCGCAAAGCAGCGCTTTGTAAGTCGGCCCATGAGGTCGACGACCTCGGCGGGAGAGGCGGTAGTCTCGCTGTCTGCTGGAACAGGTGTTTATTCAGCTTGGAAATCCCGCTCACCTGTGTGCGGCCGGGGGTGTGTGCGTCGCCGTCGGCGACGGCGCGTCTCGAGCCTCCCTTCATTCAAAGCTCCACCGCGGAAGGTACACAGCGCGCCCTAATGACTTTTGAAAAAACAATCTCCCTCTCGAGCCCGAGAGACCAGCCTACATTTACACTTTGCCGAGCTTTTGATTTTCCTAATATCGCGGCTTTTCTCTCTGTTGCAGATCCGCCGCTCAGATGCTGCACCGACGTCTAGTCCGAGCGCCACAGTCTATAGGAATTTTTTTTTCTCAGATAGGTAAGTCGTTAAGGTTGCCGTTAGTCGCTGGCGTGCCGCTTTTAAACTCTTTGAAATTGAAATTTCCCGGCGAAAAAGTTTAAGCGCAAACTGCAGTCTGCGCGCTTTCATTGGCTACTGGCACGCTGAGGAAAGTTAATGATAAAAATTTCGTGTATACCTAACTTTCCAAGAGCGAAGAGCGAAAAATTATATACGCTATTCTAAAATTTATGACAATTTTAACATTTTTTTACTATACTGAGAGAAAAAATAGAGTAAAAATTACTATTTTGTATAGTTATTTCAGATATGAGAAGAAAAATAAGAATATTTACTATATGAATAGTAAAATTGCTTTTTTCTACTGATCTGAATAGTAAATATTCTTATTTTTCTTCTCATATCTGAAATAAGGATACAAAATAGCAATTTTTAGCCTTTTTTTTTCTCTCAGTGTACGAGTAGAATGTACAATATAATAATTGGATAAATTTTTAGTAAATAATAAAAGTACAGTAATTTTTACTATTATATAGCGTTTTCTCCTTGTAACGAAACCAGATTGCGAAGATTGCAGTTGTTAACAGCGCAAACAATTTTTTATACTCAAGAAGGACGTTCCTTAGAATTTCCTAGAATACCTGAATAATGTTGCTTCTAAATAACAAGATGCCTTTTGATTGCAATTGCATCCAAATAATTTCCACGTCGTACCTTTCCCCGCAGCTCTGTCATCTCGTCTCCTGCCATTTTCTCAAAATTAAACCTGACAATCACTTGAACAAGACATCGTTAAAGAACAGCATAATCCGGCAAATCTAAAGCAGCGAAAATGATCTCAATAAAAAACAAAAAACAGCCCACTCAACAGTAGAGCGGTCATATTAATCGTCGGCCGGTTAGGAGCGGCGGCGCGGCGTCAGTCGTGCACCTCGGTCGCGTCTCGGCGCGGGGTAAACAGAGCGACGCGCGCCGCGCAGAAATGACAGTCGTCCATCGGTGCTGCTCCACATCCGAGCGCGCGCGCGCGAGATGTGCGGCGCTCTCGTACTTTTACCGCGCGGCTGCTCGCTTCGCCGACTCGTGCTCGTTTTTTGCGCCGGGGAGCGCGGACTGATTGACTTTCCTTCGTCTCTCGCTCACCGAGGAAAGTTATGTACCGGCTGCGCGGCGGTGTAAACAAGTGGTAACGCCGCCTGCTTTTTACAGCGCGGCCAATTGGCCATATACTTTGTCGGTGGTCTTGCGCTCTAACGTGTGCGTGTCTGCAGCTTTTCTCTTGCTTTATTTTCTCGAACCCTTCAATTCCCTGCGAATTCCGAGCCTAATACGAAAGCGTCCGTTGCAGAGCCTAGAAAGTGTCCGCCGAAGGATGCTGTCGTACATGCTGCCGAGCGAGGAGAAGCCTCCAGCGAGCGATCAGCAACAGCATCATCAGCAGCAGCAGCAGCAGCAAGTCTTCCGTTCGTTGAGAAGCAGCATCAGCAGCCAGAGCGTGCGCTGCCACCGGGCCGGTCCCGCTGAGTCTCAGCACCGGGTCCCCCGAGCTACCTCGAGCGGCGGCGTCGTCATGTTCCACGAGCACCAGCCGCCCCGGCCGGGCTCGGCCGCGCCCCTCCTGCCCCCCAGCGGCAGCAGCGACAGCAGCCCCAAGCACAACGGCAACGCCACCGTCCGCAAGTCCACCCTCCACACGTCCAAGGTCAGCAAGGACGAGAGCCTCTACAGCATCGACAGCGACGCCAGCACGCAGGGCAGCGACCGCAAGAGCAAGATGATCAACGGGCCCAAGCACGCCAATCTCAAGAGGTGAGTCCTCGAGCTCCCCCTTTTTTATGTTTTCCGTTTTCTTACATTACATCTTAAATGTATGAGTCCAACCGAGAGCAGACTCGAGCAGTATAGAGGTGAAATACGCGGGAGTCGATGAGGCAGCGTTTAAATTTCCGTAAAGTCTGCGTAATTTCGAAGCGCACAAAGTACGTACTGGCACCGGCAAGGTGCAAAAATCCGTTCAATGTCAAGGCCCTGCTCGCGATCGAGCTCTGCACCTGCACGGCTATCTCCTCCGGCCGGGCTGAAAAGAATGCAATATTTTAGATAACGTTGTCACGTCGGTTTATTGTTTGCGCGGGCTTAGGAATGAAAACAGACTTTTTACAGACTCCTCGGATCTCGATCCAAAGAAAATAAAATTCCCGGTTATTATTAGCGCGAAATTTTTTTTCTTTTCTTTTTTTTTTTTTGTTTTTTTGTTTTTGCAACGACGCAAACGAAAACACAAGCTATTTGCCGCGAGCCTGCGTTTCGTGCTTTCGCTCTCGCGAAAGCACAACAAAACAGAGCCGCGACATCCTAGCCGTTGGCAGAAGTCTCGAGCGTCAAATCTATTTTCACGAGCACCGCGTGATCAGCGAGTTCGTCGCGATTTTTGGCACGCGATGTCGCGATTCGCAAGCTGCGTACGATAAAAATTAACCGCGTCAAGTGCCGCTATGTACGAGTCCCTTATCAGTCGGATCGAAAATCTTAAAAGTTCCATATCCGATAAAGCTTGCTTTAGAGCGCCGTTGGACGAGAAACGAGATAAGCTCGCGCGAGACGATCGGAGCGGCGAAACGAACGCTCTCGTCGCGGCGTTATACGGATTGCGTAACGAAGGGAACATCTGCGGGGGATGCGGAACGAAGAAGAGAGGCGGAGAATCTGCGTTGCGTCACCGCGCTTGGCAGAGGATGACACATTGCGTTACGCCGGCTAAACATTGCTTTTGTGTACATACAAGCCGAGCACGGGGGGAGGGGAGCCAAGTCCACGTGACTCTGACACATTCGCACGAATTTACGTCGCTCGGCGCATCGCTCGCGCATGTTTTCGCGAGAAGCCGATAGGTGTCGGCACCGAGACGCTTCGGAGCGGCCGAAGCGGCTTTCATTCAGTCACTTAATTCATTCTTCTGACCTTTAAATCACTGCGAATTCTATTACTTAATAGTGACGTGAGCGCTGGAAAAAAAGAGGTGGCGACATTCCTTAGATTTTGATCTGAAAATTTTATCTATTTTTGGCTTAAAGTGGCAAAAAAAAAATTAGTCCGACATAATTTTCCGTTTCTTCATATCGATTCTCTTGAATTAACAGATAATTATCGCGATCGAAGTTCTTCATCCGCTGCCCTACATAATCTAGAAAATACAGGCGATACTAACGGCTTCGAGCGAGTAAAAATACAAGAACACGAAAAGATGATCGACCCAGAAAAGCTGCACTCCTCTTACCCGCGATATTTAGCGGCTTCGCTCGTCTAATATATCCGCAAATTTCTTCGCGGTTTTCAGCGGAGGCGCGGCCCGATAAAGTCCGACCGCGGCTCATTTGAATTTACAACGGCCGATAGAGAAAGACCCCCGAGACGGGCCTCTCCGATTTACCGCACGAATCGTCCGAATAAACGCGATACTCTGCCGAGCGGAGTGCGAGCAACAGTCTCGGCTGTGAATAAATTACGTTATCGATTCGTCACCCGGCCGCGTGCATGGAAGATGCAGTGTTTAAACAGCGAGCTCTGCGACGCGTTCGTTGAAACTAGTTCGGATCTGCTCCCTTTTCCGCCCGAGGACCGACGCTGCTTTCTTCCGCTTTTGCTTTTCTATAAGAGAACAGACAGAGGCGTCTGCAAAATATGCGGAGCAAGTTTTTCTTTTGCAATTAGAGTCGACCCTCGGCCAGCCTTTGAAAGCTTTACTCGAGGTTATTTTTCAAATTCGTTTACCTGCCTGCGAACGTAAACTATCCCGGCATCTCGTCTCAAATGACATTTTAAGGATTCTATACCTTTAGCAGCCCGTGGACGCATCTCGAATAATCTCCTCGAGCGTCAATCAAACAGTTCATCGAGCTAATCGGCCAAGCAGCCGTAAATGTAATTGCAAACTTCGTCCAAAGCAGCCTCTCGGCGAGCTACTCAAAGATACAAACTCGTTCGATCGAGCCGTCCCGCGTCGTGACTCGAGAGCACGAAACTCCTCTCTCCTCGGTGGCACCCAAGAAGCGCATCTCAAAAGCCGCAGTTCGATCCGCGAGCCGAGTGATAGCGTGTAGAATTTGGACTCGCTGCTCGTTTTTTGTCGCCGCGTCGTACCGGTGCTCTGCGGTCGACGACTCGGGCCGCTGTCACGCGATAGGAAATCGAGGTTTACGGCCGGTATATATTTTTTCTCTCTCTCTCTCTCCCCGCGGCCGCAAGTGTCGATACGCGCGGACCAGATTTCGGCCGCGAATTCGAATTCAATGAAATGTGCGCGCGCTCGATGCGGTGCATCTTCGCCGGAGAGCGTAAAGTAGGACTGTTTTACGCGCGCCTGTATCGTTTATAGGTGGAATGCAGTATTATATAGACGCAGAATGGTTTGTTCTGTAGAAGTTTAATTGGAGTGAAGTGGAATGAATGTCGATAATACACTGTCTATGTTTCATTTTGCGCGGTTTACCGATACTTTCTTCATTTTTCTTACTTGCAGTCTTTATTTATCACAATAAACAGCACTAATCCTTTAATTCCCAACAGCTTTATTAATCGAATCCATTTACTTGTCCAGAGTGTCATTTGGCTCGAGTAAGGGCTCGATGGTCGAGACTTTGGTGTACGAGACGCCGGTTCAAGAGGAGCCAGAAGGCAACCATTTTCTGGAGCACAATGGTCGTCTGCCAGCTCCGATGATACCAGTTCCCGATACCGAGTAAGTTCGAGCGCTAAGCAATACACTTGAATCCGTAGAACCCAAACGAAAAGCAATCGACGAGCAGAACTCCCTGCGACAACTCTGATTTACGAGCGCGACCGAAAGGACGGCTCGATATTTCGCTGATTGACCGTCGGCAACGGTGGATCTCGGCGAGCGACTCTCCTGGCGCCCGGAAATAAGCGCCGGCGGCGCAATATCCCTAAATACCCGCCGCCGCCGGGACAGTCAATTGGATCAAGGTCGCGCGGCGGCGGCAAAAAAAAAAATCGAATCGATCAATGGAGAATTTCGGTCGAGTGCCCTTTTTTGTGTCGAGAAGTGGAGTGGGTCCGCTGCATCGTCATTTACGTGATAATAATAGAGATTGCTATATAAATTAATTAATTCGAATTTGCCATTAACTGTTTGACGTCAAGTGCAGAAATCCAAATATATATATGCCCCGCGTCCCAACAATTGTTCGGGCGTGAATAAATTTTAACATAACAACGCGGTTTATACGCAGATAGCTGTGCGACACAGATCCGTGTGACGTCAGTCGGCAAAATTATCCCGCCTCGTGTCTGCTGTAGAATTTTACATTTGGATTAGGCGGGAAACGATAAAATAAAATAGCTCCAGTGCAGTCGAAACTTTAATTCGGACGGGACTGCGAGAGGAATAAAATGAAATTTCCGAGTTTCGAGTAAAAAGAAAAAAAAAAAAAAAATACAAAGAGTCCGATCTCGATTTTCCAGAGCGGAAGGCGACAATTTGTCCCCCCGGAGAACAATGCTTATGACGAGTGCGTACAAAAGCATTTAAAATAGCCAGCAGTTGGCCGAGTGCCTTGTTAGGTAACGCCGCGCGCCTCGAGCGCGGGCCGAGAGAAAGGCCCGTTAAAAGCCGTAGAAAGGAACCGGGGGAGGTGCCGTACGCGCGCGCGAGACTCCCCGCTCGTGGACTCGCTCCAAAGGTGGAGCGTCTTTTCGATATGCATGGTGTACGCGTACGTACGTGGCTCGAGGTCCGCCTCTCTCTCTCGCGCGCGCCTCGCCGGCCGATCAATTATGCTCGTCAGCCTGATTACTCGAGCAATCATAAGTGATTTCCTGTTTCGGCCCGGCCGCCGGGCTAATCCTCGCGCTCTCGCTCTCGCGCTACGCCAAGCCAGAAAACAATGACCGCGCCGACAATCGAGCGAAATTTCCAATTATTATTCTGGCCCCGTTCTTGCCGAAATTGCGGGCGGCCGATATTATTGCGGGGCCGCGCCGATAATGGCACTCTTTCGCGGAGGCGCCGAGACGGGGAAAGAAAGAGCACTTGGGTAAACAGAGGCCCACCGCGAAATGAAGCCGTCAGCCAGACGGCATTCGGGCGAGCGGGAGAGAGAGAGAGAGAGAATGTCGTCTAGGAGGGCCGCGCCGAGTCTTTTTTCAGAAATTGCGCGGCCCCGGATAACTATCGAGCTTTTTATTCCCCCCCGAGGTCGCGTCGCCGTTGCGTCAGCTTCAATTTTCGGCGCGACGGGCGCGTAAACAGACCCGAGTGCAGCGCGCTGCCACCTCCGCCGATTCGCAGCTCTCTTCCGCGCTTTTTTCTGTTTTTTTTTTCTTCTTTTTTACTACGCGCGGTACACGCGCGCACGCGGACGCGGTTATTAACGCAGGCTGATGTCACGGAATCACCTTTTTTCCGATGCTGCTTCGTAGCCGGACGACAGCTGTAATTTCAGTTAATTATAGAATTAATCAACAATTCGAGGCTGCGTTACAGGGCCTAGCTCATTAAATACGGCAGACCGTTTGTAAACAGTCGTAAAGAGCGTGGGAGTGCACGGCTGGATCGCGAGGAAGGGAGAGAGGAAGAATAAATTTTACAGACTGATATACGGCCGGTGTTGGCAGCAAATGAAATCTCAATCGAGTTCTTACTGTTGACGATGGGGGCGCTGCTCTTCAGAAGGCTATACGGTTCTAGGCGCTATTCGGCTCGAGAAAAAGATAGATACAGGGTCAAGAAGCAAAGTAAATGAAAAAAAAAACAAAAGTGGAGCATCCGTGCCAGGATGTTTCCTTTCTTTTTCCGAGAGCTGCTTTTCTCTCCTTGGAATGAGGTGCCTTTTCGGGCTTTTTTGAAGAAAAATTTAAAGGAACGCCTCGATTATTTTAGATTCTTTGAAAAATTGATTTTTTTTTTTTTGCTCGAAGGGATTATATATTAAAGAGTATGTAAATGAAAGCTCAAAATTCAACATTAATCTCGCGATGTAAAATGAGAACGTCCATCAAATCTTCCAATCCGACGTTAGCGGAATAAAAGAAGTTGTCAGACACGAGCGAAAGTAGGTCGTTTTTGATACTCGCTAAAGTTAAACTGTTAAAGCCGCGTAGGTCCGAAGTTGAGACCGTCCGCACCAGCAGCAGGTAGCCGGTCTCGCGATAGACCAGCGCCTCTGCCGGCAGCCTCTCGGCTCTCTCTCTCTCTCCCATCGGCGAGCGGAGTAAAAACGAAGGAAAGTATAGGGGGATACGCGGACGAACTCGCTTTCGTTCCTCGCAACTTTAACCGAACTTTACGCAGGACTCTCCTCTGCCGAGAGCAGCGGCACATGCGCGCGACTGCTTTGTCGGCTCGTCGAGCGATGGCGACGTCGGCGGCGGTGTGGCGGTGCGGCGGCGGCGGCGGCGGCGTATCCGAGGCGTGGTGCGCGTCTTCGTCGAGGGTCGCGCTGCGGCAACTCGGCTAGTAGTGTAAAAGCCTTTGACAGCGGCGCGCAACTTCACCTGCCTCCAGCAGCAGCAGCAGCAGCAGCGAATTCTCTCTTTCCTCCCCCCTCCCCTCCTCCGCCAGTTTGACTGCCAGTCCCCGCGCGCGGAGGCGTCTGCCAAAAAAAGAGCGGCCAGTGCGCGCCGAGCTGCCCGCCGGAGATAACGCGCGTGTCGGTGTTCCTTCGCCTCCAGTGAATCGATTGTCGGCCTTTAACGAGCAACAGCCAGGTAAGGAGATCAGCCGATTTTTCGCCCCGCCGACTGATAAGCCCCCCCACCCACCCCCGCTGCCAGAAGGCTCCGCTCGAGCCGGGGAGCCGCCGGTTAGACGCGCAATAAGGCAGCCGAATTAAAAGCGGACTCCCCCCCGAGTGCGTGTGCGTGTCGGATCGATCGGTCGCTCCGCGTGCGAATATACAGGCGTGCAAGCCCGGTGTGTAAAAGTGCATCCTCTCCCAAAGGCCGAATGATCCCCGCGCGCTTTCCGAGTGTTGCTATGGCGACTCGCCATCTTGACACAGTGTGTGCAGGCTCTCGCGGCACTCGAGGCTCATCGTCGGGCCTCATCGCCCTCGGCTTTTTAAGCCGCCACCTTTCTCGCCGCTTTATTCGCCGCACGCTTGACTTACATATACACAGACGGACTCGATCGCCGGCTGATCCCGAGTTACGCCGAGAGCGGCGTGTGCCTTCCTCACCGAACAAAGGGACGTAGACTTTTTTCTTTTTAGCCACGCGCCCAATTGCCCTTGGGCCGAAAAGTGCGCCTCTCTCCCTTTCGCTTTCCGGAAAACGATTCCTCGAGCGGAATCGAAAGTGCGAGAGAAACTTTTTTTCCCCTGGCTGTTTACGTCGTCGCCACGCTTACCAATCCGCAGCGCGGCGACAGTACTGGAGCAGCTGCAATTGGTGGCTGCTGGTGCATTCCTTTCATTCATCTGCTCCGGCTCGTTCATGTCTGGCAGAGGGGCCCTTCCGAGCTTCCCCTCCCTCCCTTCCCCCGACGCCGACGAGTCATCCGAGGAATCTCGGAAGGTTCCGCCGCGGGCGCAGCCGTTTAATATGCGATTCGATAATGAAAAGCCAATCAGCTGATGGACTCGTTTCGCCGGTTCGTCTCTCCTCTCCTCTCCGCGCGTTTACTTTTCTCGTCAATTTCGAGTGCAAACTCGTTGTGTATTTACCGAAGGAGATTGCGAGTCGGCTTCGCTTTCGTTGCGCCAGTTAAAGTTACCCGAGCAACATTTTTCTGGGTTACGCCGGCTTGCGTGATCAGTTCGGACGTAAAAAAAAAAACGCCCAGTCAGAGCGGCCGGCCCCTAAAAAGAGAGCTCCAGCTCGACTGGCTTAGAAGACGAAGAAGCCTCGAATCGAATTAACTGTGTATGATAAAACGACTCCATGGTACAGCATTTAATTCGATCTCCAGACGCGTAAAACCATGAATACCAATCGGGCCGGCGCGGCTGACGGCATAAAAAGAAAAAAAGAAGTATATATATATCACGGCTCAAGAATTCGCTCCCCCGCTGGCCTCGATTCCCGTCGAAAAATAAAAGCAAGGCGCGCGACAATGAAAAAAAAACAGCGCTTTGTCCCCGCGTACGAGAACGATTTTCCTCTTCCTTTTGACGCGGCGCCACCTGAGCCCGTAAGGGCAGACTTAACGGCGCCGCGAAGCCACCCCCGGGCAGTTTTTTTCCTCCTCGCCGGGCCGGAGATCGATGTCATTGTTTGCAAATACCGGCCTGACGATAGGACGCCTCCGTCGTCGCATTTGTCTCTGTGCGCGCGCGCCAGCACAACCCGCCTCGCCTCGCCGTTGAAGCGTCAAAGGGTCGGAGGAGGAAATGAGGAGGAAAAGGGAGAGGAGAAGTGGGTTAGGGTGTCGGTGTGTAGTCCGACGTTGCCGGACTTACCCGCAGGATAACTCGGACAGGAACAAACGTAACGTAATTGTATCCCCGTGCATTATGCAAACGCGCGGCGAAGCGCCGCTAATATATTGGATCTATTTGACGAGGATCCCTTACGTTACTGATTACGCCGCGAAATATGGGTCAATTAATATCGAGAAGGCCATTTCGGATTTACAATCGGCCGTTCAATCGACGGGAACAAACTCGAACGGGAAAATCAGCTGAAACCGGCACGAATCCCATTAGGCGGCGAGAGAAGCTATTTTTACCGGCGTCATCATCGCGCTCGGCAATTATTCAAACAATTTACGGCTTTCCTCCAGCATCGACAAGTGTGCTCGACTCGTCTCTTACTGGGCCACGGTTATCTTCGCGCACGATTGTACATACGATCGCCGCGCCTTCGTTATCTCGGCGCGCGCAACGGAGAGAGAGAGAGACGGAGAGATGCGTCGCTCGTATATACGTAAAAGCACTCGGCGACAGGTCGATCTTAATCCGGCGCACACCTTTTTCGGTTGCGCGGGAAGAGCGAGTCAATTGCATAAGCCTGCACCGCCGTGCTTTTAATGCGCGACCAATCGCACTTTACTGCTCTTATCGAATTCGCGTTACGACTACTCGCGCGGCTTATCGTTAAGCTGCGCGCACTAGTTTCTTTTTTTTTTTTCTCTTGGCTTGGAGCTGAGTTCGATAGCGTCGGCTATATAATGAGCAAGGCCGTTTTTTTACGAAGCGCAGCGCGCGCGCGAGGAAGGCACCCTCGCCCTTTTCCTCGTTTCGACGGCGACTCGGTATTATAGTCGTGACGTCAGCTCTTCGCTATGCGCGACGTATATATATACGCCTTGGACCTTGACTATAGTACGTGACGCAAAAAATTCGACGATTCTGTTTACTCCCGCCGATCGAGCTATTTTATTTTTCTCCACTCGCGTTGACGCTCTGCCTCTGTGGTATAGTATACTTATCGTGCTTGCAAGTCATTATTTTTAGCTTGCTTTTCATTATATATTTCAAAATAAAAAATAATGAACCGCGACAAAGATTCTTTCACGTTGGCGCGACGCGCTGACAGTACAACGTTTTGCTCATTTCGCGCTTACTGCGTAATGTACTGTCTGTTATCACGCGTTAGACAAGCTTTTGTTTATACTTGAAACTCTGCATCGCCTCGAGACGAGAAATTTAATTGAATAACAAACGACGTTGTTAAAGTGCGATGTATTTAAAACGATTTTAAACCGTAATCTTTTGCGTTGTTGATGAATGTAGTTTCGAATGCTGTGAATCGACGAAACGGAATATTAGGTAATATTTGAAAAATGCGAAGCTACCTAACGAGTTCTATTGAAGATCGATAGATGTACTGGCATATTGGGAGGGAATGCATTTCAGATACTTTTCTTTCCCCATTACAGAAACTCTATATAAATATGAAAACGGGACATTCATTTCACCTTAAAACGACGATTTCTGGAAAGTAAAGTATACAATAAAACGCTATTTTTATCGTTCTATAAATATCAAGCCTCGGGCCGCACTTAACTTTTTGCAAGACAGATTTTCAGACCTCTCGTATACCGATCCATTCGAAATTATCGGCTCTCGCGGCTCAAGTGATTATTCCGAAGCTCCAGCGAGGCAAAGCTCGCGAGCTCGCGCAGGAATTTCAGCTTGAACCGCGATTCTAGGCCTGCCCGCGGCGGGATAAAAAAGACCGGGCGGCATACGGATTAGCCGGGCACACACATTGGCAAGGCAGGCCTGGCATAAAGCCACTCGAGCAACATGTGCAAGAAAGAACATCCAGAAATTCAATTTCTGCCTTTAAAAATCTCGCAGCTTTGTAGTCGCCGGTAAATAGCTTCCTTTTTTCCGCGAGACGTGTATACGGCTTTGCTTCTTTATCGTCGACGCTCGGCGGCCTTCCATTATAATACCCGCCGAGTGGAAAAAAAGTATCAGGCGCGCGGGCGAGCGGAACTGGCGCGTCGTGCGTTCGGTGCAATAGTTGTTAACATAAATAAGTGGAACTCATTGCGTCCGAGGCACAGGCGCTTCGAGAAGACAGGAATTAACCGGTCTGCTAATTAGATGAATTTTCTTAAACGACGATGCTTACGCATGCCGAACGGCCTCTCGCGCAAACACACCGGCTTCGTTAATAATCACCGTCGCAAAAGTACCTCGTCAAGTCGGTAATATTCATGCTTTAAATGCTAATTTAAAAGCAAAAATAAAACACCGCCGGAGACTTTGAAAATGGTAAAAATATAACGGCGGATCGTAATCCTCGCCGCGAACGAACTCTTGGGGCAGAATGGTTTTGACGTCCGTCGAGTTCTGAAAGCTGCGAAACAAGTTCAGGCTCGTTCGAAGACCTGCGAGCTTTCGGTTTAAATCCACAAAACGGGCGAATGCAGGCGAGAGGCGAAGGAGTATACAGTGTGGTCGAGGATTAGATTACGAAGTTTTTGATTGCTCCTAGATGTGACGCCCGCCGCGGGAGTCGACGAGCCTTAATTGGCCGTAAATTACAAAGGAGACCGCCTCTAATTCAAAAAAACGCCCGTTTCCAACGACATTCTTTTTTTTTTTCTTTTATTAACTCTAAAAGGTCACGTAGCAAGTGATTTATAGAGCAATCTTTTATATCGCCAATTGAGTCTGCACTCAACGCGACAAACCGTTAACCTACCAGATTTACGATAGGAAGTGTCATAACCGCGAATGAAAATTCCGCGATTCGCCCGGGAATCAAGCTTGATTCAACTATCGTCGTCTGTAATACAATAATTTTTAAAGCGGATCAGCGCCGCCACTTTAGCGAATCACCTTCGCTATATGTATAAGCCACTTGAAAATATTCTCGCGTGCAAAATTCCGGCGAATCATTAGCAGGCAGTTTAGCGGCTAATAGCTCGGTAACGAACGCATTTAGCGCCCTCGAACGCGTCCCCCCCCCCTCCCTGTTTCCCGGTGCGTGGATTTTTATTCGAAACCGGCACGCGAGGGGGTGTGGCGCGACGATGCGGGAAGTTAAATCGTTAGAGTCCGTCCGTCGCGAGGCAGATTGTTGCGGCGCAGACGGCAGAGCGCTCGCTGCCAATCTTTATTAACGCTCCGGGCCGATGCTAAATAATGCTGCCGACGACGCGTCAGTTTGACCGTTTTCGAGGCTCCCGCTTCGCGAATTACGTCGCGGGCTCGCTCCTTCGCCGAGAGAGCCTTTTTTTTTCTTCCCCTCGTTCGCGCTTCAAAATTATTAACTCCTTTCTTTCTTTCTTTCAGCGAGGGTAGAGAGAAGGTGCGCGTCTCGTTATTAGGGCCTACTCCGTTTCCGTCTACGCCCGGAGTTCTACTACTGGAACCGATTGGACCTCCGATCGACATCATGGCAGCCGGTACAGCGGAACTTTTGACCGCTCACGCCGATCATACCATTCCTATGTATACCACACAAATCAGGTAAATTTTGCTTACATATATATTTGTACGATTATTCTTGTGTAGCTTCTGTTTTAACAAGTAGCTGAATAAAAGTGCTTTGCACGAGCCCAATTTTACTCTAACGAGTAAGAAAAATGTAAAGACGTATTTTAATTAAAAAGTTAGAAATCTCGACAACTTACTCGTAAAACCGATAAAAAGTGCGGTCGCTCCTATCGCAATAATTTAGAAGGAAAGAAAGCCAGTCAGTCTGTGAAAAGGCATCCGTAAATATTCTGCGGAGGATCGCAATGGATCAACGGTGCCGGAACCCCAGTCTGCAGCGCCTCGCTCCCTTCCACCTTATTATCGAGGTGCGAAGCGCGGCATGGATGATGAAAATCGAGCCAGCATCGTTATGCATCGCTCTCCGGCGAAACACGGCGCCACTGCAAAAAAAAAAAAAAAAGAAAAAAGAAGAAAAAGCAAAGACGGAGAAAGGAGGTTGATTGAATGAAAGTCGATAGGGTCGATGGGTTTTTTCAAGCCTCCCGACGAGCTTCGATGCCGGAGAAGAGGAGGAGACACTCCTTCTTCTTATCGCGTTTATCGACGCCGACGCCCCTATCTCCGCGCCTATTACCGCTGCACGGAGCCGCTTCCTTCGGCGCCGCCAATTTCAATGACTGCTGGTCATATTGTGCGCGCCGCTCGCGTAACGACGTCCGTTCGAATTTGCTAATTCGGATCAGAGACGAATTTTGAAAGGTTATTTGTCGAACGGCTGCGTTTGCGCTTTCGAAACTTGTAGGTATTTGAAAGTGAATTATTTCCCGGAAAACGCAAAACGCTTTCATGAGAAATCAATAGACCTTTTAGGTATTGTTTTTGTGTTTGGGTTGCGAGGGGAGAAATTGTACGATACTTCTTTGGAACTCACTATATGCTGAATGTCGATTTTGTGACAGGCTAGAATAGCTTTTTCCACCTCGTACTTTGTGCAAATTTATTCGCTTTAACGCGACATATTTTTGAAAAAAAAGGCAGATTATTTTTAAAAATATAATTCAATGAATATACCTCCAGTTAATTTAATCCTGAATCCACTTCAGAGAGTTTCCAGTCGGCGATTTAATTAGCTAACGGCTTTATTATAAGATAACCGATAATACCCATTATTAAACTGTAAGCCACAGCTTGAAATTCTTAATTTTTTTCCATTAATAATATTTTTACTGTCAGAAGCCCGGGATGCCTGCTCTATAATAAGCGGCAGAGTAAAATTAAAATCCGATACCGCAATTAAAAAGTCTCACCCATTGTACGGGAAAGCTTTCACCTCTCTCTCTCCAGAGAGCGGTATAGAACGTCGCTGCCGAGCGAACAATCACCCAGAAAATCACGTACATCGTGCCGTCGATGAGGAAATCTAGAGCATACTGAATTAGCGGCAGCGCGCGAAGTTTCGCTATACAAAATTCCCCCTTTTTCAATAGAAAATTCTGTTTCAAAAAGCAGTGTTTAAATTCTTTCTTAAAATAAGCTTCAACCTGCAATTTTAAAAGTGGCTTACGCATCATTCTGAAATTATTTATTTTCGTTCCGCCAGAAACTTTGCATTTTCACAATTCGAATTCTTTTTAAATCTAATTTCACGAATTAAATTAAATTTCATATAAACCCGTTTTCAGTGTTAAAAAAAAAAAAACATTTCGACCAACAACCAGTGAAATAAGAGTCCTTTAACTCAAGACCGCAAGTTGCATTAAAAAATCTTTATTACCAGAAAAGACACTACAACACCAGCAACATCTCTCTTCAATCGGTGCACTTGCAGCGAATAAACGCGAGCCGTTCCGGCAATTAAATCCAGCAGCATCGTCTCCCCGACCTCTAAGCTTCACCTCCTCGTTGGCTCCGTAGCCTTCGCAGCGCCTTCCACCGAATTCGCATCGGCGGCATCCGCGAGAGAGGACAGAAAGAGAGAGAGGGAGAGAGTGCCGGTCTCGGTCCTCCCGGCTCTTGCGCGCGCAGAGAGAGAGAGAGAGAGAGAGAGAGACTCGCGGGGGTAGCGGCGGCACGAGGATGGAGGATCGATATAGCGTGGGTGGACGCCGCGCGCGAGAGGGAGAACCGCCGCCGCCGCGCGACCGAGGCGCCGCGAGTCGAGTCGTCGTCGTCGTCGCCGAGCGAGCCGAGCCGAGGCGGCAGTCGCGCGGCGGACTGCACCAGCACCTCTATCTCGCTCTCTCTCTCTCTCTCTCTCTCCCTCTGTACTTCCGGAGCTGAGCTGAGAGTACGCGCCCTTTCGTGTACGGCCGGCGCGTTGCGTAAGAAAAAGCTCGCTCTCGGCTAAAGATAGCCGGCGTCTGTGATTCTCTGATCTGTTCGCGGGGGACGGGAGGGTGTGCTTTTCCGATTTTCCGCCGGCGGCGAACGCGGCCCGCGACGAGTGAAAGGCCCCGTCGACGGGGCGGAGGGGGGGATCGATGAGGAGGTGTACGAAGTGCCGGTGCCCCGTCGACGGTGCACAGCCAGGATGCAAGTGAATTCCGTGCTTCGACTTTCTACTTTATTGATAGTAAATTGTAATTGCTAATCGTTAAATGCGCGGCAGCGCGGGATAGTGGCCCGATGGATTTTTCTCTCTGTGTGCACTGCCCAGTTTTACGCATGAGAATGTTCGCCGCTGCCGCTCCTCTGGGTGTATCTGTTTCGTTTATCTCTGGAGAAAAATCGAGACCAGAGCTCGTTACTCTTTCGTTTATATTAGAGAAAGGCGATGAGGTTTCCAATACCCAGTCGTAAACTCGGCTGGCTTTTAAACGGAAACAAAAAAAAAACAAAAAGTCTCATTCCACAAAGGACCTGCCAATTTTCAGCCGTTTCTCTTTCCATAAAACGAATTGCGCCTCTAATCTACCAATAGAAATCAGTTTGAAAGCTCCGAAAATAGCCTTCGCTCGTTCGAGAAAGCATCCGAACGACGCTCGCGCGTGTGTGCGTGTGCCTGTGTGTGTATATCGTAACGAGCAGCTTTTTTCGGACGCGTAAGAGGAGCATTGTGCAGCGAGAGAGAACAAACAAATCTCTCGTCCTTGTTCGGCTATTTAGATCAGTGTTTAACGCCCTCGCAGCGTCTGTGCGCGAGTTACGTCCGTTGCTCGCAAATAACGAGGTTAATTCTGCTTAACGCACCCTCGTGCCAGTCTACTCAGCGTCTATTGCCCTTCGCTTAATCGCGCCAACGTCATGTTTTACTTGTTGCCCACTTGTCTAATCCGCACTCTCTTTCTCTCTTTGTTTTTCTCTCGAGACTACGCGGAGTTCCCCCCCTTTTTTTCTTTTTTGCTTTTCTCGCAAGCCTCTTTGCAGACTCGGTGATTTCGCTGCGGTCGGAAGCGGCTTTGATGAATAGTCGGAGGATTAGGCTCGCGGCGCAAACTCGATTAAACTCGTGAACCAGACGCAGAAACGCAGCAGCCCTGACCTGAATTCGATTCGGAGGGAATAAACCCTCCCCCGCGGCCTGCAACGCTCTCGCAGCTCCTTCCTTCATTTGCTCATGCGCGCGTGTTGAAAAGGGAAAATCTCGCCGTTGACGTCGATAGAGGCACTCCGCGGGAGGTGAATTTACCAATGCGAACGCATTCCTATACCTTCTGACTCCGTCTCGCAACCGAAAAGTTCATTCTCCAAAGGACGAGGATTCGCGGTATCTCGTTCGCAAAGCTGCTTCGGAGATCGCCGATCCATTCTGGATTTCAGCTACTCGTACGTCTTCGCCGCCTCGAAGTCGGCGACAATTTCTGCCCATAGGAAGCCGTACTCCTTGGCGCTTGGATGGAAAAGTGCAGCGAATCGATATCGTGTGTACCTCCCGGTCTCTAGCACGACGGAAGTCACGGATCGCGCGCGCACCGCGTCTTCGACGCTCTCTTTGGCGGCCCTGTGCTTTCAGCGCTGAGGTGCAGCTTTGCACGTGGAAATTCTCGGGAAACGAGCGCCGATGCGGCTTTCTATAGGCCCTGAGAATCGCGGAGTATATACTCCGTAAGTGTTATTAAAAATGCAGAGTCCATCAGACGTGCTTTATGCCGCTGAAAATATTGCGGCTTTCACGTGAAAATAATAGGTGGGGGGGGGGGGGCTTTTTCATGAATACAGCGGCCTTCCCGCGAGCGACTGGTAAACAGGAAAAACTTGTCTATTGTTACGGTACACGATAAAAATAAGAAAAACCTGCACGGTACGGTATTGTACCAGTCGCTTTAGCGATGCAGGAAAATTTGCTTTTCAAATGGAATGCTTTGGCACAGTAAAGAATGTTCGTGCACATTATTTTCGAAGATTCGAAACGGTTTTCGATACGCTTCTCTTTCAGTAGTTTTTGTTGACTTTGCAAAGTTTCCCACCTATTTCAGATCTCTTGCGAAATCACTTGTTCCCTACTTAATCGGTGACTCACGAATGATGTAATAAAAGGCGCGATTTAAAAAAAATCCTGAAATTGCTTAAATAACGGAATTTATTCGCTCGTAAAATCGTTTACTACTTCCTGTTTTCTAAATATTCCAAGCCTCGGCAGGAATTGGCAGTATTCCTAATCGCGGTTTCAGCGGCTTGGTAAATACGCCTCTGTTTACATCGGCATTTTTAATTCAATAATTCAACTCCTCTAATTAAAACAGCTCATTCGCAGCCTTCTCAGGGTAAAAGCAATTAGCGCACCTCCAACAAGCGAGAGTAAATCCCGCAGCCGCCTTTAATAAAGCCGTCGTTGGTAAAAAAAAAAAAGAAGTTTGTTCCCCAAAAATCCTCGAGCTTTGCGCCTCGAACGCGGGCAGGACTTTATATAGGTCAGAGGTCACGGACGTGCTCGAAACTATAATGCTGTATCGGCCTCGCGCTTTCTCTCCCACTCGTAACGCCCCGTTGATCTCGCTCTTTCTTTCCGCTCGCTTCGGCCGTACATCGGAAAAGCCTCGAATTTCGCGTTGAGTGTGTCCAGCCGCCGTCCATCCCCTCTGGGGGCCAAGTGCAAGCGGGAAAATAAATATTGTTTTTCAGCGCCGCGAGGCGAGAGCCGAGCTCGAATCTTTGCGGGACCGCTCGAGAGCACGCAGGAGGAGGGGCGGGGGAAGGCGCGCCGAGCGGAAAAGAAATTCTTCGGACGGAAATAGTCGGCGAGGATGCGCGGCTCTCGGCGGCGGCTCCCCCGAAAATAATTCTCAAAGCCGTTCGGCCGGATGACGGGGAGCGCGCCGCGCGATTAGCGCCCGCGAACAACTGTGCGATCTCCTGATATCCGATCGGAAATCAGCGATGTGCGACCGCTAGAGATCTTCCGGCGAAGAGGAAAGGCAGACGAAAAAGCATACACGAGGCTTTAAGGCACCGAGCTCAGCAGCGATGACGACGACGACTCACGGCGGTCACGTCTACTACGTGATCAAAGTGCCCAAAGACGGAGGAGCGGACGCCGCCAACACGAGGTACTATTTCGAGCCGCGCGCCGTTAAGCCGCGAAATCACTCGCCGCATACGTAAGAGAAGAGAGGGACTGTTAATCGCCGGGTGCTTGAACCCCAGTGATCTCATTTTACTCCCGATCGCCTCGCTCGCTCGCTCTCCTACGAGGCGGGCCTGACCTATAACTCGGCTTTCCCGGGGGATCGCAGCCGGCTGCAGAGCGCGCCGCTTATCGACCCGTACGCGGTGCGCCCGACGTGCGCGGTTTATGCAACCTCCCCTCCGCGAGGAGCGAGGACGGAAGAGTCGATGCTCCCCGGCCCTTTTTTCCTCCGCGCGCGCGGGGCGATTGCCTCTTGTTCCGAATCTGCGGGCGGCGCAAGCCTTTGCTCCCGACAGTCGACTGTATAGATGTATCTGCTGGTTCCAACGAGCCCCAAGCTATACCGCACATATATATCTATATGTATCTGAGCTTGCTAACCTACATCCGAGCAAACAATGGCGGTGGAGCTTTGAAGGAAAATTCGCCGGTCGCGCCGTTCTGTTTTTCCGTGCCGAGCGAGTCGTTCCCCGCGCATTTTTCTCGATTTTATTAAAACTGCCTGAGTCATCGGCACTCGGCGCCTTTTTTTTCTGACTCACTCGCATTCTTTCCCCTCCGTGCAATCTCTATTTTAATAAATCTTGCCGAGGCAATCATCATCCGGCTGCTTAGGCCCGCGGCGTTTAGCGAGAGAGAGAGCCGACGCCCCGAGGAGGGAGGGATTACGTGTTGCGGAGAGGTGAAGTACCTAGAGTTGGCAATATCGTCCATTCCGACTAGCGTGCGCCGCTTCTTATATGTCATCGGTCTATAACCCCGAGCCGCGTCTCGGCTTGGCTCGACTGCTCGCTCCGCTTGTCTATGTAGCCTGCTCCAATTGTCCTCCGATGAGAAAGTCCCCCGATCTATAAATAAACGAAAATTGCCGCCTTCCAGGCCGCTGAAAAAAAAAACTGCATTAGCATTGGCCTTGGATTCTCCGGGAAAAGAGCGAGGAAAAAGTTACGCAAAGCGCTCGTCGTCGCAGTGCAGCCTCATTCTCCGTTTCGCAGCTACGCGCTTTTACCTTAACCCAGCTCGCTTTCTCTCTCTCTCTCTCTCTCTCTCTTTCTCTTTCTGCGTATGCGCGCGGCCGCGTGAAAAGTTTACCAGTCGAGCTGGCGCCGAGCCAAGCGGCGCTTTTCTTATTCAGGTTGTATATCGTAAGAATTCGATTTCCCGGTGACGAGTGCCGAATCGAGGTCCCGCTCCGTCTCCCGAGACAAGAGGTGTTCGTCTTTTCAGTCTTACGCTCGTCGAGAGGCGATACACGGGCTGGAAACGCGAGGATGCAACTGCAACTATATAAAAGCAGCGTCTGACGTAACCGCTCGCGCCGAGCACCTGATCGTGTATTAACGAGAGACCGCGGAAAATTCTGCACTCGCCTGCCTCGATTCTCCGCTGCTAAATGGCTCCGAGCTCGATATTTCGCGCGTCGAGTTTTAAAAGCGGCGTATCTCGCCGAGCTAATCTTTATTGCGGCGCCGGGTAATTAGAGGCGATTCAATGTCAGAGTTAAAAGTCAGTGTCGTAGAGCGTACACTGGGCGAGGAGTGCCGCGCTGCGCAATCGTCCGGCGCGCCGATTCATCGCGTGCACGAGCCAGGCTCTATTCATTGCGTATCTGGACGATTGCAGGCGCCCCGACGGGCCTCCTCCTCTCGGAATCGTTGCGACCGCGGCGAAATGTATATAATGTCCCCCTCTCACGGACTTCCTATTTAGCGACGGATCTCGATTCGCGCTTTAAAAAATCGAGTGCACTTTTGATTCGACGAGGCGGCGTATATGGAAATCGAAAGTTGTCGATAGACTGTTTTTGCGTTTTTTTTTTTCTTTGAAAATAACAACTACCAAGGTTAAAGTAATATTCGTTCGCAAGGACGTAATTTTAGTATACTCCATACGTTACACTATTTATAACTAGGCAATGACGACGTTGAATTTCATTCCCTTCTGTTTAAAAGAGCACACTTTTCAACGACACCGAAACTAACGTCGAGCTTTTTGATTTCAGCACGGACAGCGGCTGGGACAATCCGTTCAGGCCGGACGGCGACCTGTCGCGAGAGGCGGACGAGATCGTCGAGCTGATAAAGGGCGGCAAGCCGATCACGCCGACGCCCGGACAGAACCCGCCGGCGCTGCCCGGCTGCGAGCGGAAGGCGACGGAACACGACTCGAGCTCCAGTCCGCTGCTCGACTCGACGAATCTACGCACGAGTGCCTCGCATCAGGGCAACGGGAACGCCCACAGCACGCCTATCAAGCCCTCCAACAATCAGCAGCCCGTTAACGAAAAGGTGCTCGTGTGCCTTCTTGCTTGCCTTTTTCTTTTTCTTTTTTTGTTAAGAGAGCCTGACGCTGCACCGATCCCACCTTTCGAGCGGAACCGTCGCTTCAAGCATGTACCGCTGACGCTTTTCTTCTCTGCCGCGCTGGTAAAAAGCGCGCCGTTCAATTTTAATTGCCTCTCGGAATTACAAAAGTTTTTTCACTGTATAACTGTAATCGGCTTTGGGTTCTCTGGAAAATACTCGTTTTGATATGCGACGAGAGCTTGCAGAATTAAATCCTTTATTTTCGCGCGGCTCGCCCGTCAGCGTTCTAAGAATCACGAATACCGCGAGCTCATCAAAATAGAATTATTAACCGACTACTAAAGCTTTTATTTACATTCGACTAATGTGAAAAACTACACTTTCAGATTGCGGCCACAGTGGAGGTGGGCAGAGTGACGGCGGCAGGCCCGGGCG
This sequence comes from Ormyrus labotus, assembly GCA_035582975.1. NCBI lineage: Eukaryota > Metazoa > Arthropoda > Insecta > Hymenoptera > Ormyridae > Ormyrus > Ormyrus labotus. Next base: position 10,219,010 of record JAWWEO010000045.1, on the reverse strand, counting down.
ACGCCTCGCAGGTGGAGCACGTCACCCTGAAGAAGAAGCCCAAGTGCAAGTGCTGTGTCCTCCAGTAACGGGCCTCTCGCGCAGCCTCAGCAAAACTCTCTCCCTCTATCTCTCTCTGTCAAGAAAACATCGCACGCCAGTCGGGCGACGGCACAGGCGCCCCAGCCTTCAGACTACTAATTTTCGCGCCTCCGTGCCGCCTCGTCTTCCGCGGCGGTTCTCTCGCGAGGCAGCGGCTGCGATCGTACGTGCGTGCACCCAGAGGCGAGAGACGCCCAAGTCGTTCTCCCCTCGGCTCGCACGCTTACAAGATCACACACACACATACACACACACGCCTTTCGGAAGGACGAAAGATCGAGAAGTCTATTGAAAATATATTGTAGATACAGAGATACAGATAATAGTAGCTATCTTTAATAGCTTAAGTGCTTTTATTATTGTGGTTACTAGACGACATAAAGGGACGATCGCCGAAGCAAGCGACGAGCCCCTTCTTTCTCTTCCAGCGAAACAAGTTGAATTCTTTAAAAGGGAGCTGCGCGACGAGCCGCATCGTCAAGTGCAGGAGAGAAATCTTTCACGACTCAGACAAGCTATAATGAATGTACTTTCCGAGTGTCAGGATTTTGCGATTTTTTCAAATGAAATTCTTGTAAATATATTATTAGAAAAGTTTGCGGTCGCAAAATGGCAGAGATTTAACCGGAATATGAAGCTAAACAAAGAAAGCTAAAAAAAAAAAAAGCGTGATGACGGATACAGGCGGAGGGAGCAAATCGAGTCCAGTATTTTGTTAGTTTGTTGCGCATGATTTGGCTCCTTGTTTTATGATTTATTTTTATACACGAGAAAACGAGATAAACGCAATACCATCGAAATTGCTCCTCCGAATCGCGCTCTCCAATCGCTGCTAGTGCACAAATTATACTGTAAGAAAGCATAATTTGGAAAAAAAAAGCTCTCGAAGCAGCTCCTAGGCAGCATTCGACGCGTTTCTTTATTTTTTAATCCTTCGACCAATCAAGCAAGCAAGCTATTTAGATAACGCGCGCACGCAGACGTTTTTATTTATTGTCTACTTTGTTTTTAATGATTTCCTCCTTTTCGGCCCCTCTCGCTCGCTCATTTTTATCAGAGAGAGGCCCAGGTGCAAACGAGTATCGAGTTTTTAATGCCCTGCGTAATGGGAAGCTCGACGAACCTTTTATCTTTGTTTTTATTTTATATAAATATATATATCGAACGACTCGATCTTTAATCGACACCGCATAAGCGCATTAGTTTTCCAATTTTTGAAGATTCTATTGCAAGTTAAGAGGCGTACGGACAGGCGCCAGCGAAGTACGCGTGGTTTTTCAGTGTCGATTAGGAATGGACTCGCTATGAAAAGATGTTTTAAGTCGCTGGGTTCCTTTTAAATTCAGTACCTACTTGTCCCGCATCAAGCATAGATATTATAAATATATATACATGTAAAGAGTACGTGTACACAGACTGGCATCGATACATACATAATATTATATATAATCTGAACCTCTATATGTATATGTATATACATAAATGCCTAGGCTCTTTTTAAGCTGTCTGATTTTTTAATTACATGTTCAGCGCGAGACAAGTCGCCTTTTAGTTCGAGGACTTTCAGTGATTGCAGCATTAAATGCACCGTACCGAATGAATTTGTTATACGTTTATTCATAACGTAAGAAATTGACCGAAATTCCTTCGTTTTAGTGATATTGCTCGAACGGCCGAATGTTGCTCGACTGGAACTGTCGTCTGCTTGTACCTTACGTACAGTTCGATTAATTTTTAGCTGCGATTTCAGCGTTCGAAGAAGATTGTTTCCTCGATTTTATTGAAAAGTAAGAGAGTAAAAATTGTACATTGAATTGCATAATTTAAAGACGCCGAGCCAACACGCGAGTCGCATCAATTCGTTGATGAAACTTGAGAAGCCGACGCCGTAAGGGATCTCAGATGCATTGAGAATGTCAGATGAAAGATAATCCTTTTTAGCGAGCAGTGTCAAATCAAAGATTTTTTACCGATGAAAACTCCCTTAAATAGAAGACGATTACACGCCTGTCGCTACTGCTACCTACTTTTTTCGTATGTACGTAGTTGCGGAAACGAACCTGGTTTATATACGTGACAAAATACGTGTGGGACATGTAATTACTGTTCAACAGTCAAGTGTGCGGATAATGGAGTGGCGCGAATCGATGGATAGGTGACCACTTACTATTTTAGAATTGTAAGTTCCCGCGGATGTTAAAATACTCGCATGAAAATTGACATAAAAAAAAGTAAGCAAAATAAACTATTGTAACATCTGTCCCGCGCAACTGTTGATTCTGCTGAGCTTACGGATATTAAACGAATATTAAATGTCTTGTTAAAAAAGAACCTTTATTTTTACTTACTTACCCGTCACATTTTCCAGAAAAATCTTTGGAATATATTTTCCTTCTCTATTCCTTGATCTCTAAAAGCAAAAGAACATGTTTTCTGTTTTTCACGAATTAGTCCTTGACATTAGAGGATGAAAAATGTTTCTATTAGTAATCGACTATTTAGTTCATCTATCCGATCCTCCAGGTGGGTGATGAGAGTCCATATGTCAGCCAAGATATTATTATTCGTGTTGTCAATTTCGGCCCGTTGCTTCTTGACTGAATGGGGTTGAGTCATATCTGAACTAGAAGTCAACTCTTGATGATTGTTTTTTGACCTGTTCGTTGATTTCCTTTCCGGATATAAAAATCTTTGGAATATATTTTCCTTCTCTATTCCTTGATCTCTAAAAGCAAAAGAAAATGTTTTCTGTTTTTCACGAATTAGTCCTTGACATTTTATTAATATCACTTACTTTGTTACCAGCATCTTTTGAATTTCTGAAAGCTCACCTCTGTAAGCATCTGAAAATTGTACTGTCACTCCAGTAATACCGCAATAAAAGTAACGGTAAGTTAAGCTCGGCGCACAATGGGATTAGGATGATCCGTAAGTAAATCAACTCCGCACCATCGCAACAACAGAATTAACTCTGCCAGCAGTAGGATTTTCGCGAGCAAATCAAGATCGAAGAAAGGCTGTGCTCAAGCGACCGCTGAGAATCCAAGTAAAAGTCACGAGCTTCGTGGGTCAAGTATCGAAAAAATGCAAGGAGAGGTATTGAGGGATCGTCTTTTAGAACAAACGGAGTACCGTACATAGTCAAGCCGACGTGCACTTGTTACACAAACACGCCTAGCCCATTGAAATTTTTCGGTAGAGTCACGAGAGGCAAGTGTACGTCTCAAAGAAATTTCGCTGCTTTTTACTCGCTGCACATTGCGCGATACCTTGCAACGAGCCATTAAACGAATGCCGTACAATTTTTTTTTTTTTATTATCGAGACGTTCAATTTATGTTTCTATTTTTAAATATAAATTAACCGTTTACATTTCAAGTGTTTAATTTTCCCTTTCCAAAGACTAGCAGGCCACATATATATAAATGAAACTATCTATATATGCATGGAAGTTTTCTAACAATGAATCTTGAACATGTCAGACGTCGTAAAAAATTTGCTCGATCGATATCGTCATTAAAAGTTTGAATTTTATTTCCAGCACTTATAGATTAAGTTTGCGCCATCAATCGACGATAAAATCTTTGAAATGAATTTTTCCGCAATGCGCGCCGGCGACACTCGTATCGCAAACGCTATAATCACTGTCATTATACTTCTTATTGAATCCTCGCTCTTCGCACCCACATTAGCCAACTCTCGACTCCGATTGAGACCGCGAACGTTGCGTCCTCGCAAAAAGATTCGGCGCGCAGCATAATCGATTAGAGCACATTGTCGATCGCCGAGAGCAAAAAGATTCCCCGTAATAACACAGCTAATCCCTTTCTGCCTAAAAGCCTTGAATTATCGCCTCATTGTTCTCGATCGGCTTGATACACAATGATCAGCGCCTAATGACACTATAAATCGAGGCCCCGCCAATTAACGAAAAGTAGCAGAAGCGCATATCGGCTCGCTCGCAAGAGAGTGAACGCTCTTTCGCTCGCGCCCTTCACACGGTAGTTTTAGCCTGTGCGCGCGCGCGCGCACGCAAGGCATAAATCGCGATGCGGGAATGTGGGTACGGTGGCTGGTGCGCACTGTCAACGCGGCCGCGCATCCTATTAGAGGTTCAGAGGTCACCAGAACAGGCTTGAGATGAATCGTCGCCAAGGCTCCGCGCGGGCTTTTATTATTGCCGATGGATTATATATGTATCGCGGCTTGGCATCTCTCGGCGAGGGAGCGAGATTTAATGAATGATCTCGAGCCCCGCGGAGATTTGTCCGTCATTTCTTCGCCGCGGCGATCCGCGGGAGAGAACGACGCTTTTATTTTAAGATTTAGGATCGACGGCGGAGCTGACGTTATATCCACTACTGGCTTTTATTCTTTTTCTCGTCTATTGTTTGTTTTATTTAGTGTGATCGGCTTGAGATATGTTAATCCGAACTGGAGAATAGATTCCAAGTGATAACAATCAACATTGAGTTAAAAGATTCAGTTTCTAGGAACAATGTGTATATATGCTTGCGAGGAATGAAGAAAAGCTTTTCAATTACGCCTAATGGTTAGGGTTATTATTATCGAAGCTTTTAGTCTTTGTTGGTTGGTTAAGCTTATTATATACCTAATACTTATTAAAAACCGCGGATTTAAATATCGTTGAAAAAACGTCGTAGGTGCTGCAGTGAGTTTACTTTGATCTTTTTAGGAGTATAAATCAAATATGTAAGCCAATCAAATCCCGAACGTCGCGCATAAATCACGTTTCTTTCTGTCAACAAGAAACAGATACGCGGTTTGTTAGCGAATGAAGATAAAACCATTTGATGGACGTATTTTGAAATAAAAATTGGAATATCCGTCGATTCTCAAAATAATGAATTAATCGAGTCGAGTCTTGTAATATGCATATTCGTCTGTAATCGTTCAAAAGAGTTTAAAAAAGCGTAAAAACGTCGCAGCTACACGATCCTCGTCATTCGGGGGATCGAATTCTCCCCGTCGGGTTTCGAAAACCCCGCGACGCAGGAATTTTCATTGACACTCATCTTCGGAATCGATCAGTCCACCAGGCCTCCTTTAGATCGGATTAAAATCTAAAAGCGTCTCGCCGGGTGAAACACCAGAAAATGCTAATTGCGCTTATATAAGAGCTGAAAAAAGGTCGCGGATTCCACGCGGCGCCGACAGAGTCGTGATTCGAAAAGGGAATAGACTCGTACATCGCCGCCTGTTAGATGCATATCGAGCCGCGAAGCTCAATATCCCATCGTGGCTGTATGCGCGACACGAGAGGGGGATTCATTCGCGCTACCGAGAGAAAGAAAGAGATGCGTCCCTTATTGGCTCCTACGGGGAGCGCGAGGATGTATAAATGCACGGCGAAGAGCCGCCAGGAGCGCAGCTGCAAACATGCAATTGCCGTGTCGCGAAGCGTTACTGTGACTTTAGTTGGTTTTTCTTCGGTTCACCATGAGTGCGACGCCCAGGAGACGGCTGCTCTTTCAGACCCTGGTATATTTCTGCTTTTCGACTCTTTCTCTTATTGTTTCCAACGCGTTGCAAGACGAATCTTAACTCTTGTTCTGCACCTGCATTTTTTATTCGAACGGATCGAATGTAAACCGTGACGCAGGAGCTGTTCATTTTTTACGCGCATTATTTAATTCATCGGAGCGCTCCTTGCGTCAGTGTTTCCATTAATTATCCAACGGATGTTCGTTTTATTATGTGCAACTTAAAACAACTGTTAAGTATTCCTATAATTTTTTAAAATTGTTCATCACGAAAAATTCGCAATACAAAGGGGGGGCTAAAAACGAGAGGCATCGAAAATACGGTAACGCTCGCGGTTGCGTAGGTGATGTGCCTGGCGATCTGGCGGATCGAGTCGGCGCCGGACAAATTGTCCCCCAGCCAGAAGGCCCCGGCGCACGCCAAGAGCTCGGCGGGCAGGGCGCTGGCGCTGCCCACAGGGGGACTGACCCCGGCGAACGTCGGCAGGCTGAAGCCCTCCGCCGGGAGCGCCCCGGCCCAGCAGATCCCCGAGCAGGACGGCGTGCAAAAGTCCGAGACCGTATCGTTCAAGGAGGTCAACGGCGAGACCATCCGAGTCGTCGTCGGCGACTACGCCTTTCAGAGCCCGGAGGGTCTGCCCGTCTCTTTCAAGTAAGTTCGCTTCTCCTTCGATGCTTGTACTGTATTGTTTTATTACCGCATTTTTGTGCAGGTACATGGCTGATGAGAACGGAAATGCGGCTAGCTTCACGATTGGAAAAGCTTCGGCTGGCGGGTCGGGCTCGAAATCTAGGCCACCTGGAGGAATTTCTGGAGGAGGAGGAGGCGGCGGTGGTGCAGGAGGAGGTGGTGGTCGAGGTGGTATCGGAGGAGGAGGTGGTGGCAAAGGTGGTATTGGAGGTGGTGGCAAAGGTGGCCCTGGCGGAGGTGGAGGCAAACAATACTTACCTCCGAATTGAATAAATATTACTTGCTGTAAAAACTTTTCGTTTTGAATAAACTTTTTTACTCTTTGTATTACTAACAGTTTTTTATTTAAACAAATTTAAATGCTCCTGGATAGGTAACTTGTCAAAACAGAAATTACTGAATTGACATGAAAATTCATATTTTCTTGAGCAATAAATATCATCCGATCCTGATCCTCTAATACATAAAATGATTCTGCTACATTGGATGTGAACGTCTTGCATTAATGCCTATGAGCATATGAGTAGAAATGTCAAAATTCACTTTATTTTACTTTACCAACAAAAATTTAATCTTTTTCAAAAAATATGAAGATTCCGAACAAATAAAAATACTTACCGTGAATCGCTAATATGAAACTCAGCAAAAATATATAAATACTATTATTACTCTCATTGTTTTTGCTTAGACTTTTAACGTTGAAGTACTAACATTTGAAATTTTACCTAGCAGGTATTTTATTTATATTATATTGGAAATCTTGATTACTGCTTTTGATCAAATGTGACACTACGTATCAGTGATAGATAAGAGTTTCAGTTATTTTAGGATTTCGATTATATTTTTTATCTGTAACAGTACTTAATATATTTTCAACAAATTCTTCCTTGTATTAAAATTATATAATCTAATTTTAATTTATCAATATATAATTGAATTTGATGTGCAACGGCTTGACTTACTACGGTTAACAGACTCAAACATTTATTATAAAATAAATTTAATTTTTTATCAAAGGAGCCAAGATTTGTCTCGTTTGATTCTTTCGATGAAAAAACATTTTACAATAAATATTTGTTAGGATGTTTTCAGAGAGGGAAGGGTTAATTTATTTACATTTATTTACATTATCAAATTTATTTACATTTAAATAATTGATTAATCTATAAAAGGCAAAGAGGTTCGTTAATTTTCGTATTTAGCAATTTCCTCCTTGATCCAGTTCAAGAAAGTATACACTCTGGTGAAAACGTCGGGCACATTAGCAGCGCATAACCAGCCGAAGGACACAATACCAATTTGGACATCGTCAACAACGAGAGGACCGCCAGAGTCGCCCTGTAAACATAAGAGAACAGGTTTGTGCATTAGAGAATCCGTTGCGATGAGAAATGGTTTAAATTCCCGATTGGAATTAGAGAATTACTTACGTGGCAGGCACCTTCGTCAACTCCATTCAGAGTACAAATGTGAGATTCGGTGATCTCGTAGCGGCTGGCCCATGCAGTTTTGCACTTGTCTTGGTCGTAAATGCGGAGTTTAATCTGTTGAAGACTGTTCGATGCCGAAGATCCGAGCTGAGCATACAAAATGAAATTGTTAAAAAAATTCAGTTTTTTATTAAATGTTTAAAAATTAGAATCGATTGTTTTCCGCTTACGCTTGTGGAGCCCCAGCCGGCGAGTGTGGCATTGTAGTTGACTTTGTTGAAGTCATTAACGGGAAGAGAAATTGGCTGAACTTTTTCGTTATATTCAATATCGCGGTTTACGTGCACCAAACCAATGTCGGAATTAGCTCCCGACAAGCTGAACTTCTTATTGAATACGATGTAATCAGCCTGGTAGATCTGGGGTTTGCCACCCTTGAGTTTGTTGATTCCAGCAAAGACTTTAATACTGTCAGCTTCCTGGCTATTATTTAACAGAACGAATCATTGCCTTAGTTTATTAATTATTGTTGGTAGAATTATATAAGGGCTGCTAGACAATAATGTTATATTATCGTAAGTAATTATTTATCAGATGAATTATTAAAACAAATAATTACTTTAGAAGGCAGTGAGCAGCAGTCAGGATCCATCGTTTATTGATGATTGATCCACCGCAGAAATGACGTTTGGTTTGAAGGGATATCTGATATGGATATTTACCATCAGGAGCATCATTACCACCAACAACTCTTGGAGCAGCTACAAATTGACAATATTTACTAAGTAATTTCGTTAATTTTTCACGATTTTTTATAAATATTAGAAAAATATAAAATATAAAAACAAATATGTTATGAATTAAGAAAAGGAGAGCTTACTTAAACATTTTAATTAATATTAATTAGTGCTTATTTACCATGGGTTGCTGCTACAACAAAGCACAAAATGAGAGTGTTAAGGAGAACCTTCATCTTTAGGGTTTTACTAACGCTTGAGACGCGTGTTACCGATCCGCTATATATACTTTAATGAATATCTTGATTTTTTATCTAGTGAATTTCAAAAGATACACGATTAACTGCCATTAGACTTTTTTTATTATGAATCTCATGAGATAATATTGGAACGATAAATTAGTTAGGAGAAAGCTAAGTGCCAATGAATTGGCAGCGGTTTTTATTACATTATCAAAATTTCAAGATTTTCTAAAAGATTATTAGTATCACCACTGGAAAATATATACAATATAATATAATATGATGTAAATAAAATGGGTATCAGATTAGATGAATCAGCAGTGTCAATCAGAAACTAATTAACAGATAAAATTAATGAATATTAGGAAAATTTTATGAATGAATTATTACATTTAATTTGTACGTTTGTTGGATTACGATTCTTTAAAAATTGTAAAATTTCTTTAAAATTACTTTCTACGAAATTATAAAATAAAGGCAAGTATGGTTTATTATAATATTATAATAGCGATAAAGGATATCCCTTATCGCTTTAAAACCTTATCAATGTTAAATGTGTAATAAAAATTAAACAAACGAAAGCACTGAAATCAATTTATAAATAGTATATAATTAGTATTTACCACATCATAACTCATCTATTTAATATAAACACTATAAAAAGTTACTATGCGCACGTTTCTGAATAGTGTACGAATACGTTAGTTTGCGCACAGTGTTTCGGAAAATAACTTTGGAGGTACTTAACAGCCCGTCTTAAAAAAGTTTTTTGGTGAATAAGGATCATCTTAAAATTAAAGCTTATATTTTTTATGCCATAGATGATTATTTTAAATTTATACCCCATAAGGAATTATGTAATACAAAAGAGATGAATTTCGCACAAATTGAGATTTATTCGCAAGAAAACAAGTGAAAAGGCTTAATTATACTGATACTGATTGTCTAATGTTAATTTAGTTTATTCCAAACTGCAAGGGCAACATCAAATTTTGGGAGCAAGTGATTTGCGTACAATAGACAGACAACGAAATGGAGTTTTGCATACACGTTTAGAAGTAGTACTTTACACTGAATATGCAAGGTAAGCATATTTTGTGCACTGAAAACTAAAAATGTGGTAATCCGGCACTTTACGTACGTAATATACACTGTTAAAAAAAAACTTAAATTTAATGCATAATTCAGTTACAAGTGTAACTGAAATTTCAATATTTTGTA